>QLOH01000044.1:0-750000 GCA_026901365.1 Sesbania bispinosa
TACTAAATGTTCAAATAATTTTATTGAAGATATAATTAACATTTTAATTATGAATAGTGTTCTAAATGCCGAACTAATTGAAATGAAAGTACAACATTGAATGAATCAACCAATAAATTTTTTATATCAAGAAATTAATTTAATATTTATTTAAAGTTAAAACAAATTGGTAGAAATTCAAACAAGATTTAAGTTGAAGTTTACATCATATATTTACATTGAAATCATATCAACGAAATTTTAATATATCTTATAAATAAATATAACAATTAATCATATATTTTATTGAATATTTATTTAAAAAAAATCAAACATTAGCCTTAAAAAATCATTTATTTCTACATTAAATGATTGAAAATATAGGAATTGTCTGATACTCAGATAAGATTATTATTTTAAATTTATTTTATGTATAAAAATTAAATTTAAATAATCAAATTTTAATTATATTGTTAAATTCTACGATATATTTTATTGGATATTTAATAAAAAAAATTCAAATATATAATACAATCACCATTCATGTGAAAATCTAGAATGATTGATAATTATTTAAATTTATTACATCTAAATTAACTTTATGTTATAATTTTATTGGTAACCTTAATTACAGTTTTGAAAAATAGTGTATAAAATTATCTAATTTTATAGTTAAAATAACCAATAATGTATCAACTAAATTAAAAATGTTTAAATTTTATTTCAAATCGAATCAAACTATTTGAAAATTTAAATTAGTAAGTAAAAATCTAATATATTATTAAAAAGAACAAATTTGAATTAAACTCACATAAATGTAAAAGAAATTTACATTATAATCAAGTGTAGAGTACAAAATATGGAAATAATTTCAATTAAGATATAATTAACATTTTAATCAACGGTATGTCCTTAATGTGAAATTATAATTTCAATGAAAATAAAAATAGCATGCAATGAATGATTTAATATGATTTATTATAAAGAACATAACTCAATATCTAAAGAAAATTAAACCAAATTAATAAAATTTGAGAAAGATTTATCATAAATTTAACGTGATATATTCATATTGAAATTAAATCAACAAAATTTGGCTATATCTTATATAGTAATTTATGTTAATTATAGTAATTTCAGATAAAAATATAAATGAGTGAGATTGATCACATGAGTTTGGGAAATCTTTAGTGGAATTCTATAAATTGGGCCAAACAGAAGAACAAAAGACTTAAATATAGATAAATAGAAAATAGGAGATAGTACAACGGGAAGGGAAAAAAAGATTGTTTAGTATTTCGAAGGTAATATTAATGTTTCCTAGTACTCTTCTGTCATGTAAGGTTGTTTATCTTCTTTTTTTTCCCTTTTCAAGAATGCTTGCATTCTTTATATGTTTGACATCAAAAGCCTTGCAACTTTTCTGTTAGGTAAATATTTTTCGCGGTTAATCATCATATAGAATTAAGTTATGCATGAGTATTATTTTCATCTATCTCTATTTATTTTACTTTATAATATTAACATTAAATTGTGGTTGACGTATTGCTTAATCTTTTTAATATTCAATTTATTCATAATTAAATTTGGACAATGCAGGATTTGAGCAAAAGAAACATGATGAACACAACAAATTCAAATTCCGCCTACCAAAATCGTCGTAGGAGTAAAATAAAATCATTTCTTACAAAATTGTTCGTGTGTGGAAAGACAAGTGAATATAGAAGATTAAACTCTCCCGAGCATGATTTAGGAGTAAGGCAACAGATTTCTTATGTAGAACATAATTCTCCAGAACAATCTCAACCGGAGTCTCTTCCTAGAAGAAGCTCATCATCAAACTATTCCCCCTCCCCGGCTGGGTTAGGAAACCCTGCAATGCTGGAAATTGTTCTAGAGGTGAATGAATATGACACATAAGGTTGTTCAATAGCTTGACCTTATGTATGTGTGTTGCTTTTGGGAAGTAGGAGTTAGTTATTCTATTTTAATTTTAAGAATTTATTTTTATTGACATCTAGATAATTTCTTATTTTTGTACACTCACACTCCAATTTTTTGGACGTGAAAGTTTATTTAGGAATCAATAAATCAATATAGTAGTCAATCCTACGTTTATCTATATATTCCGAAAAAAATAAGTATTAGTATAAATAATTCAATTGTAAATTAATTCATTTAAAAAATTATATGAACTGATTCAAAGTTAAACATGATTGAAGTTTAACATCTATGTTGCACTTTTTTTTTTTTGTTACACTATGTTGCACGTTTGAATAGAAATAAAAAATAACTCTATTTAATTAATTCAATCGAATTTATATTTAAATATTTAGTTAAAAAATCAAATATACAGGTACAAAATGATCAATCAAATTAAAATCCAAAATTATTGAAAAATATTTTAATGCATTGAATCTAAATTGATTTTATATCAATTAAATTCAAAATTTAAATCGAATTCAATAAATCAATTTGAAATTTAATTTGATAAAATAAAAAATTATTAAATTAAAAGATACTGTAATCATGTGAAATAGAAACTAAATTTAAAAAATTATTAAAAATACAGTCACATAAATATGAAAATAGTTAATATCTTTATTTTTATTTTTATATATATAAAAGTAAGGTAGTGAAATCATCCTTTCAAACTTAAAAAGAGGATAAAATGGTCAATTCCTTTTAATAAAACTTCTAAAATAGTAAGTCACTTTTACATATTAAATTGTTAGCATTATTAATCATTATTAATTAGTTATAGTAATTGTATCAATATTAAAGCCATTTTTACATTTTAGTATTAAATATATTGGGAAGAAAAAATATACAACTTTTACTTATCTTTATCTTAAGAAATAAATAAATATTTATTTAAAAATGGCATTTTGACATATTTTATGAAATATATAATATGAATGAAAATATAATATCAAATTTGACACATGATATAGTGTTAAATAAAAATTACTTTACAATTACAATAATAATTGTGAAGTCTATTAATCAGTTTGAGCATTCAAACTTGACTCAAAGACTTAATATCCTGTAGTTTTAATGATTAACAAATAAGATTATATAAACAGATTCTACTGAGAAAGGTATTGGTTTGTTGATTGTGTTTCAGGATGAAATAATAATCAAAATCAGAAGATTAGGATCAGAAGAACAAATGCAGAAGCTGTCTGAAGAATGCAACTCGTCTGAAGTGCGCAAACTGTCTGAAGACGTGAAGACCATATGAAGACAACATAAAGCAGTCTGAAGAAAGAAGCTGTCTGAAGCAAGGAAGCCTTCTGAAGCAAAGAAGCTGTCTGAAGCAAGGAAGCCTTCTGAAGCAAAGAAGCTGTCTGAAGAAGCAGGACTCGTCTGAAGAGTTGGAGTTGTCTGAAGTAGTTCAACCCGTCTGAAGTATCAGTGCTGTCTGAAGTCTCACTTATGACGTGGCACCCTATGCTGAAGTTTGTGAAGACTTTTCTGAACCTCTGCTGCACCTACCTTTTTCAAACACGTTTATGGCAAGGAATACAGAGACCTTTCCTGGTAATTTTGAATTTCATACACCACTGAGGAAATCTCTGCAACGTAGAAATTGCAGCAACAACGTTGGCAGCTTTATAGCAGTACCAACGTTGTACTCTGTCAGAATTGTGAAGACACCCAGAAGCGTGTCTCACGATGAATTGAATAGCATTCAATGCTTTCTCTAAAGGGTGGTATCACAACAGAAATATCATCATCAACCAATCCAAAAGAAAGCACAAGAAAAGGTCAGGAGACTAAGCAGAAGCAACAAAGAAAAATGTTTGAATGAAATATTTTAATTCAAACATATTTTATCATCTACAAGAAACAGCCATTGAACAAGACACCTCACTCAAAGAAGAAAGAAGAAATGGTGTCAGGAAGCAAACAGAAAAGGAGCATATACAAAATAAGCAAGAGGACAAATCCAACGGATACCTCCTCATATACACTCCTAAGAAAAATAGAGAAAATCAGAAGTCAGCTGAAGAAAAGTAAAAGGTTATCAAGAGAGAGAACATGCAAAATAATATCAAGAAAATCTCTCTAAAAGAGCTCATCTACAGAAGTGTCAGAACAGGACTGTCTGAACACATCTGCTAAAGAAGAAGCAACCGTTTGAGACACTATTAAGTAACGGCTATATGAGCCACATCATCAACATCTCAACGGTATTATGAATCATCTTCAAATGGCTATATTCCAACAGAACATATAAATAGCCTCAAGAAAGAATTCGAAGATGTTGAACTCATTTCACTTGGTTCAATCAGTTGATCAAGATGCATCAGAAAAATCCTATCAGTGTTGACCACACTTACTTGAATCAACTATGCTAGTCAAAATAGCAATTGTTCAGTTGAACAACCTACCAGGCTGTGCTTAATCTCATATGAACCAAGAATGGTTTGAAGCTGTAAGTATGCCTTGGTTTTTCCAATGATACGGGTGAGAATGTAGCCCATGGAAACCAATGGCTGGAGAACAAGGCTGGAGCTTAAAGTCAGTATCTACCTAGCCAATCCTCAGAGGATGTTATTCCTCTTATCAGAGACAGGGATTGTACTCAAACTTATACACTTCTATCACTGTCTTAACCTTGTACTTAGAATTCTTTCATTGTATCCTGAGTAGTACTCAGTTAACCTCAAGTACAGGAAAAGATTAAGTTTAGGTTCGTGAGAACTTAAACTTAATTTAACTTGTAATAACTTTTTGTGTCAGAGAGCCTGCAGAGGCTTGGTGGAAGAAAGAATACTTAGTTGCAAAGCCTGGAGAGGCTAGACTGAAAAAGAATACTTAGTTGCAGAGCCTGGAGAGGCTAGACTGAAAAAGAATACTGCATATGTTGCTTGGAGAGGCAGTTGAAAACAAAATAACACTTGTGTTGGCCCGAAGAGGCTGTAAACAATACTTGTATCTGTGGATTCAGATAGTGGAAAATCCAGTGGTGGTTTGCCTCTGGGACTGGATGTAGCTCACGGGTTTGTGGGTGAACCAGGATAAATTCCCTGGCTAAGTTTTCTTACCCTTATCTCTTGTTAATTCGTTTTATACTAATCAAGGGGTCAGAATAATTAATCTGATATTTTATAAAGACACAAAACATCTTTTAAAAATTAGTTTTTTACAAGTCGTCTGAAAACTTCAGACAGCCACTTAAAAGCCTGTCTGAAATCTCTATGTCTAAGTCCTCTTTGTTTAATCTCTTTATTTCCAGTTTCATATTTAAGTTGGAATTTGAAAAGTATTTTCTATAATAAACTTAACACAACTATTTCAATAAAATGACTTTTCATATGTATAAAACTTGAGATGGCTCTTGTATCATTTGTAGCTTTACAAAGAATCTTCCCTGAAGAACTGCTGAAATAAATTCTCCGAAGCAAGTCTGAAAGGGATCAGTTCTGAAATCAGGAACAAACTTCAGAGAACTTCTAGTTGTCTTAAGTATTTCAGAAACCGTTCTGAAAATACTCCTTGTAATAATCTTCAGAAGACACTTTGAGAAAACCTTTGTTTAAAACAATCTTAAGCTTTAAAAGAAACACTATTTTTCTTATCTTCCACACGTTTCAACTATCTCTGATCTTAAGACTTATTCTTAACGACACTCATCTTCATAATTTAAATTAAAGATTTCCAAAAACTATCAAAAAGTTTGAAACACTATTCAACCCCCCCTTCTAGTGTTTCCTGTGGTTCTAACAATTGGTATCAGAGCTCACCTTCGGGTTGAGCATCTAACAAATGCAGAAGGAGTAGATCCTCAGAAGATGGAAATCTCACCAAGCTGAAGCAACTCTGAAGAATGATAATGAGAAAATATAATCACTTTCTTAAAACTCATTACTCATACAAGGCATCTTTCAGAAGGATATAGCTGGAAAAGGAAAGTGTATCTATCTCTAGATCACAATCGGGTAACACCTTTCCTATCTCTGTTTAAATCTAAATTTAAATATAACTGTTTAATTGGTGAATGTTTTGTTTTATCGAAATTACTATTACATAAGAGTACTTGTATGAAAATAAATTATTGCATAATAAATGTCCTACATATGTATACGTATTACTTGTTTTGTGTGTAAACTATCTGCATTGTATGCGTGAATATATGTGTATAATTATTTTAGTAAAATGAAGAGTCATGTATGTGTATCTTGATTATCATTAAATATGATATGGCGCAACGAGGATCAATGTATCATCAACCGGTTTCTCATAATTGGCACGATGCACAACTCTCAATAACTGCTTGGTGTATGTAACCGTTATTCTTCATTGAACGAAGCAATGCTTGATTGCCTATTTAAGAATTGGAAGGTCATCATAGGAACTACACTTCAATCAACCTATCCTTAAAAGCCAGAATTCTTCAAGCACCATAATCTCCTTAGATCAATCGTACTCAATGGCCAACATGTCTGCATCATCAAATGACTCAAACCATCCTTTGTTTGATCAGAGAATCATACCTTCTAAGATGGTCAATCTCTCTGACTTTGATGAGGCTGATTATAAAATCTCAGAGTATTTTGACTCTGTAGGATGGACTCCCTTCTTCAGCAACATTTCTTCACCATGGCCTGAGAAAAGGGTAATAGAGTTCTGGGAAAACATCAAAGTCATATCTGAACCCAACAGAACTGGGATTGAAACGAAAGTAATGGGAAGGTCACTGATTGTGAATACCCAACTTATTGCTGAAGTCATAGGTGTTCCTGACAGAGGGGGAAAATACTTCCAAAGATGGGAATCTCTCCATGGTGGAACTTTTGTTCTAGACCAACATCTTTTTGGAAGAAGAAGGATTGCTCCTTTCAAAACCCTCTCAACTTCTGAGCACACCCATAGCCCTCCTTGTTGTACTAAACTGTTGCATTCTTCCCAGAGGAAGAAACAATTTGACTATAAGCATGATGGAACGGTTTGTATTGGGACTCTTACTGTCAAAAAGGAAAGTCAACCTTCCTTGGGTGTTGTTGTATCAGATGATGTACAGAGATGAGATTGGCAATGGGAATTTCTATCCTCATAACACCCTAATCATGAAAATTCTATTGCGCAAGGGATTTCCTATGGAAAGTCTCTTTGACCAACCACCTCCTGACTTCTTCACTCCGGCTGTGTATGCTGAGTTAGACCGGACTCTTATCAAAAGAGAAGAAGCTCCTGAGAATCAAGTGGTGATTCCTCATCTTTTTGCCATACGCAATGAAGAAGGAACTGAAGATACCCACTTAAAGTCTTGAAAAAGGAAAAGGGGTGATGTAGGGTGCAAATCATCAGAAGAAGGCAAATAGCAAAATTTCCAGGCTTGCAAGAAGATTGAGAGCTGCTGAGAAGGGGCTCAGAGCTGAAAAGAAGAATGTTGATGATTACTGAGAATCCATCTGATGATCAATGATTCTCTTGTGTCTTTTCATTTCTCTTTTAATTTTTGTTTGCTAATAGCAATAATTAGTATTCTGCTTTATTCCATTCTTGATAAATTCTGTGTGATCTATGACTGTTTATCCTGTAACTATGTATGCTTAAATGAATCGTTAACTTAACACACTTCTTTAATTAGTTCAACTAAAAGATAAAATCAATTAACTGGATAAGATAAGGACAAAATTAAAATTTATATATTAAGACAAGTTTTTGCTGAAATATCATAAAATTGAAATTATTAACCTAAGACACTTGTTTTAATGATTAACTAATTCTATCAAGTAATATCATATGCTACTGAAAGGTATTTTTAGGTTGTGCATGTTTCAGAAAACAGGCCTCTGGAAATAAGCTAAAAGAAGATCAACCGGAGAAAATGTCATGTGTAAAAAGGATGAATGAAGGCAACAAGAACGTCTAAGTGTGATATCATCTCCAGTGTCTGAACCTGTTCAGACAGTTCACAATGAACTTACTGAAACTATGGGTTAGAAATGTTAAGACAAGTGATACACAAAGCACTAAGCCTACCTCTACGCTTGAAAAGATAATTTTGACTTAGTAACATTTCTACTTTCTAAACCTGTTCAGAAGGGTCTCGGTGAACCCTCTGAAATTGTGGGTCAGAAATGATAAAGTAATGTACACTCAAGTTATTAAAATCTATTTCAATCCTTGAGGGACAGGTTAAGATGACTGTTCAAAGATTCTCTGAAGCACAAAAAGACAAAAGACTAAAAGGAGGATTCGCAGACATCAAGTGACCGCACAAAAAGAAAAATCTTCAAAGTAAGGTACAATGCTAGAAAAGCTTTCTTCCATCCAGAAAATAATGAGGAAATCTAATGGTAACATCACTTCACCTTAAAACTTTAATTAATAACATAAAAGACTCAACATATTAAAAGCTTCTCAAATAATAATAATCATAAAATCCTTTGATTTGATACCATAAAGATATGTTTTAAAACATTTCTTTTCTTAAATGTTTTCTCACATATTCCATTTTTTTTCCTTTCTGTTCTTAAAAGTGTTTCGAAAAAGTAATATCTTCCAATACGTTTTTTGTCTCTTCTTAAAAGTCTTTAAAAAACGTTTTCCAAAACTTACTTTATCCATGCTAATGACCCAGTTTCCTATAGAGCTTCATCTATGACCAATCAATGATGCACGTTTCGATACTTTCAAGATTTGAAACTGCCATCATCAAAAGCTATCTGAGCCCATATACATCGCGTGAACAACAATCCAATGGATTCATTTTCCTTACTTCTCTATTTTACCCTTGCATCAAAGTCCTATAAATTCACTAGAGCCCTTAACACAAACTCACATCTTCAAAGCTCCTCTATAGCTTTGTCTAAGGTTCTGAGTAAGTGGCTTCCAAAAGGATGATGAAGAAGCAAAGGAAAACAGAAGAAGGACCTCTGAAACATGTTGAGGCAAAGATCAAGTCCTCTTGGATGATGTATGGAATGAAGAGTAAGGGAAAGGGTTCATCTGAAAACCCGTTTCTTTATACTTGGACCATGGTGATCTTGCTGCATCACAGGTGGACTGGAAGATCACTGGGTGATCCCAGAATAGTCAATCTTATTAGAAGAACTACTGACAAAGTGGTTCTTGGAAGTAAGGTGGTGACTAATGATCGAGCCACAGTCTTACATGATGCACCTCCATTGTCCCAGGGGCTAGAAGGAAAAGGCGTGCAGCACGGCACGGTTGGGATGAAGTCTGGGGCTCTGAGGCAACTCCTGAAGCTTCTGCAGCAGAAGGAGTGGTGATAGCTTTAAAAGAGATGAAGTCTATAAGGCTATGCCTCAGGCCTTCGAAGGAATCTCTGGAGGAAGCAATGGATGGATACATTCTATTTTTGGAATGTAACCTCTTTCCTTTTTGTGAAAACCTGCTTTTTGTATTTATCCAATGTTTTGAGAAAATTTAAACTTGTGTATTTCTGTGTTTATTTCAGTTTTGTTTAACAATGGTTGTATCATTTATTTGGTATAAGAAGTTACTGTATTTTTCTAACAATTGATATTCATTCCTTGATCTTCGGTATCTGAAAAATAACAACAATAAATGAACCATTCACTCACAAAACTCAACTATATGAAATCATGAACCTTTTTAATTAATGACAAAAGGGGGAGAAATATTAAACTCACAAAATGATTTAAAAGGGATGACTAACAATCAGTATCTGTGATAAGTAAATAAAATATGGTAATATATGGTAATAACAATTGGTATATGTAATTATATAACAATCAGTATCTATGATAAGTAAATAAAATATGGTAATATTAGTTTTCAATAACAAACAATAATAATTGGTGTCTAAAAAGACTAACACAATTAGTAAACAATAACAATTAGTATCTGAAAGATTAACATCTAGTTTCCAAAGGATAAGTTAACAAAATCTAATCCTGTTAACGATTAGAATAATAATATCAATTTGCAACATTTAACAAACTAAAAGAATAAATGTTCTTCTCAGGGGGAGTATTATAGATAGGGGGAGTCTTTTATATACTTACCCATCTTTCCTTAAAACATTTTGTAAGTTATACATATCTTATTTGTCACCATTAAAAAGGGGGAGATTGTGAAGTCTATTAATCAGTTTGAGCATTCAAACTTGACTCAAAGACTTAATATCCTGTAGTTTTAATGATTAACAAATAAGATTATATAAACAGATTCTACTGAGAAAGGTATTGGTTTGTTGATTGTGTTTCAGGATGAAATAATAACCAAAATCAGAAGATTAGGATCAGAAGAACAAATGCAGAAGCTGTCTGAAGAATGCAACTCGTCTGAAGTGCGCAAACTGTCTGAAGACGTGAAGACCATATGAAGACAACATAAAGCAGTCTGAAGAAAAGAAGCTGTCTGAAGCAAGGAAGCCTTCTAAAGCAAAGAAGCTGTCTGCAGCAAGGAAGCCTTCTGAAGCAAAGAAGCTGTCTGAAGCAAGGAAGCCTTCTGAAGCAAAGAAGTTGTCTGAAGAAGCAGGACTCGTCTGAAGAGTTGGAGCTGTCTGAAGTAGTTCAACCCGTCTGAAGTATCAGTGCTGTCTGAAGTCTCACTTATGACGTGGCACCCTATGCTGAAGTTTGTGAAGACTTTTCTGAACCTCTGCTGCACGTACCTTTTTCAAACACGTTTATGGCAAGGAATACAGAGACCTTTCCTGGTAATTTTGAATTTCATACACCACTGAGGAAATCTCTGCAACGCAGAAATTGCAGCAACAACGATGGCAGCTTTATAGCAGTACCAACGTTGTACTCTGTCAGAATTGTGAAGACACCCAGAAGCGTGTCTCACGATGAATTGAATAGCATTCAATGCTTTCTCTAAAGGGTGGTATCACAACGGAAATATCATCATCACCAATCCAAAAGAAAGCACAAGAAAAGGTCAGGAGACTAAGCAGAAGCAACAAAGAAAAATGTTTGAATGAAATATTTTAATTCAAACATATTTTATCATCTGCAAGAAACAGCCATTGAACAAGACACCTCACTCAAAGAAGAAAGAAGAAATGGTGTCAGGAAGCAAACAGAAAAGGAGCATATACAAAATAAGCAAGAGGACAAATCCAACGGATACCTCCTCATATACACTCCTAAGAAAAATAGAGAAAATCAGAAGTCAGCTGAAGAAAAGTAAAAGGTTATCAAGAGAGAGAACATGCAAAATAATATCAAGAAAATCTCTCTAAAAGAGCTCATCTACAGAAGTGTCAGAACAGGACTCTCTGAACACATCTGCTAAAGAAGAAGCAACCGTTTGAGACACTATTAAGTAACGGCTATATGAGCCACATCATCAACATCTCAACGGTATTATGAATCATCTTCAAACGGCTATATTCCAACAGAACATATAAATAGCCTCAAGAAAGAATTCGAAGATGTTGAACTCATTTCACTTGGTTCAATCAGTTGATCAAGATGCATCAGAAAAATCCTATCAGTGTTGACCACACTTACTTGAATCAACTATGCTAGTCAAAATAGCAATTGTTCAGTTGAACAACCTACCAGGCTGTGCTTAATCTCATATGAACCAAGAATGGTTTGAAGCTGTAAGTATGCCTTGGTTTTTCCAATGATACGGGTGAGAATGTAGCCCATGGAAACCAATGGCTGGAGAACAAGGCTGGAGCTTAAAGTCAGTATCTACCTAGCCAATCCTCAGAGGATGTTATTCCTCTTATCAGAGACAGGGATTGTACTCAAACTTATACACTTCTATCACTATCTTAACCTTGTACTTAGAATTCTTTCATTGTATCCTGAGTAGTACTCAGTTAACCTCAAGTACAGGAAAAGATTAAGTTTAGGTTTCGTGAGAACTTAAACTTAATTTAACTTGTAAACACTTTTTGTGTCAGAGAGCCTGCAGAGGCTTGGTGGAAGAAAGAATACTTAGTTGCAAAGGCTGGAGAGGCTAGACTGAAAAAGAATACTTAGTTGCAGAGCCTGGAGAGGCTAGACTGAAAAAGAATACTTAGTTGCAGAGCCTGGAGAGGCTAGACTGAAAAAGAATACTGCATATGTTGCTTGGAGAGGCAGTTGAAAACAAAATAACACTTGTGTTGGCCCGAAGAGGCTGTAAACAATACTTGTATCTGTGGATTCAGATAGTGGAAAATCCAGTGGTGATTTGCCTCTGGGACTGGATGTAGCTCACGGGTTTGTGGGTGAACTAGGATAAATTCCCTGGCTAAGTTTTCTTACCCTTATCTCTTGTTAATTCGTTTTATACTAATCAAGGGGTCAGAATAATTAATCTGATATTTTATAAAGACACAAAACATCTTTTAAAAATTAGTTTTTACAAGTCGTCTGAAAACTTCAGACAGCCACTTAAAAGCCTGTCTGAAATCTCTATGCCTAAGTCCTCTTTGTTTAATCTCTTTATTTCCAGTTTTCATATTTAAGTTGGAATTTGAAAAGTATTTTCTATAATAAACTTAACACAACTATTTCAATAAAATGACCTTTCATATGTATAAAACTTGAGATGGCTCTTGTATCATTTGTAGCTTTACAAAGAATCTTCCCTGAAGAACTGCTGAAATAAATTCTCCGAAGCAAGTCTGAAAGGGATCAGTTCTGAAATCAGGAACAAACTTCAGAGAACTTCTAGTTGTCTTAAGTATTTCAGAAACCGTTCTGAAAATATTCCTTGTAATAATCTTCAGAAGACACTTTGAGAAAACCTTTGTTTAAAACAATCTTAAGCTTTAAAAGAAACACTATTTTTCTTATCTTCCACACGTTTCAACTATCTCTGATCTTAAGACTTATTCTTAACGGCACTCATCTTCATAATTTAAATTAAAGATTTCCAAAAACTATCAAAAAGTTTGAAACACTATTCAACCCCCCCCCCTTCTAGTGTTTCCTGTGGTTCTAACAATAATAAATAGAGAGAGATTTTGTAAGGATGGAGAAGAAATGTAAAGAAAAGTGTCTTAAATAATTGGGATAAAATGCATAAATAAAAAAGTGGGGAGATGATAAAAATAAATAATAAAAAACTATTAAATTAAGTATTTTTAACAAATGAAAATGAAGAATGTTAGTTACATGTGGATCTTTTTTTTATGTAAAATGCTTTTAGTTAAATATGGGAAGTGGCGTCGGGATAGAAAAGAGGATATTAAAGGGAATAAGACTTAAGAAAAATTAAAATAAGAGTCCCATGATAGGAGATTTGGTAGAGGGAATGATTGGATATGAGAGAAGTTAAAAGATAAGTTATACTGTTATAAATGTTCATAAGAAATTAGTTATCATTCGAAATCTAAAATGTTATATATATATATATATAAATCTTCTAAAAATTGATATTAATGAATATTTAATTATTAAATTAACTATCAACATTTTTATTTTCAAAATATAACTTCTTTGTGAATATTTTAATTTAAATTAACAGTACATGTGTTGCATATGCACAATTCTATAGCCTTGATAATGTTTATACTTTTGAAATTCTTAGTACAATAAGTTATTCAAAACTTCCAAATCATAACATTAAAATGAAAGAAATATTCCTATCATATTATTAAGAAATATAAATTTGTCTTTAAGATTGTGCAAAATGACGCATGACTTATAATCACTCAGATGAACACGTATGTTTTTAAATGATGTGTTATATCTGGAAACAATGTTAGAGAAAAAGTTTTAATTTTAAGATTTTCATTAATTTCATCTAATAATTTTTTTTTTAAATTTCAGCGTAGAATAAATAAAAGACTTACATATATAAATTGTCTTATATTTAACTTTAATTTTATATTCTGTTTGACATTGTGTTAAACAATAATTTACATTTCATGTTTTAATATATAATTTATTCATCAATATTATTTTATTAAATTAATAAATCATGTCTCGTGCATCGCGCGGGGTACAATACTAGTTATAATTGTAAAAACACAGGGAAACACTAGAAGGGGAGTTGAATAGTGTTTCTTAATATTTTATGAAAGCTTTTCGCAGACAACAGGTTTGAAACAGTTTCAGACAGGTTTAAGGGGGCTGTCTGAAGTTTCTTAAGATGGCTTCTGAAAAGGTATTTTAAAAGGTTTCTTTGCTTTAAAATATCAGAACAGCTTTTCAACACCCTTTGATTAGTATAAACAAATTGACAAGAGATAAGGGTAAGAAAACTTAGCCAAGGAATTTATCCTGGTTCACTCACTACCACTGTGAGCTACGTCCAGTCCCAATGCCAACTAGCACTTGGATTTTCTCTTAATCTTTACCAAGATTACAAGAATTCTTTTCTGTCAAGCCTCTTCAGGCTCTACAACAAGTATTCTTTTCTGTCAAGCCTCTCCAGGCTCTACAACAAGAATTCTTTCTTCCACCAAGCCTCTCCAGGCTCTCAGACACTTATCCAAGTGTAACCCAAGTATTCTTTAACAAGCAAGCCTCTTCAGGCTCAATCCCAAATGTTTACAAGGAATAAGTTTAAGCTAAGCAACTATGAACAAGTTCAGAGCTTAAACTCAGAATTGTACAAGATAACTGGGTAGAACTCAAGATATGAAAATATGAGTACAGCAAATTTTTTTCAGAGAGTTTTTACAGCGTAAAAACATGCAACATGATGTTTCTCTTGACTTTCTTGTATATTGATTTCCTGTGTCTCTTGATGGTCTTCATGGAGGGGTATTTATACCCAATCTTCAATCCATTGAAATACCACCGTTTAGAGATAGCATTAAATGCTATTTAATCCGTTGTGAGACATGCTTCTGAGAGCTCTGATATTTCTGACACGGTACAAGGTTGCTCCTGCCATAAAGCTGCTACAAATGTTGCTGAAGAGGCTGTGTTGCAGAGATTTCCTCAGTGGTGTATGAAATTCAAAAATACCAGGAAAGGTCTCTGTGTTCCTTGCTATGAACGTGTTTGAAAAGGTACGTGCAACAGAGGTTCAGAAAAGTCTTCACAAGCTTCAGCAAAGGGTGCCACGTCATTAATGAGACTTCAGACAGCTTCAACACTTCAGACGGGTTATGCACTTGAGACGGCTTCAACGCTTCAGACGGGTTGAACCTTCAGAAGGCTTAACTCTTTGGACAGGTTGAAAGCACTTCACATAGTCTTTATATAAGCTTATAGTGGCTTGCTGAAATCATAGATAAATCGTTAAGACATATATGTATCTATGATAAATATTTTAACTCAAATTTGTTAAGCATTAAAACTTGGGAATTGAGCTGTCTTAAACATCATATTTTCTCTTATGATATTTTGAGACTCAACATTCTCCCCCTTTTTAATGATGACAAATTTGTTTAAAATACATAAATCTGAAATGAGTTTTAAAGATAAAAGAATAGATAGCTCCCCCTCAGATGGTGATCTCTTAAACTGATTTGATA
The DNA here is from genome assembly GCA_026901365.1 of Sesbania bispinosa. Classification (NCBI taxonomy): domain Eukaryota; kingdom Viridiplantae; phylum Streptophyta; class Magnoliopsida; order Fabales; family Fabaceae; genus Sesbania; species Sesbania bispinosa. Next base: position 15,365 of record QLOH01000044.1, read on the forward strand.
AAAAATCAATTTCTTATTTACTCCCCCTGAGTCCTGTGATCACTTCAGATTCAGATTTTGTTAGTTTAATACTCCCCCTTTTGTCATCAATCAAAAGGGAATTTCAGAGCATAACAACAACAACAATCATAGCAAAATCATGAAGTATGAAAGAAAACAGCAAACTCAGCACAAACACAACATGATGTGAAACACTAATAGTATTAATCAAACTGTTCAAAAAGAAATCACTTAGCAGAAATAAACATGAGACATGGCTACACATCATTGACTACCCATTCTTCTTCAGCAAAGCTTCTTTCATGAATGAAATCAGCTCATCCTTGGCCTTGTCAATCTGAGAGATGAGAGCAGTCTTCATGTCTTCTTGACCACTTCTAATCTGTTGTTGCTCTTGAAGAATCTTATCTTGTTTAGTAATGAAATCAGCATTCTTCTTCTCTAGCTTCTCTATCTTCATCCTGAGCTTTCTGTTCTCTTCTTCAGGATCAGGTGGTGCTTCATAAAGAATAATCTGGATGTGTCTGCACACAAATCTCAGCAAATCAAAACCTGGAAGCAAACCATACTCCTGTGGATGATACACTGGAAAGAAGAATGTTCCAATGGGACACATAATCTTCCAGTCTTCATGAAATGATTCAGACAGAGGTGGAAAATGGCCTCTGATGTAATGATATTTCACATTTATGAATTTCCCATGTCTGATGATAGAATCAGCATCTGGTCCAGTTGACCCGGAAGAGGATCCAACATCCTCTCTGATCTTCCAGTAAGATGACCAAACTCTGTCTCTGAAACTGTGATCCATGCCTCCACCTTGTCTCTTGATCATTGTTGGTAGCTCCTTCCATTCGCTTGGAGTCAGAGGCTTGAAGGGAACAGGATAGGCCTTAGGTTCCTTGAACTTATCAGCAGGGCCTTCCTTCAGAGGGTACCTAGGAACAATTCTATCAGGTTGCACTAGAATCTTGGTGGTTGGCCTGATGGAAAATGTTCTAGGGGGCCTGTATCCTCTCATGCCAACAGACTTCAGATAATCCCTTTCAAAGAGTTCACCTTCTGTGCATAGATGCCTGACAAAACACCAGTCTTCATTACTCATCTTCAGACAATCAGCATCAGAAAAGGGGTCAAGTGGAGCCCACTTGTGAGCAGGTGGTACCACACCCTTTCTGATCTTCTCAAGTTGCCCTGAGTACATCTGATCTAAGCTTCCTTGATACTTTACTCTTTCAGCATCTGAAGTATGTTTGACTAGCCCATGGTGCAGAGAGATAGGGGGTGTATCTCTGAAATATTGCAGTTCTTCATAGAGGTTTGGAAACTTGGGAAGCCTTTCCCTCTCAAAGAAAGGTCCTTCATACCTCTTATGGGGCACTTCAGCTTCTTCATCATACTGATGCTGAGTGAAAGGAAATGCATAAGGATCAAAAGTGGGTTCTGTGAAGAAATCCATACTTTTAGGTCCTAGCCTAATGTGTTCAGGCAGCATACTCCCTTTCCACACCTTTGAGCTTTCTCCTTGCTGAATCTCAACAATGGGATCTTCAGATTGTGTTCACTCTGAAGATGATGATGATGATGATGATGATGGTGAAGATGGTGGTGATGATTGAGGTGATGATGGTGATGGTGGTGCTGCTTCTTCTTCTTTCTCTATAGGTTGTCGTTCTTCTTCTTCTTTCTCGTCTTGTTTCTTTTCAGGTGAGGAAGGAGGTGATGGAGTCACATTGTCAAACCTCACCCTTGGTCTTTTCACAGGGGGTTTGACCTTCTCAGGTTCAGACACCTTCTCCCTTTCAGCTTGTTTTTCTTCTCTTCTCTTCTTGAAATAGAGATTGGCCTTTACAAAGTTTTGGTACTTGTTAGCTTCATCCATAGCTTCCATTTGGCTAGCAATGCTCCTTGTAACCCTAGTAGTGGGTTCAGGAGCTGTCTCAAGAATCTTGCTCTTGGTTCTCCTCCTTTGCTGAGCACTAGACATCTTTCTCTTCTTATTACTTTGAGCCAAGGTAGCCTGCCTTTCATCTTCAGCCACGGCTAGCTGAGAGGCCACAGCAATAGCATAGTCTGTCTTCTCTTGCTCAGCCTTCATATCCAATTCTTCTTGCTCTAAGGTAGTAGCTATGGCTGCCACTTGAATCAACTCTGGATTAGAGGGGCAAGCTGCCAGAGGTGAAGCTGCTACAGCTTCAAGTTCAGCAAGGTTAGCAATTTCTTCCTCATGAGCCTTTCCTTCTATGTCAGAAGTAGGCTTAAGAGGTTTTGCACCTTCAGAACCCTGACCCATTATTTCAGATGGCCTTTGCAAATCCTTCTGAATAGGTTTTGAACTCCTCACAAGGAGCTTCTTCAGCTTAGGTTGAGGGGATGGTTTGGAGGCCTTGAACTCTCCTTTTCCGATGTCCCCTTGAAGCTCTTGTTCAAGAATCTCTATTGTGCTTCCTCTCTTCTTGAGGCCTTCTCAATAAGGACACTCTCTTTCAGAGTAGGAGATGGAGGTCTTGGAGTGAGAGGGTTCTTCAGATTCATGCTTTTCAGATTCGACTCACCAAAGAATGCGGGTGACTTGTGATCAAACAGTCTTTCAATAGGTACTTTAAAGTGCAAGAGTACCTTTATAATGAGAGTGTTGTGAGGTAGATTTGCACCGGAGTCTCTAATCTTCTTCTGCATGTGGAACATGATGATGCTGGGAAGATTGACCTTCTTCTTCTGCAGCAAGTGAATCATGCAGAATCTTTCCAATTCAGACACGTGGTTTCTGCTTCCACTCTTAGGGATTATGGAGCACCCTAAGATGGAGTGAAGTACTCTGACCTTATCCAGCAAGAACTTAGAATCAGGAGTCTTGGGTTCTTCTGTACCGTACAACATCTTTGTGTACTTCTTTTGCCCACCATTCCTCAACTCCCATCCAGGGGTGAAGGTTTCTCCTTCAGCCTTGACCTTGGTGATGGTGGAGAGAATCCCTTCATCAACAAAAATAGGGACTCCTAGAACAGTAGCCTTGATGCTTTCATACACTCCCTTGGAGTTAGGGATTCCTCTAGCTGAAGCCCAAAAATCTATGACACTCTGCTCGTGCCATGAACAGTAGATGTTGTCAAAGAATGGAGTCCAGCCAGCAGCATCAAATTCCTCAACCAAATCCATACCAAGATTTCGAAGCTCTTCAAGGTCCACACCTTTCGATCTGACCACATTTCCACCGGAACTGGAAGACTTCTTTGGTGCCATTGATAAGTTGCAGAAAAACTTGAGAGGAAACGGTTGCTAGAGAGAAGAAGAAGTTCAAACAGTGCTTAGAGAAAATGTAAGACTTCCTCGACACTCTTACTCCTGCATTTATAGACCCACGATGCAATGATGGCCTGTACCGGCTGTGCAGATATTGGGTATCGTGCGAAGTGGAAGAGACAAAATAAATGGAATTCAACCGTCTCAGATAGCCACGTCAGCAAGTCATTTCAGACAAGTGAGAAATTTCAGACACACATATAGAATTTCAGAAACCCTAAAATTTCAGACATGTCACAATTTCAGACACCCTGGAATTTCAGATGCTCTTAACATATCAGACAGTATCATACGCAATCAATTATTAGAAAATGCATGTATGTTCAAATTATTGCGTATGAACTTAAATCTATCTTCAGCCAGGGGTTTTGTGAATATATCTGCCCATTGATGCTCTGTTTCAATGAACTGGAATATCAAAAACACCTTTCTGAACATAGTCTCTAATAAAATGATGCTTGATTTCTATATGCTTAGCCCTAGAATGTTTGATAGGATTTTTAGACAAATTAATTGCACTTGTATTATCACACAAAATAGGTATAGCAGAGATAGGAATATTAAAGTCCTCAAGCTGATACTTCACCCATAACAGTTGTGAACAACAACTGGCTGCTGAGATGTATTCTGCTTCTGTCGTTGATAATGCAATGGTGCTTTGCTTTTTGCTTGACCAGCTGATCATGTTATTTCCAAAGAAATGACATCCTCCACTGGTTCTCTTTCTTTCTATTCTATCTCTAGCAAAGTCAGCATCACAGTATCCTATTAACCTACAATCCTTGTCTTTCTTATAGCATAGACCAAGATTAGTAGTGCCTTTAAGATATCTAAAAATTCTCTTAACAACTTTGTAATGAGTAGTTCTTGGGTCTGATTGAAATCTAGCACAAAGACACACACTGAACATTATGTCAGGTCTGCTTGCTGTTAGATACAATAAAGAGCCAATCATTCCTCTATACAAAGTTTGATTTACTGGTTCTTCATTTTCATCCTTGCTTAACGATAAAGAGGGATGCATAGGAGTTGACATGGGTTTGCAATCATTTAAGTTAAACTTCTTGAGCATTTCTTTTGTATATTTTTCTTGATGGATCCATATACAATCAGAATCTTGCTTAATCTGAAGTCCTAAGAAAAATTTTAGTTCTCCCATTAAACTCATTTCAAACTCTGATTGCATTAACTCAGAAAACTCCTTGCACAGAGAAGAATTAGTTGAACCAAAAATAATGTCATCAACATATATCTGGACAAGTATAAGATCTTTGTTAGACTGTTTTCTAAAAAGAGTTGTATCTACTTTTCCTCTTTCAAAACCATTTTTGATAAGAAAACTGCTCAATCTGTCATACCAAGCTCTTGGGGCTTATTTCAGACCATAAAGAGCCTTTTTCAGTTTGAAAACGTGATCAGGAAAAGCTATATCTTCAAAACCAGGGGGTTGTCTAACAAAAACCTCTTCTTCAATGAATCCATTGAGAAAAGCACTTTTGACATCCATTTGATATAGTTTGATGCCATTATTTACAACATAAGAGAGATGAATTCTAATTGCTTCTAACCTGGCAACAGGGGCAAAGGTTTCAATGAAGTCAATACCTTCTTGTTGATTGTACCCTTGAGCCACCAATCTTGCCTTGTTTCTGACCACTTTTCCTTCTTCAGACAGCTTGTTTCTGAACACCCATTTGGTTCCAATAATAGTTTTCCCATGGGGTTTAGGAACAAGGGTCCAGACATCACTCCTAGCAAATTGATTTAGCTCTTCTTGCATGGCTAGGATCCACCCTTCATCATGCAGAGCTTCATCAATGTTCCTTGGCTCAATTTCAGACAGGAAGGCAAGAGAATTCAGATTCTTGAATTTTGATCTTGTCTTAACTCCTTCTGAAGTGTTGCCAATGATTTTCTCCTTAGGATGATGTGACCTGTATCTCCAGTTAGTTTTCTGAGATACTGTTTGATCTGTCTGAGACTCAACATTTGTCTGAAGAGGTTCAGGGACAGATGGTGCTTCAGACACCTGTTCATCCTTCAAGCTATTATGATCATTCAGCTCCATACCTGCAAAATCATATTCTAGATCTGATAGTTCCCTATCAGTCTCTTTCATGTCATTTAATTTAACATGAATTGATTCCTCTACAATTAAAGTTCTATAGTTATAAACTCTATAGGCTTTAGATGTTTCAGAATAACCTATGAAAAATCCTTTGTCAGACTTTGCATTAAATTTTCCAAGATCATCCTTGGTGTTGAGTATGAAACACTCACATCCAAAGGGATGGAAATATGATATGTTGGGTTTCCTTCCTTTCCACAATTCATAAGGAGTCTTTTTCAGAATTGGTCTTACCAATATTCTGTTTTGAAGGTAGCAAGCTGTGTTAATAGCTTCTGCCCAGAAGGATCTTGGTAGGTTGCAAGAGTTGAGCATGGTTCTTCCCATTTCTTGCAAGCTTCTGTTCTTTCTCTCAACAACCCCATTTTGCTGAGGTGTTCTTGCCACAGAGAAATTGTGTGAGATCTCGTTCTCATCACAGAACAATTGAAAGTTTGCATTCTCAAACTCTCCACCATGATCACTTCTGATGACAGATATACAAAATCCTTTTTCGTTCTGTACCTTCTTGCAGAATATTGTGAAATTCTTGAAAGTCTCATCCTTGCTTCTTAGGAATAACACCCATGTAAATCTAGAATAGTCATCAACAATGACCAAACCATATTTCTTACCACTAATTCTTTCTGTTCTAATAGGACCAAATAAGTCAATATGTAGCAGTTCTAAAGGTCTGCTAGTAGAAACAACATCCTTACTCTTAAAAGAGTGTCTTGTTTGTTTCCCTTTCAGACAGCTTTCACATAAAATGTCAGATTTGTAAGAAAGCTTGGGTAGTCCTTTAACAAGGTTGTATTTTGCTAACTTTGAGATTAATCTCAAGCTGGCATGCCCAAGTCTTTGATGCCAAATCTGTTTTTCATCTTCAACAGAGATAAAACATTTTACATTTTGACTTGCTAGCTCCTCTAGATCAATTTTGTACACATTACTGTGTCTTTTAGCAGTAAAAAGGATTTGATCAAGAAAGTCTTTGACTATACATCCTTCTTTGGTAAAGGAGACCACATATCCACTGTCACACAATTGACTTATGCTCAGTAGATTGTGCTGAAGTCTCTCTGCTAGAAGAACATTCTTAATAAGGGATAAAGGAGATATACCTACAGTTCCTATACCAGTGATCTTCCCTTGCTGGTTTCCACCAAAGGTGATCACACCTCCTGCTCTAGGTCTAAGGTTTTGGAACAAAGACCTTTCTCCTGTCATGTGTGGCGAGCACCCACTGTCCAGGTACCATTTGTGGGGTTTCCTTTGTCCTGTTAAACACATCTGCAACAGGAATGATCAAGTTTTTAGGTACCCATATTCTTTTGGGTCCTTTCTTGTTAGCTTTGGGCCTTGCTTTTCTCTTGTGTTTGCACTGAGCCACATTGTGTCCAGGCTTGCCACAGTGAGAACAGCCAATAACCTTCTTTTTGCCTTTAGTAAAGTTTAAGACAGTAGGAGGTTCAGAGATGTTGTGATCACAAAAGCCTAAACCACTTTTGTCAAGGGAATGCCTTTGATTGCCAAGTAATCTGTTAAGATTATCTGTTCCTTTGACAAATTTAGCTAAGTCTTTTGTCAGTTCCTTAACTTGTTCTGAAGTTTTTTATTTTCTTCAGATACAGTTTGTGAACTGCTGACTTCTGTCACAAGAATCTTTTCCTTGAGCATAATATTTTCTATCTCAAGAGCCTCATATTTACTACACATTTCTGTGTGAGCTTTGGCCAGATTCTTATACTCTTGAAAGAGTTCCTTGGAACTTTCCATCAGGTCATCATACATCTCTTGAAGAGTTAAGGGAAATACCTCAGCTTCAGAGCTGTTTGATGAGGGCAGGCTGGCCATGAGACACAGGTTGGCCTCTTCTGAAGTGTCCTCCTCTTCTTCTGAGGTAGACTCATCAAGATCCTCCCATGTTGCCATCAGTCCCTTCTTCTTCTTGAAGAACTTCTTCTTATTGAAGGTGATCTTCTTCAGTCTTGGGCATTCTGTCTTCATGTGACCTGGTTGTTGTGAAGTCTATAAATCGGTTTTAAGTATTTAAACATGATTATAAGACTTAGCATCCTTAAGTTTTAATGATTAACAAATAAGATAATAAGATTATATTAATGATTAAAAAATAAGATTATATTATATTAACAGGTTCTACTGAGAAAGGTATTGGTTTGTTGATTATGTTTCAGGATGGAATATTCACTATCTGAAGAAGAAGAGTAGAAGAACACATCAAAAGAAGAATCTGAATCAGGGGATCAGAATCAAAAGAACAAAGTGCAGAATCCGAAGAAGAGTAATCCACAACCAAGTTGAAGACTCGAAGGCTATCTGAAAAGAGTTTAAGAATAGAAGACTACTTAAAGACTCGAAGAAATGAAGACAACATGAAGCAGTCTGAAGATTGAACATATCAGAATCAAGAAATGACCTCTTGAAGACATTGCAAAGTGTAAAGTACATGAAGATCACTCACTCAGTAGATAAAGCTAGACATGCTTTTCTACCTCGATTAAAGTCTTACATAAATAAGGAAATATTGCAAAGACTTTCCACAATGCCTGCAACAAAAGGATTTGTATAAGCAGACCCACTGCATCCACACCTGCTGCCAATCTGAAAATGATAGAAGACCGAACAGTAGCAAGCAAGAAAGATGATTGAATAAAGAACATACAATTCAACATCTTTATCTACAAGAAGAAGAAGAAGATGAAGAAGAAAGAAGAAGAAGAAATACTAAGAAGAAAGAAACTACAATCTTCTTATCAGAAGAAAGAAGTACTCTAAAGTTTCATCTTGGCGAAAGCAAAAGAAGCTGTCTAAAGCAAAGAAGCTGTCTGAAGCAAAGAAGATATCTGAAGCAAAGAAGTTGTCTGAAGCAAAGAAGTTGTCTGAAGCAAAGAAGCTGTCTGAAGCAAAGAAGTTGTCTGAAGCAAAGAAGCTGTCTGAAGCAACGGAGCTGTCTGAAAGACTAGAAGCTATCTAAAGTGTCAATATTCGTCTGAAATATTGAAGCCGTCTGAGATCCGACGTGGTACACTCACTGAAGACAACGAAGACTATTGCTCTCTGAAGTATGCTGAAGAAAAGACGTTCTCTACAAACACGCAACACTTTCAAAGCTTAAATTGGAAAAGTCACAGAGACCTTTCTTGGTACCTTTGAAGTTCATACACCACCGAGGAAATCTCTGCAATGCAGAAATTGCAGCAACAACGGTGGCAGCTTTATAGCAGCACCAACGTTGTACTTTGTCAGAATTGTCAGAACACCCAGAAGCGTGTCTCACAACGGATTGAAAGAAAGCAGAAGAAAAGCTCAGGAGACTAAGCAGAAGCAACAAAGAAAAATGTTTGAATGAAATATTTTAATTCAAACATATTTTATCATCTGCAAGCAACATCCATTGAACAAGACATCACACCCAAAGAAGATATGATGTCAGGAGCAAATGAAAAAGGAGTATATACAGAATCGGCAAAAGGACAAATTCAACGGATATCTCCTAAAGAGACACTCCTAAAAGAAAATAGAGGAAAGCAGAAGAAAACATATGAAAACAGAAAGAAGCAGATTCAAGAGAGAGTATTCGCAGAATTATATCAAGAAACATCTCTCATGAAGAAGAAAATATCAAGTGTCAGAATGGGATCGCCTGAACACTCATTCGCTTAAGGAGAAGCAACCGTTTGAGAAGCTATTACACAATGGCTATATGAGCCACATCATCAACATCTCAACAGTATTATGAATCATCTTCAAACGGCTATATTTCATCAGAACATATAAATAGCCTCAAGATTGAATTTGAAGATGTTGCTGACCTATTGGTCAGTCAGACAAAATTGTTGATCAATAGAATCAAACTAGTTAATCAGGCTGAATGCCTTATGGTTAACAAGAGTTGACTTGAGCTTAAGTGGATCATGAAGATGTCAACTATGTTTGATCAGAGAGTTGGTTCTCAATCAGGCTACTGACTAGCTGGTCAGTTAGTTAGGTTGTTCAGTTGGTCTGTTTGATCAAGTGAGTTGATTGTTCGAAAGGCAATCATGCTGAACAAATGACTATCAAACTGGGTACGGTTTGAAGCTTTAATATACCATGGTGTTCCTATGATATGGGTGAGAATGTAGCCCATGGAAACTAATGGTTTGAGAACAAGGCTGGAGCATCATTTCACATCTTAGTTAGCCTACTCTCAGCGGATGTATTCCTCATAGAAAGACAGGGGTTGTACTTAATTCAAACACTTGTATCACTGTCTATCCTTGTACTTAGTTTGTAATGTCTGTATCCTGAGTGTGTGCTCAGTAATCTCTATGTACAAGTAGAATCTAAGTTTAGAGGTTCTGGCGAACATCTAACTTGGATTGAGTAGTGAAACTACTCAACACTTTATGTGTCTGAGAGCCTGGAGAGGCTTGGTGGAAGAAAGAATACTTGGTGATGTCTGGAGAGACTGTACTCGTTGTGTCTGGAGAGACTTTACTCGTTGTGTCTGGAGAGACTGTACTCGTTGTGTCTGGAGACACTGTACTCATGATGTATGGAGAGACTGTACTTGTGATGTCTGGAGAGACTGTACTCGTGATGTCTGGAGAGACTGTACTCGTGATGTCTGGAGAGACTGTACTCGTTGTGTCTGGAGAGACTGTACTCGTTGTGTCTGGAGAGACTGTACTCATATTCAGATAGTGGAAAATCCAGTGGTTGTTTGCCTCTAGGACTAGATGTAGCTCACGGATTTGTGGGTGAACCAGGATAAACTTTGTGCCTAAGTCTTCTTTCCCTTAACTTCTCTATTTATAGTTTTCTTATTTATGTTGGGGATTGAAAAGACCTCAGTTCAGAAATCTGGAATAGACTTCAGACAACCTATAGTCATCTGAAGTATTTCAGAAACAATTTTGAAAAACATTCAATGTAATAATCTTCAGAAGATATCTTGAGAAGTATCTGTTTAAAATAATCTTAAGACTTAAAAGAAACTTTATTTTTTTTTATCTTCCGCACGTTTTAATTATATCTGATCTTAAGATTCATTTTAAACATTATTCATCTTCATGATTTAAACAAAAGATTTTCAAGATTGACACAAAAAGCTTAAAACACTATTCAACCCCCCTTCTAGTGTTTCCTATGGTTCTAACAATTGGTATCAGAGCTCACCTTCGGGTTGAGCATCTAACAAATGCAGAAGGAGTAGATCCTCAGAAGATGGAAATCTCACCAAGCTGAAGCAACTCTGAAGAATGATAATGAGAAAAGAAAATTAATTTTCTTAAAACTCATTATTCATACAAGGCATCCTCCTGAAGGATATAATTGAAAAAGGAAAGTGTATCTATCTCTAGATCAGAAACTGGTAACATCTTTCCTATCTTAGTCTAAATATAAATTCAAGTATTTGTTGTTTTATTTGAAATCATTTATTAAATGTGATAAATAAAAATCTGCTTCATGATCTGCTTGTTTGAACTCACAAAATCTTAAATGTGTATTTATTTCTAAATAAACTATTGCTTGCTATGTGCTTTAATCTGTTTTATATATATACGTGTTGTATGTTCTCCTTATTAAATTAAATTAGTTGAATGATCATGCATACTTAGTAAAACAGTATTTTGCATTTGAGAAAGCGAACAGTCATATATGTCTAATAATAACTGCATGAATATGTGTGTGTTTTCAATAAATAAATGAAGAGTCATGGATGTTAATTTTGAATATATAAAACGGCACGATGTGAATCATTGCATCATTAAACGGTTTCTCTCAACCAGCACGATGCACTATTTCCCACACCGGCTCAGTGCACAACCGCCACTTCATAAATGCTTGAAGCACAACTCTCCATAACTGCTTAGTGGATGTAACCGTCACCTCTCATGAAATGAAGCAATACTTGACTACCTATTTAAGGATTGGAGGGTCATTGGAAGGAATTCACAAGTAATCAATCTTCTGGAAGAAAATACCTTATCAATCTCTCTATATCTATCTCAATGGCATCAATATCTCCAATATCATGTGTTCAAAGTTCATGTGTGTACGATGAAAGAATTATTCCCACAAGAGGGGTAAGACTTAGTGACTTTGACAAAGGAGAACTCAAAATCTCTGAGTATTTCATAACTGCTGGCTGGATTCCCTATCTAGAAAAGGCATCATTTCCCTGGCATGAACAGAGTGTTCTGGAATTCTGGAACAATTCAGAGGTGTTCATTGAAGAGACTTGTGGTTTGAACTCATCTGTAATGGGTATGTCTCTCAAAGTGGACTTCAAAGTTCTGAGGGAGGTCATTGATGTTGAAGCAACTGGAGAACAATTCTCTTCAGATTGGGAAATCAATGATAGAGAGAAAGAGATGCATGATCAAATGTTATTTGGTCGCAGAATTCTTGAAATACCAGTGTGCTCACAGTTACTGGAAATTCCCAGAATTTTGCTGGCAATTATTAATTGTTGTATTCTCCCTAAAAGGAAAGATGCAGTCATCATCTCAGATATGGAAAGATTCGTGCTGATTCATCTTCTTCAAAGAAAAAGACTAAACCTTCCCAGAATCATCCTCTATCATATGATGAGAAGAAAATTAGAAGAAGTCAAGGATTTTCCCCATACTACACTGATAATGAAAATCCTACAACATGAAGGATTTCCTATTGAAAGACTCTTCGATCAAGACTCCTCATCCTCTTTCACTATGAGCGAATATGAGCAAATCAAGGAAATAACAGCTGAGAAAATTAAAGGTCATATTCACATTGACAATACTTCCTTATCTTCTCAGAACAAAGAGGAATCATTTGGTTCTTTAAAAGAAATATTCAGAAAATGCAAATTAAGGAGATTGGAAGAACGGATTGGATGATTGGAAGACACACTCAAGTTTTATCAAAGAGAGTTGACAATGCTGAAAGAGCAAAAGAAGAAAGCCAGTGCAAACGAGAACCAATCAAATGATCAATGATAAACTTGTGTTTTGTTTCAGAATCATTGTGTCCATGTCTTTTAAAAATCTGTTTTTATGTCTCTTATAATATAAATATTTTTATTTTGTTTGATTTCTTTACCCTCTACTTGTTTATATGTGTTTCTATTTGTGCATAGTTAGTCATATCCTTAACATAAGATAGTTGATTACTGGAATATAATAAAATTAAAACCATAAACCTAAACCATTTGTTTTAATGATTAATTAATCCTTTAAATTATAATCAGGAATTTAAGACAATTGGTATAATGATTAAACATCAGATACTACTGAAAGGTATCTTTAGTTGCTCTTATTTCAGGAAACGGGCTTTAAGAAGATTGTCGATTAACATCTTCTAATAAGAAAGCTTCCTATGGACCTGCTGAAATCATGAGCCAAGAATGCTGAAGGGATGGTCACTTAAATCCAACTCAATCGTAGAGAGCATCAAGGAAATTCAGAAGAAGAAAGTCTTCAGAAAAGGAAATGCATCTCTCAAATCACAAAACAATAAAAGTTGTGGGTAATATCTCTCTTTTATCTATTATAATTTTTTTCTTAATTACTAAATTCTTTGATAAGATAAGTCATTTAAAACGGGGAGGGTTTCATGCATCTGTAGCGTCACAAATCTTGAGAAAGCAAAGGTCACGACGTTTCACTTGTCTGTCAATCAACGCACTCTTCCCCAAAGAGGCGTTGTCAGTGTCATCATTAATACCTCTTAAGTGCCTTTTGTGTATATATATATTCCTACTAAATCTCTATCTTCAGTATATTTGCTCGCTTCATCTCAATCTTCAAAGTCTCTCTAAGAAACCATCAAAAGTCTTCTCTTTTTCATCTCTAGAAATGTCCTCCTCTCAGTCCATTTTTCAAACCCAAACTATAAACTTTCCCAATCTCTCTAAAGATGGTCCTAATGTAACTGCCTATTTCGAAGCCGCCGGATGGTTGCCCTTCTTTGAAGTCATTGATAGTCAATGGCATGAAGAAAGTGTGTACCAATTCTGGAACACATTATCTCTGGAAAACTCAGCAGAAGAGACTTGCCTCAAAGCCCAAGTAATGAATCAAAAGGTGATTGTGACTACAAATATTCTTGAAAGAGCTCTAGGAGTAAAAGCGGAAGGGGAACTGTTCTCAACAGGCTGGAATGACCTACATCATTGTACTGAAGAATCTAACCATCTGATCTACAACAGGCGAGGAATGAAAGTTATCCCCACAGTTCTCTTCAACATTCTAAAATATTGTGTGATCCCACGAATTGAGGATAACCAGAATCTTGAGATGGAAAGGTTCTGTGTTATCAATCTTCTGCAAAAGAAGAAGATTAATCTTCCGTGGATCATTCTATTCGATATGGCAAGAAGAAAACTGGGAGACTCTACTATTCTACCTCACAATACTGTGATCATGAAGATTCTTATGGTAAACAATGTGGTCATTGATCATCTGTATAATCACAGAAACCCCGGTCTTCTTAAGGTTAATCATCGGAACACAGAGGAAACTAATGACATCTCTGAGGTTCAAAGACTAAGGATGGAGAACACTCAACTCCGTCATAAGTTAAAGAAGATAAGGAGGATTGTGTTCAAAATTACAGGCGGTCTGGGAGTTTAAAGAAGCCAAAAGGAGAAAAGATCCTTTAATATCTTTGCTTATCAACCTCTGTCAATATTTTTCTCTTGTCTGCCTTTATGTCTTTGCCTATCTGTTGCTCATCTTAGATGTCATTTCTCTTTAGATGCTGTAACCATGGTTGGTTTTTCTTCAGTCGCTATATACTAATATTATGTTTATCTTTTAATCAGCTTTAAGACTTTACCCTGTCTAATCCAAGATACACAGGAAAGTTAATTATAAAAAGGAGGAGAAATATAAATAGTAAACAAATTCAGCTAAAAATATCAATTGGTAAAAACAAGTAAATAGGAAGAAATATATTATTTAACTAACTAACAAAAGGGGAGAAAAAGGGGATAAATCTCACGAACTAAGTAAGAACTTTAATCACCAAACCTTTTTAATTAATGACAAAAAGGGGGAGAAATACAAACTCACAAAATGATAAACTCACAAAATGATGTTAAATAAGGGGGAGAAATACAAATCTCACAAAATGATGTTAAATACTATCTGTAACAATGGTATAGTTATTTAACTATTGAATATTTAACAATCGGCATCTAAAATAATAATAATTTAACAATTGGTATAGAAAAGATATCTAACCAACAATTGACATAGAAAAGATCTAATTGTCTCAGCAGATAACTAAAAGAATCAATGCTTGACTCAGGGGGAGTAATATAAATAGGGGGAGTAAAATTTTCAATTTTGTACATATTTTGTAAGTAATATATAATTTATTTGTCATCATTAAAAAGGGGGAGATTGTGAAGTCTATAAATTGGTTTAAGTATTTAAACATGATTATAAGACTTAGCATCCTTAAGTTTTAATGATTAACAAATAAGATTATAAGATTATGTTAATGATTAACAAATAAGATTATATTATATTAACAGGTTCTACTGAGAAAGGTATTGGTTTGTTGATTATGTTTCAGGATGGAATATTCACTATCTGAAGAAGAAGAGTAGAAGAACACATCAAAAGAAGAATCTGAATCAGGGGATCAGAATCAAAAGAACAAAGTGCAGAATCCGAGGAAGAGTAATCCACAACCAATTTGAAGACTCGAAGGCTATCTGAAAAGAGTTTAAGAATAGAAGACTACTTAAAGACTCGAAGAAATGAAGACAACATGAAGCAGTCTGAAGATTGAACATATCAGAATCAAGAAATGACCTCTTGAAGACATTGCAAAGTGTAAAGTACATGAAGATCACTCACTCAGTAGATAAAGCTAGACATGCTTTTCTACCTCGATTAAAGTCTTGCATAAATAAGGAAACATTGCAAAGACTTTCCACAATGCCTGCAACAAAAGGATTTGTATAAGCAGACCCACTGCATCCACACCTGCTGCCAATCAGAAAATGATAGAAGACCGAACAGAAGCAAGCAAGAAAGATGATTGAAAAAAGAACATACAATTCAACATCTTTATCTACAAGAAGAAGAAGAAGAAGAAATACTAAGAAGAAAGAAACTACAATATTCTTATCAGAAGAAAGAAGTACTCTGAAGTTTCATCTTGGCGAAAGAAAAAGAAGCTGTCTGAAGCAAAGAAGCTGTCTGAAGCAACGGAGCTGTCTGAAAGACTAGAAGCTATCTGAAGTGTCAATATTCGTCTGAAATATTGAAGCCGTCTGAGATCCGACGTGGCACACTCACTGAAGACAACAAAGACTTTTGCTCTCTGAAGTATGCTGAAGAAAAGTCGTTCTCTACAAACATGCAACACTTTCAAAGCTTAAATTGGCAAAGTCACAGAGACCTTTCTTGGTACCTTTGAAGTTCATACACCACTGAGGAAATCTTTGCAACGCAGAAATTGCAGCAACAACGGTGGTAGCTTTATAGCAGCACCAACGTTGTACTTTGTCAGAATTGTCAGAACACCCAGAAGCGTGTCTCACAACGGATTGAATAGCATTCAATGCTATCTCTAAACGGTGGTATCACAACGGAAATATCATCATCACCAATCTGAAAGAAAGTAGAAGAAAAGCTCAGGAGACTAAGCAGAAGCAACAAAGAAAAATGTTTGAATGAAATATTTTAATTCAAACATATTTTATCATCTGCAAGCAACAACCATTGAACAAGACATCACTCCAAAGAAGATATGATGTTAGGAGCAAATGAAAAAGGAGTATATACAGAATCGGCAAAAGGACAAATTCAACGGATATCTCCTAAAGAGACACTCCTAAAAGAAAACATAGGAAAGTAGAAGAAAATAGATGAAAGCAGAAAGAAGCAGATTCAAGAGAGAGTATTCCCAAAATTATATCAAGAAACATCTCTCATGAAGAAGATAATATCAAGTGTCAGAACGGGATCGTCTGAACACTCATTCGCTTAAGGAGAAGCAACCGTTTGAGAAGCTATTACACAACGGCTATATGAGCCACATCATCAACATCTCAACGGTATTATGAATCATCTTCAAACGGCTATATTTCATCAGAACATATAAATAGCCTCAAGATTGAATTTGAAGATGCTGCCGGCCTATTGGTCAGTCAGACAAAATTATTGATCAATAGAGTCAAACTAATTAATCAGGCTGAATGCCTTATGGTTAACAAGAGTTGACTTGAGCTTAAGTGGATCATGAAGATGTCAACTAAGTTTGATCAGAGAGTTGGTTTCTCAATCAGGCTACTGACTAGCTGGTCAGTTAGTTAGGTTGTTCAGTTGGTCTGTTTGATCAAGTGGGTTGATTGTTCGAAAGGCAATCATGCTGAACAAATGACTATCATACTAGGTACCGTTTGAAGCTTTAATATACCATGGTGTTCCTATGATATGGGTGAGAATGTAGCCCATGGAAACTAATGGTTTGAGAACAAGGCTGGAGCATCATTTCACATCTTAGTTAGCCTACTCTCAGAGGATGTATTCCTCATAGAAAGACAGGGGTTGTACTTAATTCAAATACTTGTATCACTGTCTATCCTTGTACTTAGTTTGTAATGTCTGTATCCTGAGTGTGTGCTCAGTAATCTCTATGTACAAGTAGAATCTAAGTTTAGAGGTTCTGGCGAACATCTAACTTAGATTGAGTAGTGAAACTACTCAACACTTTATGTGTCTGAGAGCCTGGAGAGGCTTGGTGGAAGAAAGAATACTTGGTGATGTCTGGAGAGACTGTACTCGTGGTGTCTGGAGAGACAATACTCGTTGTGTCTGGAGAGACTGTACTCGTTGTGTCTGGAGAGACTGTACTCGTGATGTCTGGAGAGACTGTACTCGTGATGTCTGGAGAGACTATACTCGTGATGTCTGGAGAGACTGTACTCGTGATGTCTGGAGAGACTGTACTCGTTGTGTCTGGAGAGACTATACTCGTTGTGTCTGGAGAGGCTGTACTCGTGGTGTCTGGAGAGACTGTACTCGTTGTGTCTGGAGAGACTGTACTCATATTCAGATAGTGGAAAATCCAGTGGTTGTTTGCCTCTGGGACTGGATGTAGCTCACGGATTTGTGGGTGAACCAGGATAAACTTTGTGCCTAAGTCTTCTTTCCCTTAACTTCTCTATTTATAGTTTTCTTATTTATGTTGGGGATTGAAAAGTTATTTTCATAACAAACTTAACACAACGATTTCAATAAAATGATCTTTCATAAGAACAAAACATGAGATGTTTCTCACATGACTTGAAGCATTACAAAGAATGTCTTTTGAATTACTTCTGAAACAATTATCTAAAGTGAGTCTGGAAAGACCTCAGTTCAGAAATCTGGAACAGACTTCAGACAACCTATAGTCATCTGAAGTATTTCAGAAACAGTTTTGAAAAACATTCAATGTAATAATCTTCAGAAGATATCTTGAGAAGTATCTGTTTAAAATAATCTTAAGACTTAAAAGAAACTTTATTTTTTTTATCTTCCGCACGTTTTAATTATATCTGAACTTTCCTCTATTTTGCAGCATTCTCTTGATCTTCCTACTTAGAAGAGCAAGATCATCATCTTCTAAGCTATCTCCAGAATCTTTATATGCTTCTAAAGTTTCCTCAACTTGCATAGCCTTCATGCTGCCATGCCTAGGCTGTTTGGCCTTGGAGTTTAGTGCTAGAGACTTCTTCTTGTTGTCATCTTCTTCAAGCTCAAGCTCATGGACCTTGAGAGATCCCAACAGTTCTTCCATTCTAAGAGAGTTTAAGTCTCTTGCCTCTTGAATGGCAGTAACTTTGGGTCTCCAGGACTTAGGCAAACTTCTTAGAATCTTTCTATTGTTGTCTACCGATTCATAAGTTCTACCTAAAGACTTGAGTCCATTAGTTATAGTCTGAAACCTTCCAAACATCTGGTCAATGGTTTCAGATTCCTCAATCAGAACATCTCATATTGATGTATGAGCATGCTGATCTTAGATTGCTTGACAGTTTCTGTCCCTTCATGGGCTGCTGCAAGAGTATCCCAGATCTCCTTGGCAGAAGTACATCCATGAACCTTCTGATACTTTGATTTATTCAAAGAACATATCAGATAGAGTTTGGCTTTGGCATTCATTTGTACTCTAGCCTTCTGCTCCAAGGTCCATTCAGCCTTAGGAATGGGCACTCCATTATGCATAGGCATATAGTCTCCATCAGTGACCACATCCCAGACATCAATGTTGTTGCTCTCAATGAACAACTTCATACGTGAAGTTGGCTGAACGTCTCTAGAAGGGGGGGTTGAATAGAGACTTTCCGAATCTGTTCCTGCAATTCCACACTAAATTGATAGTTGATATGTGCTCTCAAGTTTGTTAACTTGGAGTCTCTGTTAAGACAAGATGGAGTTTATCAATTTTGGTAAAGATCTTTGTCTAGACCTTAATTTATTGATTATCAATTCAACTGTATCTTTAGTTATCAAAGTTGTATTAATTGATTCAAGATAAGCAGATATAAGAATAAGGTAAGAGACAAGAGACAGAGATCTTATCCTGGTTCACCCACTCCTTGGGCTACGTCCAGTCCCCCAACCTGTGAGATTTTCCACTATTGACAAACCAGTCAATACAAGTATTCTTACAGCCTCTTCAGGACGTCTCACTCACACTAAGCCTAGGCACACTCCTATCTTAGCTGAGTCACAAGTATTCTTACAGCCTCTTCAGGACGTACACACCTCACTCTAAGACTAGGCACACTCCTATCTTAGATGAGACAGGTTACAGATAGATGTTTGTGATAAGTCTAGCCTAAGCTCATACAAAGTATGGATATAAAAGTAAATGAGCTAGACTAGGTCTGAACTCTGGTTACAGTATTGGAATGATATTCACAGAGAGGAGATGAAAGAGACAGATGTATGATCTCAAGATAAGATGTGTCTGTGCTCAGACAGCTGGTAGATACACTTGAGATGTCTGTTGAGATGTGATAAGATGCTTAATGATTTCACGGAAGTGTAGGCAGTCTCTCTCACTTCTCAGCTCTTCATAATGTCTCTTTTATATCAAGACTTGAGAAACTAGTCGTTATATGGCCGTTACAGTCCGTTGGAGGGTACAGCAGTAGGCACAGTCTTTACAGTAGGCAGACAACAACTTTTCAGTCTTTAAGGTACTTTTTCAGTGTCCTTGTGTCTTTGTTTGTCTTCATGCTGACTCTACTTGTTGTCTTCTCAGCTGAGCTTGAATTCTTGCTTCTGTTCAGAGTCTGACTTACTTTTCTTGCATCTGTGCTAAGATCTCATCCTTCTACGTCTGACCTTGAGACGAAGTCTCAAGCTGTTCTTGCATCTCAAGCTGAACTTGCATCTGTTCATGGCTTGCATCTCAAGCTGTGCTTGAGTCTCTTTTTAGTTCTAAGTCTTCTTGCATCTTAGCTGGGTCCTCATCTAATCATGAGACGACAACTGAACATACAAATCTTGCATCTCATGCTGTGTTGATTTTTGAAGTGTTTCTCATAGTCTTAGCCATAAGCTTTGGTTGCACCACATCTATTCTGATTCAGATTATGTCTTAATCAGTGAAGCTCTTGTGAATTCTGATCTTGTGTTACTTTGCTTGTATCCTTGCTTTCTCAAGTGGATTAAAGGTCCTTTCTATCTTTATGTATTCCTGTAACACTTTAGATGTAGAAAGTCTCTGCCACACTTGAACACACAGTTAGTGACACAAGATGCATCTCATCTGGATATTTAAACTTACTCAGTTTGTCATATTAAAAACTTCTTTAGGGTGAGCTTGTCTCAACAATCTCCCCCTTTTTTATGATGGCAAACTGTAAGTTATATATCTGATGAGATCAGTGAAAGAGAGATGCATGTATGATTTTACTTTTCTTAAGATGTGCAAACTCTTGTTAAACAAAAGTAATGTAAGGAGAAGAGCTCCCCCTGAGTCATAGACTATTTTTCTGTTATGTTTTGTCTTAAGACTTAGTGTTTGAAATTTTGATTAAGATATTTAAGTGAACTGAACAAGGATATACTGCAATCATAGAGAGTCACTTCCATTAATCAAAAAGATAATTATAGAGGATTACATTCACGAAAGATGCCACTGCATCTCATCAAAGTTCTGTGAAGAGATGCAAACTGCATCTCTAGCTAAGCATAACTAATCCTCATAGACTGAAATTAAAAAAAAAATCCTAACACAGACTCTCATTAGATATCTAACCAACTCTCCCCCTTTTGACATTATCAAAACAAGAAAACTAGCTAAGCTAGGATGAGTGGGAAGAGGATGAGTCTGAATCAGGTCTTGATGGGCGCAGCACAGTCTGAGGTATATCAGGCAGAGGAGGCAGAGTGGATAGGTGCAGATTCATCTTCTTGTGGAAATCATTTGATGCATGCATAGCTTGGAGTACTGTATCAAAGGCATCAAACAAGGCATCCTGCCTCTTTCTGTGGTGGCTCAGCTTCTTCAGAATCTTCTTCTGGTTTTGCTCAAGTCTGGCACTCAGATTTTGCTGATACTGTTGTTGTTCTCATGCAGCTGGTTCAGAAAAGTATTAATTGAGTTGGAGAGATGTGTGGGGATGGATGGTTCAGATGAAGGTGGATCAGTTGGCTTAGGCCTTGCAGCAGATGGGGCAGACTGATCATATTTGGGCAGAGGTGAACTGTTGAATATGGTCTCAACAAAGAATTTCCCAGGAGTGGGAATGAGGTAGGGAATAAGTGAGTTTGTTCAGGTCTTACTGGAGAGGCTGGTTGAGTGGTTGTGACTTCCACTGTCTCATGCTCAAGTTGCTGCTGCTCTGGAGCTGTCTCATGGCTTGAGGCAGTGGTATCCTTCTCCAAGCTGACCAAGGTCTCAGCAACTATTTTGCTCACAGGAGAGACTTCTTCTGTGATCATTTCTGGTGGAGGAGAGTGTGGAAGTGACTGATGCTGGGGTGAGTGGACCAAGGTCTCTTCTGCATTCAGAAGCTCTTCTTCTTCAGTAACAGGTGCTTCTTTTTCAGTCATGGCCATATCCCCTTCAAGCTGTGCTTCTTCTTCTTTATTTCTTATTGCTTCTTCTTCTGCCACTTTTTCAGGCTGTGGCTCATCTTCAGCAGGAGTCTGTCCAGCTTGAGTAGACGGCTCAGACTTGGACTTCTTTTTCTTCTTCTCAGTCTCTATAGAGATGGATGGTTGAACTTTTCTTTTCTTTTCTTTGACAGAGATCTCAGATCCTTCTTGAGATCCCTCAATAGCTTCCTTTGAGGCCTTCTTCTTCTTTTTCTTTTTGGCTTCAGACATCTTGGAAGAAGGAGAAGCCTGTGTTGTGGTAGGTACAGCAGGAGTGGAGTCAGTTAAGGGAAAAGTGGGGGAAGGAATAGACTTACCATCTAGACCAAGAGACTTGAGATTCTTGTTGCCAATATATCCAGGTCCCTCTTCAGACTTCTCACAGCTGCTGAAGTCAATTTTGAAATGCTTCATGATGATGGTGGTGAGCATCCCAAATGGAAGAGAGGCATTGATCTTGGAGTTGTGGAAGGCATGCTCCATGTGCCTTAGGATGAGGAATGGAAGGTTGAGAGGAATCCCATGCTTGAGATGGTACATCACCATCAGGTCTTGGTGATAAACTTTGTTGAAGGTGCCAGCTCTTGGCATGATGCACTTGGCCACCAAGTGAAACAGAAATTTTCCAAATGGGTTAAGAGATGAGGCAGCATCTGTGATGAGTCCACCTTTGAAGAGGGAGGTACCAACATTGGCTGAAGGAATTCCAATGTTATCCCACCAATGCTCCTCATGGTACAACCTGTTTCCAGTCACAGGTGCTTGAATGATGGCTCCTAGGGTCTCTTCAGTCAGCTCAATGTGGATTCCTTTGATGTCAGAGATGATGTGGGGCTGTTCCTCTGAAGATCCCTTAGCTTTGTAACAAGCAGCATAGAAGGCTCTGGTCATCTTGGGGAAGACATAATCTGTCATGGTCAAATAGTCTTTCCATCCCTGTTTCTTCAGATAAGGACTCAGGTCCCACCCTTCATCTTTCAACTCTTGGGTAGAGATGACTCTTCCCACTATAATCTTCTTCTCAGAGAATCTCTTGGTATATTTTTCTTCAACCTCACTATTAGAGAAGAGGTCAATTGAAATGAAATTTTCTTTCCCTCCGGAACCTTCTCTTTTCCTTTCTTTGAAGATTCGGCTTGAGTTAGGTCAATGTGGACAGGGGATCTTGGTGCTGAAGTCTGGGCTACTTGGAAAGCAATTCTTTGGGATTTCATGCGAGGAGGTAAGGGAGTGCTTCTCTTGGAGGATGTGGATTTTGAGGATGGTGAAGGCTGTGTAGGTTGAGTGGTTTGAGATGGCTCTGTTTCAGTGCTGGGTTGTGGAGATGGAGAACGAGACAGGGTCTTTTGGCTGGAGTGAATGCTCAAGGATTTTGATTGCTCAGAGGAAGACATTTTGTCTGGAGAAGAGGAGGATGATGATTTATCAGAGTAAGGAAGTTTCAAGGTTGTGAACTTGATTCGCATTTGAGAGAAGAGGAGAGAGCAGGAAGTGAGTTTGGAGTGAGAGATGAGACTTAAATAGTCTTCAGACAAGAGAGGAAAGAGAGAGAGAGACGTAATAACTGCTCGTTAGTGGGGAGTTATTATGGCAGTTATGGGAGGTTGGCTCTTCTTTTTATAGGCTAACGGCTAGTTTGCCAGGTAGTGGGCAGTTACTAACCGTTGAGCAACGACTCAATCCTTCAGTTTTGGTACATGGAAACGTCTCAATAATTTCATGAGACGTTGGTTGAGATGAATCATGAGACACGTCTGGTGACAGATGCGTCTGAACCCACGTCTCTTTACAGACGACACTTGAGTCTCATCTCTGGTGACACTTTAATCATATAGCCCATAGTAGAGTTGGTCTCAACTAACTATTTTTATTCAAGAGAACACATATTTAGCAATTTTAGATTCTCATTGAATCTTTCTTCAACTAAAGGCTTTGTAAAGATGTCAGCTAGCTGATTTTTAGTATCTACAAAGATTAGTTCAATGTTTCCTTTTTGCACATGATCTCTTATAAAATGATGTTTGATATCAATGTGTTTGGACCTAGAATGATGTACAGGGTTCTTAGCAAGATTTATGGCACTAGTATTGTCACAATAAATAGGAATTTTAGAGTACCTGACTGCATAATCTTGCAATTGAGATTTGATCCACAGAACTTGAGTGCAGCATGCAGCTGCTGAGACATACTCAGCCTCTGTTGTAGATAAGGTAATAGTGTTTTGCTTTTTACATGACCAGGAGATAAGGCACTTTCCTAGGAATTGACAAGATCCACTGGTGCTCTTTCTGTCTATCTTATCTCTAGCAAAGTCCAGCATCACTATAACCTCTGTACAGTTTGTCTGATATTGCTTTTCCATCTTCATCTTGATCAATCTGAGTCGAGGGGTGCATAGGAGTTTTCATTGGTCTTGCCTCACTCATTTTGAACTTGCTGAGAAGATCTCTTGTGTATTTTTCTTGACTAATGAATATCCCATCAGTTAACTGTTTGATTTGGAGCCCCAAGAAAAATCTCAGCTCACCCATCATACTCATCTCAAACTCTCCCTGCATGAGACTTGAGAACTCTTGACATAAAGATTCATTAGTTGATCCAAAGATAATCTCATCAACATAAATTTGAACAATTAATAAATCTTTGCTAATTCTTTCTTAAATAAAGTAGTATCAATCTTACCCTTTATAAAATCATTTTTAATTAAAAATGAGCTTAACCTGTCATACCAAGCTCTTGGAGCTTGCTTGAGACCATATAGAGCTTTGGATAGCTTAAGCACATGTTCTGGATGGTCAGGGTCTTCAAACCCAGGGGGCTGCCTTAAATAGACTTCTTCCTCTATGACCCCATTTAGGAATGCACTTTTTACATATAATTTGAAGTTTTTTAAGGCTGCAAAGGCTAGTAGGATCCTGATAGCTTCAAGTCTTGCCACTGGTGCAAAGGTCTCAGCATAATCTATTCCTTCTTGTTGATTAAACCCTTGAGCCACCAATCTGGCTTTGTTTCTCATTACTTGACCTTTCTCATTTAGCTTATTTCTGAAGACCCATCTGGTTCCAATTATGGTTTGTTGAGATGGTGGAGGAACCAGATTCCAGACCTTGCTTTTCTCAAACTGATTAATTCATCTTCCATGGCCTTAATCCAGGATTCATCATTTAAGGCTTCATGTATGTCTTTTGGCTCTATGTCAGATAGAAGAGCCATTAGATTCTCTGTGTCTCTGAAGGAAGATCTGGTTCTGACTCTGTCTGAAGTTTCTCCAAGTATCTGATCTCTTGGATGAGATCTTACCAGTCTCCAGCTTCTGGGTAGTTGAGATGCATGTTCATTTTGTATCTCAACATTCTCTTGTCTTGTTTCTTGAGATCTGGTTTGATTATCTGATTTATCTTCTTCTTGAGGATTATGAGAGGGTTCAGATTGGCTACTTCTGAGATGTACTCCTTCAGACTGAGCTTCTCTCCTGTGTTCAGACAGAGGTGACCTCATCATCTTTTGTTTAGGTGAGAGTCTCTCTTCAGCTTCCTGAGTTGAGATCTTTAGATCTTTTATCAGTTCTTCTATCTCCTCATCAACTTCTTTCTGAGTATTTCCCTAAACTTCATTGAATACTACATGCATAGATTATTCAGTAGTTTTGGTTCTTAGATTATATACTCTGTAAGCTTTGGAGGTTAGTGAATATCCTAGGAAAACTCCTTTATCTGATTTGGTTTCAAATTTTCCTAGTTGATCTTTTGTATTTAAAATATAGCAATCACATCCAAATATATGAAAATATGAAACTGAAGGCTTCCTACCTTTCCATAGCTCATATGGAGTTTTATTTAAGAGCTTTCTTATAGTGACTCTGTTTAAAATATAGCAAGAAGTATTGACAGCTTCTGCCCAGAAGTACATTTCAATTCCAGAGTCACATAACAAAGTTCTAGCCATTTCTTGAAGACTTCTACTTTTCCTCTCAATTACACCATTCTGTTGAGGAGTCCTTGGACAAGAGAAGTTATGAGTTATGCCATTTTTATCAAAGAATTTTCTAAACTTAACATTCTCAAATTCTCCTCCATGGTCACTCCTAACAGATCCAATTATGTATCCTTTCTCAGATTGAATCCTTTTACAAAAGGTTTTGAAGGAATCATATGATTCATCTTTCTGAGATAGAAACAGAACCCAGGTGAATCGTGAGAAATCATCCACAATGACAAAACCATATTTTTTACCACTGAGACTCACTGTCTTAGTTGGTCCAAATAGGTCAATGTGGAGGATCTCAAGTGGCCTAGTAGTTGAGACATAGTTCTTGGGTTTGAAGCTTGATTTACTGTGCTTGCTTTTGATACAAGGATCACACTTCAAGTCTTGGTCAAATTTTACCTTAGGTAATCCTTTGACAAGAGACTGACTAGCAACTCATAGTTCTCATGTTAGTATGTCCAACCCTTTTGTGCCAAAGCCATCTCTCATGATCATAAGACATGAGACAGGTGAGATCTGACAGACCCTCTAGTGAGACTGAGTAAAGATTTTTCTTTCTTATTCCAGAGAAAATGATTTTTTCAGTTTTGGAGTCTATGATCTCACAAAAGGTAGGTTGGAAATTAACATGATAACCATTGTCACATAACTGACTGATACTCAGCAAAATATGTTTCAAACCTTCAACAAAATATACATTTTCAATCTGAGCTGAATTGGCCTTACCAATTTTACCTATGCCCTTGATATGGGCTTTGCTGTTGTCTCCAAAAGAGACAACTCCAGCAGTCTTTTCCTCAAGTGACAGGAACTTGCTTTTGTCTCCTATCATGTGCCTTGAACATCCACTGTCCAGCACCCATTCTTTCTTGGTCTTTGCTGCTTGCCAGGCACATCTGTTACAACAAGAGATTTAGCTTTAGGTACCCACTTGTATTTGGGTCCTGCATGGTTAGTTACCTTTCTCTCAGATGCTACTTGTCTCATGTAACAATCTGTGGCTTTATGACCATATTTACTACAACAAGAACATCTTTCTTTTTTCTTTTTTCTTGCAGGAATGAAGAAATCTTTATACCAAACTTCATTTGATGATCTCTCATAACCAAGCCCAGCTTTATAAAAAATGCCCTTTTGAGATCCAATGAGTCTCTCAAGGTTTTTTGTTCCATTTACAAATTTTTCTAGGTCATTTATGAGAGTTCTGTTCTGCAGTTTAAGCTGTTGATTTTCTTCTTGTAGCCTTTTTTGATCTTGCCCATTGAGAGCTTGAGTCTTAGCTTTTACTTGTTCAGACAGTTTCATGTGAGACAACATGAGACTACTGTTTTTCTAATTTAAATCTTCATTTTCTTTTTCAAGAAATTTGATTTTCTCAAGAGCTGTATTCAAATCTGATTTAAGTAATGAGCTCTTAGAGGCAAGAAGATTTGAATCATACAGAAGATTCTCAAAAGCAGACTTAAGTTCATCAACAAAATATTCAGAGTTAGATTCATTTACCTCTTCATCTGATGAGTCTCCTTTTGCCATGAGACATAGGTTAGCTGACTGTCCATCTTGACTTTCCTCTTCATCTGTGTCATCCCAGGTGGCCATCATTGCCTTCTTCCTAGGACTTTTCTTCATTTCTTTTCTGAGTTGAGGACATTCAGACCTAATATGCCCAGGCTTCTTGCATTCAAAGCAGATAAATTGTCCTTTCTTGTCAGATTTTATTTCTCCTCTCCTTGAGGGAAAATTCTTTCTTCCAGTCCCTCTGGCTCTCCACATGCGTCTGATCTTCCTTGAGATGTAGGCTAGCTCATCATCCATTTCACTATCATCTTCCTCTTCCTCATCTTCTTCTGTTTCAGAATCTTGAGATGAGTTGAGTGAGGTTTGTTGAGAAGAGCTTATCTTTTTGCCTTTTGAGTTACTGGAAGCTGCTTTCAGTGCTATAGACTTGGGTCGTCTGATGAGATCTTCTTCCATCAACTCTTGCTCATGTACCTTCAGAGATCCAAGAAGTTCATCTAGTCTGAGAGTACTCAAATCTTTATCTTCCTGGATGGCTGTTACCTTTGGTCTCCAAGGTTTGGGCAGACTTCTCAAAATTTTTCTTACCATATCCTGATTTGAGTATGTTCTTCCTAGTGATTTCAGGTCATTTGTTATGACAGTGAATCTCCTCACCATGTCTTCAATGCCTTCATCTTCATTCATCTTGAAGAGCTCATATTGTCTGACCAATATGTTGATCTTGGCTTCTTTAACTTGATTTGTCCCTTCATGTTCAACTTCAAGAGCATCCCATATTTCTTTAGCTGAGACACACCCAGCTACCTTGTCATATTCACTTCTGCTTAAGGCACAAGTGAGAAGGTATTTAGCTCTTGAATTGAATACATATCTTGCCTTCTCAGCATCTGTCCACTGTTCTCTGGGTTTAGCTGCCCTAAGTCCAAGCTCATCTGTGGTGTATGGAACATAACGGCCTATTTCAATGATCTCCCAAAGATCAGCATGCTGAGATTCAATGAACAGTCTCATCCTGTCTTTCTAGTAATAATAATCAGTTCCATCAAAGGCAGGAGGTCTGTTTGTTGAAGCTCCTTCAGGAATGAACAGACTTGTACTTGGACCAGCCATGGATCTTTTTCCTCTTCACACAGAGGTGTGCTCAACCCCTAGAGGTCGAGCTCTGATACCAACTGAGGTTGGTTGAACGTCTCTAGAAGGGGGGGTTGAATAAAGACTTTCCGAATTTGTTCCTGCAATTCCACACTAAAATTGATAGTTGAGATATGCTCTCAAGTTTGTTAACTTGGAGTCTCTGTTAAGACAAGATGGAGTTTATCAATTTTGGTAAAGATCTTTGTCTAGACCTTAATTTAAAGTCTTATCTTGATTATCAATTCAATTGTATCTTTAGTTATCAAGCTGTATTAATTGATTCAAGATAAGCAGATATAAGAATAAGGTAAGAGATAAGAGACAGAGATCTTATCCTGGTTCACCCACTCCTTGGGCTACGTCCAGTCCCCACAACCTGTGAGATTTTCCACTATTGACAAACCAGTCAATACAAGTATTCTTACAGCCTCTTCAGGACGTCTCACTCACACTAAGCCTAGGCACACTCCTATCTTAGCTGAGTCACAAGTATTCTTACAGCCTCTTCAGGACGTACACACCTCACTCTAAGACTAGGCACACTCCTATCTTAGATGAGACAGGTTACAGATAGATGTTTGTGATAAGTCTAGCCTAAGCTCATACAAAGTATGGATATAAAGTAAATGAGCTAGACTAGGTCTCAACTCTGGTTACGGTATTGGAATGATATTCACAGAGAGGAGATGAAAGAGACAGATGTATGATCTCAAGATGAGATGTGTCTGTGCTCAGACAGCTAGTAGATACACTTGAGGTGTCTGTTGAGATGTGATAAGATGTTTAATGATTTCACGGAAGTGTAGGCAGTCTCTCTCACTTCTTAGCTCTTGATAATGTCTCTTTTATATCAAGACTTGAGAAACTAGTTGTTATATGGCCGTTACAGTCTGTTGGAGGGTACAGCAGTAGGCACAGTCTTTACAGTAGGCAGACAGCAGTTTTTCAGTCTTTAAGGTACTGTGTCAGTGTCCTTGTGTCCTTGTTTGTCTTCATGCTGACTCTACTTGCTGTCTTCTCAGTTGAGCTTGAATTCTTTCTTCTGTTCAGAGTCTGACTTACTTTTCTTGCATCTGTGCTAAGATCTCATCCTTCTACGTCTGACCTTGAGACGAAGTCTCAAGCTGTTCTTGCATCTCAAGCTGAACTTGCATCTATTCATGGCTTGCATCTCAAGTTGTGCTTGAGTCTCTTTTTAGTTCTAAGTCTTCTTGCATCTTAGCTGGGTCCTCATCTCATCATGAGACGACATCTGAACATACAAATCTTGCATCTCATGCTGTGTTGATTTTTGAAGTGTTTCTCATAGTCTTAGCCATAAGCTTTGGTTGCACCATATCTGTTCTGATTCAGATTATGTCTTAATCAGTGATGCTCTTGTGAATTCTGATCTTGTGTTACTTTGCTTGTATCCTTGCTTTCTCAAGTGGATTAAAGGTCCTTTCTATTTTTATGTATTCCTGTAACAACTTTAGATGTAGAAAGTCTCTGCCACACTTGAACACACAGTTAGTGACACAAGATGCATCTCATCTGGATATTTAAACTTACTCAGTTTGTCATATTAAAAACTTCTTTAGGGTGATCTTGTCTCAACAATACGATCCCTCCAGTAGTGGTAATCCACTCCATTGAATGTTAGGGGCCTTGTGATAGAGGCTCCTTCAGAGATGTATTGCCTGTTGTTGTTGGAAACTTCCATCTGGATCTTAGACCTCAACACTTGTTAGGTGCTCAACCCTGACTTGAGCTCTGATACCAACTGTAAAAACACAAGGAAACACTAGAAGGGGGGTTGAATAGTGTTTCTTAATATTTTATGAAAGCTTTTCGCAGACAACAGGTTTGAAACAGTTTCAGACAGGTTTAAGGGGGTTGTCTGAAGTTTCTTAAGACGACTTCTAAAAAGGTATTTTAAAAGGTTTCTTTGCTTTTAAAATATCAGAAGAGATTTTCAACACCCTTTGATTAGTATAAACAAATTTACAAGAGATAAGGGTAAGAAAACTTAGCCAAGGAATTTATCCTGGTTCACTCACTACCACTGTGAGCTACGTGCAGTCCCAATGCCAACTAGCACTTGGATTTTCTCTTAATCTTTACCAAGATTACAAGTATTCTTTTCTGTCAAGCCTCTTCAGGCTCTACAACAAGTATTCTTTTCTGTCAAGCCTCTTCAGGTTCTACAACAAGTATTCTTTTCTGTCAAGCCTCTTCAGGCTCTACAACAAGTATTCTTTCTTCCACCAAGCCTCTCCAGGCTCTCAGACACTTATCCAAGTGTAACCCAAGTATTCTTTAACAAGCAAGCCTCTTCAGGCTCAATCCCAAATGTTTACAAGGAATAAGTTTAAGCTAAGCAACTATGAACAAGTTCATAGCTTAAACTCAGAATTGTACAAGATAATTGAGTAGAACTTAGGATATGAAAATATAAGTACAGCGAATTTTTTCAGAGAGTTTTTACAGCGTAAAAACTTGCAGCGTGATGTTTCTCTTGGCTTTCTTGTATATTGATTTTCTGTGTCTCTTGATGGTCTTCATGGAGGGGTATTTATACCCAATCTTCAATCCGTTGAAATACCACCGTTTAGAGATAGCATTAAATGTTATTTAATCCGTTGTGAGACATGCTTCTGAGAGCTCTAATATTTCTGACACGGTACAAGGTTGCTCCTGCCATAAAGCTGCTACAAATGTTGCTGTAGAGGCTGCGTTGCAGAGATTTCCTCAATGGTGTATGAAATTTAAAAATACCAGGAAAGGTCTCTGTGTTCCTTGCTATAAACGTGTTTGAAAAGGTACGTGCAGCAGAGGTTCAGAAAAGTCTTCACAAGCTTCAGCAAAGGGTGTCACGTCATTAATGAGACTTCAGACAGCTTCAACACTTCAGACGGCTTCAACGCTTCAGACGGGTTGAACCTTCAGAAGGCTTAACTCTTCAGACAGGTTGAAAGCACTTCACATAGTCTTTATATAAGCTTATAGTGGCTTGCAGAAATCATAGATAAATCGTTAAGACATATATGTATCTATGATAAATATTTTAACTCAAATTTGTTAAGCATCAAAACTTGGGAATTGAGTTGTCTTAAACATCATATTTTCTCTTATGATATTTTTGAGACTCAACATCTCCTTTGAAGGAAATCCAAACTACTCAAACTGAATCAGGCACTCCCGAAAAGGCTCCTGGCTTTTCGAGGGATTCATCTAGGTCAACCCCTGTATATAATGCCATGGACTTAGATGATTGCCTCAAAGGTTTGGATGAGAACCCTTTCTAGATTTTGGAAGTGCATTCGGGAGAAGTCTCATTGTCATCTTCCCACTCTGAAGCAACAGTTCAGAATCCATTGAGTGAGGAAGACTCTCCTGATAAGGCTCTTCAGAATTTCAAGAAGTTGGTCTTCAAGAAACCTATGATGAAAGAAATCCCCAAGAATCGTCTTTATAGAGAAGAAATTGAAAGTTATCTCATCTATTTTAACAAAAAGAATTCTCATTTTTCTGAGTCCACACAAAAATGGATCAAAAGTTTTGCTAAACTCTATCAAAGTAGCATTGGGACTGTTGACCAAATCGAACAAACTACATCTAAATTGGTCATGTAGAAAAATGAGAAGGCTGAGTTGATGGATAAAATGCAAGATAGCAAAACCAAGATGCCAGGTATGAGCAATCCATCAACCAGAATACTTTGAAGATTGAAGAACTTCAAAAGGAGAATTTAAGGCTCGAAAGCCTTATCAAGAAATATGAAGAAGAAGCTGAACAAAACAAGTTGGCTAAAAGTGAGCTCGAAACTACCCTTTCGAAGCAGAGGTCTACTTGAATGGATATTCTGAACTCCGTTCGAGGTATTTCAAAAGATGTTGTTCGAGTTTCCAAAGATATTGACAATCTGGAAAGGAACAACAAGAGTCTAAAGATATACTATGAAGACCTCATGCACAACTTCGCTAAACTGAAAAGCGAAGCTCCTTTTTAGCCTATTCTTAGTTTTCTTCATATTTCTTCTTCTGACCCTTTGTTTCGAGCACAGGCTCGAATTTATATTGTCTCTCAAACAATTTATTTTCCTTTATGCATAATTTTGATTTCTTGCAAGTTTGGTTTATACTCTTTCAAATATTTTCCATTGATTGACATTATGCGCAAATCACCAACTAATTCTCGAATTGAATACGCATTACCGGAAAATACTTTTTCAATCTCGAAGGGTCCCTCCCAATTAGGTGACCATTTACCAAACTTCTTAGACTTTTTATCAATCGGAAAAATTAACTTCCAAACATAATCACCAACTTGGAACTCTTTTTTCTTAACTCTTCTATTATAACAACGAGTAATTTGCTCTTTTTGCCTAATTATATTTTCAAAAGCAAGTGACCTTTCCTCATCAAGTTCATTTAATTCATCAAACATCAAATTCCAATAATCTTGAGAAGATAACTCGAATTGCCTTTGAACCCTTATTGATTAAAAGTTTATTTCTACTGGTAATACAGCATCGTGACCATAAACCAACTGATAAGGGGTAGTTCGAGTAGCCTCTCTTGGTGAATTTCTATAGGCCCACAGAACTTGATTCAAAGTTTCATGCCAATTTCTAGGCCTTTGCCCAATATGTCTTTTAATTAAAGCAATGATAATTTTATTAATCGCTTCAACTTGGCCATTGGCTTGTGCATAATAAGGAGTAGAAGAAAGTAATTTTATCCCTTTCGATTCAACAAACCTAACCATTTTTCTCCTAGCAAACATCGTTCCTTGATCTGTGGTAATGGTTTCTGGTAAGCCAAATCGAAATATGATATTTTCTTCAATAAAACGAATGATATCTTCTTGAGAAACCTCTCTTAAAGGAATTGCTTCTACCCATTTAGTAAAATAATCAACTCCTACTAGAATAAACTTATGGTTTCTCGAAGAAGCTGGGTGAATCATTCCAATAAAATCTAAAGCCCATCCTCTGAAAGGCAAAGGTTTTATTATTGAATGCAACTCACTTGCTGGAACTTATTGCACATTTCCATGCTTTTGACAATCTTCACAAGACTTAGCGAAATTGTGACAATCCTTGGCCATTGAAGGCCAAAAGAATAATTTTCTTCTCAAAGTACATTCCATTTTCTTTCCTGCTTGGTAAGCTCCACAAGCACCTTCGTGTACTTCGACCAAAGCTAAGTATGCTTCAGTTTCCCCTAAACGTCAAAGTAAATTCCCATCAATAGCTTTCTTATAAAGCTCTTCACCTAAAACACAGTAGTTCAGAATTTTATATTTCAAGTGTTTTTTTATTTATCAGGGAAAGATTTTGTATCAGATTCACAATTTCTCTTCTCCAATCATTCTGATCTAGAAGATTTATATTATGGATATCAAATTCCTTCATTGGAAGCCTTTTCTTAATATCACTAATTTTTCTGAGAGTTCCAATTGAAATTCTATATCCTGAAGCTATTTGAGCCAATTCATTAGCTTCAAAATTCTGACCTCTTGGAATATGTTCAATTTTTACTTCATCAAACATTTCCAGAAGTTTATTGACCTGAACCAAATACTTAGCCAATTTTGGATCTAAACATTTATATTCTTTAGTTACCTGCTTAATAACTAATTGAGAATCTCCTTTAATATGAACATTTCTCGAATTGATGGTAACTAGAATTTCGAGACCAGCAATAAGAGCTTCATACTCTACTGCATTATTCGAACAAGGATGTTTTATTTCAAACATCATTCGAGTTGG
This sequence comes from Sesbania bispinosa, assembly GCA_026901365.1. Lineage (NCBI taxonomy): Eukaryota > Viridiplantae > Streptophyta > Magnoliopsida > Fabales > Fabaceae > Sesbania > Sesbania bispinosa. The sequence goes on from QLOH01000044.1 coordinate 49,281, forward strand.
AAATCCTTTGGGTGAAATTAGTAAAATTCCAACTCCTGATCCATTCTTATGTTTGGATCCATCAAAATATAATTTCCAAGGCTCTAAGCCTACATATGTTGATTCTTCAATTGGAATTGGGGGATGATCAACTAAGAAATCTGCAACTACTTGTCCTTTCATTGCTTTTAATGGGACAAATTTTAATGAAAACTCAGTCAATGCTAACGCCCATTTTCCAACTCTACTGTGCAATATAGGTTTCAACAACATGTGCTTTATTACATCAAAGTGAGAAATCACAAATACATCATGGGGTTTGACATAATATTTAAGTTTAGTACAAGAAAAATACAAACATAAACACAACTTTTCTATAGCACAGTATCTAGTTTCTGCATCATTAAGGACTCTACTCAAATAGTAAACAACTCTTTCTACGCCATTTTCGTCCTCTTAAGCCAACATACTTCCGATTGTGGCTTCTGAAGCAGAAATATATAACTTCAAAGGTTTTCTTGGCAAAGGAGGAGTCATAATTGGAGGAGTTGTCAAATATTTCTTGATTTCCTCGAAGACTCTTTGATGTTCATATTCCCATTTAAAATTTTCTTCTTTCTTCAGTTTCAGCAATGGGGAAAACACCCTTGTTTTTCCTGATAAGTTCGAAATGAACCTTCGAAGGAAATTTACTTTTCCCAGAAAAAATTGTAATTGTTTCTTGGTAGTAGGTGGAGATGCTTCGAGAATTACCTTAGCTTTGTTTTTATAAACCTCAACACCTTTCTTGTGTACAAGAAATCCTAAGAAATTTCCTGCAGATACAGCAAAAGCACATTTAATAGGATTCATTTTCAATCCATGCTTTCTCATTTTCTCGAAAGCTTGTTTTAAATGATTTAAATGTAAGTCTTTTGATTCAGACTTAACCACAACATCATCTATATAGACTTCATAAAATTTCCAATTAAATCATGAAAAATCGAATTCATGGTTCTTTGATAAGCTGCACCAGCATTTTTTAAGCCAAAGGGCATCATTACCCATTCATAAGTGCCTATTGCCCCCAGGACATCGAAAAGCTGTTTTCGAAACATCCTCTTCGGCAATAAAAATTTGATTATAACCTGAATACCCATCTAACATACTTAAAAGTTCATTTCCTGCTGCTGAATCTATTAACATATCAGCAACTGGCATTGGGTATTCATCTTTAGGAGTTGCATCATTAAGATTTCTAAAATCAATGCAAACTCTTAAAGTTCCATTTTTCTTAATAACAGGAACTATTTTAGAAATTCAATCTACATACCTGGCAGTTCGAATGAACTTAGCCTTTAGAAGACGCTCTATTTCTTCTTTGATTTTTGAAACTATTTTTGGAGCAAATCTTCTTGGAGCCTGTTTCATTGGTCGCTTTTCTGGAAAAGTTGGAAGTCTATGCTCCACCAGTTCTCGACTCAAACCAGGCATTTCATGATAATCCCAAGCAAAACAATCTTTATATTCTTTCAACAAATCAATGATTTTCTTCTTAAAATCTCCTTCGAGATTCTGACTTATAAACGTGGGTCTTTTCTCACTCTCCGTTCCCAAGTTTATTTCCTCTAAAGGGTCTTGAGCTTCCATTTTCTTAATGCCTTGAGATAAAATACCTTCTAAACCCAAAGGAGAGTCATCATAGATGCAATCTAACCTTTCGAACTTAAACCCTTGGGTCTCTTGAACATACGTCTCAATCTTTTTGAGCATTTCCTCAAGATACTTCTTTTCAGAATCTCTACTTCCTTCAGAAACCTCTTCATACTTTCTATTTTCCTCAGAAACATCTTGAAAATTTTTACCTTTCATTTCTGATGAGATTTCTTCTTCTATTATCTCCTCAATGACTATTTTACCTTCTTGCCATTCGGCCTTATGGGTCGTTACCTCTTTATTTTGTTTATTTTGATTAGATTCGGCTTCGAGAGCCGCCTCTACCTTCTTCTCGGCCACATAGGCCGAAATTCGAGCCCAAAAGCTCGAATCTATTCTGGGTCTGACCATTCAGTGATTTCCGTGGCCTCGAAAGGGCCAACATCACATTGTAACATAAACCCACAATTTGGATTCAACCTTAGTGAATAAGGTATTTTTGTAGGTACCAACATATACTTATCAATCACTTCATACGGTATTGTCTTCATAACATTCTTTTCAGTACTCCTCACATCCACAGCATCCTCTTCGACTTTAAAATAGTTCTTGTCCCCATCAACATAAATGGGTACACCTTCTTTAGTCCACATGCAAAGTTTCTGATGCATTGAAGATGGAACAACACCTACACCATGGATCCACTATCTTCCAAGAAGTAAGTTATAATTTGATTTTGAATCAACTACAACAAACATAGTGGGTCTCATGATGCTTCCCAATGTTAACTCCAAACATAAGACTCCCTCTGATTTCGATGTCTTCCCACTGAAATCAGTAATAATCATCTGATGAGGCATCAGATCAAACTTAGCCTTCATCAATTTTTTCATCATAAATTTCGGCATCAGATTTACTGCTGCACCAGAATCTACGAGGACCTTTCAATTACTCACATCTCCAACTAACGCCCTAATGAACAAAGGCTTCATATGAAGTTGCATATCCTCAGTTGGTTTTTCAAATACTGCAGAAGTATTCTAGCAAATCTGTTTGCCAATGTAAGTATAACATATTGGATCCTCACCTATATCATCTTCCTCAAAGTCTTCATCTTCTAAGCTTTTTTCAAGTTCCTCAGCATACTCAGCAGGTAACACAGAAACAACTGCACAGATGTCATCCAGACCATCTGCAAATCCAGTTTCGAAATTTTCTGTTAATAAGTCATCTTCATTCTCATCAAAACCTCCAATAACTTGGAATGAAGGTTTCTTTTTCACCACTTGTGCATAAGATGGTTGATTCGAATTTGCTTGGACTTGAATTACTTGAGCATTTTTTGCTTGCACAGGCTTAGGTTGTTGATTGTTTTGTCCAACAATCATGTTCCTCTTTCCTTGTTCCTCGACGACAGCCTTTCTCATTCTTTGTGCCCTTCTCCATTGGGTCTTCGTCATTTGAGGCCAATTTCCATAATAAGGTTTCTGGTGAAAACCTTGGAAATTATTCTGATATTTCATGTAGCCAGGACGAACCCATTGATTCAGGGGAGTTGATGATGATGGTACAAAAGTTCGAGGCTTCCTGTCTTCATGAAATTTTGGATTCATGGGTTGTTTTCCCTTATCAAACCTATTCATGTTAACAGGTGCCTTTCCTCCAGAAATGGATTCAGACTTCGAAATCCAACCCCCATAAGAAGGATGAGGCTTCTTCTGCTTATTTTCTTTTTTCTGATGCTGGGCAGCCACTTGCTGATAATGTGTCTTCATTTCTGATACACGAAAAGCTTTGGCTGCAGACCTATCGAATACAGCATGACACCTTAGACAAAGTTCAATTGAGGCATCTTCTGCCTTCTTCCGATTCAGAAATTCCAACAAGGATTCACCCCCTTTCGGATAAACATCTTGTAATTCGTGATCTCCATCAAGGGCCATCTCTGTGGCCTATCCCACAGAATTGGAATCTTCCAATTCGACCATGTTCACACTTGTAGGTTCAGCGTAGTTGGCGTTCACCTGGAGTGGGTCAGAGTCAATCTTCATGGCCATTGGAACCTTTTCTTCGAATTTCAATCTACCATGTTTGATAGCTTCTTGAATAATATCCCTAAAACGAACACAACTATTAGTCCAATGTCCATAAGTATGATGAAACTTACAATACTTTCGACCTCTTCTCTGTTCCTGAGAAGGAATTTTATGGTCATCACTTAGAGTTATTTGTTTGTCTTTTACCAATATATCGAAAATTTGATCTGCTTTCGAAATATCGAAACCATAAGTTTTCTTAGGAAACCTATCTTTAGTATCATTACTAGTATTTCCACTAGGTTTCAAAGATTGACAAACATAAGGAGGTTCGGGCTTAAGTTCTGCCACATGAACATCATTATCCTCTATATCATATTCGAAATCACTATCATCAGATACTTCCAAATATGCTATTTTATCTTTTTGAAAAGTCTTTTCAGGTTTTCGAAATCTTTCTTTTTCTTTCTTAAAATGTTAAATTTGCCTAATCTTATCAGCCAATTGGGCCATATCTCTAAGTTGTTGATTAATCAATTTCTTTCGAATTGAATAATCCAACCCTCCAGCAGCCATTTGGACTAACTCATATTCAGGAATTTGGGTAAAACACCTTGCTTTCATTTGCCTGAATCTATTCAAATAATCGTCTATGGATTCATTCAAAAATCTTTAATGTTCACTAAATCCATAAGAGTGACTTTTGTTTCCCCTCTAAAGAACTGTTCATGAAAACTTCTTTCTAATTGATTCCATGAATGAATAGAATTCGGGGAAAGAGTTGTAAACCAAGTGAAAGCATTTTTAGTTAAAGAACTAGGAAAATATTTCATTTTCAACTCTTCATTATTTGCCAAATCGCCTGCTTCGATTTGATATCTAACAATGTGTTCGACAGTAGATTCTCCTACTTCTCCAGAAAATTTGGTAAATTTGGGAACTTTCCATCCCCTCGGTAATTCAGTCTGCAATACCATCTGGGAAAAAGGAGACACTACATATGGATGATTTGAAAATCCTACATTAAACCCATGTCTGTTTAGGACTTGTTCGACAATTCCAACAACATTTTGTTGCCCCCCTAAGTTATTTGCTCTTATCCTTTCGAGAATTTCATCAGCATTCTGATTTCGATTCAGGATAATTCTAGGAGCATTTTCTTCCCTATTTTCGATAGGATTAATAGGATTTGGTATTTGATTATTTTGATCCCCTTGATTCACAGGGGGATTCATATTAGCCACTTGTCTAACTATAGGATCTGTGGGTGCTCCAAACACATCCGCAATCCTCTCCATTTTCCTAGCCAACAAATTATAATTGGTATTTGTGGTTTGTACCAATGGATCGAACACTGTGGCCATTTGTTGAGTCAACATATTCATCATTTCATGATTACTTTCATCCATTTGCTGTCTCAAAGATTGTAAAGTAGAGTTTGTAATGGATGAAGAAAAACTTCCCACAAAAGGATTAAAAATGGGTCCACAATTTATTGTTGGACCTACTGTTGACATTGTTGGTGGGGTTGTCCCAGAATTTGGGACGAAACCATATGGAAACCCATATATTGGTTGTCCATTTTGAGACATAGAAACAAAATTGGGTACAGGGATAGTAGAACCAATTTGACTTACTACAGGTTGTTCTGTCATAGTAGTAGTAGTAGTTGTTGATTGTTCTCTGTTAACACTACTATTTCCATTCACTCCATTCTCATTGTTATTCACAGACTCATTTCTTTGGAATGGTGAATTCTCAGAATTCGTAGCATTAGTTGTTATATCCCTATTGTTGTTTCCAGTTCCGGTTTGTCTTGAACTATTAGCCATTTGAACAGATATTGTTCTTCCACTTCTCAAACGCATGCAAGAACAAAATATTTTTTTTAGAAAATCACAACACACGCTACTTTTGGCAAATTTGTCCCACTGGGCGTGCCAATTTGTTTGTGGTGAAAAAATCTAATTCCGAAAATTAAATTTTAATCACTTTGATTCTACGAACAATCTGGGGATTAGAATCAGATCCTCTTACGGGACTCTTTTAAAAAGTAGATTTATGGTGTTTCTGATTTATAAAAGACTTTCAAAAGTTCAAGTTTTCTGAAAAATTGGTTGTTTGGTACAGAATTTCACCAAATCAAATGATAAGTTTCAGAAATCCGAAAATAATAAATTTCAAAGAGTTTGATTCAGAATTCTATCAAAGACTTATCTTTCACTAAGAATTAGAACCACTTGATTCAGAATTTTATCAAAAGTTCTAAATTGGATTCTTGAAAATCAAAGTTTCAAAGAAGTAGAAAACATAGAATTTGAAAGAAGGAAAGAAAGAGTACGTGAAATATAAATTACAGAATGTAAATTGCGGAATGTAAAATAAAGAAAAGAAAAGTGAATTGTAAGAACAATAACATTCAAAGAAATTGGATGGGTTCATCACATACTTCCTTCTCCTTGTAACTTGTTTGTCGCTTTAAGTTTGGACGTATAAGGTGTTTCAGAGAGTTTGAGTATAAGTGATTTGCCAACCCTTATTACATTAAGAGTTTACCTATTTATAGTTTCCTAATTCTAACGGCTAACTAGTGTACATATGACACATCATCTAGCCCTATGTGCTGGCAGCGTGCATGCTTGCCACGTCTTCTGCTAACCAGAAAACCGTTTCTGATCTTCAATAACTGTTTTCTGACTTTTCAAACTTCCTTTTGATTTCTTCAGAAATCTTCTAGGTCTTCAGATATCTTGTCTTCGAATTCTCTGTTCCTGTCTCTCGAATTCTTGCCTTCTAATTTCTCGAAATCTTCTTTCTGTTTTCTCGAATTCTTCTTTCTGTTTTCTCGAGATCTTCTTTCTGGAATTTTGACTTCATGGATTCGAGAAAATCCTTAACTTTAAAACTTAATCTTTTCTTGACATTTGAACTTAATGAGTTTTTCTCTTTTCGAGATTTTGACTACACCTTCCCTGTGCCACATGTCAAACTTCACTTGACCATTCCAAAGATCATAAAGACCACCGGCTACCGTCCACTTAACTTCATTATGAGAATTCTTCTCATTGGACGTTAAAATAGTGTTATTAATGGCACTTGCCTCTTTTCACTCCTATAAATAAGAGTCTTTTGTACATTCTTTTTCACAATTCTTCATTCTCTCTTCTTCTCTTTTCTTCTAAATTCTTCAAAGAATATGAAGAAGTTAATTCCTTTGGCTATTACGTTCAATCCAATCTGGAATGGTTTCATTTTTTATAGGATTGACATAATGGCCAAAGCCATTGGCTTTCTCAAACTTTTTCTTTAAAATTTTGCTTTTGGATTGTACGTGATAGCCAAATATAGGTTCATTTATATAATAAATGAATCTATTATTGTTTTCCCATGCCGACCTTGATTCCTTCCCCAAGTCAAAGGTGGTTCAACAAATTGGAAATCATATTCTCCTTTGCCTTGGCTTTATCAAAGCCTGTGGGGTAAGAAGAAGAGGAAGAGGTGTGGAAGACATGAGTCAAAGACTCATTGAAATTTAGGATAGTTTCCTTTCTAATGTATTAGGCATTTAGGATAGCTTCCTTTCTAATATATTTCCAATGTATTTGAACTGATGTAATCCGAATTTGGATTATGAATAAAAGAACTATCACTTGCCTTTCGAAATACCTGCAATATATTATTTCTCGAATTTACACTTGTCTTCTTTTCGAATTCTTAAAGTCTTTTTGTTTTGACTTCAATCAAGAATTTTTTCTCTAAGTTAACAGACTTATTATCAAAATTCGAAATGAGGTGGTTTTACCTCTTCTGTAAATTCGAAATGGCATCATACCCTTGTCACTTGTGGAATTTGAAACAATTAAAAATCAAATCCCAACATAGGGAAACTTCGACTTTTGTGCCACCTTCCACTGTTCCTCCAAATAAGTGAATTCGTCCTGGATATCCTAAGCCTCAACATAATTATCAAGGATTCCAACAAAGGCCTTATCTTGGTAATAGGCCACCAATGACGAAGACTCAATGGAGAAGGGCATGGAGAATAAAGAAGGCTGCTTTTGAGGAACAGGAAAAACAAAAAATGATGACTGAGAAGAATAATACTCAACCCAAGTCAATCCAAGCAAAAAACACACAAGTGATTCAAGTTCAGGCAAACTCGAATCATCCTTCGTATGCATAAATAGTGAAGAAGAAACCGTATTTCCAAGTTACCGGAGGTTTCGAGGAAAACAAAGATGATTTGTTGACAGAAAATTTCGAATCAAGCTTCGCAGATGGTCTGGATGACATCTGCGCGGTAGTTTCTGTGTTGCCTGCTGAATATGCAGAAGAACTTGAGAAAGACTTGGAGGATGAAGATTACGAAGATGACAACATAGGTGAAGAACCTATATGTTATTCATATATTGGCAAACAACTTTGTCAAAATGATTCTGCTGTGTTCGAGAAACCTTCTGAAGAGATGTAGTTACACATGAAGCCATTATTCATCAGAGCTTTGATTAATAATGTAAGCATAGGAAAGGTTTTGGTTGATTCCGGAGCAGCAGTAAATTTAATGCCCAAGTTCATGATGAAGAAATTGATGAAAACCAAAGCAAATCTGATGCCACATCAAATGATCATTACTGATTTCAGTGGGAAAACATCGAAATCTGAGGGAGTTCTATGTTTAGAACTGACAGTAGGAACTATCATGAGGCCCACGATTTTTGTTGTGGAGGATTCGAAAGCAAATTATAATCTTCTGCTTGGAAGGGAATGGATTCATGGAGTTGGTGTTGTTCCATCTTCAATGCATCAAAGGCTTTGTTTGTGGTCGAAAGAAGGAGTTCCTATCTATGTTGATCGGAATAAAAACTATTTTAATGTCGAAGAACATGTTGATGATGTTAGGAGTATGGAAATGAAGGTTATGAAAGTGAGACCTTATGAAGTGATCGATAAGTACATGTTAGTTCCTACTAAGGTACCTTATTCTTTGAGGTTGAATCCCAATTACGGGTTCATGTTACAATATGATGTTGGCCCTTTCGAGGCCGCAGAAATTTCTGAATGGTCAGACCCAGAGTAAGTTCGAGCTTTTGGGCTCGAATTTCGGCCTACATAGCCAAAAAGAAGGTAGAAGCGGCTCTCGAAGCCGAATCTGAACAAAATAAACAAAATGATGAAATAACGACCACTAAGGCGAAGTGGCAAGAAGGAAGAATAGTTATTGAGGAAATAGTGGAAGAGGAAACATCATCAGAATTGGGAAATAAAGGTTCTAGAAGGATTTCTGAAAAAGAGTATCTTGAGAATGTGATTAAGAAAGTTGAAACTTATGTTCAGGAAATACAAGGGGTTGAATTCGAGAGATTGGATTGCATTTATGATGATTCCCCTTTGGGTTTCGAAGGAACTTTGTCTCAAGGTATTAAGAAGATAGAAGCTCAAGATCTTTTGGAAGAAATAAACTTAGGAACTGATGATGAGAAAAGACCTACTTTTGTAAGTCAGAATCTCAGAGAATTCAAAAAGAAAATGATTAATTTGTTGAAAGAGTACAAGGATTGTTTCGCATGGGATTATCATGAAATGCCTGGTTTGAGTTGAGAACTGGTTGAACATAAACTTCCAACTTTTCCAGAAAAACGACCAGTGAAACAAGCTCCTAGAAGATTTGCTCCAGAAATAGTTTCAAACCAATAAACTTTTGGAAATGTTTGATGAATTTAAAATTGAACACATTCCAAGAGGCCAGAATTTCAAAGCTAATGAATTGGCTCAAATAGCTTCAGGATATAGAATTTCAATTAGAACTCTCAGAAAGATCGGTGATATTCAGAAAAGACTTCCAATGAAAGAATTCGATATCCATAATATAAATCTTCTAAATCAAAATGATTGGAGAAGAGAAATTGTTAATCTTATACAAAATCCTTCCTTTTCTAATAACAAACACTTGAAATATAAAGTTCTTAACTACTGCATTTTAGGTGAAGAGCTTTATAAAAAAGTTATTGATGGGAATTTACTTCGATGTTTGGTAGAAACTTAAGCTCATTTGGCTTTAGTCGAAGTACATGAAGGAGCTTGTGGAGCCCATCAAGCAGGAAAGAAAATGGAATGGATTTTGAAAAGAAAATTATTCTATTGGCCTTTAATGGCCAAAGATTGTCATAATGTTGCCAAGTATTGTGAGGAATGTCAAAAGCATGAAAATGTGCAACAGGTTCCAGCAAGTGAACTTCATTCGATAATAAAACCTTGGCCTTTTAGAGGATGGGCTTTGGATTTAATTGGAATGATACACCCAGCTTCTTCGAAGAACCATAAATTTATTTTGGTTGGAGTTGATTATTTTACCAAATGGGTAGAAGCAATTCCCTTAAGAGAAGTTTCTCAGGAAGATATCATTCGTTTTATCGAAGAAAATATTATATTTCGATTTGGCTTACCAGAAACAATTACTACAGACCAAGGAACAGTTTTTACTGGTCGAAAAATGGTCAGGTTTGCTGAATCGAATGGAATAAAGTTACTTTCCTCTACACCCTATTATGCACAAGCCAATGGTCAAGTTGAAGCAGTTAATAAAACTATTATTGCTTTAATAAAAAGACATATTGGGCAACGTCCCAGAAATTGGCATGAAACATTAAATCAAGTTCTTTGGGCTTATAAAAATTCACCAAGAGAAGCTACTCGAACAACTCCTTATAAGTTGGTATATGGTCATGATGTTATATTACCAGTTGAAATTAATTTTCAATCAATAAGAGTTCAAAGGCAATTTGAGTTACCTTCTCAAGATTATTGGAATTTGATGTTTGATGAGTTAAATCAACTTGATGAAGAAAGGTTGGTTGCTCTCGAAAATATAATTAGACAAAAAGAGCAAGTTACCTGTTATTATAATCGAAGGGTTAAGAAAAAAGATTTTCAAATAGGTGATTATGTTTGGAAATTGATTTTACCAATTGATAAAAAGTCTAAGAGGTTTGGTAAATGGTCACCTAATTGGGAGGGACCCTTCGAGATTGAGAAAGTGTTTTCCAACAATGCGTATTCAATTCAAGAATTAGTTGGTGATTTGCGCATAATGTCAATAAACGGAAAATACTTAAAAGGGTATAAGCCAAACTTGCAAGAAATAGAAATTGTGCATAAAGGAAAATAAAATTGTTCAGAAAGGAAATAAATTCGAGCCTCTGCTCAAATCAAGAATTCGAAGTTACATCCAAGTATAGAAAATGAATTAAAATCAGAAAGGAGATCCATTCTTCATCTTGGCAAAATCATGCATGAGATCTTCATACTGAATCTTCAAGCTGTAATTAGATTTTTCCAAGTTATTGATGTTCTTTGAGACATCAACAACATCCCTTGAAATACCTCTTACAGAATTGAGGATTTTGATTCGAGAAGATTTTTGCCTTGAAATTGTAGCTTCGAGTTCGCTTTTTTGTAACTTTACCTTTGCTGCATCTTCCTGAAGCTTTTTGATGAGTTTCTTAAGTCGAAGATCCTCTTTTTCTAATTCCTCAACATTTAATGAATTCTGTTTGATGGATTGTTCATATTTATTCACTTTAACTTTGCTATCTTGCATTTTATCCATCAAATCAGCCTTTTCATTCCTCTGCATGTCCAATCTCGAAGTGGTTTGTTCGATTTGGTCAACAGTGCTGATAGCACTATGATACAACTCCGAGAAGTCTTTAATCCATTTTTGTCGAGGTTCAGAAAATTCACTACGTCTTTTCTCGAAAAGGGCTAAATAACTTTGAATTTCTTCCTTGTAGTGAGGATCTTTTAGAATCACCTTCAGCATGGATTTCTCGAAGACCAACTTCTTGAAATTCTGAAGAAATGCTTCTACTGAATCTTCTTCATTCAAAGGGTTTTGAACAGTTGCTTCAGAATGCGCTGAGGACAAAGAAATTTCACCAGATAGGACTTCCAATACTAGAAAAGGATTTTCATCCAAGCCTTTAAGACAATCATCCAAGTCTATGGGAGTATACACAGAAGTAGAATTAGACGATTCCCCTGAATAACCTGGTGCTTTTTCAGAAGTCCCTGATTCAGTTTGGGTAGTTTGAATTTCTTTGATAGGAGATTTCTCATCTTTTCGAGAAATAGGTTGAGGGGAAGGTGTTGAATAATCTTCTTCCATTGGAGAATCTTCTTTGACTGGATCAGAAGGGGATTGAACTTCCTTTTCTCCTTCTTGTTCTTCCTCACTCTCTTCGATATCGTCCAACAACTTCTCTTTCAAAATAGACTTTTTCGAAGAAATGCCCTGGAGTGAAATTTCAATATCTTATCATCTTTAGTGCCACTCTCAGTTCGAGAACTCGAAGAGATGTTTATCTGAAAATAAAAATTGTTGAAGTCAGATAAACAGGAACATAAAGAGAAGATTACTACCTTTTTCTAGGAAAAAAGAGAGTAAAAAATTACTTGTTCCAAGATTCCACTTGGGATTTGTTTTTTATGGGCCTTAACTTTAAACCTTTGGCCAACTCTCTGAATTTTGCATAAAGAAAACAAATCTCAAATTAGAGAAAAGTAAAAGAGCTTAAAAAAGGATAATAAAAAGAGGAAATTGAAATCTTACAGCTCCAATAGTTTTCCCTGGTGGAATTACAGAAAGGATTTTCTTTTCTTTTGGAGCTTTCTTCTTTTTTTGCACATCTTTTGTTCTCGAAGGTATACTTTGTTTTTCTGGAGTAATTTCCTGTGAAAAAAAAGCATTAATAGAAATTCAAAGTTCGTAAAATTTTGAATTTAAGAGAAAATTTGAATTTACCTTCGAGAGAGATTCTTCATTGGATCCAGCTGACTGAATCTTCTTGTGACCTTTCACTACTTTCTTCTTTGAAGTGTTTGAATCATCTGCTTCATTCTTCTTACCCATAGAAGCAGAAGGTCTCTTATCAGAAGGTTCATCATTCTTTTCGACCTTACTTGACGTAGTCCTTTTTCGAGATTTAGAAGCAGTAGCCTATAAAAGATACAAGTAACATTGTGTAAATTCGAAATAAAACTTTAAGAATTTCAAAATTTGAAATTCAACTTACAGAAAGTTTTTGAGAAGGTGTTGGAGTCTTTTTTTCTTAGACTTCTTTTCTTTTTCTTCTTCTTCTCCACTTTCCCAATTTTCTTTAGCCTCTTCCGAGAGTTTGGATTCTTGAGCTGAAAAGAAAATTAAGAGTTATAAGTATAAAGTTGGGATAAGTGGGAGAAATAAGGAAAATGATGTACTTTTACCTTGAACAATGAAGTTCTTAGAAATTATTCTCACATGTTCTATATCCACATGGGGTATGAAAGGATAATTATCCAAGGTATATTTTGTTAAAGTAACTCTTTCCGAAAGTGGTTTGGCATCTTTGCAAAGAATTTCGAAAGTTATAGGTCTAGTCCATTCAGGACCATATAAACTTTTTGCTAAGCCAAATTTTGCAGTTGGTAAAGATGGAAACTTAGGGCAATACTTTTCGAAAATAGTTCTTCTTGTAGAATTAACGATTTTGCAAATTAACAAGAACCTTTCATTTTAAAGAAATAGCAGCTTCAGAAATTGTTCTAGAAATTTTATTTGGATTATAGAACACACGAAAATATTTCTCGAAAGCTTCAATTTCTTTGACATGCGTACCTTTTGGTTTCTTGGCTGATTTATGCGCATAAGGAATGTCTTTGGTTAGTCTCCGAAAGCAGGTAGCTTCATCAATTTGAATGCTGTTATAATACTTAGACCACCATTCCTCGAAAGACAAAGTGCAGTAGTAAGAAGGCTCGAAAGAGACTGGGATGATGGATAAAGGCCTTTGAGCCTTTGTAAGTTGAAGATCATTGAACCCCTTTTCGCCATTTACTATGTCTTCAACCAAGATTTTTGTTTTCGATGTGCAGAAAGGTGTTGGGCGAAGTTGACTTAGCCCAAATTGACGAGCTACCAATTGTGGTTGGTAGTGGAAAACTTTGAAGTCTTTAATTTGAAAACCACAATATATAAGATCATAAGAAAGAAACTGTTTCCAAATTTCCAAACTCTCATATTGTGCACTTGGTGAATCACAGGGGAATTTTCGAGTGAACCACTCAGGTCCTCGAGTTCGAGAAGAGAAGGGTGCAAGATTGGGAGTGTGCTTTTTGATTTTTAGAAAAGAAGAGAGATAAGACTTAAAAGACTCAGAACAATTTTTCTTCGAAGAAGGGGTAAGAAAAGACAACCTATAACCCTCAATGGAAGAAGGGAGATTTGAATTTGGAGGCTCAGAACTCTCGAATTTATCCTGAAAAATGGCATTCAGCCAAAGTTGGAGAAACCAAAAAGGACCACAAAGGTTTCGAACTGGTTCTTTCAGTTTAAGAGTAAAAACAGCCTCAGAAAAGCATGTCATAGACACTGGCCAAAAGACACCTATTTAGATCCACTCAAATACCCTTAGCCAACATTTGGGCTATAGGAAGATAGGATTTTGGAACTTGGATGGATCGAGAACAGAAAACAAAAGCAGAAAACCAAACCATTAGAAAAGCAACATGCTCTTCTTCTGTAACTTTTCCTGATTTGGATTTGGTTTGGATAAACAGAGAATAAGATAACCTATCCCAATTAGGTTCAACATGAGGTTTTGGAACTTTCATGAAAGGAAAAACAAGTTGACCTTCAGGTCGAAGGCCAGTGATGGCAGCAACATCAAATAAAGTTGGTGTGATCATGCCATAAGGCAAGTGAAAAGAATTCGAAGACCTTTCCCAGAAAAGGAAAGAAGATAGAATTAAAGCAGGGTCAAAACTTACATCATACTTACTCAGTTGAATAAGATCGAAAATACCCAATTGTTTCCACAGGGGACCCATGGTACCTTCGATCCTATTCAACCACATGATTAAGAATCCTTTCGAGAATGGGGAGTTGCTCGAAAAACATCAGAAGTGTTTTCGAGATGATCTAATCGAATTATTGATCTAAAAACTCGAATTTTTTCCTCTTTTGAACTTGGAAAAAAGTCATTATATTGTTCAAGAGAGGAAGGAATGGTATAAGGACCTAAGAGGGAGTATTGCTTTTTCCTATTGGAATAGGGAATCAGTACCTGGGAATTCTAGATAGCTATTTTTTCTTCTGCATTTTCTGGTTCTGGGACGTAAACCATATCGTCCCGAGCAAGGAAGTCACCCTTGGTAATGGCAAGAGAAACGGAGTTGAGAGCTTCAGAAGCCATTAATGGAGTTTTTAAGCTTCTTGAGAATGAAACAAAAAAGAGACAACGGTGACAATGAGCTGAAAAATTGCCAAGAAAAGTAAAATCAAAATCTTTGAAGTGATTAATCGGTGAAAATCAAACTAGAAATAAGAAAGAACAATCAAAAAGATGAAAAGATCTTACCTTGAGTAAGAAGGAAACGCCGATGAAAGAGAGAAGATGAGAGGTTTTGAGGTAGAAGATGAGTGAGATTGATCACACGAGTTTGGGAAATCTTTAGTGGAATTGTATAAATTGGGCCAAATAGAAGAACAAAAGATTTAAATATAAATAAATAGAAAATAGGAGATAGTACAAAGGGAAGGGAAAAAAGATTGTTTAGTATTTCGAAGGTAATATTAATGTTTCCTAGTACTCTTTTGTTGTGTAAGGTTGTTTATCTTCTTCTTTTTTCCCTTTTCATGAATGCTTGCATTCTTTATATGTTTGACATCAAAAGCCTTGCAACTTTTCTGTTAGGTAAATATTTTTCGCGGTTAATCATCATATAGAATTAAGTTATGCATGAGTATTATTTTCATCTATCTCTATTTATTTTACTTTATAATATTGACATTAAATTGTGGATGACGTAATGCTTAATCTTTTTAATATTCAATTTATTCATAATTAAATTTGGACAATGCAGGATTTGAGCAAAAGAAACCTGGTGGACACAACAAATTCAAATTCTGCCAACCAAAATCGTCGTAGGAGTAAAATAAAATCATTTCTTACAAAATTGTTCGTGTGTGGAAAGAAAAGTGAATATAGAAGATTAAACTCTCCCGAGCATGATGTAGGAGCAAGGCAACAGATTTCTTATGTGGAACATAATTCTCTAGAATATCCTCATCCAGAGTCTCTTCCTAGAAGAATCTCATCATCAAACGATTCCCCTCAATCGTCTGGGTTAGGAAACCCTGCAATACTAGAACCTATTCAAGAGGTGAATGAATATGACACGTAAGGTTGTTCAATAGTGCGACCTTACGTATGTGTGTTGCTTTTGGGAAGTAGGAGTTAGTTATTCTATTTTAATTTTAAGAATTTATTTTTATTGACATCTAAATAATTTCTTTTTTTTTTGTACACTCACACTCCATTTTTTGGATGTGAAAGTTTATTTAGGAAATCAATAAATCAATGTAGTAGTCAATCCTACATTTATTTATACATTCCAGAAAAAAATCAAGTATTAGTA
Organism: Sesbania bispinosa; assembly: GCA_026901365.1. NCBI lineage: Eukaryota > Viridiplantae > Streptophyta > Magnoliopsida > Fabales > Fabaceae > Sesbania > Sesbania bispinosa. The sequence continues at coordinate 65,384 of QLOH01000044.1, forward strand.
TAAATAATTCATTTGTAAATTAATTCATTTTAAAAAAAATATATGAACTGATTCGAACTTAAACATGATTAAAGTTTAACATCTATGTTGCACGTTTGAATAGAAATAAAAAAATAAATCTATTTAATTAATTCAATCGAATTTTTATTCGAATATTTACTTAAAAAATTCAAATATACAAGTACAAAATGATCAATCATATTAAAATCCAAAATCATTGAAAAATATTTTTAATGCATTGAATGTAGGTATTGTTTGGTTTGAGGGATTTGGAGGGTAGGAGAGGGGAGGGGGCCAAAATCCCTCTTAATAGAATTTTGTCTCCCCTCCAAAAGTGGGGGGATTTGGAGGGGAGGGAATGGAGGTTTAAAATAAAACAATCAAAGTTACTTAAATATTCATCTTCTCATTTTAATAAAGTTGAATGTTATAAAAGCTAAGTCCGTAAAAAAATGTTATAAAAGCTAAGGGTATGAAAGTAAATTAGTTTTATTTTCCCTCCCCTCCCCTTGTGAACCAAACAAGAAAGACTTCTCATTCCCTCACCTCCCATCCTCGAACCAAACAAGATAAAGTATCCCCTCCCCTCCCCTCCCCTCCCCTCCCCTCCCCTCATTTGAACCAAACAGACCCTAAATTGATTTTATATTACAATTATCTTATGACTCCAATTATAATTTTCAAATATAATTTATGAAAATAATTAATGCTTCCTTCATCGATAATATATCAATTAAATTCAAATTTTAAATCAAATTCAATAAATCAATTTGAAATTTAATTTGATAAAATAAAACATTATTGAATTAAAAAGATAGTGTAATCATGTGATTTAAAAATAAAAACTAAATTTAAAAATTACTAAATTAAAAATAAAGTCACGTAAATATGAAAATAGTTAACATTATAATTAAGTGTAAAGTACTAAATGTTCAAATAATTTTATTGAAAATATAATTAACATTTTAATTATGAATAGTGTTCTAAATGTCGAACTAATTGAAATGAAAGTACAACATTGAATGAATCAACCAATAAATTTTTTATATCAAGAAATTAATTTAATATTTATTTAAAGTTAAAACAAATTGGTAGAAATTCAAACAAGATTTAAGTTGAAGTTTACATCATATATTTACATTGAAATCATATCAACGAAATTTTAATATATCTTATTAAATAAATATAACAATTAATCATATATTTTATTGAATATTTATTTAAAAAAATCAAACATTAGCCTTAAAAATCATTTATTTCTACATTAAATGATTGAAAATATAGGAATTGTCTGATACTCAGATAAGATTATTATTTTAAATTTATTTTATGTATTCAAATTAAATTTAAATAATCAAATTTTATTTATATTGTTAAATTCTACGATATATTTTATTGGATATTTAATAAAAAAATTCAAATATATAATATCACCGTTCATGTGAAAATCTAGAATGATTGATAATTATTTAAATTTATTACATCTAAATTATTTTTATGTTATAATTTTATTGGTAACCTTAATTACAGTTTTGAAAAATAGTGTATCAAATTATCTAATTTTATAGTTAAAATAACCAATAATTTATCAACTATATTAAAAATGTTTAAATTTTATTTCAAATCGAATCAAACTATTTGAAAATTTAAATTAGTAAGTAAAAAATCTAATATATTATTTAAAAATAACAAATTTGAATTAAACTCACATAAATGTAAAAGTAATTTACATTATAATCAAGTGTAGAGTACAAAATATGGAAATAATTTCAATTAAGATATAATTAACATTTTAATCAACGGTATGTCCTTAATGTGGAATTATAATTTCAATGAAAATAAAAATAGCATGCAATGAATGATTCAATATGATTTATTATGAAGAACATAACTCAATATCTAAAGAAAATTAAACCAAATTAATAAAATATGAGAAAGATTTATCATAAATTTAACGTGATATATTCATATTGAAATTAAATCAACAAAATTTGGCTATATCTTATATAGTAATTTATGTTAATTATAGTAATTTGAGATAAAAATATAAATGAGTGAGATTGATCACACGAGTTTGGGAAATCTTTAGTGGAATTCTATAAATTGGGCCAAACAGAAGAACAAAAGACTTAAATATAGATAAATAGAAAATAGGAGATAGTACAACGGGAAGGGAAAAAAAGATTGTTTAGTATTTCGAAGGTAATATTAATGTTTCCTAGTACTCTTCTGTCGTGTAAGGTTGTTTATCTTTTTTTTTCCCTTTTCATGAATGCTTGCATTCTTTATATGTTTGACATCAAAAGCCTTGCAACTTTTCTGTTAGGTAAATATTTTTCGCGGTTAATCATCATATAGAATTAAGTTATGCATGAGTATTATTTTCATCTATCTCTATTTATTTTACTTTATAATATTGACATTAAATTGTGGATGACGTATTGCTTAATCTTTTTAATATTCAATTTATTCATAATTAAATTTGGACAATGCAGGATTTGAGCAAAAGAAACATGATGAACACAACAAATTCAAATTCTGCCAACCAAAATCGTCGTAGGAGTAAAATAAAATCATTTCTTACAAAACTGTTCGTGTGTGGAAAGAAAAGTGAATATAGAAGATTAAACTCTCCCGAGCATGATTTATGAGTAAGGCAACAGATTTCTTATGTTGAACATAATTCTCCAGAACAACCTCAACCGGAGTCTCTTCCTAGAAGAAGCTCATCATCAAACTATTCACCCTCCACCGGCTGGGTTAGGAAACCCTGCAATGCTGGAAATTGTTCTAGAGGTGAATGAATATTACACATAAGGTTGTTCAATAGCTTGACCTTATGTATGTGTGTTGCTTTTGGGAAGTAGGAGTTAGTTATTCTATTTTAATTTTAAGAATTTATTTTATTGACATCTAGATAATTTCTTATTTTTGTATACTCACACTCCAATTTTTTGGACGTGAAAGTTTATTTAGGAAATCAATAAATCAATATAGTAGTCAATCCTACATTTATCTATATATTCTGGAAAAAATAAGTATTAGTATAAATAATTCAATTGTAAATTAATTCATTTTAAAACAATATATGAACTGATTCAAACTTAAACATGATTGAAGTTTAACATCTATGTTGCACGTTTTTTTTTTGGTTACACTATGTTGCACGTTTGAATAGAAATAAAAAATGACTCTATTTAATTATTTCAATCGAATTTATATTTAAATATTTACTTAAAAAAATCAAATATACAGGTACAAAATGATCAATCAAATTAAAATCCAAAATTATTGAAAAATATTTTTAATGCATTGAATCTAAATTGATTTTATATTACAATTATCTTGATGACTCCAATTATAATTTTCAAATATAATTTATGAAAATAGTTAATGCTTCCTTCATCGATAATATATCAATTAAATTCAAAATTTAAATCAAATTCAATAAATCAATTTGAAATTTAATTTGATAAAATAAAAAATTATTAAATTAAAAGATACTGTAATCATGTGAAATAGAAACTAAATTTAAAAGTTATTAAAAATACAGTCACATAAATATGAAATAGTTAATATCTTTATCTTTATTTTTATATATATAAAAGTAAGGTAATGAAATCATCCTTTCAAACTTAAAAAGAGGATAAAGTGGTCAATTCCTTTTAATAAAACTTCTAAAAATAGTAAGTCACTTTTACATATTAAATTGTTAGCATTATTAATCATTATTAATTAGTTATAGTAATTGTATCAATATTAAAGCCATTTTTACATTTTAGTATTAAATATATTGAGAAGAAAAAAATATACAACTTTTACTTATCTTTATCTTAAGAAATAAATAAATATTTATTTAAAAATGGCATTTTGACATATTTTATGAAATATATAATATGAATGAAAATATAATATCAAATTTGACACATGATATAGTGTTAAATAAAAATTACTTTACAATTACAATAATAGTAAATAGAGAGAGATTTTGTAAGGATGGAGAAGAAATGTAAAGAAAAGTGTCTTAAATAATTGGGATAAAATGCATAAATAAAAAAGTGGGGAGATGATAAAAATAAATAATAAAAAACTATTAAATTAATTATTTTTAACAAATGAAAATGAAGAATGTTAGCTACATGTGGATCTTTTTTTTTATGTAAAATGCTTTTAGTTAAATATGGGAAGTGACGTCGGGATAGAAAAGAGGATATTAAAGGGAATAAGACTTAAGAAAAATTAAAATAAGAGTCCCATGATACGAGATTTGGTGGAGGGAATGATTGGATATGGGAGAAGTTAAAAGATAGGTTATACTGTTATAAATGTTCATAAGAAATTAGTTATCATTCGAAATCTAAAATGTTATATATATATATATATATATAAATCTTCTAAAAAAATGATATTAATGAATATTTAATTATTAAATTAACTATCAACATTTTTATTTTCAAAATATAACTTCTTTGTGAATATTTTAATTTAAATTAACAGTACATGTGTTGCATATGCACAATTCTATAGGCTTGACAATGTTTATACTTTTGAAATTCTTAGTACAATAAGTTATTCAAAACTTCCAAATCATAACATTAAAATGAAAGAAATATTCCTATCATATTATTAAGAATATAAATTTGTCTTTAAGATTGTGCAAAATGACGCATGACTTATAATCACTCAGATGAACACGTATGTTTTTAAATGATGAGTTATGTCTGGAAACAATGTTAGAGAAAAAGTTTTAATTTTAAGATTTTCATTAATTTCATCTAATAATTTTTTTTTTAAATTTCAGCGTAGAATAAATAAAAGACTTACATATATAAATTGTCTTATATTTAACTTTAATTTTATATTCTGTTTGACATTGTGTTAAACAATAACTTACTTTTTCATGTTTTAATATATAATTTATTCATCAATATTATTTTATTAAATTAATAAATCATGTCTCGTGCATCGCACGGGGTACAATACTAGTTATAATTGTAAAAACACAGGGAAACACTAGAAGGGGGGTTGAATAGTGTTTCTTAATATTTTATGAAAGCTTTTCGCAGACAACAGGTTTGAAACGGTTTCAGATAGGTTTAAGGGGGTTGTCTGAAGTTTCTTAAGACGGCTTCTGAAAAGGTATTTTAAAAGGTTTCTTTGCTTTTAAAATATCAGAACAGCTTGTCAACACCCTTTGATTAGTATAAACAAATTGACAAGAGATAAGGGTAAAAATACTTAGCCAAGGAATTTATCCTGGTTCACTCACTACCACTGTGAGCTACGTCCAGTCCCAATGCCAACTAGCACTTGGATTTTCCCTTAATCTTTACCAAGATTACAAGTATTCTTTTCTATCAAGCCTCTTCAGGCTCTACAACAAGTATTCTTTTCTGTCAAGCCTCTTCAGGCTCTACAACAAGTATTCTTTTCTGTCAAGCCTCTTCAGGCTCTACAACAAGTATTATTTCTTCCACCAAGCCTCTCCAGGCTCTCAGACACTTATCCAAGTGTAACCCAAGTATTCTTTAACAAGCAAGCCTCTTCAGGCTCAATCCCAAATGTTTACAAGGAATAAGTTTAAGCTAAGAAACTATGAACAAGTTCAGAGCTTAAACTCAGAATTGTACAAGATAACTGAGTAGAACTCAGGATATGAAAATATTAGTACAGCGAATTTTTTTCAGAGAGTTTTTACAGCGTAAAAACTTGCAGCGTGATGTTTCTCTTGACTTTCTTGTATATTGATTTTCTGTGTCTCTTGATGGTCTTCATGGAGGGGTATTTATACCCAATCTTCAATCCGTTGAAATACCACCGTTTAGAGATAGCATTAAATGCTATATAATCCGTTGTGAGACATGCTTCTGAGAGCTCTGATATTTCTGACACGGTACAAGGTTGCTCCTACCATAAAGCTGCTACAAATGTTGCTGTAGAGGCTGCGTTGCAGAGATTTCCTCAGTGGTGTATGAAATTCAAAATACCAAGAAAGGTCTCTGTGTCCCTTGCTATGAACGTGTTTGAAAAGGTACGTGCAGTAGAGGGTCAGAAAAGTCTTCACAAGCTTCAGCAAAGGGTGCCACGTCATTAATGAGACTTCAGACAGCTTCAACACTTCAGACGGGTTGTGCACTTGAGACGGCTTCAACGCTTCAGACGGGTTGAACCTTCAGAAGGCTTAACTCTTTAGACAGGTTGAAAGCACTTCACATAGTCTTTATATAAGCTTATAGTGGCTTTCTGAAATCATAGATAAATCGTTAAGACATATATGTATCTATGATAAATATATTAACTCAAATTTGTTAAGCATTAAAACTTGGGAATTGAGCTGTCTTAAACATCATATTTTCTCTTATGATATTTTTGAGACTCAACATTCTCCCCCTTTTTAATGATGACAAATTTGTTTAAAATACATAAATCTAAAAGTAGTTTTAAAGATAAAAGAATAGATAGCTCCCCCTCAGATGGTGATCTCTTAAATTGATTTGATCAAAAATCAATTTCTTATTTACTCCCCCTGAGTCCTGTGATCACTTCAGATTCAAATTTTGTTAGTTTAATACTCCCCCTTTTGTCATCAATCAAAAGGGAATTCCAAAGCATAACAACAACAGCAATCATAGCAAAATCATGAAGTATGAAAGAAAACAGCAAAACTAAGCACAAACACAGCATGATGTGAAACACTAATAGTATTAATCAAACTGTTCAAAAAAGAAATCACTTAGCAGAAATAAACATGAGACATGGCTACACATCATTGACTACCCATTCTTCTTCAGCAAAGCTTCTTTCATGAATGAAATCAGCTCATCCTTGGCCTTGTCAATCTGAGAGATGAGAGCAGTCTTCATGTCTTCTTGACCACTTCTAATCTGTTGTCGCTCTTGAAGAATCTTATCTTGTTTAGCAATGAAATCAGCATTCTTCTTCTCTAGCTTCTCTATCTTCAGCCTGAGCTTTCTGTTCTCTTCTTCAGGATCAGGTGGTGCTTCATAAAGAATAATCTGGATGTGTCTGCACACAAATCTCAGCACATCAAAACCTGGAAGCAAACCATACTCCTGTGGATGATACACTGGAAAGAAGAATGTTCCAATGGGACACATAATATTCCAGTCTTCATGAAATGATTCAGACAGAGGTGGAAAATGGCCTCTGATGTAATGATATTTCACATTTATGAATTTCCCATGTCTGATGATAGAATCAGCATCTGGTCCAGTTGACCCGGAAGAGGATCCAGCATCCTCTCTGATCTTCCAGTAAGATGACCAAACTCTGTCTCTGAAACTGTGATCCATGCCTCCACCTTGTCTCTTGATCATTGCTGGTAGCTCATTCCATTCGCTTGGAGTCAGAGGCTTGAAGGGAACAGGATAGGCCTTAGGTTCCCTTGAACTTATCAGCAGGGCCTTCCTTCAGAGGGTACCTAGGAACAATTCTATCAGGTTGCACTAGAATCTTGGTGGTTGGCCTGATGGAAAATGTTCTAGGGGGCCTGTATCCTCTCATGCCAATAGACTTCAGATAATCCCTTTCAAAGAGTTCACCTTCTGTGCATAGATGCCTGACAAAACACCAGTCTTCATTACTCATCTTCAGACAATCAGCATCAGCAAAGGGGTCAAGTGGAGCCCACTTGTGAGCAGGTGGTACCACACCCTTTCTGATCTTCTCAAGTTGCCCCGAGTACATCTGATCTAAGCTTCCTTGATACTTTACTCTTTCAGCATCTGAAGTATGTTTGACTAGCCCATGGTGCAGAGAGATAGGGGGTGTATCTTTGAAATATTGCAGAGTTCTTCATAGAGGTTTGGAAATTTGGGAACCCTTTCCCTCTCAAAGAAAGGTCCTTCATACACTCTTATGGGGCACTTCAGCTTCTTCATCATACTGATGCTGAGTGAAAGGAAATGCATAAGGATCAAAAGTGGGTTCTGTGAAGAAATCCCTACTTTTAGGTCCTAGCCTAATGTGTTCAGGCAGCATACTCCCTTTCCACACCTTTGAGCTTTCTCCTTGCTGAATCTCAACAATGGGATCTTCAGATTGTGTTGACTCTGAAGATGATGATGATGATGGTGAAGATGGTGGTGATGATTGAGGTGATGATGGTGATGGTGGTGCTGCTTCTTCTTCTTTCCTATAGCTTGCCTTTCTTCTTCTTTCTCCTCTTGTTTCTTTTCAGGTGAGGAAGGAGGTGATGGAGTCACATTGTCAAACCTCACCCTTGGTCTTTTCACAGGGGGTTTGACCTTCTCAAGTTCAGACACCTTCTCCCTTTCAGCTTGTTTTTCTTCTCTTCTCTTCTTGAAATAGAGATTGGCCTTACAAAGTTCTGGTACTTGTTAGCTTCATCCATAGCTTCCATTTGGCTAGCAATGCTCCTTGTAACCCTAGTAGTGGGTTCAGGAGCTGTCTCAAGAATCTTGCTCTTGGTTCTCCTCCTTTGCTGAGCACTAGACATCTTTCTCTTCTTATTACTTTGAGCCAAGGTAGCTTGCCTTTCATCTTCAGCCACGGCTAGCTGAGAGGCCACAGCAATAGCATAGTCTGTCTTCTCTTGCTCAGCCTTCATATCCAATTCTTCTTGCTCTAAGACAGTAGCTATGGCTGCCACTTGAATCAACTCTGGATCAGAGGGGCAAGCCGCCAGAGGTGAAGCTGCTACAGATTCAAGTTCAGCAAGGTTAGCAATCTCTTCCTCATGAGCCTTTCCTTCTATGTCAGAAGTAGGCTTAAGAGGTTTTGCACCTTCAGAACCCTGACCCATTATTTCAGATGGCCTTTGCAAAGCCTTCTGAACAGGTTCAGATGCCTGAGTGTGCAGAGTAGAAGCTGCTGAAGATACCTTTGCTGCACTACTCACAGGGAGCTTCTTCAGCTTAGGTTGAGGGGATGGTTTGGAGGCCTTGAACTCTCCTTTTCTGATCTCCCCTTGAAGCTCTTGTTCAAGAATCTCTATTGTGCTTCCTCTTCTTAAGGCCTTCTCAATAAGGACACTCTCCTTCAGAGTAGGAGATGGAGGTCTTGGAGTGAGAGGGTTCTTCAGATTTATGCTTTTTAGATTCGACTCACCAAAGAATGCGGGTGACTTGTGATCAAACAGTCTTTCAATAGGTACTTTAAAGTGCAAGAGTACCTTTGTAATGAGAGTGTTGTGAGGTAGATTTGCACCAGAGTCTCTAATCTTCTTCTGCATGTGGAACATGATGATGCTGGGAAGATTGACCTTCTTCTTCTGCAGCAAATGAATCATGCAGAATCTTTCCAATTCAGACACGTGGTTTCTGCTTCCACTCTTAGGGATTATGGAGCACCCTAAGATGGAGTGAAGTACTCTGACCTTATCCAGCAAGAACTTAGAATCAGGAGTCTTGGGTTCTTCTGTACCGTACAACATCTTTGTGTACTTCTTTTGCCCACCATTCCTCAACTCCCATCCAGGGGTGAAGGTTTCTCCTTCAGCCTTGACCTTGGTGATGGTGGAGAGAATCCCTTCATCAACAAAAATAGGGACTCCTAGAACAGTAGCCTTGATGCTTTCATACACTCCCTTGGAGTTAGGGATTCCTCTAGCTGAAGCCCAGAAATCTATGACACTCTGCTCGTGCCATGAACAGTAGATGTTGTCAAAGAATGGAGTCCAGCCAGCAGCATCAAATTCCTCAACCAAATCCATACCAAGATTTCGAAGCTCTTCAAGGTCCACACCTTTCGATCTGACCACATTTCCACCGAACTGGAAGACTTCTTTGGTGCCATTGATAAGTTGTAGAAAAACTTGAGAGGAAACGGTTGCTAGAGAGAAGAAGAAGTTCAAACAGTGCTTAGAGAAAATGTAAGACTTCCTCGACACTCTTACTCCTGCATTTATAGACCCACGATGCAGGATGGCCTGTACCGGTTGCGCAGATATTGGGTATCGTGCGAAGTGGAAGAGACAAAATAAATGGGAATTCAACCGTCTCAGATAGCCACGTCAGCAAGTCATTTCAGACAAGTGAGAAATTTCAGACACATAGAATTTCAGAAACCCTAAAATTTCAGACAAGTCACAATTTCAGACACCTTGGAATTTCATATGCTCTTAACATATCAGACAGTATCATACGCAATCAATTATTAGAAAATGCATGTATGTTCAAATTATTGCGTATGAACTTAAATCTATCTTCAGCCAGGGGTTTTGTGAATATATATGCCCATTGATGCTCTGTTTCAATGAACTGAATATCAAAAACACCTTTCTGAACATAGTCTCTAATAAAATGATGCTTGATTTCTATATGCTTAGCCCGAGAATGGTTGGATAGGATTTTTAGACAAATTAATTGCACTTGTATTATCACACAAAACAGGTATAGCAGAGATAGGAATATTAAAGTCCTCAAGCTGATACTTCACCAATAGCAGTTGTGAACAACAACTGGCTGCTGAGATGTATTCTGCTTCTGCCATTGATAATGCAATGGTGCTTTGCCTTTTGCTTGACCAGCTAATCATGTTATTTCCAAAGAAATGACATCCTCCACTGGTGCTCTTCTTTCTATTCTATCTCCAGCAAAGTCAGCATCACAGTATCCTATTAACCTGCAATCCTTGTCTTTCTTATAGCATAGACCAAGATTAGTAGTGCCTTTAAGATGTCTAAAAATTCTCTTAACGGCTTTGTAATGAGTAGTTCTTGGGTCTGATTGAGATCTAGCACAAAGACACACACTGAACATTATGTCAGGTCTGCTTGCTGTTAGATACAATAAAGAGCCAATCATTCCTCTATACAAAGTTTGATTTACTGGTTCTTCATTTTCATCCTTGCTTAACGATGAAGAGGGATGCGTAGGAGTTGACATGGGTTTGCAATCATTTAAGTTAAACTTCTTGAGCATTTATTTGTATATTTTTCTTGATGGATCCATATACAATCAAAATCTTGCTTAATTTGAAGTCCTAAGAAAAATTTTAGTTCTCCCATTAAACTCATTTCAAACTCTGATTGCATTAACTCAGAAAACCTCCTTGCACAGAGAAGAATTAGTTGAACCAAAAATAATGTCATCAACATATATCTGGACAAGTATAAGAACTTTGTTAGACTGTTTTCTAAAAAGAGTTGTATCTACTTTTCCTCTTTCACAAACCATTTTGATAAGAAAACTGTTCAATCTGTCATACCAAGCCTCTTGGGGCTTGTTTCTGACCACTTTTCCTTCTTCAGACAGCTTGTGTCTGAACACCCATTTGGTTCCAATAATAGTTTTCCCATGGGGTTTAGGAACAAGGGTCCATACATCATTCCTAGCAAATTGATTTAGCTCTTCTTGCATGGCTAAGATCAACCCCTTCATCATGCAGAGGCTTCATCAATGTTCCTTGGCTCAATTTCAGACAGGAAGGCAAGAGAATTCAGATTCTTGAATTTTGATCTTGTCTTAACTCCTTCTGAAGTGTTGCCAATGATTTGCTCCTTAGGATGATGTGACTTGTATCTCCAGTTAGTTTTCTGAGATACTGTCTGATCTGTCTGAGACTCAACATTGTCTGAAGAGGTTCAGTGACAGATGGTGCTTCAGACACCTGTTCATCCTTCAAGCTATTATGATCATTCAGCTCCATACCTGCAAAATCATCTGCTAGATCTGATAGTTCCCTATCAGTCTCTTTCATGTCATTGAATTTAACATGAATTGATTCCTCTACAATTAAAGTTCTAGAGTTATAACTCTATAGGCTTTAGATGTTTCAGAATAACCTATGAGAAATCCTTTGTCAGACTTTGCATCAAATTTTCCAAGATCATCCTTGGTGTTGAGTATGAAACACTCACATCAAAAGGGATGGAAATATGATATGTTGGGTTTCCTTCCTTTCCACAATTCATAAGGAGTCTTTTTCAGAATTGGTCTTACCAATATTCTGTTTTGAAGGTAGCAAGCTGTGTTAATAGCTTCTGCCCAGAAGGATCTTGGTAGGTTGCAAGAGTTGAGCATGGTTCTTCCCATTTCTTGCAAGCTTCTGTTCTTTCTCTCAACAACCCCATTTTGCTGAGGGTTCTTGCCACAGAGAAATTGTGTGAGATCCCATTCTCATCACAGAACAGTTGAAAGTTTGCATTCTCAAACTCTCCACCATGATCACTTCTGATGACAGATATACAGAATCCTTTTTCGTTCTGTACCTTCTTAGCAGAATATTGTGAAATTCTTGAAAGTCTCATCCTTGCTTCTTAGGAATAACACCCATGTAAACTTAGAATAGTCATCAACAATGACCAAACCATATTTCTTACCACTAATGCTTTCTGTTCTAATAGGACCAAACAAGTCAATATGTAGCAGTCTAAAGGTCTGCTAGTAGAAACAACACCTTACTCTTATAAAAGAGTGTCTTGTTTGTTTCCCTTTCAGACAGCTTTCACATAAAATGTCAGATTTGTAAGAAAGCTTGGGCAGTCCTTTAACAAGGTTGTATTTTGCTAACTTTGAGATAATCTCAAGCTGGCATGCCCTAGTCTTTGATGCCAAATCTGTTTTTCATCTTCAACAGAGATAAAACATTTACATTTTGACTTGCCTAGCTCCTCTAGATCAATTTTGTACACATTACTGTGTCTTTTAGCCAGTAAAAAGGATTTGATCAAGAGAGTCTTTGACTATACATCCTTCTTTGGTAAAGGAGACCACATATCCACCGTCACACAATTGACTTATGCTCAATAGATTATGCTGAAGTCCCTCTACTAGAAGAACATTCTTAATAGGGATAAAGGAGATATACCTACAGTTCCTATACCGGTGATCTTCCCTTGCTGGTTTCCACCAAAGGTGACCACACCTCCTGCTCTGGGTCTAAGGTTTGGAACAAAGACCTTTCTCCTGTCATGTGTCGCGAGCACCCGCTATCCATGTAACATTTGTGGGTTTCCTTTGTCCTATTAAACACATCTGCAACAGGAATGATCAAGTTTTTAGGTACCCATATTCTTTTGGGTCCTTTCTTGTTAGCTTTGGGCCTTGCTTTTCTCTTGTGTTTGCACTGAGCCACATTGTGTCCAGGCTTGCCATAGTGAGAACACCCAATAACCTTCTTTTTTCCTTTAGTAAAATTTAAGACAGTAGGAGGTTCAGAGATGTTGTGATCACAAAATCCTAAACCACTTTTGTCAAGGGAATGCCTTTGATTGCCAAGTAATCTGTTAAGATTATCTGTTCCTTTGACAAATTTAGCTAAGTCTTTTGTAAGTTCCCTCAACTTGTTTCTAAAGTTTTTTATTTTCTTCAGATACAGTTTGTGAACTGCTGACTTCTGTCACAATAATCTTTTCCTTGAGCATAATATTTTCTATCTCAAGAACCTCATATTTACTACACATTTCTGTGTGAGCTTTGGACAGATTCTTATACTCTTGAAAGAGTTCCTTGGAACTTTCCATCAGGTCATCATACATCTCTTGAAGAGTTAAGGGAAATACCTCAGCTTCAGAGTTGTCTGATGAGTGCAGGCTGGCCATGAGACACAGGTTGGCCTCTTCTGAAGTGTCCTCCTCTTCTTCTGAGGTAGACTCATCAAGATCCTCCCATGTTGCCAATCATTCCCTTCTTCTTCTTGAAGAACTTCTTCTTATTGAAGGTGATCTTCTTCAGTCTTGGGCATTCTGTCTTCATGTGACCTGGTTGTTTTGCACTCAAAAACAAGTAATTTTGTCATTTTGTGAGTCTTTACCTGATTTACCTGCTTAGAGGTTGAAGGTTGGTTCTTTCTGAACATTCCTCTATTTTGCAGCATTCTCTTGATCTTCCTACTTAGAAGAGCAAGATCATTATCTTCTGAGCTATCTCCAGAATCTTCATCTGCTTCTGAAGTTTCCTCAGCTTGCATAGCCTTCATGCTGCCAATGCCTAGGCTGTTTGGCCTTGGAGTTTAGTGCTAGAGACTTCTTCTTGTTGTCATCTTCTTCAAGCTCAAGCTCATGGACCTTGAGAGATCCCAACAGTTCTTCCATTCTAAGAGAGTTTAAGTCTCTTGCCTCTTGAATGGCAGTAACTTTGGGTCTCCAGGACTTAGGCAAACTTCTTAGAATATTTCTATTGTTGTCTCCAGATTCATAAGTTCTACCTAAAGACCTGAGTCCATTAGTTATAGTATGAAACCTTCCAAACATCTGGTCAATGGTTTCAGATTCCTCCATCTTGAACATCTCATATTGATGTATGAGCATGCTGATCTTGGATTGCTTGACAGTTTCTGTCCCTTCATGGGCTACTGCAAGAGTATCCCAGATCTCCTTGGCAGAAGTACATCCATGAACCTTCTCATACTCTGATTTATTCAAAGAACATATCAGATAGAGTTGGCTTTGGCCTTCATTTGTACTCTATCCTTCTACTCCAAGGTCCATTCAGCCTTAGGAATGGGCACTCCATTATGCATAGGCATATAGTCTCCATCAGTGACCACATCCCAGACATCAATGTTGTTGCTCTCAATGAACAACTTCATACGATCCCTCTAGTAGTGGTAATCCACTCCATTGAATGCTGGGGGCCTTGTGATAGAGGCTCCTTCAGAGATGTATTGCCTGTTGTTGTTGGAAGCCTCCATCTGGATCTTTAGACCTCAACACTTGTTAGGTGCTCAACCCTGAGTTGAGCTCTGATACCAACTGTAAAAACACACGGGAAACACTAGAAGGGGGTTGAATAGTGTTTCTTAATATTTTATGAAAGCTTTTCGCAGACAACGGGTTTGAAACAGTTTCAGACAGGTTTAAGGGGGTTGTCTGAAGTTTCTTAAGACGGCTTCTGAAAAGGTAATTTTTAAAAGGTTTCTTGCTTTTAAAATATCAGAACAGCTTTCAACACCCTTTGATTAGTGTAAACAAATTGACAAGAGATAAGGGTAAGAAAACTTAGCCAAGGAATTTATCCTGGTTCACTCACTACCACTGTGAGCTACGTCCAGTCCCAATGCCAACTAGCACTTGGATTTTCTCTTAATCTTTACCAAGATTACAAGTATCTTTCTGTCAAGCCTCTTCAGGCTCTACAACAAGTATTCTTTCTGTCAAGCCTCTTCAGGCTCTACAACAACTATTCTTTTTTGTCAAGCCTCTTCAGGCTCTATAACAAGTATTCTTTTCTGTCAAGCCTCTTCAGGCTCTACAACAAGTATTCTTTCTGTCAAGACTCTTCAGACTCTACAACAAGTATTCTTTTCTGTCAAGCCTCTTCAGGCTCTACAACAAGTATTCTTTTCTGTCAAGCCTCTTCAGGCTCTACAACAAGTATTCTTTCTTCCACCAAGCCTCTCCAGGCTCTCAGACACTTATCCAAGTGTAACACAAGTATTCTTTAACAAGCAAGCCTCTTCAGGCTCAATCCCAAATGTTTTACAAGGAATAAGTTTAAGCTAAGCAACTATCAACAAGTTCAGAGCTTAAACTCAAAATGTACAAGATAACTGAGTAGAACTCAGGATATGAAATATGAGTACAGCGAATTTTTTTCAGAGAGTTTTTACAGCGTAAAAACTTGCAGCGTGATGTTTCTCTTGGCTTTCTTGTATATTGATTTTATGTGTCTCTTGATGGTCTTCATGGAGGGGTATTTACACCCAATCTTCAATCCGTTGAAATACCACCGTTTAGAGATAGCATTAAATGCTATTTAATATCCGTTGTGAGACATGCTTCTGAGAGCTATGATATTTCTGACACGGTACAAGGTTGCTCCTGCCATAAAGCTGCTACAAATGTTGCTGCAGAGGCTACGTTGCAGAGATTTCCTCAGTGGTGTATGAAATTCAAAAATACCAGGAAAGGTCTCTGTGTTCCTTGCTATAAACATGTTTGAAAAGGTACGTGCAGCAAAGGTTCAGAAAAGTCTTCACAAGCTTCAGCAAAGGGTGCCACGTCATTAATGAGACTTCAGATAGCTTCAACACTTCAGACGAGTTGTGCACTTCAGACGGCTTCAACGCTTTCATACGGGTTGAACCTTCAGAAGGCTTAACTCTTCAGACAGGTTGAAAGCACTTCACATAGTCTTTATATCAGCTTATAGTGGCTTGCTGAAATCATAGATAAATCCTTAAGACATATATGTATCTATGATAAATATTTTAACTCAAATTTGTTAAGTATTAAAACTTGGGAATTGAGCTGTCTTAACATCATATTTTCTCTTATGATATTTTTGAGACTGAACAATAATTAAATGTAAAGTACTAAATGTTCAAATAATTTATTGAAGATATAATTAACATTTTAATTATGAATAGTGTTCTAAATGCGGAATTAATTGAAATGAAGGTACAACTAACATTGAATGAATCAACCAATAAATTTTCTATATCAAGAAATTAATTCAATATTTATTTAAAGGTTAATACAAATGGTAGGAATTCAAACAAGATTTAAGTTGAAGTTTACATCATATATTGAAATTGAAATCAAATCAACGAAATTTTAATATATCTTATTAAATAAATATAACAATTAATCATATATTTTATTGATATTTAATTTTAAAAAAAAATCAAACATTAGCTTTAAAAATCATTATTTCTACATTAAATGATTAAAAATAGGATTTAATTAGTATACACTGTCAATGTAAATAAATTTACACAGACATCCAATGGTGTGCTACCACATCATTTAATGAATGTGACACCTCATTGGATGTCTGTGTAAAATTTCTTTACACTGACAGTGTATATATATTAAACTCTTAAAAACATAGGAATTGTCTGATACTCAGATGAGATTATTATTTTAAATTTATTTTATGTATTCAAATTAAATTTAAATAATCAAATCTTAATTATATTTTTAAATTCTATGATATATTTTATTGGATATTTAATAAAAAATTCAAATATATAATACAAACCACCATTCATGTGAAAATATAGACTAGATTGATTGATAATTATTTAAATTTATTACATCTAAATTAACTTTATGTTATAGTTTTATTGGTAACCTTAATTATAGTTTTGAAAAATAGTGTATCAATAAGTTAATTTTATAGTTAAAATAACTAATAATGTATCAATTAAATTAAAAATGTTTAAATCTTATTATTTCCAATCGAATCAACCAATTTAAAATTTTAAATTAGTAAGTAAAATGTATCATCCCGCAAATTAGAAACTTTAAATAACTTATTAGGCTGAAAATAAGAGGGTTAAGTATTAGTAATTAAAGGAATAAGTTAAGAGATTAAGGTTAATTGAGGAGCTATGATTTAAAACTCAAGTATAAGACCAAGTGTTAGCCTTAACCAGAAGTTTTAATAACTCATTAAGTTAGAAATAAGTTTATTACGTTTGGTAATTAGAGGTTGAGTGGGGATTATAAGAATTAACTTAGAATTCTATTTCAGGTTAAAATAAAGAGTTTTGGGTTCTGGTAATCGATTACAAGGAGTTGTAATCGATTACCCGAGAGCTAGTCTTTAGGTAATCGATTACTCACAGGCTGTAATCGATTACCTGAGAGCTGAGTTTTTGGTAATCGATTACAGGAATTTTGTAATCGATTACCCGAGAGCTGGTTTTCGTGTAATCAATTACTCACAGGGTGGTAATCGATTACCTGAGAGCTGAGTTTTTGGTAATCGATTACCAAGGGTTGTAATCGATTACCAGTTTCCCATAAACGTTTTCCAGTGTAAATTCTACCTCTGGTAATCGATTACAGCATTACTGTAATCGATTACTAGCTGTCCAGTATATATACCTAGACATGCAAAATTCAGATTTTATTTTTCTATCTTCTTCTTCCCTTCGAACCCTAGAGAGAGAGTGTGTGTTTTTAGAGAGAGAAAGTGGAATTTCGAGGTGGTTAAGGAGAATCAAAGCTAGGATTCATCAAAGGAACTTCCAATTCATCAATTCCTCTTGAGAATTTCAAGAAAATTGGTGAGTATAACTCACACACCCACTTTTCTCTTTGAGTTTGATTTCTCCCCAATGTATGAACCCTACTCTTTAATCCCTCTTTTATATGATAATTGTGGTTAGATTAGTAATGTATGCATGAGATTGAGTAGTTTGGTTAGTATTTCATGGAAAACCTTAGGGTAGCGAGATTACGAAAGTAACGAGATTACGAAATTAACGAAACACTCATTGTATGATCCCTACCCTTCGATTCCCTTCTATATGGTTGAATTGAATAGATTTATGAAGTCTATGCTAAGAATTGAGTAATTTATGCTATGGATTGATTGTAAATCCCTTGGATTTCGAAGTTACGAAAGTTACGAAAGTTTTCGAAACATTCGAAATACTTGAAATTCTAGTTTTCGGTTATCAATTCATGTAAGCCGGTTTCGACCGTGAGTTAATTTAAGCCGGCCTTTGTGCTGTGAGTTAAGAAAATTCAGTAATTATAAGAAAACTTGACTTCGGTCCAGTAATGGGTGGGATTCGTCCCCGGAAAGACGTTTCCCGTAGTCCTGAGCTCAGGTCTAACTCCAGTTTCAGTAATAAGTTCATGCTTGCTGGGCACAGCAGTGAGTTGCATTATTATTGCATTTTAATGATTTGAGTATTAAGTTCGTGAATATGTTATGTTAACTATCTTTAATTGATATGAATTTGAGTATGATATTTAGCTTTATATTAGTTAGTTAAGTTGATCTTCCCCACACTTTATGCATGTTTAGTTATACTCGCTGAGATTATTATCTCACCCCACGTTTCGGGGATATACTCTAGCTGCGCAGGTATTTCAGGTAATAGTGAAGCAGGGAAAGGAATGCTTGAAGCGGAGTAGTACTTCAAGTAGAAGATTTATTAGTTGATTTAGTTAATATGTATTGATTGGTTGAGGTGTATTGATGTATATATGTATACATATTTTATTCTAGCCACGGAGGCCCTATTATGATTTTAGTGTAAATATGTTATTAAATTGTGCTGGTGGTTTTACTGAGTTTCAGGTTAAGTTCGAGATTGGTAAACCTCCGGTTTTTTTAGGGAGATTCTGCCGAAATTCCGGTGTGAATCTTAAGAACCACAATACTCCAAGTGTGGATTCTTCCCTAACATTAAGTAAGATTTACTATTATTTAGAGATATTGATGTTGTAATGTAATTGCTTAAACTAATCGTTGGATAGTTTTAAGCGAATGTTTGACGATATTGAAAATTTAACGTAATGATTTCAAGAACTTCGGGAATAGTGTCTCCAACGGGCATTAATTCTGAGTTCAGAAATTAGGGCGTTACATAAAAAATCTAATATATTAATATCACATAATCGGTGAGATTTAAAATTAACAAATTTGAATTATATTCACATAAATGTAAAAGTAATTAACATTATAATCAAGTGTAGAGTCCTAAATATGGAAATAATTTCAATTAAGATATAATTAACCTTTTAATCAATGGTAGAGTCCTTAATGTGAAATTATAATTTCAATGAAAATAAAATAGCATGCAATGAATGAACCAATATGATTTATTATGAAGAACATAACTCAATATCTAAAGAAAATTAAACCAAATTAATAAAATTTGAGCAAGATTTATCAATAATTTGAGATAAAAATATAAATGATTAAGATTAATCACATGAGTTTGGGAAATATAATTTAAAAGGAGTACAAGGGGTACTCCAACCCATTACAAGAAACCAACTCTGAAAAGTATAAAACACAACAAACAAAAACGACCCCAACACCTATTCCACCTATAAAAACAATAGGGGATTAATATAATACAAAAGAAATGAAATACAATTGGAAAAAACGCACCCTGTGCAACAAGTAAACACCTCTAGCTCTGAACCAAGTCTCCAAATAAACTAACATAGGAGCTTCCAAGTGGCAATGGATATATAACATGTAGAAGGCCATATGGAAGAAAACTCAGTATTGCAAGGCAAAGAAAATTAAAGTACCGCGGCCAAGAGGAATGAAAAAGGTTGGTACTAGTTAATGGGTCTTCAGAAAACACCACAACACTCAATAGAAAATATTTGTGACAAACTCCAGAATATGGGATGTCAACAAACACCACAAAAATACTTCAACAAACAGAGAAATGTAGACAGCGACCAGGATTAGCAGACCACGGAACAAAAGGATACTGGAAGGATGAATTTCTAGCCTTAATCCACTTCAGAGATCTTACTTTAATTAAGTCCAGAATAGCAATTGGTTCCACCGAAATATTTGAAAAAATTGCTTCATTTCTAGTTAACCATAAGGACCAAATTGTTTCCATCCAAACCAAGGACCATCGTAATATATTGTTAACACTATATACTGGAAGACCCATAAACTGTTGAAAGTTATTAAGACAGTTGTGATGATCAGCAGAGCTAAATCCAAACCAATCCAAACATAATATCCAAATAGTATATGCATAATAGCAGTCAAAGAAAATATGAGATGAGGTTTCTGCATCAAGACCACACCAAACACAGTCAATGTTGGAGGATGGAATCACATTCCTCTTAATTAGATTCTGTTTTGTAGGAATTCTATCTAAAATAGTTTTCCACATAAAACTAGACACCTTAGTGGGAACAAGCTTAGACCAAACAAATTTATACATTGGGAAAACTGCAAAAACCGCATTATGCATAATGACAGAATATGCAAACTTAACAGAATAAATACCCGCAGAATCAACATTCCAATGCCATCTATCATCTTGATCACCAGACAAAGACATAGATTGTAGCTCAGTGACGAAAACGGAAAATTGCTCAAGTTCCCACTGAAACAATCCTCAATGTAACGTTCTAATTTTTCAATTCAAGAATAATGTCCGTTGGAAACATTATTTCCGAATTTCTGAAATTATTTCGCGCATTTCGTGTATCGACATACAAATCACGCAACGCTTAAGCAATCCAATGTTTGCTTAGGCTTCCACAAAATTCATACATCATTATTTTCCATATTAATTCCTAATTAAGAACCTAGGGGACGAACCTACACTTTCAGTGTATGGCTCATAAAACTCCTACCGGAAATCCGGCCGAGTTCCCCCTGAAAATTGGACATTTCCCAATTTTGCAACTTAGCCTGAAACTCAGAAAATTACCAGTACAGTTTATAATATCACCATATAGTAACAAACTACAATAAGGCCTCCATGGCCAAACCAAAATCAATACATTAATACATCAATAAACTTCAAATTCACAAATACAATCCCTGACATTTATTTCAATTGAGTTCTCTACTCTTCCGCCATCAGCCTGTACAAAAACATGCACAACTGAAAGTAATTCCCACAGCGTGGGAGTAGACTACGTCCCAGTGAGTGAGGTAACGGTTGTGTGCGGTGTAGGGGAAAACAGAACACATGGTGATCTTGCTGCATCACCGGTGGACTGGAAGATCACTGGGTGATCCCAGAATAGTCAATCTTATTAAAAGAACTACTGACAAAGTGGTTCTTGAAGTAAGGTGGTGACTAATGATCGAGACACAGTCTTACATGAGGCACCTCCATCGTCCCAGGGGCTAGAAGGAAAATGCGTGCAGCACGGCACGGTTGGGATGAAGTCTGGGGCTCTGAGGCAACTCCTGAAGCTTCGGCAGCAGAAGGAGTGGTGATAGCTTTGAAAGAGATGAAGTCTATAAGGCTATGCCTCAGGCCTTCGAAGGAATCTCCGGAGGAAGCAATGGATGGATACATTCTATTTTGGAAATGTAACCTCTTTTCTTTTTGTGAAAACCTACTTTTTGTATTTATCAAATATTTTGAGAAAATTTAAACTTGTGTATTTCTGTGTTTATTTCAGTTTATTTTGTTTATCAAAAAAAATTGTATCATTTATTTGGTATAAGAAGTTACTGTATTTTTTTAACAATTGATATTTATTCCTTAATCTTTGGTATCTGAAAAATAACAAAAATAATTGATAAAAGTAAATAAACTTAAATAGAATGAACTCAAGTTATGAAACTCAACTATATAAAATAACAAACTATACTAATAAAAGTAACAAAAAGAACAAAAGGGGAAGAAATATATGAAAAATAACAAAAATAATTGATAAAAGTTAATGAACCACTTACTTATGAAACTCAACTATATGAACCATGAACCTTTTTAATTAATGACAAAAGGGGGAGAAAATATAAAACTCACAAAATGATTTAAAGAGGGAAAAATGATTTAAAAGGGAGAAATAAGGGAAAATATAAATAATAAAAATGTATGTGAAAATATCAATAATAAAAATGTATGTCAGAAAACGACAATTGGTAATTATATAACAATCAGTATTTGTGATAAGTTAATAATATGTGGTAATATTAGTTTTCAATAAATAACAAACAATAATAATTGGTGTCTAAAAAGATTAACACATCTGATTAATAATTGGTATCTGAAAGATTAACATCTAGTTTCTAAAGGATAAGTTAACAAAATCTAATCTTGTTAACAATTAGAATAATAATAACAATTTGCAACATTTAACAATTGGCAACATTTAACAAACTAAAGAATAAATGTTCTTCTCAGGGGGGAGTATTATAGATAAGGGGGAGCCTTTTATATACTTACCCATCTTTCCTTAAAACATTTTGTAAGTTATACATATCTTATTTGTCACCATTAAAAAGGGGGAGATTGTGAAGTTTATTAATCAGGTTGAGCATTCAAACTTGACTCAAAGACTTAATATCCTTTAGTTTTAATGATTAACAAATAAGATTATATAAACAGATTCTAACTGAGAAAGGTATTGGTTTGTTGATTGTGTTTCAGGATGAAATATTTATCAGAATCAGAAGATTAGGATCAGAAGAACAAATGCAGGATCTAATATAAAGAAGCTGTCTGAAGCAACGAAGCTGTCTGAAGAAGCAGAACTCGTCTGAAGGGTTGAAGCTGTCTGAAGTAGTTCAACCCGTCTGAAGTATCAGTGTTGTCTGAAGTCTCACTTATGACGTGGCACCCTCTGCTGAAGTTTGTGAAGACTTTTCTGAACCTCTGCTGCACGTACCTTTTCAAACACGTTTATGGCAAGGAACACAGAGACCTTTCCTGGTGATTTTGAATTTCATACACCACTGAGGAAATCTCTGCAACGCAGAAATTGCAGCAACAACGATGGCAGCTTTATAGCAGCACCAACGTTGTACTTTGTCAGAATTGTGAAGACACCCAGAAGCGTGTCTCACGATGGATTGAATAGCATTCAATGCTATCTCTAAATGGTGGTATCACAACGGAAATATCATCATCATCAATCCGAAAGAAAGCACAAGAAAAGCTCAGGAGACTAAGCCAGAAGCAACAAAGAGAAATGTTTGAATGAAATATTTTAGTTCAAACATATTTTATCATCTGCAAGAAACAGCCATTGAACAAGACACCTCACTCAAAGAAGAAAGGAGAAATGGTGTCAGGAAGCAAACAGAAAATGAGGCATATACAAAATAAGCAAGAGGACAAATCCAACGGATACCTCTTCATATACACTCCCAAGAAAAGCAGAGGAAATCAAAAGTCAGCTGAAGAAAAGTAAAAGGATATCAAGAGAGAGAACATGCAAAATAATATCAAGAAAATCTCTCTAAAGAGCTCATCTACAGAAGTGTCAGAACAGGACTGTCTGAACACATATCTGCTAAAGAAAAAGCAACCGTTTGAGACACTATTACATAACGGCTATATGAGCCACATCATCAACATCTCAACGGTATTATGAATCATCTTCAAACGGCTATATTCCAACAGAACATATAAATAGCCTCAAGGAAGAATTTGAAGATGTTGAACTGATTCACTTAGTTCAATCAGTTGATCAAGATTTATCAAAAAAATCTTATTGGTGTTGATCATGCTTACTTGAATCAACCATGCTGCTGATCTATTGATCAGTTAGTCAAAATTGTAGTTGTTCAGTTGAACAACCAACCAGGCTGTGCTTAATCTCATATGAACCAAGAATGGTTTGAAGCTGCAAGTATGCCTTGGTTTTTCCAATGATACGGGTGAGAATGTAACCCCATGGAAACCAATGGCTGGAGAACAAGGCTGGAGCTTAAAGTCAAGTATCTACCGAGCCAATTCTCAGAGGATGTTATTCCTCATATCAGAGACAGGGATTGTACTTAAACTTATGTACTTGTATCACTGTCTTACCCTTGTACTTAGATTATCCATTGTATCCTGAGTAGTACTCAGTTAACCTCTAGTACAGGAAAAGATTAAGTTTATGTTTCGTGGAAACTTAAACTTAGTTTAATTGGTAAACACTTTATGTGTCTGAGAGCCTAGAGAACTTGGTGGAAGAAAGAATACTCTACACTTGAATAGTGTCTGAGAGCCTGGAGAGGCTTGGTGGAGAAGAATACTCTACACTTGAATAAGTGTCTGAGAGCCTGGAGAGGCTTGGTGGAAGAAAGAATACTCTACACTTGGATAATTTCTGAGAGCCTGGAGAGGCTGGGTGGAAGAAAAGAATACTCGTGGTAGAGCCTGAAGAGGCTTGATAGAAAAGAATACTTGTGTAGAGCCTGAGAGGCTTGATAGAAAAGAATACTTGTGGTAGAGCCTGAAGAGGCTTGATAGAAAAGAATACTTGTGGTAGAGCCTGGAGAGGCTTGATAGAAAGAGAATACTTGTGGTAGAGCCTGGAGAGGCTTGATAGAAAAGAATACTTGTGGTAGAGCCTAAGAGGCTTGATAGAAAAGATACTTGTGGTAGAGCCTGGAGAGGCTTGATAGAAAGAATACTTGTGGTGAGCCTGAAGAGGCTTGATAGAAAAGAATACTTGTGGTAGAGCCTGAAGAGGCTTGATAGAAAAGAATACTTGTGGTAGAGCCTGAAGAGGCTTGATAGAAAAGAATACTTGTTGAGCCTGGAGAGGCTTGTCTGTAAAAGAATACTGCAATGAGTTGCCTGGAGAGGCAAGTTGAAAACAAAGTAATACTTGTGTTGGCCTGAAGAGGCTGTGTGAATAATACTTGGTATCTGTGGATTCAGATAGTGGAAAATCCAGTGGTGGTTTTGCCTCTGGGACTGGATGTAGCTCACGGGTTTGTGGGTGAACAGGATAAATTTCTTGACTAAGTTTTCTACCCTTATCTCTTATTAATTCTTTTTATACTAATCAAGGGGTCAGAATAATTAATCTGATATTTATAAAAGACACAAAACATCTTTTAAAATTAGTTTTTACAAGCCGTCTGAAAACTTCAGACAGCCACTTAAAAAGCCTGTCTGAAATCCTCTATGCCTAAGTCCTTTTTGTTTAATCTCTTATTTCCAGTTTTTCATATTTAAGTTGGAATTTGAAAAGTATTTTCTATAATAACTTAACACAACTATTTCAATAAAATGATCTTTCATATGAACAAAACATGAGATATCTCTTATATCATTTGAAGCTTTACAAAGAATGTTCCTTGAAGAACTTCTGAAATAAATTTCTCAGAAGTGAGTCTGAAAGAGATCAGTTAAAAAATCAAGGAACAGACTTCAGAACAACCTCTAGTCGTCTGAAGTATTTCAGAAACTGTGCTGAAAATACTCTTTGTATTAATCTTCAGAAGATACTTTGAGAAGCCTCTGTTTAAAACAATCTTAAGCTTTAGAAGAAACATTGTTTTTCTTATCTTCCACATGTTTCAACTATCTCTGATCTTAATACTTATTTTTAACGGTGCCCATATTCATGTTTTAAATTAAAGATTTCCAAAAACTATCAAAAGTTTAAAACACTATTCAACCCCCCCCCCCTTCTAGTGTTTCATGTGGTTCTAACAAGTCCATGAACCAAATCTTGATTATTTAACATGAGTCCCAGGCCCAAAGACAAAGCCTTGGGGAACATGAGCCAGGGACCAAATCTGAGTATTTAACATGATCATTTTAAACATGAACTCCAATGACCCAAAAATAAATCTTTAAGTCCAAGGATTCAAAGTCATAATTTTAACATGAGGTCTAAAAGACCCAAAACTCTTCCTTTCAAAACATGAGGTCCTAAGACTCAAATCCTTTTCTTTTTCAAAAACATGAGTAAATGATTTCATGAGAAAAGTAATACTTCCATAAGCATGTACATATGCATAACATCATCTTTGTTAAATAATCATTCTTATGCGTTTATAACATCAAAACTCAGTAAAACAACAATCTTTTCACAGATTATACAACCAATCCATCAAAATCCCAAATCCTCAAAGCCCTAATGTCCCCCTTTTCATGATTATCAATATCCTCTTGTAATTTCACCCAATAAATCATCAATATTCATCCAATCAATTCATAAATCAACAGTTTTAATCATTCATTCTCAGTTATAACATATACCAATACGAATTTTCTAGTCTTAAATTACTACCCCAAGCACCCCTACATGCATATACAAGCAGCACCCTCTTCCCCACCGTACCTTAAGCGAAGATCGATTGCAGCAAGGAAGTCCCTTTCTTGGTTCTTGATACTCACTCTGCAGCAATCCCCTCTTGAGACTCGGTCTCTCCCCTCCTTAGCGTTTCACTCCTGATGATTATACCAATAATGATTAGGGTGAACTGATAACCCCTCCTTACTAGAATGCCTAATTAGGCTTGGGCCCACTCTCAACCCCCTTAACTTCTTTTTTTAAAATGAAGTAGCTTATGGATAAAACTAATAATAATATTAATCCTATTATTTATTCATCTATTTAATTAATTATTTCCTCTACTTATTTATTTAATTTAATTAATATTTTACTTAATAAAATTTAGGATGTTACACAAAGTCATTAATTTTAACATGAGGTCTAAAAGACCCAAAACTCTTCCTTTCAAAACATGAGGTCCTAAGACTCAAATCCTTTTCTTTTTCAAAAACATGAGTAAATGATTTCATGAGAAGAGTAATACTTCCAAAGCATGTACATATGCATAATCATCAATTAATTCAAGGTTCAACATCAGCAATCCAACATTTCATAAAATCCCCAATTCCTCTAACCTAGGGTTTGAGCATTTCGATCATACATTACATAAATCCAATAAACCACCCTAGATTTGCATCAAAACTAACCATAATCATCAATAATAGAAAGGGGAGAAAGAATGGGAGCATGCAAAGGAATACAATCAAGAAAAGTGAGTGAGAACCACCACTCACCTCAATAGAAGAATCTTAGTGAGAAGGAGGAGGGGAGGATGATCTCCAAGCTCCAAGAGGTGGGGGAAAGCTTCCAATCAACTATCTCCTTCTTCTTTCCACTTTCTCTCACTAAAACCCTCTCTCCCTCTCTCTAGAAACCCTTTAATGAAGCTCTAATGGAGAAGGGGGTAAAAGGTTTGAAGAAGGTTGGATGGGTGGATTCTTGACTCCCCAAGCTTCCTCTTAGCTCCCAAGCATGGTTTTCTCTCTCTAAATACTCCCTTCTCTCTCTAAAAACCCTAAAGGAGTAAAAGGAAGAAGAAATGAAGAAGAAGGAGAAGAAAACGAGTTGGAACGGTTTTAAGGAGGAAAAATGCGTTCGGGGCGCTCAAACCTCCATTCTGGGCATTTGAGCACCCAACTTTCTGCCAGATACTAAATTTCCACCTTTTTGGGCGTTTGAACCTCTGTCTGGGCGTTTGAACGCCCAGACTCCCTGTCAAACTCCCAAATTTCATCCTTTTGCGCGTAACTCGTTGGTTGGGGTTGCAAATGAACTCGAAATACTATCATATAATATATCAAACTGAAGCCCCGGATCTTATCTTTCTAATGCAAGTGGAATCACCTCAATTGGATATCTACAACTATAGATATTTCGAAATAGTGCACCAAGGTCATTAGGCTTAAAACCCAAAATTAAGCAATAAGCTTGGTTGAAACCTAACGAGGCAAGTTTTACCTGAGTCATGTTATAACTCATCAATTGACTCCAAAGGGATAACATTAAGGGTTCTAAGTGTCCAAAAGACTACGCTCCTCTATTCTCTTGCTCCCTTCCATAAAATCATCTTCTACCCCGGTTCCTCTAAAACTCATAACTTCGAATCAATTCCCTAACTCTCATATAATATCATACCTTTCCAACTTAGTTCTTCTTCCTCTAATATCCTTTAGTCATTCTTAAATTGTTGAACTCATCTTAGATCATTTACCAAATTCCTATCTAAATTCACCTTCAAATCTCCAACATGTCATACCACTCCAACTCTCTGTTACTTGGCCGGAACCCCAGCCTAAAGCTCTCACTATAGTTTCTAGGCCCTAATTTGGGATATTACACTCAACACCAATCCCAATTCCAAACCACATCCCCATTACACCTAAAGAGCATATAAGCCACGGACACATCTTTATTAACAACAATTGAAAACAATCTAGGAAACCGATTACATAACGCATCATTACCACACCACACATCCCCTCCAAAAGAGTGTGTCTAAGCCATTACCCACCACCTTCACACAACATTGTGAAAATAAATTAACAGTAGTATTACTACTATTATCAATTGACCACAAATCAAACCACCAAGAAGAACCTTTATTCCCCACATTAAATCCTCTCACAAACCTCTCACCATAAATAGAAGTTAGCACCCTATGCCGCAATCTATCTTTCTCCATTGAGAGCCTTTACCGCCACTTCCCCAAAAGAGCTAAATTAAAAGCTCTCAAGTCACGAATTCCCAGACCCCCCATGTTTTTTTTCTCTCTACACACCTCTTCCTAACCCACCTATGAGATTTTATTGTGATCTAAAGACCACCCCACAAAAAAGATTTAAAGATAGAATTAAGGTGAGAAATGATACCTTTAGGAGCCTTAAAGAATGAAAGGAAATAGATTAGGATGAAATGAAGAACTGATTGCAAAAGGACTATACGACCACCAAAGGACAATGTTTTACTCTTCCACTTAGACAAACACGCTTCTGTACTTTTTGAATAAACCGAACTCCAAGTCTTCTTCCGTATAGGATTTGCACCAATTGGCAAGACCAAATATGAAAGAGGATAAGATCCCAACTTTACAATTTAGAAAATTAGAATCCATAACCAGCCACTCCTCTTCAACGTTAACCCCAAATAGCTTGCTTTTTTGAAAATTAACCTTTAGGCCAGCCACAAGCTCATAAATCTGGAAAATAGCTTTTATGGCTCATACAATAGTCAAAGGCGCATCCCCCAAGATAATTGTGTCATCCGCATACTGCAAATGTGATAGCACCACTTGACCCTGGCCAACTGAATAACCATTAAAGATTTGATTTCAGACAACCTTACACATCAGAGCATCCAAACCTTCTGCAACAATCAGAAATAGGGAAGGAGCTAGTGGATCACCTTGTCGTAATCCCTTTCCAATCCCAAATTCCCCTGTTGGGCTACCATTAATTAATACCGAAATTCTAGATGTGCGTAGACACTAAAAAATCCAAGAGATACAAACACTTGGAAATTAAACCCATTCTCCTCATCATATATAACAGAAAATCCCAATTAACAGAAATGTATGCCTTTTCAAAATCAACTTTGAACAAGAGACAACTCCTACCCTTTCTTTTCATCTCCTCAAAGGCCCCATTGGCAATGAGAACACTATCCAAGATGAAACGCCCCTTAACAAATGTTGATTGACTTTCGGAGATCACACCCCCAATCACCCTTCTCAATCTATTGGCTAAGACTTTAGCCAAAATTTTATACATGACTCCAATAATAGAAATGGTCCGAAAATCCTCCACTTTTAAGGGGATTCAACTTTTGGTACCAGCTCAATAAAAGAACTATTAGAACCTTTAACTAATCTCCTATGAGAATGAAATTCATACAGAAACTGCAAGATGTCATCTTTCAGAGAAACCCATAAATCTTTAATAAAATTAAAATTATAGTCATCGGGTCCTAGACTTATAAAACCACCACAATCTGTAACGTCCTAATTTCTTAATTCAAGAATAATTCCCGTAGGAGACAAAATTCTTAAATTCTGAAATCATTTCACGTCATTTTGAATATCGTCATACAATCACATAATTGCTTAGGCAATCCAATGTTTGCTTAAGCTAAATACATCAAATGCTCAACATACTTCATACAATACACTTGTCACTCAGTGACCCTCAAATGTAATCAATCTTGGATACAACATTCTAATTAATACAACATTACACAATTTAATTACGTCTAAGTGTCCTGGAAGTCAATCTGACAGCTGAGGTGTGGAAGGATCCACCACAGGGCTTTCAACTCTTCATCCACTATCGAACAATCTTTCCTGCACAACTGAATGTAATTTCCAACATCGTGGGATGAGACTACGTCCCCAATGATTGTAATAATTGTGTGTGCAGTGTGGGGAAAGATAGACAAATGCATATGCAACATATTGGTTCATACATCACGAGCTACAGGAAGTCAGGTAATGCACAATATAGTGAAAGTAAGGATCATAAATGAGTAAACCCTCAAAATGGTCCCTGAAAGATATAGGGTCAGTCACATTGGTCCCTGAAAGATAATAAATTATAAAAACGTCCCTGAGAAATAGTAATGTCAGTCAATTAGGGTCCTTCGGTTAACTCCCCTTTGTTAAAGTTAACAAAACTGCAAGTAAACCCTCCAAATGGTCCCTGAAAGATATGAGGTTGGTCACATTCGTCCCTGAAAGATAATAAATTGTAAAAACGTCCTTGAGAAATAATAACATCATTTATAAACCCTCAAAATGGTCACTAAAAGAAATGGGGTCGATCACATTGGTCCCTGAAAGATAATAATTGTAAAAACGTCCCTGAGAAATAATAACATCATTTATTATGCTTTCTTTTTCCTTGTTGATTTCGTTTCATTCCCAAATGCGAGTCATGCCTCACCATTTCTGGAAAGGCTGGACTAATGACATTTACCACGCTATTATGGTCCTATCGATTGAAAATCATGAAAGGAGCTGCAAAAGGATTGGTCTAACTACATTAATTTAGCCCCAAAAAATATGTCACTGGAGATCTCAAGCCAAGTAACATACTTGTTGGACATAACATGACACCCTACATCTTTGATTTTGGACTTGGGCGCCTTGCAAATATTGCTGGGGGAACCCCAACCTTGCAATCCAACTGAGTGGCTGTAGAGAAACTCCAAGAGAGAGAAAAGAGCTTGTCCACTGAAGTTGCAACTAATATTTTGGGAAATGGTTATCAGGCTCCAGAAGCATTGAAAGTGGTGAAGCCATCACAGAAGTGGGATATTTATTCATATGGTGTGATTTTGTTAGAAATGATCACAGGGATTACCCATATCCAAATGGGTTACTCAGAAAATGGACCTTGTTCAATGGATTCAGTTCTGCATTGAGGAGAAGAAGCCACTCTCAGACGTACTAGATCCATACTTGGCTGAAGATGCAGATAAGGAAGAAGAGATAATTGCAGTTTTGAAAATTGTGATGGCTTGTGTCCATAACAGCCATGATAAGAGACCTACAATGAGGCATGTGCTTGATGCTTTGGATAGATTGTCCATTTCCTTTGATTGAGAAATTTCAAGGAGTTGTGAATTGTGAATCCAACTCATGTGTGAAGCTTTTGCTTTCACTTTTTCTTGCCATATCATTTTTACTTATATTTATCTATGCTTTCTAAAGTTTTCCCCTCCTTCAACGGAATATTATTTCAGGATTCATTTGATGGTGAGCTTCCTCAAAGTCATCTTCAACAAGAAGATGATGATTTGGCTCATGCACTTTCCTTGTCCTTAAAGGTTTTGGAGTTTCTCTTTATTCTTATGATTCAATTTGTACTTTCTCAAATTTTTTGATTCTGAGTTCCAATTGCATTGAACTTAGACTGTAGAGGAAGAAGATGCAATACATGAGCTTTTAGTGAAAGAGGAAACCAAAGGACTTGGAGTTCATGATACATTAGCCAAGGGAGAGAGAAACCAATAATAGCAAACATGGACCAAAGGTGTGTAGAGCATTATAGTAGAAACATATGCATATATTGGGTGGTCGACCAACAATATTTGGGAATGAAACGAAATCAACGAGGAAAAAGAAAGCATAATAAATGATGTTATTATTTCTCAGGGACATTCTTACAAATTATTATCTTTCAGGGACCAATGTGATCGACCCCATATCTTTCAGGGTCCATTTTGAGGGTTTATAAATGATATTATTATTTCTCAGGGATGTTTTCACAATTTATTATCTTTCAGGGACCAATGTGACCAATCTCATATCTTTTAGGGACCATTTTGAGGGTTTACTTGCAGTTCTGTTAACTTTAACAGAAGAGAGTTAACAGAAGGACCTAATTGTCTGACGTTACTATTTCTCAGGGATGTTTTTACAATTTATTATCTTTCAAGGACCAATGTGACCGACCCCATATCTTTCAGGGACCTTTTTGAGGGTTTACTCGATCATAAATCATACATGAAAGCAACCAATGCAGAGTTAGTCTGAAGTGTTTTAACTCAAACACCCAAGGGTTCTTTTCACTTGACCTCATTGAGCGCTCGATCATGTGACCAAGGACCGTCGTCCAGGGCCACCCTAATTAAGTTTTATTAGCAATCAACATGAATTCCATTGTTTGTTGAGGAAACCAATTTAAACCCCTTGGCCGTGGGGCAAATGAGATTACCTCTCTTGTAACATGAGTCCAAGGACCGGAGACAAAGTCTCAGGAACATGAGTTCAGGGACCAAAATCTGATTATTTAACATGATCATTTTAAACATGAAATCCAAGGACCCAAAATAATTATTTTAAATATGAAGTCCAAGGATTCAAAGTCATTAATTTCAACATGAGGTCTAAAAGACCCAAAACTCTTCCTTTCAAAACATGAGGTCCTAAGACCCAAATCCTTTTCCTCTTCAAAAACATGAATGAATGATTTCATGAGCATAACAATACTTTCGTGAGCATGAACACGTGTAAAAACAATAGTAAAGCCAAGGTTCAACATCAACAATCCAAGATTTCACAAAATCCCCAAATCCTCTAACCTATGGTTTGAGCACTACAGTCATGCATCCAATCAATGTAACAAACCACCCTAGGTTTGCATATAAATCAACCATAATCAACAGTAATAGCAAGGGGAGAAAGAATGGGGATCATACTTAGGATAGAAACCAAAAATACAAGTGAGTGAGAACCACACTCACCTCAATAGAAGCTCTAAGAGAGGGGAAGAAGGTTGGGGGAGGGTTAAGGTTGGAGATCCTTGGCCTTGATCCTCGTCCTCTAAGCTTCTAAGGAGTTCCTCTCTCTACAAATCTCTCTCCCTCTCTCTAAAACTGAAGAGGAACCAAGAAAGAATGAGGGAGGAACCCTAAATCTGTGTTTTAAAAGTCAGACGCATTCCTGCGCTCAGGCCGCGCTCGAAGCGCAACTTGAGTGCAAGGAGGAGAATTTCTGACAGGGCTCTATGCTCAGGCTGCGCTCTTGAGCGGAATTTTCCCTAAACTCTCTATTTCTTGCACTCGGAGTGCAGCTTGAGCTAGGAAAACAGATTGAAATTCCTCTGTTTCAAGACAATTTCCTCACTAGAGCGAGAATTCGGCTGTTTGGGGTGCAAATGAGCTCGGAATACTATCGTATAGCACATCAAACCGAAGCCTCGAATCTTAGCTTTCAAATCCAAGTGGAATCACCTCAATTGAACACCTTCAACTCTAGATATTTGCAATTTAGTGCACCAAGGTTATTAGGCCTAAAACCTGAAATTGAGCAACAACCTTGGTTGAAACCCAACGGGGCACACTTCACATGAACCATGATGTAAATTGTAACGTCCTGATTTCTTAATTCAAGAATAATGTCCGTTGGAAACACTATTCCGAATATCTGAAATTATTTCACGCCATTTTTCGATATCATCAAACAAATCACACAATTGCTTAGGCAATCCAACGTTTGCTTAAGCTCCCATGAAATTCATACATCAATGCTTTCAATACAAATTCCTAATTAAAAGCCTAGGGAACGACCTACACTTTGGAGTGTTATGGTTCATAAAACTTCTATTGGAAATCCGACAGAGTCTCCCCTAAAAACTGGACATTTCCCAATTTCTAACTTAACCTGAAATCCAGAAAAACTACCAACACAGTTTATAATAACACAATACAATCTAAAACTACAATTAAGCCTCCATGGCAAATCTATAGTATCTACATTAATACATCTTAATAACAAATAATTCTGCACTAAGAATTTCCCTCTGATCACTGGGAGTGTGTGGATCCACCCCAAGAGCTTCCTTTCCCTTGAACATAAATCTAGAATAACTTGCATAACTAAAATACATCCCCAAAACGTGGGGTGAGACTACAGCCTCAGTGAGCAAAGCATGCAGCAAGCAGTGTGGGGAGAGCAAGCATATGAGATGCAACACAGAACGCAAGTCAACATAAAACTCATGGATCACTCTAATCTTCTTTCATAACGAAATCTTTTCTCAACTTAATAAAGAACATATAAATACAACTTAGTCTAGCTATCCAGCAGTCATTAATCATATATTACAAGTCTAAATGAACACACATGCTCATGATGCAATTCTCACTGTTGTGCCCAGCAGGCATATTCTCACAGCTGATCCCAGCCGGCAGGGTCTTTTCACTGATTCTGGAGTTAGAACTGAGCTCAGACTACAGGGAACGTCTTCCCTGGGGATGAATCCTAGCCTTATTTTGGACCGAAGTCAAGTTTTTAAACAATTTCTCACGGTCGAAGCCGGCTTAATTATTCTCACGGTCGAAGTCGGCTTAGTTATTAATTTTTCTCACGGCCGAGGTCAGTTTAGTTATTTTGAGTTGAAGCCAAATTCTGATTCTAACTGAGAGATATTTTTGCATAAATACATAAAGAGTTTTTCTGAAAAAGCTTAGCATGTAAACTAACATCATAAAAACTCATGCTCAAATTGACTATGCTCATATACTTCATGTCATGCCAAACTTACACATACATCAAACAAAATCATCATGGAACATCAAGAATCATCAAGAAATTTATCCAATAGCAGCCAACTACAAGAAATCCAAAAATCCCCAAATTATTCTAACCTAGGGTTTTCACATACAACCAATAATCACCTCAAAGCATGTATATTTTCTAATTCAACCATAAATCAACATCCACAAACCAAAGGGAAGAGGAATAGAAGGATAGGGGTCATATTGGAAACATACACAAGATGAGGTGGAAGTGTGTGAACTTCACTCACCTCCAATGGAGCTCTAATGGAGAGGAGGATGGAGATCCAAGTTCCAAGGGGTGGTGGAGAGGGCTCCAAGCTAGCTTTTCTCTTCTTTCTCTCACTTTCTCTCTCTAAAACTCTCTCCCTCTCTCACTAAAACCCTAGAAAGAAGAAGAAGAATGAAGAAGAAGAAGAAATGAAAATCTGTGCGTTTTAAAAGTCTGCTGCGCGCGCGCGCTTCAGCGCGCTCCAAACAGAGAGCTGCAGGGACGCGCGCGCTTCAGCGCGCATCTGCGCGCTGCAGCACGTAAACTTGTTGTTTTGAGGTGCAAACGAGCTCAGAATACTATCATATAGCATATCAAACTGAAGCCCCGGAAATAAGATTTCTAATAAAGGTGGAATCAACTTAATTGGACACCCTTGGCTCTAAATATTTGCGAATTAGTGTACCAAGGTCATTGGGCCTAAAACCCAAAATTAAGCAACAACCTCAGTTTGTGCCCCTCTTGGCTCCAACTCAATCCTCCCCTTCTTAAACCTAATTCCTCTCCATGAAAACCTTCTTCTAACTTAGTTCTTCTCATCCAAACCTTTCCCCACTCTAATTCTTGATAAATCAATTCCCTAACTCTCATCTAATATCATACCTTCCCAACTTAGTTCTTCTTCCTCTAATACCCCTTACTCGTTCTTAAATTGTTGAACTCCTCTTAGATCATTTACCAAATTCCTATCTAAATTCACATTCAAATCTCCAACATCCCATACCACTCCCAAATCTCCGTTATTTGGCCGGAACCACAGCCTAACGCTCTCACTATAGTTTCTGGTCCTTAATTTTGGGATGTTACATAAATCATCAATTCACATCAATATGGCTAAGATCAAGGGTTCTAAGTGTCCATGATACTAGGCTCCTCTATTCCCTTATTCCTTTTCCATAGAATTATCTTCTACCCCGGTTCCTTGAGTCCACGCCTTTCCTCTTCATTCCCATTAATTCGTTTAGGCTTAGTTCCTTCCGTCTCAATCTAATTCCCTAGTTCCAATGTCTCTACTTTCTTCCTCACCTCTTCATTGTGCTAGCCTTTCAACCACCGGGTGTGACTTCTCCTATACTAACTCTACAGTCAGGTTTGGCTTAATACTTAGTTTTTCTCTTCTCGGTTCCCTCAAAACTCATAACTATTAATCAATTCCCTAACTCTCATCTTATTTTCCCTTCCAACCCCTAAGTTCTTATCTTATTTCTAACTTTCTCTAGATTCTTCTTAGGTCCAATTTTCGGGATGTTACACAATCCCACACTGCATCCTTCACTTCATCATCAAAAAATGGCACAATCAGACTTGTAACATCCCAAAATTAGTACCTAGAAAAGATAGTAGTAGCCTTACATGATGAATCCCATCAAAAGGAGGAAGTTAGGCTTAGAAGAAGGATCTAGGAGTCTGAGGGTAAATTAAGAGAAGAGATAGGGAATTCATTGAGAGTTTATGAGTTTTAAGGGGAATTTAGAAGTAAAACCAGGTACTAAACCCAACACAACTATAGGAAGAACTTAGGAGAGATCACACCCGGAGATGAAGAAACAAGCAAGGTGAAAGGATGAGGAGGAAAGTGGAGGTTTTAAGGAGGGACTTGGATTGTAAATGAGGGAAATAAATTAGAGAATTGGTGAAATTTAGAGGAAGATGGTTGTTCTTTAAAGAGAATTTGGGGGAAAAGTAACTAAAAGTGAAAATTAGAAGTTTAGGATTCTGATACTCTCGCTCAAGCGAGGAGGTCTCACTTGAGCGAGCATGTTAGTAGAAAGGGTGAATTTCTGGTTTTTTCATCCTCGCTCAAGCAAGAAGGTCTCGCTTGAGCGAGCATACCAGTAAAGTTGGGGAAGTTTGTGTTCTGTCATCCTCGCTCAAGCGAGAAGGGCTCGCTTGAGCGAGGGATAGGGCCATTTTGAGAGGCTATCTGTGATGGAATTGCGCCCAAGCGCAATTAGGCTCACTCAAGCGCAATTCCATCCAGAATCAAGGATTGCTCTCTGACTTGCTCTCGCTCAAGCAAGAAGGCTCTCGCTTGAGCGAGACAAAGTCAGAAAGGTTGGTGCTTATTTCCTGCGTGATTTCGCTCAAGCGAGAAGGATCTCGCTTGAGCGAGAATGCCATTTATGCGGCGCGTTATTTTTCTTGCTCAAGCGAGGACTTCTCGCTTGAGCGAGAATGCACAGATTTCATTTTTGAGTTCAGATTCGGGGTCATTTGACCCCAAATCAAAAACACTCTTCCCTCACCCTTTTTGTGCCCTAGGAGGAGAGCTTGATGAGAAGAGGAAGTGAAGGCTTGGAAGTGAGGATTCAACGATAAAGGAGGCCCAAGGAGCTTGTCTCACCACCTCTACACCTCTATTCTTGCTCCTTGAGGTGAGTGTGGTTCACCACTCACTTTCCATCATGTATGAAGTTATCTCATGATCCCCTTCTCCTTTCCCCTTCCTACCTTACTTGCTTGTGATTTATTGAGGTTAATCTAGGGTTCATGTGTATATTTGCTTTGATTGCTTGGGTTGTGATTTAGCCCTAGGTTGTAGAAGTTAGGGTTTTCATGATATGTGTTGATTATGAGATTCGAATGTCACGGAATCCTCATTTAGCATGAGTAACATGTATACATGCCATGAATCATGCTCTCACATTTGAAACCTTAATCATGTACAATGTTTTTGTAACATCCAGGAAATTAGAATCTAGAAATACCGTGGAAGCCTGAGGCTGTGAATCCCACTGCAAGAAGGGAATATTGAAGTGAGTTGAGAACTTAGGGGTTGGAAGGGAAAATAAGATGAGAGTTAGGGAATCGATTAAGAGTTATGAGTTTTAAGTGAACCGAGAAGGGGAAAACTAAGTATTAAGCCAAACCTGACTGAAGAGTTAGAATGGGAGGAGTCACACCTGGTGGTAGAAAGGCTAGCATGGTGAAGAGGTGAGGAAGGAAGTAGAGACATGGAACGAGGGAATTAGATTAAGATGGAAGGAACTAAGCTTAAACGAATTGATGGGAAGGAAGAGGAGAGGCGTGGACTCAAGGAACCGGGGTAGAAGGCGATTGATGAAAAGGAACAAGGGAATAGAGAAACAGAGTCTCATGGACACTTGGAACCCTTAATGTTAGCCTTATTGGAGTTAATTGATGAGTTATAACATGATTCATGTAAAGTGTGCCCCGTTCGATTTCAACCAAGGTTGTTGCTTAATTTTGGGTTTTAAGCCTAATGACCTTGGTGCACTAATTCGAAAATATCTAGAGTTGTAGGTGTCTAATTGAAGTGGTTCCACTTGGATTAGAAAGCTAAGATCCGGGGCTTCAGTTTGATATGATATATTATAGTATTCCGAGCTCATTTGCACCTCCAAATAGGCGTATTCTCGCTCAAGATAGAAAGTTGTCGCTTGAGCAAGAATATCAGCAAAAACAGGGGAAATTTTCTGGTTTTCTCGCTCAGAGCTTGGTGAGAATCTGGCAAGCGTACCAAAATCCCAGCAGTATAATTATAAGTAAGAGTATCGTATCCACAAGGAACGGTTCAATTTATAAAGATTAGTGGTCACAACTATCAAGTAAGAGAATGAGAGTGTTGATTGTTGAGATTTGCGAAAGTAAATAAAATTGAACTTAAAGTGAGATAGATAGAAACAGTTACTTGGACTAAAATTGAACTTCGTTTCATCGCACCCCTTTCGCATGTGATCTTCAATATTATTTATGAATATATAATTATGATACCCTAGCCAAACTATATTATTTTAACCTGGTCTCCACAGTGATAAAATACTTAGAAATAATTCATGCGGGTTCTCCCAAGCGACAAATTACCCCGGCTTTAAAGATCCATTTTTCCGTTTGTTAAAACTATCAATTCGCCCTGGTCTCCACAGTGACTACTATGAGTATTTTTACCAATCAGAGTTTAAGTTTCCTATCTCTGGGCTCCCCCAAACTCGCTATTGATTTTACAGAACCGCCTCTCGAATGCGCCCCATAAAACCAACCTATAACTCCGACACACAGGCGAAAGTTACGCATTACGCAAAGTATAAAAATACCGATATCATAAAAATAGGGATTCATAAATAATAAGGAGAATTCACATACAATTGGGGACTGAATCAACTACATTCAATCCTATTGGAGAGTTTAACTACACACGGTAGCCATTACAACCAAACGAAGAAACTGTCACACTTTTCTCCAGCCCTAGCTCTGCTCTGCCGTCTCCCCGAAAGCTCTCTTGATCTATGCAAAAGGTTCTATTTATAGAAGTTGGAAAGCTATCTGAAATCTGGAAGGAATCTGATTTGAAATCATTTGAAAAACTGATTCGTATTCATGCGCTTCATCCTGCGCTCAGCGCATATGAAGCGCAGGATCTAGAGAGCAACTTTTAATGTTGCGCTCCACCTACGCTCAGTGCAGGTGGAGCGTGATACACGTTCCAACTTTCCCTCATTTTCCTCTTTTTCAGCTTGATCTCTTCCTGATCTTATCCTTGCTTTCTTTGCTTTCCTTACTTTCCTCTTTTTGACTTGATTTTGTGCTGATTTGATCTTCAAATTTAAATTGAGAAACTTATCTTCAGAATCCTTGTTTAAATGGTTGTTGATTTTATCTTGATTTGCTCCCGTTTAAACTCTCATCTGCAGATTCTCTTTTCAAATAGATGCTATCTTGTTTCTTCATTTCAATCCTTCCCTTTTATCTGCAAAATCAACAGATTTTCTATCAAAATAGCATCATATTCAAATTCAAATCAATTAATTACAAAATATGCATTTATTACTAAAAAGAGGTCATTTGGGGCATAAATTTACTATTTTACCCTTGATAAGTGCAGTAATTATACAAGAATTTATCATATATTTTGCACTTATCAGAGCTCGCCCGAGCGAGGCCTGAGCGCAGAAAATAGGGAGTTTTGGGCGAAATTCAGCTCAGCATGCGCTCGAGTGAGAGCCGAGCGAGCCTAGCGGGCATAACACCATAAAAACACAATTTTAGGGCTTTTTACGCATTGTCTTCCCTTCCCCTTCATTTTAGAAAGGGTGAGAGAGAGATTCTAGAGAGAGGGTGACCATGGAAGCTTAAAGAAGGATCCCAAAGTCAAGAGCTCAATTCCCAAGTCTTCACCAACCCTTCTCCTCTTCCATTTGAGCTCCTTGAGGTGAGTAAAGCTCACACACTTTCACTCCATCATGTGTATGCTCTTCCTCATGAACCCTACCTCTTATCTCCCTTTTTCTAGAGCTTGTATATGAATGTTTGCATGATTGTTTTGTTGGTAACCGATGAATGTAAACCATGTTAGGGTTTTGTTCTGGAAATTGATTTTAGGGTTTGATTTGGAAGGTTTGTTCATTGGGGAGAAAATTGGGGTTTTCTAACTAATGTTACTTGAATGCAAGACCTAGAGGGGAGAAAAGATGTTTGTAGCTAACTAATGTTTTATGAAAAGCTCTACCTGTTGTATTGAGGGCGTACACGTCGTAGTTTAGAGAAAGGCGTATGCGCCACAGTTCAGAAACGGGCGTACGCGTCACAATTCATTTGAGGGCGTATGCGCCACAGTTCATTTTAGGGCGTATGCGCCACAGCTCAGAGGAGGGTGTATGCGCCACAGTTCAGTTGAAGGCGTATGCGCCATACTTAAGATTAAGGCGTATGTGCCACAACTCATTTGAGGGCGTACGCGCCATAATTTAGCTAAGGGAATCATGTCCTCAGTGTTACCATGGGGAATTTAAATAAGGCTTCAGCCCTAGATATTAAGAAAATGAAGCTTCTGCTTAATCAGAGGCGGTGATTAGTAACCTTGGGTGATTAGTTCCCTTGTAGGCCAGACTCATAAGCGATGATTAATACCCTGGTAAGCTAAACTCAGGCCTAGCCTCCTTTAGTTAAGTGAAAAGACCCCGTCTGTCGGGTAATGCAGATCGGGCATAGCATGTTTATTTTGAGTTTGCATCTACATGTCTAAATTGAGTTGAATTGTGATTACAATAGTTTGTGTATGATTTTGCTTAGCTTTGTGTTGCATTTCTTATGCCTGCTTCCCCATACTGCTTGTATGCATAGCTATGCTCACTGAGACCGTAGTCTCACCCCACGTTGTGGGAATACATTTTAGTTATGCAGGATGGTTTGGCTAGAAGCTTGAAAGGAGGATGGAAGTTCGTAGAGTGGATTATTCCAGCCTAGTGCCAGTGTGGACCCTATGAGGGGTTTCGATATATTTTAATCTGTTTAATGTTGTATTAAGCTAGAAATTATGTAGATGTGATTGAGTTTTTTCTTGAGCCACAAAGTGGCAATTGTATTATGAGTTCCATAGTGTTTATTGGTTGTTTGGCTTATGTAATCGTTGGAGTTACTTAAGCGTTTCTATGAATGTTTATGTAAAGATATCGGTAATGGCGCGAAAAAATTTCATAAATTTGAGAATAGTGTCTCCAACGGGCATTATTCTTGGATCCAGAAATTAGGATGTTACATTATGGTATCAGAGCAGTTCAATCCAATTGGACTGTGGCTAGGTTAGTTGCCCATGACTTCCTATGATCCCACGGTACCCCGTACTCGCTATAGGGACTGATCACCCCTACAGTGTGTGTTATTCATGGGATTATGGTTAGTGATGTTTGTAGGATGCCTTGGTTAGGAATTTTGGGTTGCTTCCCTAACAAGGTTAGAACCACCCACTTGCTAGTTAGAGAGAGGACAACATAGGTTTGTTCCAAGAGTAGGACCCTAACCCTAGAGACCTTATGGAACATCACCCTTAGATCGTAGCTCACATGAGACACACATAGGGAAACTGAATTGAGTAGACTCCCCAATGAGTGAGGAGAGTGTTGTTTGCTTGACCTTGAGCCTTAGCGGAGAAGGTTGTTTGAATTGATTGTAATGTATGATTTATTTTGATTGATTGTGATGTTTGACTTGCCTAAGTGATTGCATGTGATTGATTTGATGACACTAGTTTCAAGGGAACCGTAGAATGAACCGAAATTCAATTAGGAAGACACTTAAAGTAAGGCCCGGTCGTTAACAACCCAAAACTTAGATCAAGTTGTAATTATCGAGATGTTAGGGCCCCAACAACCTAAATAACTTAGAGGTGCTCCAGCAGTGGGGTGCGCGAGTTAAGAATTGAGTTAGGAACCATAACCTGGAGTTTTATGAAACCGGTTTATATTTCAACCCTGTTTGGTAGCCTGACTAACTAAAGTAGATAAGCCATTTCAGAGTGAAGAAAGCCAATGTGAGGCCCCTTAGAAATTCATGTTAGGATTGTGGTGAGGGGGATGGAAGGTGTCAGGGTGTCTATCAAAAGGTAGACTGAGAGAATTGATTGGTTTTAGTCCAAGTTAGGCAGGGGACAGTTTGGGGAATAGTGACTTTCAAGACGTGGCCTGTGAGGATAGAACCAAGAAGACAAGTTAGGAAGTGCAACTGACCCTTAATTCCTTTTAACTACCTTGAGGGATAGAGATATTAACGATCGAGTGACAAATTAGGAAATTTCAGAGTACCCATCATAGTTATGCACAGGATTGTAACCTGAAATGGGAGCTTTTGGAGTAAATTTTGGGGACAAAATTTATTTAAGGGGGTAGAAATGTAATATCCCAGAAATTAGAATCTAGAAATACCGTGGAAGCCTTAGGCTGTGAATCCCATCGCAAGAAAGAAAGATTGAAGTGAGCTGAGAACTTAGGGGTTGGAAAGGAAAATAAGAAGAGAGTTAGAGAATCGATTAAGAGTTATGAGATTTAAGTGAACCGAGAAGGGAAAAACAAAGTATTAAGCCAAACCTAACTGAAGAGTTAGCATATGAGGTGACATGATCCCATCCGACCTCAACCAAGATGCCTAAGATGCATTACAAGGGATTGAAGATCCAATAACCGGGGCCAAATCTGAGCGGTTAAAGAGAGATTTGCAACTCTTGATCACTGAAGTCTAAAGGAAAGTAGACCACCGAGCAAAAGAAGAACCAAATAAGTGGTTTAACTTAGCTCGGATTGAAGTACAAGAGTGCTATCTGATCTGACAATCGGTTATGTCTGTTATCCGAATCTTAGGAGATCCTATTTCGGGAAAGTGTATCTAATCAGATCATAACTGATTTATTTAGGAAGAGATCTGTTAGGAATCAATATCATGATCTCTTAGGATTATATTTACATTTTTTAGGATTATATTTTATCTTATCTAGGATTAAATATTTTAGAATTATATTTAATCTTTTAGGATTATATTTTATCTTATCTAGGATTAAATCTATTTAATTTAGGAATGTATCTTTTAGATAGTTTATTTTAGGAAATTCCTTTGCTATATATTGGCATTGAGAATCAGTTTGTAGACAAGTTATTTTTATCAATCAAATTTGAGTTTTCTCATTGTAAGAGCTTATCCTTTGTTCTTGGATTAAAGAACTACTTGATAACTTAGGTTCTACCAGCAGGTCTTGGTTAGGATCTAGTTGCTTATACCTTGATAAC
Organism: Sesbania bispinosa; assembly: GCA_026901365.1. Classification (NCBI taxonomy): domain Eukaryota; kingdom Viridiplantae; phylum Streptophyta; class Magnoliopsida; order Fabales; family Fabaceae; genus Sesbania; species Sesbania bispinosa. Next base: position 109,119 of record QLOH01000044.1, read on the forward strand.
TTTGGTGCTTCTGGCAGGTCACGGATTGTGTCAAGTTCCTATATTTGATAACTTTGGTGCTTCCGGTAGGTCACGGATTGTGTCAAGTTCCTATCTTTGATAGCTTTGGTGCTTCCAGCAGGTCTTGGATTGTGTCAAGCTCCTCACAGTTATTTACCATTATTTACCGTTAATTGATCTTCAAGACGTTCCTATCTTTACGCTTCCGGTTCGTATCATTTGGTACCAGAGCTTCGGCTCTTGAGATCAATTGGTAACATCTATCCTTATATTTTAGTTTTTATCTCATTAAAAAAAACAAAAAAAAACTGCATTAGTTAAAAAAAGAGGTGCAGACAATAAAAAAAGGGAGATCTGCAGTAGTAAAAAAAAGGTGCAGTATTAAATTTTCTCAACAGCAAATCCAGTTCTGTTGTCCACAATATTTATTCCAAGCAGAAGATTTCATCCGAGGTGACGAATCCATCTGAATTGAAGAGTTGTAACCGGCTACACATCTTGATTACTTTTCGGGCTAGTGTTTTGTCACTAAAAGTTGTCAAGTTATCATCAACACCTTCTCTATTACTTGTTAGTAGAATCTATCCCAAAAGTTCCTTATTTCAAGATCTTGTAAGGATAAGTTGAGTGGAAAAAGGCAAGTGTGGTGAGTACAATATAGTGAGAAAAAGCCAAAAATTAGAGTGATACACGAGAGAATCAAAACTTTTGAGTGAAAAAACGTAAGAGAGTGTTGTGAGGATTCTTATTTTTATCACTAACATCATTTGATTTACAGCCAAAATTCTTTTAATCATGAGTACAGTAAACCAACGTGAGGAGGATGCTGGAGAAATAGACCTCAAATCGTTCCTCAAGACACTGCAAAGTGAATTTATGAGAATGAGTGCAAGAATGGATAAGATGGAAGATCGGTTTCCAAGGAGAAGGAGTAGAACGTCTCCTAACCGAACTGAGGAAGAGGAAGAGGAAGAAGAGGATAAGGGAAGTAGTTCTAGAAGAGAAAGCAACAGGGATAATCATCTTGGAAACATCAAGATGAACATTCCTTCTTTCCAAGGGAAGAATGATCCTGAGTTATATTTGGAGTGGGAAAGAAAGGTGGAGCATGTTTTTTATTTCCATAATTATTCTGAGGAGAAAAAGGTAAAATTAGTTGTGGTAGAATTCACTGATTATGCAAGTATATGGTGGGATCAATATGTGTTGAGTAGGCGAAGGTGTGGAGAAAGACCGATTCAATCTTGGGAGGAGATGAAGGTCGTGATGAGGAGATTTGTACCAAGTCATTACCACAGAGACTTGTACAGAAAATTACAGGATCTACGTCAAGGTTCTATGAGTGTAGATGATTACTACAAGGAGATGGAAATAGCCATGATGAGAGCCAATATGCAAGAAGATCGAGAGGCAACAATGGCTAGATTCATTGGAGGGTTAAAGAAAGAAATTTCAAATGTAGTGGAACTCCATCATTATGTGGAGATGGAGGATTTATTACACAAGGCAATTCAAGTAGAGAGACAGCTCAAATCCAGAGTTGTAAGATTTCCAGGAACTCCTAGTACCTCTTGGAAATCTCGGGCTACCAACAAACCAACAACTCGGCCAAAAGAAGAGGCAAAGATGGGACAACTGACCTCAGCCAGTAAAGGTAAGTCTGAATTCAATTCATCTTCTAAAGCACGTGAAATTAAATGTTTCAAGTGTCAAGGTCTTGGACATATTGCTTCTAATTGTCCGAACAAGAGGGTCATACTCATGCGTGACAATGGTGAAGTGGAAAGTGCAAGTGAAGAAGAAGATGATGAAATGCCCGACCTGGAGGATTGCAGTGATGTGGAATACTCCGAGCCAGACCACGGTAATGCATTAGTCACCAGGAGGGTGTTGAATGCACAACCAAAGATGGGGGGAGTTGAGGAGCAACATGAGCACATATTCCATACAAGGTGTCGCATAAATGATAAGTGGCTAAATGATTATGGGGACATAAGGGTAACAAAACAAGTTTTGCTTTCATTTTCCATTGGAAAATATGAAGACAAAGTCTTGTGTGATGTTGCACCTATGCATGCTGAACACATTCTACTTAGTCGACCATGGCAATTTGATAGGCCAGTAACTCATGATGGGTATCACAACAGGTATAGTTTTAAATTAAATAATAAAACCTTTGTGCTAACCCCTCTCCAGCCTTCTGAAGCATATGCTGTCTGAAGACGTGAAGACCATATGAAGACAACACAAAGCAGTCTGAAGAAAAGAAGCTGTCTGAAGCAAGGAAGCCTTCTGAAGAAAAGAAGCTTTCTGAAGAAACGAAGCTGTCTGAAGAAGCAGAACTCGTCTGAAGAGTTGAAGCTGTCTGAAGTAGTTCAACCCGTCTGAAGTATCAGTGCTGTCTGAAGTCTCACTTATGACGTGGCACCCTCTGCTGAAGTTTGTGAAGACTTTTCTGAACCTCTGCTGCACGTACCTTTTCAAACACGCTTATGGCAAGGAACACAGAGACCTTTCCTGGTGATTTTGAATTTCATACACCACTGAGGAAATCTCTGCAATGCAGAAATCGCAGCAACAACGATGGCAGCTTTATAGCAGCACCAACGTTGTACTCTGTCAGAATTGTGAAGACACCCAGAAGCGTGTCTCACGATGGATTGAATAGCATTCAATGCTTTCTCTAAAGAGTGGTATCACAACGGAAATATCATCATCACCAATCCAAAAGAAAGCACAAGAAAAGGTCAGGAGACTAAGCAGAAGCAACAAAGAGAAATGTTTGAATGAAATATTTCAATTCAAACATATTTTATCATCTGCAAGAAACAGCCATTGAACAAGACACCTCACTCAAAGAAGAAAGAAGAAATGGTGTCAGGAAGCAAACAGAAAAGGAGCATATACAAAATAAGCAAGAGGACAAATCCAACGGATACCTCCTCATATACGCTCCTAAGAAAAGCAGAGAAAATCAGAAGTCAGCTGAAGAAAAGTAAAAGGATATCAAGAGAGAGAACATGCAAAATAATATCAAGAAAATCTCTCTAAAAGAGCTCATCTACAGAAGTGTCAGAACAGGACTGTCTGAATACATATCTGCTAAGGAGGAAGCAACCGTTTGAGACACTATTAAGTAACGGCTATATGAGCCACATCATCAACATCTCAACGGTATTATGAATCATCTTCAAACGGCTATATTCCAACAGAACAATGTTATAAATAGCCTCAAGAAAGAATTTGAAGATGTTGAACTCATTCACTTGGTTCAATCAGTTGATCAAGATGCATCAGAAAAATCCTATCAGTGTTGACCACACTTACTTGAATCAACTATGCTAGTCAAAATAGCAGTTGTTCAGTTGAACAACCTACCAGGCTGTGCTTAATCTCATATGAACCAAGAATGGTTTGAAGCTGTAAGTATGCCTTGGTTTTTCCAATGATACGGGTGAGAATGTAACCCATGGAAACCAATGGCTGGAGAACAAGGCTGGAGATTAAAGTCAGTATCTATCTAGCCAATTCTCATAGGATGTTATTCCTCATATCAGAGACAGTGATTGTACTTAACCTTATATACTTGTATCACTTTCTTACCCTTGTACTTAGATTTATCCATGGTATCCTGAGTAGTACTCAGTTAACCTCTAGTACAGGAAAAGATTAAGTTTATGTTTCGTGGAAACTTAAACTTAGTTTAATTTGTAAACACTTTATGTGTCTGAGAGCCTGGAGAGGCTTGGTGGAAGAAAGAATACTCTACACTTGTATAAGTGTCTGAGAGCCTGGAGAGGCTTGGTGGAAGAAAGAATACTCGTGGTAGAGCCTGGAGAGGCTTGATAGAAAAGAATACTTGTGGTAGAGCCTAGAGAGGCTTGATAGAAAAGAATACTTGTTGTGTCTGGAGAGACTGTACTCGTTGTGTCTGGAGAGACTGTACTCGTTGTGTCTGGAGAGACTGTACTCATTGTGTCTGGAGAGACTGTACTCATTGTGTCTGGAGAGACTGTACTCGTTGTGTCTGGAGAGACTGTACTCACTGTTTCTGGAGAGACTGTACTCATTGTGTCTGGAGAGACTGTACTCGTTGTGTCTGGAGAGACTGTACTCATTGTGTCTGGAGAGACTGTACTCAAACTCAAGCTTGTAATCTGAATATTCATATAGTGGAAATCCAGTGGTTGTTTGCCATTGGGACTGGACGTAGCTCACAGTGGTAGTGAGTGAACCAGGATAAATTCCTTGGCTAAGTTTTCTTACCCTTATCTCTTGTTAATTCGTTTTATACTAATCAAGGGGTCAGAATAATTAATCTGATATTTTATAAAGACACAAAACATCTTTTAAAATTAGTTTTTACAAGCCGTCTGAAAACTTCAGACAGCCACTTAAAAGCCTGTCTGAAATCTCTATGCCTAAGTCCTTTTTGTTTAATCTCTTTATTTCCAGTTTTCATATTTAAGTTGGAATTTGAAAAGTATTTTCTATAATAAACTTAACACAACTATTTCAATAAAATGATCTTTCATATGAACAAAACATGAGATATCTCTTTTATCATTTGAAGCTTTACAAAGAATGTTCCTTGAAGAACTTCTGAAATAAATTCTCAGAAGTGAGTCTGAAAGAGATCAGTTCAAAAATCAGGAACAGACTTCAGACAACCTCTAGTCATCTGAAGTATTTCAGAAACTGTGCTGAAAATACTCTCTGCATTAATCTTCAGAAGATACTTTGAGAAGCCTCTGTTTAAAACAATCTTAAGCTTTAGAAGAAACATTGTTTTTCTTATCTTCCACATGTTTCAACCATCTCTGATCTTAAGACTTATTTTTTAACGGTGCCCATATTCATGTTTTAAATTAAAGATTTCCAAAAACTATCAAAAAGTCTAAAACACTATTCAACCCCCCCTTCTAGTGTTTCCTGTGGTTCTAACATATGCAGATCAAATAAGAATTGCTAGGGAGAGCAAGGAGTTGGAAGAACAGATTTCTATTCAAGAAAAAGAAAGAAAAGAGAAGAAGAGAGAGGTGGGCATGGGATCGAATCTGACTTCAAGATTGGATGTCTGTTCGACATTGCAACCGAGCCAGGGCAGAAGCAAAGTGAACGCTTTTGCAAGAAAAAGGGAAGTTGAAAGTGTATTGTTAGATAAAGGGCAATTATTGATTCTTGTTTTTAAAGACATATACTTCTCTGATGATTCTAACAATTCTTTGCCTTCTGAAATTCAAAATTTGTTGCAGGAGTTTGGAGACGTATTTCTGGATGAGCTACCTCAAGGATTACCACCTTCAAGAGGTATAGAACACCAGATTAACTTTGTACCCGGTTGTGCCCTACCAAATCGGCCAGCATACAGAACCAACTCGGATGAGACCAAGGAGATCCAAAAACAAGTTAGTGAGCTAATGGAAAAGGGGTATGTAAGGGAGAGCCTTAGTCCATGTGTTATACCGGTAATATTGGTACCAAAGAAAGATGGTTTTTAGTGTATGTGCACTGATTGCCGAGCCATTAACAAGATTACGGTAAAGTATCGTTATCCAATTCCTAGGTTGGACGACATGCTTGATGAGTTACATGGGGCATGTTTGTTCTCTAAAATTGATTTGAAAAGTGGTTACTATCAAATTCGAATGAAAGAGGGTGATGAGTGGAAAACTGCTTTTAAAACAAAGTATGGTTTGTATGACTGGTTAGTGATGCCCTTCGGCTTAACTAATGCACCCAGTACTTTTATGAGGTTAATGAACCATGTATTACGCTCTTTCATAGGAAAGTTTGTGGTAGTTTACTTTGATGATATTTTGGTTTACAGCAAATCTTATAATGCACATGTTGAACACTTATATGTTGTTTTTAAGGTATTAAGGGAAAATAAATTATATGCTAATTTAAAGAAATGTACCTTTTGCCTTGATTCTGTTGTATTCTTAGGTTTTGTGATAAGTTCAAAGGGGGTAAGTGTAGATGAGGAAAAGGTTAAGGCTATTAGAGAGTGGCCGACCCCAAAGAGTGCTAGTGAAGTGAGAAGTTTTCATGGGTTAGAAAGTTTCTATAGGCGGTTTGTGAAAGATTTTAGCACTATTGTTGCGCCTTTAAATGAACTTGTTAAGAAAAATATTGTGTTTAAATGGTCAGATGCACATGAAAAAGCATTTAACACTTTAAAAGAAAAATTAACAAATGCACCCTTACTTGTTTTACCCAATTTTGATAAAGCTTTTGAGATTGAATGTGATGCTTCTGGTGTTGGTATAGGGGTTGTTTTAATGCAGGAATCCCAACCGGTTGCATACTTTAGTGAAAAGCTTAATGGGGCAGAATTGAATTATCCAACCTATGACAAGGAATTGTATGCCTTGGTAAGGGCATTACAAACTTGGCAACATTATTTGTGGCCAAGAGAGTTTGTTATACATTCTGACCATCAAAGTCTAAAGTTTTTTAAATCTCAAGGGAAGCTTCAAAAAAGACATGCAAAGTGGTTGGAATTTATTGAGATGTTTCCATATGTAATAAGATATAAAAATGGTAAGGACAATATAGTTGCTGATGTTTTGTCAATGAGGTATGTTTTACTTACTTCTTTACAAGCAAAATTGTTAGGTTTTGAACAAATTAAAGGTCTGTATGAAAGTGATCCTGATTTTAAACAAATTTGGGATTCTTGTTCTAACCGATCTTATGAGAAATTTTATAGGTATGAAGGATTTTTGTTCAAGAGGAATCAACTGTGTGTACCAGTCAGTTCTTTAAGAGAATTGTTGATTAAGGAAACCCATGGAGGCGGTTTGATGGGACACTTTGGAGTGCAGAAGACACTGGACATCCTGGTCAAGCACTTTTCTGGCCGAGCATGAAGAAGGACGTCCGAGCTGAGTGTGAAAGGTGTTAGAACCACAAGAAACACTAGGAAGGGGGTTGAATAGTGTTTTAAGCTTTTTGTTTTTTTTGGAAATCATTAATTTAAATCATGAAGATGAACAATGTTCAAAACAAGTCTTAAGATCAGAGATAGTTAAAACGTGCGGAAGATAAGAAAAACAGAGTTTCTTCTAAAGCTTAAGATTGTTTTAAACAGATGCTTCTCAAAGTATCTTCTGAAGATTATTACAAAGAGTATTTTCAGAACGGTTTCTGAAATACTTCAGATGACTAGAGGTTGTCTGAAGTCTATTCCCGATTTCTGAACTGATCTCTTTCCAGACTCACTTCAGAGAATTATTTCAGAAGATCTTCAAGGAACATTCTTTGTAATGCTTCAAATGATATGAGATACATCTCATGTTTTGTTCATATGAAAGATCATTTTATTGAAATTGTTGTGTTAATTTTATTATGAAAATTACTTTTCAATCCCCAACATAAATATGAAAACTGTAAATAAAGAGATTAGGGGAAAGAGAACTTAGGCACAGAATTTATCCTGGTTCACCCACAAACCCGTGAGCTACATCCAGTCCCAGAGGCAAACCACCACTGGATTTTACACTATCTGAATCCACAGATACAAGTATTATTCACAGCCTCTTCAGGCCAACACAAGTATTACTTTGTTTTCAACTGCCTCTCCAGGCAACTCATTGCAGTATTCTTTTACAGACAAGTCTCTCCAGGCTCAAAAAGTATTCTTTGTTTTCAATTGCCTCTCCAGGCAACTCTTGCAGTATTCTTTTACAGACAAGCCTCTCCATGCTCAACAACGAGTATTCTTTTACAGACAAGCCTCTCCAGGCTCAACACCGAGTATTCTTTCTTCCATCAAGCCTCTCCAGGCTCTCAGACACATAAAGTGTTTACAAATTAAACTAAGTTTAAGTTTCCACGAAACATAAACTTAATCTTTTCCTGTACTAGAGGTTAACTGAGTACTACTCAGGATACAATGAATGAATTCTAAGTAAAAGGGTAAGACAGTGATACGAGTATATAAGTTTAAGTACAATCCCTGTCTCTGATGTGAGGAATACCATAATCTGAGAATAGGCTAAGTAGATTCTGAATTTGAGCTTCGGCCTTATTCTCCAACCATTGGTTTCTATAAGCTACATTCTCACCCGTATCATTGGAAAAACCAAGGCACACTTGCGGCTTCAAACCATTCTTGGTTCATTTGAGATTAAGCACAACTTGGTTGGTTGTTCAACTGAACAACTACAACTTTTACTAACTTACCAATAGATCGGCAGCATGGTTGATTCTTTTTCAACATCTTCAAATTCAATCTTGAGGCTATTTATATGTTCTGTTGGAATATAGCCGTTTGAAGATGATTCATAATACCGATGAGATAATTGATGATGTGGCTCATATAGCCATTGTGTAATAGAGTCTCAAACGGTTGCTTCTTCTTAAGCAAATAAGTGTTCAGACAGTCCTATTCTGACACTTCTGTAGATGAGCTCTTTAGAGAGATTTTCTTGATATTATTTTGCATGTTCTCTCTCTTGATTTCCTTTTGCTTTTCTTCAGCTGTCTTCTGATTTCTTCTGCGTTCCTCAGCTGACTTCTGATTTCTTCTGCTTTTCTTAGGAGTGTATATGAGGAGGTATCCGTTGGATTTGTTCTTTTTCTCATTTTGTATATACTCCTTTTCTGTTTGCTCCTGACACCATTTCTTCTTTCTTCTTTGAGTGAGGTGTCTTGTCGAATAGCTATTTTTGCAGTTTCTTCTTTGAATAAAGACATATGATATTATAGTCGTTGAATCATATAGTTTTAGCTTCTGTATTGATTTCCTCAATGTTGAAATCTGTTCCATGCACTTAGAGAGCTTATATGTTCAGACAATTAATTTCTTCACATATACTCAAATGCTTGTTTTTATCTCATTGTAATTTTATCAGCTTCAACATGTGCTCATCTTATATAATTGTTTCAAGCTTATTTTAATTCTCCAGCTTGAGATGCTTTCAATAAGCTCTTTTCTTCAGATAATATATTTCTTCTTTTCTTCAGACGATTGTTGCTCTATTCTTCTTTGCATTTTCTTCTTCTGAGATATAGATGAATAAAGATGTTGAATTTAATATGCTTTATTCAAACATCTTTCTGGTTGCTTTTACTCAGTCTTCTGATCAGTTCTGGGCAGCCAGCAGGTCCAGGTGCAGGTGCAGTAGGTTTGCGCACACAAAAATGCCTTTTGTTGCAGGTGCACCAGGCGTTGCAGAAAGTCTTAGCAGAGTTTCCTTATTTGTGCAAGACTTTGATCGAGGCATAAAAGCATGTTTAGCTTATATACTGAAATAAGTGTACTCCATTTTGGTAGAGTGTGCTTTACACTTTAGCAACGTCTTCAAGAGATCAATTCTTGATTCTGTTTGTAGACTTCTTCAGATAGTCTTCACGTCTTCAGACGGTCTTCACGTCTTCAGACGGTCTTCATGTCTTCAGACGGGTTGTGCACTTCAGACAGCTTCAGCACTTCAGATGGGTTGTGTTCTTCAGACAGCTTCAATACTTCAGACGCGTTGCATTTTTTTCAGACAGCTTCAACACTTCAGACGCGTTGCGTTCTTCAGACAGCTTCAACACTTCAGACAGCTTCTACGCTTCAGACAACCTTTATATTAAATCCTTCATTTGTTCTTCTGATCCTGATCTTCTGATTCTGATTTTGTTCATCAAATCTTCTTCTTCTTCTAATGAATATTTCAACCTGAAACATAATCAACAAACCAATACCTTTCTCAGTAGAACCTGTTTATATAATCTTATTTGTTAATATTATGTTCTTATATAATCTTATTTGTTAATCATTAAAACTAAAGGATATTAAGTCTTTGAGTCAGGTTTGAATGCTCAAACTGATTAATAGACTTCACAAAGGTGCATAACATGTAAGCAAGCTAAGTCAAAATTAAATCCACATGGGTTTTATACACCTTTGACTGTTCCTGAGCAGCCTTGGACAGATATTTCCATGGACTTTGTGATGGGTTTGCCAAAAACTCAAAGTGGTAAGGATAGTATTTTTGTTGTTGTTGATCGGTTTAGTAAAATGGCACACTTTATTGCGTGTTCAAAGACAAATGATGCAACACAAATTGTTGACCTATTCTTTAAGGAAGTTGTCCGATTGCATGGTTTACCAAGGACAATTGTGAGTGATAGGAACATTAAATTCCTAAGTCATTTTTGGAGGACATTATAGAATAAATTGGGAACAAAGCTTCTATTTTCTACTGTTGCACATCCTCAAACGGATGGAGAAACTGAAGCAGTAAATAGAACACTTTCAACCTTATTACGTTCTATCATTAGCAAGAATCTAAAGCAATGGGAAAAATGTTTGCCACATGTTGAGTTTGCATATAACCGGACGGTACACTATACTACTTCTTTTTCACCCTTTGAGGTTGTATATGGTTTTAATCCACTAACTCCTTTGGATATTTTGCCATTACCTATTTCTGAATTTTCCAGCTTAGATGGTAAAAGGAAAGCTGGTTATGTCATGGAGTTACATGCAAAGGTCCGAGCTAATATTGAAAGGAAAAATGAGCAGTATGCAAAACAAGACAATAAAGGGCGGAAGAAGGTAATATTTGAACCAGGCGACTGGGTTTGGATTCACATGAGGAAAGAGAGGTTTCCAGCTCAAAGGAAGAACAAACTTCAACCAAGAGGAGATGGTCCATTCCAAGTTCTAGAGAGGATCAATGACAATGCCTACAAGATAGATCTTCCAAGTGAATATGGTAATGTTAGTGCAACATTCAATGTAACTGATTTATCCTTATTTGATGTAGGTGATGAATCAGATTCGAGGACGAATCTTTTCAAAGAAGGGGGAATGACACGATCCCATCCGACCTCAACCAAGATGCCTCAGATACATTGCAAGGGATTGAAGATCCAATGACCGGGGCCAGATCTGAGCGGTTAAAGAGAGCTTTGCAACTCTTGATCACTGAAGTCCAAAGGAAAGTAGACCATCGAGCAAAAGAAGAACCAAAGAAGTGGTTTAACTTAGCTTGGATTGAAGTAAAAGAGTGATATCCGATCTGACAATCGGTTATGTCTGTTATCCGAATCTTAGGAGAGCCTATTTTGGGAAAGTGTATCTAATCAGATCATAACTGATTTATTTAGGAAGAGATCTGTTAGGAATCAATATCATGATCTCTTAGGATTATATTTACATCTTTTAGGATTATATTTTATCTTATCTAGGATTAAATATTTTAGAATTATATTTAATCTTTTAGGATTATATTTTATCTTATCTAGGATTATATTTTATCTTATCTAGGATTAAATCTATTTAATTTAGGAATGTATCTTTTAGATAGTTTATTTTAGGAAATTCCTTTGCTATATATTGGCATTGAGAATCAGTTTGTAGACAAGTTATTTTTATCAATCAAATTTGAGTTTTCTCATTGTGAGAGCTTATCCTTTGTTCTTGGATTAAAGAACTACTTGATAACTTAGGTTCTACCAGCAGGTCTTGGTTAGGGTCTAGTTGCTTATATCTTGATAACTTTGGTGCTTCCGGCAGGTCACGGATTGTGTCAAGTTCCTATATTTGATAACTTTGGTGCTTACGGCAGGTCATAGATTGTGTCAAGTTCTATCTTTGATAGCTTTGGTGCTTCCAGCAGGTCTTGGATTGTGTCAAGCTCCTTACAGTTATTTACCGTTAATTGATCTTCAAGATGTTCCTATCTTTACGCTTCTGGTTCGTATCAGGAGGAGTCACACCTGGTGGCAGAAAGGCTAGCATGGTGAAGAGGTGAGGAAGGAAGTAGAGACAATGGAACAAGGGAATTAGATTAAGACGGAAGGAACTAAGCTTAAACGAATTGACCGGAAGGAAGAGGAGAGGCATGGACTCAGGGAACAGGGGTAGAAGGTGATTGATGAAAAGGAACAAGGGAACAGAGAAGCATAGTCTCATGGACACTTAGAACCCTTAATGTTAGCCTTATTGGAGTGAATTGATGAGTTATAACATGATTCATGTAAAGTGTGTCCCGTTGGGTTTCAACCAAGGTTGTTGCTTAATTTTGGGTTTTAAGCCTAATGACCTTGGTACACTAATTCGAAAATATCTAGAGTTACAGGTGTCCAATTGAGGTGATTCTACTCGGATTAGAAAGCTAAGATCCGGGGCTTTAGTTTGATATTCTATATGATAGTATTCCAAGCTCATTTTCACCTCCAAACATGCGTATTTTCGCTCTAGCGAGAAAGTTGTCGCTTGAGCGAGAATATCAGCAGCAACAGGGGAAATTTTCTAGTTTTCTCGCTCAGAGCTCGCCCGAGCGAGGCCTGAGCGCAGAAAACAGAGAGTTTGGGGAGAAATTCAGTTCAGTGTGCACTCGAGCGAGAGCCGAGCAGGCAGAACACCATAAAAACACAATTTAGGACTTTTTACGCATTGTCTTCCCTTCACCTTCATTTTAGAGAGAGAGAGATTCTAGAGAGAGGGGGTGACCATGGAAACTTAAAGAAGGATCCCAAAGTCAAAAGCTCCATTCCCAAGTCTTCCCCAACCCTTCTCCTCTTCCATATGAGCTCCTTGAGGTGAGTAAAGCTCACACACTTTCACTCCATCATGTGTATGCTCTTCCTCATGAACCCTACCTCTTATCTCCCTTTTCTAGAGCTTGTATGTGAATGTTTGCATGATTGTTTTGTTGGTAATCGATGTATGTAAACCATGTTAGGGTTTTGTTCCAGAAATTGATTTTAGGGTTTGATTTGGAGGGTTTGTTCATTGGGGAGAAAATTGGGGTTTTCTAACTAATGTTACTTGAATGCAAGACCTAGAGAGAAGAAAAGATGTTTATAGCTAATTAATGTTTTATGAAAAGCTCTACCCGTTGTATTGAGGGCGTACCCGTCATAGTTCAGAGAAAGGCGTACGCGCCACAGTTCAGAAAAGGGTGTACGTGCCACAGTTCAGTTGAGGGCGTATGCGCCACAGTTCAGTTGAGGGCGTATGCGCCACAGTTCAGTTGAGGGCGTATGCGCCATAGTTTAGATTAGGGTGTATGCGCCACAGCTCAGTTGAGGGCATACGCGCAATAATTTAGCTAAGGGAATCATGTCCTCAATGTTACCATGGGGAATTTAAATACGGCTTCGTCCCTAGATATTAAGAAAACGAAGCTTCCGCTTAATCAGAGGCGGTGATTAGTGACCTTGGGAGATTGGTTCCCTTGTAGTCCGGACTCATAAGCGATGATTAGTACCCTGGTAAGCTGAACTCAGGCCTAGCCTCCCTTAATTAAGTGAAAAGACCCTGTTTTCCGGGTAATGCAGATCAGGCATAGCATGTTTATTTTGAGTTTGCATCTACATGTCTAAATTGAGTTGAATTGTGATTGAGTTGAAATGTGATTACAGTAGTTTGTGTATGATTTTGCTTAGCTATGTGTTGCATTTCATTTTCTTGCTTCCCCACACTGCTTGTATGCATAGCTATGCTCACTGAGACCGTAGTCTCACCCCACGTTGTGGGTATACATTTTAGTTATGCACGATGGTTTGGCTGGAAGCTTGAAGGGAGGATGGAAGTTTGTAGAGTGGATTATTCCAGCCCAGTGTTAGTCTGGACCCCACGAGGGATTTCGATGTATTTTAATCTGTTTAATGTTGTATTAAGCTAGAAACTATGTAGATGTGATTGAGTGTTGTCTTGAGCCACGGAGTGGCAATTGTATTATGAGTTCCATAGTGTTTATTGGTTGTTTGACTTATGTAATCGTTGGAGTTACTTAAGCGTTTCTATGAATGTGTATTTAAAGATATCGGTAATGGCGCGAAAAAAAAATCAGAAATTTGAGAATAGTGTCTCCAACGAGCATTATTCTTGGATCCAGAAATTAGGACATTACAATTTTCGTGGGCCTTTGGCCAAGAGGAATTTCATGGGTCTACGGACCAAAGAGGGGTCTTCGGACCAAAGAGGTAAAAGAGGAACAAGGTAATCACATTTACTCCTAGGCCAAGGGGTAAATGGGGTTCCTCAAGTAAAAATGAACCACATGCATATTTATAATAAAACTTAATGAGGGTGGCCCTGGACGACGGTCCTTGGTCACATGGTCGAGCACTCAAAAGAGGTTAACATTGAAAAGACACCCTTAGTGTTGGTTTGACACTTGAGGTTCAGTTTGAGTTTAACTACATGAATGCATGGGTGGTTCTCCACTAGAGGAATTGTATTGTGCATTGTCTGACTGCCTGGTAGACTTGTGATGTATAGTAAAACACGTATCTATGGACATTTATGTTGCATTCTCATTTGCTTGCTCCTCCTAAATTGTATGCATGATAACATTCACTGGGACATAAGTCTTACCACACGCTTTGTGGAACATTAGATATGTAGGATGCCTAGCTGGATCATGGAGAGGAAGACTTGAGGTCTCAGGATGGAGGTATTCCTCTAGAAGTTGTTCAGATTAGACTAATTAGGTTCATTGTATTTGTATCGTGATAGTAATTGAATTAGCTACCTTTGTCAGATTGTAGCCATTCAATGGCGATTACGATTTAGTTATGTTATAGTTGAAGCCACCAAGTCTCATTTAAAGTATACAATTGAGTTGTATATTTGTCTTCCGCTTATGTAGACGTTGGATTACTTAAGCAAGTTTAAGTGTTTGATTGTATGTCGATATCGATAATGGCGCGAAATAATTTCATAAACTTGGAAAGGTGTCTCCAATGGACATTATTTCTAGGTTCACGGAATTAGGACGTTACAAGACTCACCGCCTCCAGTTTAAACAAACAATTAAAATCAACAACATCAAGGCAAGGTCTACTCCAAAATTGATCCTTAAAATGAGACTCAAAGTAATCTTAGACAGCACCCTTAATTGATAAAGGGTCAAAATGCCTCACATCATTAACCTTCAAGCATCTGATTTCATTCCTTAATCTTCCTTTATTAATACAAGCATGAAAGTATCTTGTATTTGCATCACCCTCTTCCATCCACCTCAACCTTGATTTCTGAAATAGAAGACTATCCTTCAAAGACATTAAGTAGCAAAGTTCAGCTACCAAATCCTTCCTATGAATCACTTCCTCCTCCAACAAGGTAGACTCCTCACCTTTTATATCTAACAAATAAATTTGCTCCATGGCCTCTCCAATTTTACAATGCAGCTCCCGAAAAGTCTCCTTGTTCCAACACCGCAAGATGTCCTTCATTGCCTTAAGCTTTTCTTTCAACACAAATGTTGCCCCGCCTTCCACATATAGCTCCAACCATTGTTGTCTAACCAAATCAGCATACCCAGATGCAGAATGCCAACAATGAAGGACCCTAAATGGTTTAGGTCCCCAATTAATGACTTCTTGCTTGAGTACAATTGTGCAGTGATCAGACACTCCACGTTTTAGACCCCATTGTGAAGTATTTCTCCAAATATCCAACCAACCCGCTGAAACTAAAAATATGTACAGCCTACTCATACACGTCCCATCACTCTTGTACCAAGTATACTTCCTTCCTATCAAAGGCAAATCCACTAACTCAACTTGGTCAATAAATGCAGCAAAACAAGATATGTCATTTGCCCTCCATAAACTTAACACCTTTTTTCTTTCAGAATCAGATTTAACGGCGTTAAAATCCCCCCCAAAGCACCACACACCACCCCCACGGCTACTTTTGATGTCAATAAGATTCTGGCACAATTCTTTTTTAGCCCCTAAATCACAGGGAGCATAAACATTCACAATAGTACAATAAACCTCCTCTGTTCCCCACCACCCACTAACACCAAGAAAGTTTGTATCTTCAAAGATTTCATGTAAAGAAAAAATAGATTTCCGCCACATGGACAATACCTCTCCTAACAGCCCCCTTGATGGTACAAAATGCCAATCATAGTCCTCTCCTCCACATAAAACAACGAATACCCTTTGATCAATGTGTTTTTTGTTTCCTCGAGACAGAGAAAATCAACATTCTCTGTATTGAGCAAATTCCTAACCTCAAGCCTCTTAGACCTTCCCCCCCACACCTCTAATATTTAAAACAACAATAATCATTATAAAATGGAGGTTCCACCCCTTAAATCAAACATACTGATTGCCCTATACATCAACAAATCTCCCAATGGCCACCCTATCTCTCCTTTCCATTTCTGCTAGCTTATTAATCATTAAGACCTCATCAACAACACTAGATACACCCAAATTCTGACCCATTTGCCACACTGTATTTTCTATTTCATCAGGTTTCTTTGTTAAAAGCATAGAGTTAGGAAGCAGATCACTCACCAGGGCCTTAGAATCATAGACCTTCCTTGGACGTCCTCTTCCCCTTTTCTGGTTTCTTCCTTTAGTCATAGCTCTACCTTCCAAGTTTACTATTACTGAAACATCAAAGTTGTCCACAATCGTTATTGGTACCTCGTACAATTAGAACCCATCTAGAATGCAATCTTGAATTGCCCAATCAGAATCACTAGAAAAGCTACCACGAGGCATTTCGGAATTATTGCCTTGCGTTGCATCAAGACCAATCACATCACACACGGTCCCAATTGGATGCTCAAGGTGATGCAGCTCCTCGCCAAATACACGATAAATGGGCTCATCATTAGAGCGTTGGCCCACACCTTCATCCATCACAAAGTCTTGGCCTACTAGATTTTTCCCTATCTCCGGATGTGTATCTGCGCACACTTCCACGTCCACATTTGCGCAATGAGGCCCAACCCACATTTGAGCTTGTGAAAACTCCGCAGCTGCACACATACAGTCGGGCCCAACACTCATTTAAGCCTTTGAGTTCACCGCAACAACAAACAAACATTGGGGCGCAGACGGCCCAATTAGATTCTGATCCCGTGAATTATTCAACTCCACATGGCTTGGTGGACCATTTGCACCAATCGGCCCAACACGTGCTACTCGTGAAAAAGACTGAGTTCCCAACTTCACATTTGAAAGATTAATCCCAACCGCCTCATGGAGTTCATCAAAAGTAGATTCCTTTTATTTCTCACTCGATTCTCTACAATCAGTTCCCTTAATAGCAAGAACCACGTCTGATTGGAGATAGGGTGCCGTTAATTCCATTCCATTTCCATATCCCTCCAAATCAGTTATGCTAGCTCGCTGATTATATTCCACCAAATTCAAATTCTGATTGTTTTTATCCGAATTTAAGGCGTCATCATTATGAAAATAACTACCCATGAGATCCGCAATTTCAAAATTAACACTCTCCCCATCTCCATCCTCATAGAGAGACACATCTGAAGAAATATGACTTGTAGAAACAGACATTGTTGAAGTCTTTTGTTTGCTTGGCAGTAACCTCCAAGGATCAATAAAAAGATCCTCAATAACACTAATTGAAAATAGAAAATCATTCACCTTTATTTTAAACCACATGTTAATAGCTTCTTTAGAAGATGTTTGGATTAGTATATGCGCAATATCTAATCTGTCTTTATTTTTAGTGCACCTATCAATACACACATATCTGCCCAGAGGTACAGAAATCATCTTGAAAAAACTCCTCTGTCCAATCTTGAAATGGGATCCCCTGATAGCGTAACCATACATACATGCCACATGCAATAACTTCTTGACTCCAAGGTTGGATTGTGACAAACCACTGGGTAAACATATCCTCTAACTCATTGACTAATTCCTCAATATCCCCGTCAGTTGCGGGACACATCAACACCATATCACCACCCATTGGGGTGATTTTAATAGAGCAAATTCCTTCCGCGATCAACTTATCTTGTAACACGAACACCTCATCAACTTGGTGCACACGACCAACATAACATTTCAATAACCACGCAATATCTTCACACCTCACTTGAAACTCCATGCCATTCCACACCAAATCATTAGCAGACTCTAAAGTCTTTTTTGGTTTCCAAATCTTAGTTACATTACCTCATAGAGCGTTAACATAAGTCCTTCCATCAAAAGAACCTTCACCACCACCAACAACCTTCTGTTTACTCCCTATGACATTGCTAACCTTTACGAATGATGCAATAAATCCTCTGTTGCGATTAAATCTGGGTAGATTAACTTGAAGCTCATATGAACCAATCCAAATCTGATTTAATCTTCTTTCAAAGCCATCAATTCTAGCAATCTCCTTGAATCGTACAAAACCAAACCTTCTTCCTTGCTTATCCCATTTTGTTGGAATAAACACATCAACTATCTTACCCCCCATAGTGTAAAAGCTTTCCAAAGAGCTTCAGTCTCAATATCTTCAGGAACATTAGTAAAGAAAAATGTTGGATATTCATCATACCTCTTCAAAGGTCACTTCTTTTCACCCCCCTATGCACGCCTGCTAACCTCTAGTGGTCGTCTATAGTCCTCTTTTTGTCTTGTCCTGTTCCAATCGCAACCCTTTCATCCTCCTTGGTCTCACCAAGGTCCACTCTCCCTTTCTCTCATTTTCTCCCTTCAATATAAATTTACACATAACTCAATATCTAAAGAAAATTAAGGTAAGTACGTTGTTTTTGAATCCTCGTGCCGCCTCTAGGGTTTCTTTAGGGTTGCTCTCCTAGGGTTTCTCCAAAGAGGTTTCTGCACGTAGTGTGTGTCCGGTTATCGTGATTGTTTGTCGTTGGTTGCTGATTACATCCCTGCCTGGAGTACATATGGACACGCCCCCTATAATTATTTACGATGAAGATGTACGAGAAGGGTTGGAGACGTGCTCAAGAAGTCTGATTGGATCTTTCCGTACTGAGAAGCCAATCCATGAAAGCAACCTCTAGAGTGCTTTAGCAGGGATTTGGTACAATCCAAAAGGTTTCAAGGTGGAAGACATTATGGAGAAGAAATTTCAATTCCTATTTGACGAAGGCAAAGATGCTGATCGTGTCTTAAGAGGAAGTCCTTGGATTTTCCGAAATGCATGGCTATCACTTAAGCAATGGGAGAGAAGGCAAGAGGTGGAGGGTCTGAATTTCTCCATGGTGCCGCTTAAAATACAAATATGGGGCCTTCCTTTACACTGCAGAACAACCAAAATGGCGTGCAAATTTGGTGCATGTATGGGAAAGGTTTTGAAATCGGAGATTTTTGAAATTAAGGACAAGGGTTCTTTTATTAAGGTTGTGGTAAATTTTCATACAATAAAACCCCTGAGATCGGGGATCATCGTGGGGAGTAGAGTTGATGGTGTTACATAGGTTGATTTTCGGTATGAACGACTGCCACAGTTCTGTTACTCTTGTGGCTTAGTTGGCCATGATGAGAATGGTTGTAGTTCACAGAAGAGCCAGGATGAAAACCAAGAAGACCCAACACTATGGCCATGGCTGAGAGCGCTCAATTTAGGCGAAGAATTTCGAATCACAACCAAGGGCTTGATGTGAACCCACGTCCCAAAAGGAAGCACGGAAAAAAAAAAAAGCAAACCTCTCTAATGAATTTTTACATATGATATATGCCTTAACAGTCACCAAGGACCATGGACCCTCTAATGGGGACCAAGAGATAGTAGTTGATGATGTTGCCCCAATTATGCAAGCATGCATGGGGGGTCTAGTGGAAAAGGAGAATGGAGATGAGAGGAAAGAATTTGTAGGCCCCACGAATTTATGTGATACGGGCACAAATCTCACTCCAACAGAAGTAGACAAAGGAAAAGAAAATAATCTAATGGTTGCACCGACTTATGTGGAGCGCTCCCCACTCAAGTGCATTTCTAATGTCCTTAAAAACAATTCCAAAACATGGAAAAGACTGGAAGGCTTGGAAAGATGTAAGAAACAGACGCAGCTGCCCAGAGCTAATAATGAAAGAATGAAGAGGAAGATGGATATTGAAATGATTGATGATATTCCAATCGATGACTTTCCTACCAAAAAGGCTTGCTACCATGACTCTCCATCGGCATGCCTAGATGACCAGACTGGCCGAGAGCAATGAAACTCTTAGCCTGGAACTGTCGTGGGCTTGGGAACCCACGAGTAGTAAGAGCTTTTAAAAAGCTAGTGGTATCTAAGTTTCCCAAGGTGGTCTTCCTAATGGAGACTAGGAAGAAGGATAGTGAAATGATGAAATTCAAAAGTGTTGGTGGTTTAGAAAATATCTTCGCAGTTAGTTGCAGGGGGAAAGAGGGGAACATAGTGGTGGTCTAGCTATTATGTGGACAGGGGATGTTAAAGTTGAAATTGTAGCTACTTCTTTACATCATATTGATTTTAAGATTTCTCTAGATGATGGTGAAACCTGGTGGAGAGGCACTGGATTGTATGGTTACCCAGAATGCTTTAACAAATATAAAACGTGTGAGTTGTTGGTGGATCTAGCAAATTCTTCAACCTGCTCGTGATGGGTGTGCTTTGGAGATTTCAATCTAATTGCTGATAAGAAAGAAATGCAAGGGGGTAGCCCTCCCTCCCCTTAAGTGCTGAATTTATTTCGTAATGCAATTCATGAGTCCAAACTCCTTGATATGGGGTATGAAGGTAGCCTTTTCACATGGGGTAATGGCCAAAATGGTGCGAGTTTGATCCAAGCTCGCCTTGATAGAATGATGGCTTCGCAAGATTGGATTTCTTCCTTCCCGGAGGCAAAGGTGTATCACTTAACCGGGTACCATTCTGATCATAGCCCCTTATTACTATACTTCTTCCCCTCTATGAATCATAGGAGGAAAACAGCCAGAGTCATTTGGTTTGAAGAAACATAACGCAAGAGAAAGACCTTCCTTCTCGTGTCTCTCAGGCATGGAACACTAATTATGGAGATCTCCTAACCAAAATCCAATATTGCTTGTCATCTCTGGATAAATGGGGAGAGGACTTTTTTGAAGACATACCCAAGAAAATCAAGAAATGTCAAAAAGAACTACAGCGTCTTTATCAGAGAATCACTGAGTCGGAGGTTCCTAAGCTAATTCGAAAAAATGAGGAGAAGCTAGACTCATTGCTGATCTCTGAAGAAATCTTTTAGCAGCAGCACAGTAGACTTTCTTGGTTACGGCATGGAAATCGCAACTCCAAATTCTTCCACCAGAAAGCTAATCAACGGCGAGACAAAAATTGGATAGACACCATCCATGATTATGAGGGTAGGAGGTTTGATGAAGAGGAGGACATTGGGCGTATCATGACCCAGTATTTTGTGGGCCTTTTCTCAACTGGGGAGAATTCCAACATTGATGATGCGGTGAGAGTGGTCCAGGACCGAATTTCTCCTACTTGGGCTCAGACGCTAGAAAACCCATTCCATGACACCGAAGTCTTGGCTTCTCTAAAGAAAATGAAGGCCTGGGCTACACCAGGCCTAGATGGCTTACCTGCTTACTTCTTTTAGCAGTATTGGACAATTGTTGGTCCCAGTATCCTCCATACCGTATTAGATATCCTGAATAACAAGGTTGATCCATGCCCAATAAATAAAACCCACATCTGCATGATTCCTAAAATTAAGAAGCCAAGGCACAGACGTGATTTCAGGCAAATATCATTATGTAATGTGGTGCTCAAGTTGGTCACTAAAACTATTGAAAAAAGAATCAAATCGGTCCTCTCTGAGATTGTTAGCATCCACCAAAGTGCTTTTGTCCCTGGTAGACTTATTACTGATAATGCCTTGCTTGCTTTCGATACATTTCATTTCATGAGGAAGAAGAATTCTGGAAAGAAGGGTTACACGGGCCTCAAACTTGATATGGCAAAGGCTTATGATAGAATAGAGTGGAATTTTCTTGAGGCCACCATGACTGCTAAGGGTTTTCCAGTGAGCCTGGTATCTCTTATTATGAGATGTGTTAGTTTTGTTTCTTCAGCGGTGTTACTAAATGGTTTCCTATATGAGTTCTTTTCTCCACATAGAGGTCTTCAACAAGGAGATCCTATCCCTCCTTACCTGTTTATTTTGTGTGCTGAAGTTTTTTCTAGACTTATTCTAAAAGCCCAAGCAGACTCATTAATTCATGGTATTAGAATTTCCAGAAGAGCTCCAGAAGTTACTCACTTCTTCTTTGTAGATGACAATATAATTTTCTTTTGGAGTACAGATCAGGAGGTCAATGTTATCAAGAATATTTTAGAGCTTTGCCAGAAAGCTTCAAGCCAAATGATTAACTTGGACAAGTCAGAATTATCCTTTAGCCAAAATGCCCATTCTGATAGACAGATCTTGATCCAAGGCTAGACGCAAATTAAGGCAGTGGATAATCACTCAAAATACTTGGGTATCCCAACCTATGTCAGAAGATCCAAATCCCAAATTTTTGAGTTTGTCCGGGATAGAGTCTTAAAGAAATTAAAAGGTTGGAAGGAGAAATTTTTATCCTAGGTAGGAAGGGAGGTGCTCATCAAATATGTAGTCCAATCAATTCCTTGTTATATAATGGGCTACTTTTTATTACCTCGGTCTCTATGTGATTCTATAGAGGTCATGATTAACCGTTTTTGGTGGGGGAGCAAAGGAGGTGAGAAGAAACTGCATTGGTATTCCTAGAAAAAATTGTGTGCTCCAAAGAAGGAAGGAGGATTGGGTTTCTAGAGTTTCCATGTTTTTAACTTGGCCCTTCTTGCCAAGCAAGGCTGGAGATTAACGGTGAATAGGAACTCTCTCATGTCCAAGTGTTTGAAAGCTCGTTATTTTCCACGAAATTCCTTCCTTCATGCCCCTCTTGGTCATTGCCCGAGTTACACCTGGAAGAGCATCCATAGTGCTCAATGGGTTTTGCAAAGAGGAGCCTTCTAGACTATTGGAGATGGGCAGAGTGTTAATATATGGAATGATGGTCGGCTACCTCACCAACTTGGCCACCATATATGGTCTCCAGCCCCTAACCGTCCAAAATTCTCCTTAGTACCCTCATTGATTGACCCGGTTACAAGAAGATGGAATCTTGGTATCTTAAGGAGTCTGTTCCTTGACTATGAAACTGACCAGATCCTAGAAATTCCATTAGCTAGGAGGCCCAGGCCGGATATGTTATGTCGGGAAGGTTCAAAGCATGGTGAATATTCAATTCGAGCAGGTTATCATTTTATCAACAACAATATATAGGTCCACATAATTCCTCTCCTGGGTGTGTTTCGGACAATGATCAACGGCTGTGGAAAAAAATGTGGCAAATTAATGCCCCTCCAAGGCACAAGCATCTACTATGGAGATTGAAAAAAGGATGTATTCCAGTGCGTTCTTTGTTGATTAGAAGAGGAATGCAAATTGATCTGGTTTATCCCAGGTGTATGGAAGTTGAGGAAACCATTGATCATGCTTTCTTCTCATGTACCTGGGCTAAACGGTTTTGGAGTGTGTCTCCATTAGGGACAATACTGCTACCTCACAGCGGCCAAGTGTTATTCCAAGAGTGCTTTGACAAGATGTTGGACCATCACACCCAAGCAGATGTCAATCTATTCGCTTCATTGGTGTATAGTCTCTGGCACAGTAGAAATAAACTGATTTTTGAAAACCAAGACTCACCAATAGGGACAGTCATAGACACAGCCATGAAGCAATCATCTCATTTCCAACAAGTAAATAGCAGGAAGATTCCAGTACCCGTTCCGTCTAGCAATTCACATATTCGGTCATGGAGGGACCCCTGATGGTTTCTTCAAATTAAATACAAATGTGGCTTTTAAGGATGGCGCAAGTTGGGGAGTAGGAGTGATGGTGAGGGATCATGAAGGTATTGTTCTTGGTGCAGCTGCGTGGCAAAAACACTGTAGGTCTGAAGTGAAAGTAGCAGAAGCTTTGGGCTTAGGACTCCAATTTGCCTTGGATATGGGCTTCCTGAAGCTGCAAGCAGAGTCAGATTGTCTTCGGTTAATATCTGCCATTTGAAATTCAGTTTTAGGATCATCTACTTTTGATTTTTTTAGTAGCCGATTGTCTCTCTTATTCACAAGAATTCCTTTCTCTCACATTCTGTCATGTAATAAGAGCTGGAAATTTTGCAGCTCATCACTTAGCTAAGTTTGCTCTCAAAAACCCGGATTCTATATGGGTGGAAGAGACTCCAGAATGTATTGCTACTCAAGTGAGTCTGGACTATAACCAGGCCACTTTTAATTAATTGAATTCTTGGTTTTACAGGGAAAAAAAAAAGAAAATTAAACCAAATTAATAAAATTTAAGCAAGATTTATCATAAATTTAACGTGATATGTTCATATTGAAATTAAATCAACAAAATTTGGCTATATCTTATATAGTAATTTGAGATAAAATATAAATGATTAAGATTGATCACACGATTTGGAAAATCTTTAGTGGAATTCTATAAATTGGGCTAAATAGAAGAGCAAAAGACTTATATATAAATAGAGATAAATAGAAAATTGGAGATAGTACAAAGGAAATGGAAACAAAGATTGTTTAGTATTTCTACGGTAATATTAATATTTCCTAGTATTCTTCTGTTGTGTAAGGTTGTTTATCTTCTTTTTTTCCTTTTCATGCATGCTTGCATTCTTTATATGTTTGATGTCAAAAGCCTTGCAACTTTTCTGTTAGGTAAATAATTTTCATGGTTAATCATCATATAGAATTAAGTTATGCATGAGCATTGTTTTCATCTATCTCTATTTATTTTACTTTATAATATTGACATTAAATTGTGACTTTATTTTTTATATTTTAAATTTATATATATATATATATATATATCTTCCATATTAAGGAAAACTAATTACTCTCATAACCTAACTGAAATATATTCTTCCTTTTTTTTTAATTAATCATATATCCATTGCTTCGGTATTTGAGAATTTATCATCTAAACTAATTATATATATACCAACGGGGGTTAGTTCAAGTGGTACATGCTTAATTTCCCTTAAGCAAGGTCTCGGGTTCGAGTCTTGTGGATGGAAAAATCCTCGCTGGAATTGCCTCATGTGGAGGATACCCGTGATTAAAAAAAAAAAAACTAATTATATATATGTGTGTGTGGATTAATTGCGTAGATATGATTGCATGTTTGATCTTTGTTCATTCTCTTTCTTCAATAGACTTTTTTAGATACATAAAGAAGATGTGCCTACATTTTCTAACAATAAACGACACCTTAATGAATAATTATAAATCTTCCGAAATTTTCAAATCAAATGCTTAATAGTAATAAGAATGATAGATATATTTTTTTTTCTAACACGCCCTTTATAATATATATTCTTTATTATTGAATGAATTTATGTCGGTCCAACTAAATAATTTGTACCTACTCTTTATTTAAATGAGACTTACATGAACTTATCTAATAATATAAAATATATTAGAAAAAAAATTGTTTCAACATTTCTCATCATTGTTCATCTTGATCCAAAATGAATTAATGAATGAATTATTTGTGTCTAGATACATGGTGAAAAAGTGACGAAGGCGCATTTTTCCAACACAACTTATAGTAACTCAAGGGTCAACGTGAATTTTGAATGTGAAAATAATGTTAGGTCAATGTAAAATTATATATATATGATTTATATGGTGGTTTAAACATTTAACATGTAATGGTTGGTACGTGTAACATGTCCCTCGTGTTAGTTTAATTGATTTTTTTAAGTTAATAATCATTATTATATCTATGGTTAAAAGTGAGTCAATCCATGTTAGGCCTTATATATGTTAATCAAACTTGACTTTTTTTTTTAGAATTTTAGATTTGAGTCTAACCTATTTATCTAGTATAGGCGTTTTAATTTGGAGAAAGCATCAAGCCCAAAAGAAGAGTGATCCGACTCATTAAGACTAAAGAAAGAAGATTTTTGAATTATCTATGAGTTATTAAAGTAATTCTGCAAAATTTCTTGAGTTGCTTGGGAGGATGTGTATAGAGAGAAAAGACATGGGGGGTTAGGAATTCGTCATTTAAGAGAATTTAACTTTGCCCTATTAGGGAAGTAAAGGTGGAGGTTGTTAGTGGAAAGAGGGGGGTTGTGGTATAGGGTTCTTTGTAATGTCCTAATTTCTTAATTCAAGAATAATGTCAGTTGGAGACACTATTCTCAAATTTCTGAAATTAATCCGCGCCATTACTGATATCTTTACAAACACGCCTCAATAAGCTTTAATGTAAGTCCAGCATTTATATAAGCTGGATACATCAATTACTCATCTTACATCTGCCACTCAGTGGCTCACAATAACGATCAATCATATCTACAAGGTTTCTAGCTTAATACAACATCATACAAATTAATACACATCCAAATCCTTCATGGGTCCAGACTAGCATAGGGGTGGAATAATCCACTCTATGAACTTCAATCCTCCCTTCAAGTTTTCAGCCAAACCGTCCTGCATAACTAAAATGTATCCCCGCAACGTGGGGTGAGACTATGGTCTCAGTGAGCATAACCATGCATGCACGCAGTGTGGGATAACAAGCATATGAGATGCAATACATAATTCAACATATCATACATAAAATACTTCAATTACCACATTATAACTTCATTCAACTATACATGAGGTTTAATGCGAATCTCAAAATAGATATGCTATGCATGACCTGCATTACCCGGCAGACGGGGTCTTTTCACCAGACTAGGGCTAGACCTGAGCTCAGACTAGGGCTAGACCTGAGCTCAGACTACAAGGAACATCTTCCTTGGGCATAACACCGCCAATTAACTAGGGGCCGAAACCCGTGTTTTAACTGGGGACCGAAGTCCAACTGGGACCGAAGTCCAATATTGATTAATTAAGGTGAACTAAGGCCGAAGCCAAAACTAGGGTCGAGGCCGTAACTGGGGTCGAAGCCAAAATCTGGGGCCGAAGCCAATTTTACTAGGGCCGAAGCCAAATTCATTTTCAACTGGGAGCCAAAGCTCAAATTCATTTTCCAATTAAAATTGAAGCCAAAAAGGCCGTAATGCAAATGCTCACAATTAGCCATTAACACATGAATCATGATAAATTTAAGCATTCTCATAGTTATAAGGAGATCCCATCATGTGAATCTCATAACCCAATCCCCACAATCAATAATAGCATGTTCTCCAAGCATAAATCATAAACTATAAAATAAGAGAAAATGGGGATGGGTGAAACCCTAAACATACCATACCCTAAATCCATATCTCTAATCAAACACTCGTACACTGAAATCATGGAAATCAATCAACCAATCACACATATACAGACTAAGAGGAGAGGGGAAGAAAGAGATAGGGTTCATGGAAGGCGTTCAAGCATGAATGAGTGGAGGTGTGTGAGCTATACTCACCTCTATGGAAGCTCAAAGAGAAGGGAAAAAGGGTTGGGGAGGGTTAGGGTTGGAGATCCTTGGCCTTGATCCTCTTTCTCCAAGCTCCCAAGGCGTTCCTCTCTCTAGAAATCCCTCTTTATCTCTCTAAAATGAAGAAGGAACAAGGAAAAATGAGAACTCTAACTCATGTTTTAAAAGAGCTGACAGCGTTCCTGCGCTTAGAGCTCGCTCGGAAGCAGCTCGAGCGCAAGGAGAGCTGAATTTCCCAAATTGCTTTTTGTTTTCTGCGCTCGGGATGTGCTCAGGCTGCGCTCGAGCTCAGCCTGAGCTAGAGAATCAGATTGCAATTTTCCACTTATTGTTGATATCCTCGCTCAGGCTGCGCTTGAGCGTCGTCTGAGCGAGCATATTAGCCCTCGAAAACTTGATTTTTACCCCTCTTTGATTCTAACTCAATTCTCTTCCACTCAAACCTAATTCCACTCCTTAAAACCTCCTTCTAATTTAGCTTTTCTCATCCAAATCTCTCCCCACTCGATTCTTTGCCAAATCAACTCCTTTATTCCTAAAGCCTATTCCATTGGTATTTTAACACACCTAACGACTAAAACATAGGGTGATTCACTTCTCCCTAACTCCTTCTAATAACATACCCTTCCAACTTAGTTCTTCTTTGCCTAACCTTATATTCTCATCCTTATGCCTTTGTGATTCCCTCTGTCTCAAGCGTGATTCCTTCCAATTCCAACCTACAGTTGTTTGACTTAATACTTGGTTATTCTTCCAAAATCTCTTAAACTCAAACCTATCAATTCATTTATCTTATTCTTATCTAAATTTACATTCAGCTCCCAAATTTCTCCTTCTACCTCGAACCTTCTTCCCTTGGCCGGATCCATAGCCTAAGGCTTTCGTTTTACTCTTTAGGCCCTAATTTTTGGGATGTTATATTCTTTACTCCAGTTATAGTGAGAAGAGTGTAGGTGTAAGTAGGACAAATCCTAAGGGTTCTACTTTGTGGCATGGTCAAACCTATGGTTAATTGATATCTTTAGTATTACTTTTGATTGGTTCTTGAGGGCATGTGTCAAAGTAGCGGGGAATGGGAGAGATACTTTATTTTGGAAGGATGTGTGGTTGTGTAGAACAATTGTGTAATTGGTTTCCTAGATTGTTCTTAATTGCTAATAATAAGGATGTGTCTTTAGCTAAGATATTCTCAAGAGGTGAGAGTGGTCAGTGGTGTGCCTTCTCCAATATCCGCTAAAACTAAGTGTGGTTAAGTTAAAAGACACTTAACATTACCAATGTTACAACAAATTAAAGTAATATAATTATATATGATAATATAACTTACATATGTTTACTCAAATCTACGAACATATTCCTTACTCGAAGACCTTGTCTAAAGAGACTGAGCATATTCCTTATTTTATTTTCATGATGTCATCTCATCATATATGTTGACTCCATTAATGCATACAATCTTTGTAATCTAGGAGTGATTGGAAGGCAAAATATCCATCCTAGTCTTGCAATGAACATACCTCGTAGCATGACAAAAGCTACATTGATTTTGGTTAATTGCATCTTTGTACTACAACATGTAGAGATTAATGCAACAATCAATTAACCAATGAAAAATCGGTTGAACCGATAAAAAATGATAAAATTCAATGTAAAAAAATTGGTTTTGAACAAGTTTTTTCATTATTTTTCATTTTTCTTTAATATTTTTTAATTTTTTATTCAATCTAAAATCGATTTTAGACGAATAAAGAAAAATGTTTAAGGATAACACATAAATTCCTATTATTTAATTAATTATTAGTAATTTTTATCTTATAAAACATATGATAAGGACCTTATTTATGATTGGGAAAAATGTTTTTCATCCCTATAGTTTCGGTCAACTTTGGTCTTCGCCCCTATATTTTAAATCATTTGTTTTTTTGTCCATGAACTTTCTAAAGCCCCAAACCATGGTCCCTGACCGTTAGTGAGATCTGTTAACGTGATGAGTCGAGTAACAAAAGTTACATGTTAGCCTCAATAATGGGCCTCAAATAGCTTACTCATCTAATGAATATTTTTTTATTAATTTTTTTAATTATTAAAATAATCATAATTATGAAATTAGGTTTTTTATCGAGTAAAATTGCTCAGGTGAAAAACCCTAATTTAGCAATTAGAATTATTTTAATAACTAAAAATTAATAAAAAAAGTTAATTAGATGATCAACCAATTATTAGGACTCACTATTGAGGCCGACATGTAACTTTTGTTAGTCAACTTATCTGGTTAACATATCTCACTGACGGGCAGGGACCACAGTTTGGGGGTTTAGAAAGTTTAGGGACAAAAAACACAGAATTTAAAGTACAGGGACGGAGACTAAAGTTGACTGAAACTATAGGGACGAAGAACATAATTTTCCCTTTATAATTTATATATATTCGTTTCGTATGATTTTATTACTGTATCAACTATAATTGAATTAATAAACTATATATGAGCCAATTGAATTTTTAAAACATTAAAAAAAACATTAAGATATGATCAAAGTATCAAACAAGATCAAGATGGTAAACAATTTGTTTCTTTACCAACATGTATTGGTCCGAGTGGAAGGGGCTCGGGTCCTTAAGCATGTGGTCCTGGGTTCGATCCTTGGATCCATGTGTATAGAAAAAATACTGTTGAGAGATTAGTCTCTTACCTACTGAGTGGGAGGACACTCTGGGAAACAAAAAAAAACAATTTGTTTCTATAAAAAATCTAAAAAAAAATTAAGTAGAAGATGAGCCATATGGTATCAATCGCAATAGAATTTTGTTTGCAAGAAAGATGTCTTACATCAGAGGTCAACTATGAAAATGTTGAGATCCTGTGAGATCTTCCATTATTATTGGGATATAGTATCTTTCATAATTATCCTACAATTTGTACAGATTATATTTAGAAATGGTTAGCATGTAATTAGCATAGAATTGAGGCAACAATTTTTGTAAACTTTGTGTATATATATTCAGTTTATACAATACAAAGTCAAGAATTGTATCGCAAATTCTTCTTTATAGAAAATCTAAAAATCAGCTTATAGCTTAGAACAACGGTGTATGATGTATGCTATATGGTGCACACTAATGACATCTAATTGTCTCCAACTATGCAGTTAACTTAGCATGTCAACTTTCACTTGATATCAGATAGTATATAAAGTCAAGATTGAGAGGAAGTTGTTCCATTTTTCTCCAATTGTCTTTGTCTGGCTCTCTCCATCTTTCTTTTACGCCATTCTTCCAAAGCTGAGAACCACAAACATCAAAGGAAAATAAAAACCAATAGCAATATAATACATTAGTGTGATTTCAACCTAGGAATATTTTTTTCACCAAAATACTTTAGGATTCAGAGGTCAAAATGAGCACCTTGAAATTGGAACAATGGATATAGTGTACAACATATTCTAGGAGAAACAATAACACAAAAGTCTCTTCCTACTAAGGTAAGGTAGGCTACATGGATCAAATGACACCATTGCCTTTGAGTAATAAAAACATGTCTTTGAAAGGAAAATAAATGGCATATTGTGAAATAACAATTTAAGCTTTATTTACATCAGCTATAGAACAAAATTAAATCATGTCAGTTCAGGAGTCTTGAGTTTTAGGGCATGTTTGGTTTTAGGGTGAATACAAAGAAGAAAGAGTAAATATTTAGAAAGTGAAAACTTCAAACTATGTCTGGCAGGCCTTAAATCAAAGAGAAGGATCCAAAGCTCCAGATACAGTGTAGCTAAGACATTACAACAAGAAAAATGAATTAAATTTTTTGGAAATGCCCACATAATCGATCATTTATTTAAAAAAAAAATTAAGTAGAAACCCACAAAAAATGTATGATGCTAATCCTATGGGACTTATAAACACAATCATAACACTATTACTAACAGCACTAATGAAAGATTCTCAGTTAAATTGGCTAATGTGGTTCAACTCATAACTACAGTTTGCCATGATGCTATTGCTATATTGCTATGATAATCTAAATACAAGGGAATTGGAATAATTATTAAGTAAATGGAAAAACTTCCTGAATAAATTCTTTTCCTGACAATAGGAAAGTGATGAGCTTGCACATTTTCTGTTTTTGTTGCTCATGTATTTGCAAATAAAAGAGAGTTAAGATTGAGAGAGGTTCATAGGAAAAAAGAGAAACACCTTTCAAACTGGAAGCATCATTCAAGGATCGGAAATCCTTTAACCTTTTAGACAGATCAACTGCAGCCGTCTGCTTTGTGTCTTTGTTCTGAGCTGTTTCTGGTTCAGTGTATACTTCCTGCTCAATTTCCCTCACCTGAAATGCAAGACACTCAGATTTACAGCAAAATGTACTCCAAGTCAAAGAAAAGAAATATCAGAAGTTGAAACATCAGTGATTGGTGTATATAATATATACAGCAGCCCTGGCCCCACCTTAGCCCCTAAAAGAAGAAAAAAACAAGGACAGTCTTGTGATGGTTGAGAAACAAATCTTGGCCCTACAAAAAGGATAAAAGTCTCTTTGCTAATATAAGATGTTAAAATTTCACATATGTACATCTAAAGCTCACACACTATAGAGATGACTGCAGTGACAAGTAATCTGCATATTGAATCTTTGTCGGCATACTCAAAGTGTACTGCTAACTTTTCAAGGTAAAATCCAAGGCCTAAAAAGCAAAAGGGGAAACTTAAGGATGGGATAGGAGAGTGATTACTTATGAGTTGTGTGAATCTGTAGCCATATTGAAGAAACAAGGCTAGATTATACGTAGTTTTCACTTTTCAATTCCAATACTCAACCCAGTTACCACAGATGTCTAACTTCTGAATGTAGACTCTAGGCAATTTAAAGCAAATGAGATTTAGTATCTTACTACAATGGGGATGATGAGGCATATAAATGATGATTGCGTGTTCTATTCATGTGACCAGCTGCAGAGCTAAAATTTTACAATTTCTATTCCTCTGATCAGGCTATATACAGGAAAAATTACAGGTTTTAGACAGCTGAGAGATATGAAGTCAGTGAGCTGCAAGATATTGACACTGGTATTTCATGGTAGTAAATTCTTTTAAATTCTCATGCATTTACCATCAGTTGACTTCACTCATGGAAAAAAATTGACGGATTTGGCTGAAACAATCAGAATTTCAGCATTGTACGGAAAAATGTGTTTAAGAAGGTGCAACTTAATTTAAGTTAACTTGAGAGAGACAGACAATAGAGCATGCAAGTCACTAGAAAAAATCACTACACAGAAAATAAGTATAGGGAAAAGGCTTTTTGTGAATAATTAGGAAAAAGGCATCCTAATCTTCCAACTAGAGCATGAAATGAAACCCATAACAAAGTTTTAGGTTAGTTCCAGAACTTCCAAAATAAACCATCATTAGCCAGAAAAAGTTCACAGATTGTTTTCAACAAAAATTATATGTTCCTCCCTAACACTATTGGCATCTTGGGCATCATTCATGTGCAACAAACATTGTCCTAATAAACATAGTAAACCAAAAAACTAGTTCAAAACTCACTCTTTTTATCAGCTCCAATGGTAGCATGGCAAGACGAATCTCTTCAGATTCCTTAATGTAACTGAGTTGAGCTGCAATTTAAAATCAAGAACATATCATACAAGCAAGTTTAACAAATAACTCAAAGTATATCAGTCTCTTATAGGAATTTCATAAGTAGAATTAGTGTCATTTATAAGATGCATATTTTGTCCAATGTTGAAAAAAAGAATGTTTTTCATTCTTCTTTCTGTGAATTTAATTAATGTTAGAGATGAAAATCAATTCTGGATCCTTCACATAACAAATAAAGCCTTAGAGATGAGTCGGTTCCTTAACATGGTATCAAAGCCTCTTTAACCAAGCATGTCATGAGTTGAATACTTGTTGCCCCCATTTTTTCACAAGTCAATACAACACAAATTCACCATAAGGTAAGGCAAGGTTTGGGGAAGGTGTGGCTTTTATGCAGCATATGCTTGCAGCACAATGAGCATGTCAAAAGAATCTAAATGCATATTTTGTAAGTTACAGCTTTTGTAAGATGCAGTTGTCTTCTTAGCCTCCTTATGATCATTCAGTAATCATGCTTTTGTTATAGCATTATGACAATATGACCTAAACCTGGATTTGTATCCTCTCATGTTCTTTTTTTCCAATTTTCTTTCATGTCAAGAGAAGGAAATATGAAGAGAACAATTATTGCAGAGCCCTGCCCATCATTATATGTGTAAGGTCCATTGAACTTGTTTCTGTGTCTTTCTCCCTAGTAACATGAGAGGGTCCAAATCCAAATCCATCTACTCCCACGTCAACAAAATTCAGACACTAGCCATAAGTTCAAGCTTCATCACCTAAGGACCACCCACAAAGCTGATCTGAGAAAAATATGGAGCAATACTCACATATTACTGTGGATAACAAGCATACCAAATATGACAACCACTTGCCAATAAACTCATCTTCTGATTTTATCAGTCCGTTAAACATCCAAGCCAAATCAAACTCATAATCCTAAGGTCTAAGAACCACCAAATACAAAAGTCTCTTGCATTAAGTCGAAAAAAGGAGCCCCAAACTTTTTTTGTGAAAAGAAAAGAATATCCCAAATCACAATCTATCAAAAAGAATAAATAAATAAATAAATAAATAAATAAATAAATAAGAGCAAACAAATTCAACCCCCTTCCCCCTTAATCTAATCACACAAAAAGTCACAATCTTTACCAAAAAATCTTAACTTTAAAACATGATCAACGAAGATATCATATACCCATGACCCATTTCAGCTCATATGACAGAAAATTTCACAAGAGAAAGCGAAATTTAACAGGAAAAGAGAAAGGGGCTAGCCTGAGTTTGAGTTTACAGTGGACAGTTTGTTGCGGGTGTATTGAGAAGTGAGAAAGCCATGAAGCAAGAAGATTACAGTGATTATGTTGAGGAAGCACACCACCATGGTGGCGCTCCTGAAGGAGAATCTAAGCCTCCACCATTGTTGCACCTCCATTTTTTGTTACCACAGAAGAGAAGAAAATGGTGAAGGCTTTTAATTCCCTATATCTACGCCGTGGGACCTCAACTTAACGGTTGTGTTGTGCCGTGTATCACTCTCCATTAAGAATTACGAAAGGGATGTCCTAGCTACAGATTTTTTCATCAGTAAGTCTCTCTTTTAAATATTAATTTTGTCTTTTATAGTTAAAAATAATCATACACTGAATTGATTTGTAATTCTATTTAAAAATTAAATTGATGCCTTTTTAAATATTGATAAACTAAATTGATATCTAACATCTATAAAAGATTAACTTGATGTTTCATATATTTAAAAAAAAAAATCTCATCTTTTACTTTTCATAATTTAGTCTATTATTATTATTATTATTATTATTATTATTATTATTATTATTATTATTATTATTATTATTATTTCCAATTTTCCAAGAGTAATATTTTTCATAAACGGAATGCAATATTTTTTAATTGAAAAAAATTACACACACATATATAAACGAGGGTTCAACTTACACCGGTGTAAGTTACACAAAGTATTACACCGTTGATAATTACAAATCGAATGTGTTTTTAGTAATCTAATCGTTGAATTATGTTTATTCATCATCATTATTATATGTGTAAATTTTCGTAAAATTTTGAAATCAATAACTTGATAATCAAATAGTTGGGTTTTTCATATATTTAAAATGTATATATAATATTAATCTTGAGGTATCTCAATGACATATCAAATAATTTAGATTAATGTAAAATTTTATATGTATGATCAATATGATAGTAACTTTCAATCTAACGGTGGATTACTTAATACAATGATCCATTAAAATATTATTCAACGGTGTAATATTTGGTATAACTTACACCGGTGTCATTTGATTCATCCTTCTCTCATATATATATATATATATAATATATATATATATATCATGTTAGCATGCATAAATGATAAAATAAAAGTAATCTTGGTCATTTGAATATCCATCCTTATATAATGTAATACAATATAAGCTTAAATATGTTTTTGGTCCCTATAAAATTAGTAAATTTTGTGTTTAGTCCCTACTAAATTTTTCACCTAAGTTTGGTCCCTCAATAATTTTCCGTTACCAAATTTAGTCCCTCCCGTTAAGTACCTGTTGTTAAGTGATGACGCGACACTTTACTCATCCTAAGCAGTTGTGCTGACCTGTCTCAATGAACTTACCTGTCATCCACATCAAATTTCATTTTATTTTATCCTTATTTTTTTGTTTGATGAAAATAAATTATCATAAAACATTAATAAAAGTAACGGGGGAGACCAACGAGGGGATTTACTTTTATTAATGTTTTTTGATAATTTATCTTAATCCAACAAAAAATAAAGATAAAATAAAATGAAATCTGATGTGGAGATGACAGGTAGGCTCATTAAGACAGGTCAACACAACTTATTAGGATGAGTAAAGTGTCCTGTTATCACTTAACAGCAGATACTTAACGGGGGCCTAAATTTGGGTAACGGAAAATGAATGAGGGACCAAATTTAGGTGAAAATTTTAGCAGGAACTAAACACAATTCATTAATTTTATAGGAACCAAAAACATATTTAATCCTGTAATATATTATAATGTAATGTAATAAAGTAGTTTTTAAAGTGAAGCTTATTAAACCAGTGAACAGATTGGAGAGTATAGCATCCTTGAAATCGATTGATTCTAACATAAGCCCAAGACCTGATGGATATGGCAATGGATTCTACAGAGCTAGTTGGGACTTGGGATATAACTGGGGAGCACATTATCTTTGTTGTAAGTGAATTCTTTGATAATAGTAAATTGCTTAAACAAATAAATTCAACCTTAATTGCTCTAGTTCCTAAGGTTGAGTCACTTAGAAATGTTGGTGAAAATTTAGACCTATTGCATGTTGTAATGTCATATACAAACTCATTTCTAAGGTCCTTAGTAATAGAATGAAAGGGGTATTAGTTGAAATTGTTGACATAAATCAAGGTGCTTTTGTGGAAGGAATTAAGGGTGATAAGGTTTAATATTCTCCTTGCACAGGAGTTAATTCGGAAAATACAGTAGGAAAGCTCAACCTACTTATATGGTGAAGATTGATTTAAAGAAAGCTTATGATTCAGTTGAATGGGAGTTTATTAATGAAATGTTGGATGGCTTTGGGTTTCCCCCTCAATTTTTTGGTTGGGTGATGCAATGCATATCCTCTACTACTTCTCAATTGGAATGAATTGTGGCATCATAGGTTACTTTAAAGGTGTCCTATGAAGCATGGGTACTCCAAAAAGGAGTCGTACACGTACCGGGTACATATCCAGTACCGGTACTCGATGGGTACGCTTGGGTACTCACTGGGTACACCTGGGTACATACTAAAACATTTTTTTTTTTTGAAAAAGATATATTTGGGTACTCATTGTCTCCTATATTTGTGCCTCCAAACGCATACCATTGCTAACCACCACCCCCTTCCTCCGTGCGCCATGCGCTGCCATGTTTCGCAACGTCCCTTCCTCTACACATGTCTTCCTTCACATGTCCTCGCCTCTACGCATGCCGTCCCCCACAACATTTTTTAGCGTCATCCTTCCCTTCATTCGTATTTCACTTGTTTACATATAATTTTATTGGTCTTGTTTACATAGAATTGATAATAGAATTTTATTTTCATATATATATATATATATATATATATATATATCTTCATATAAACAGAGACATACATACATACACACATACATACATACATGTGTATATATGTGTGTGTATATATATTTATTACCGTACCCGTATCCTAGTTTTTTTAAAATCCTCGTACCACGTACCCGTATCCGTACCCGATACCGGTACCGTACCCGTATCCATGCAACATAGAAGGTGACAAAGGGATCCAATTTCTCCTTTGTTATCTGTCTTGCTATCCATGCATACTTTTTGGGCACTCATTTACAAAATCCCAACAAAGTCACACAACAGGTTGATAGAACTTGCCGAGAATTTCTTTGGAACAAAGGTGGAAGTGACAGACCAATATCCTTGATTAAATGGACTAATGTGTGTAGTGAAAAAAATATGGGGGGTGCTAGAGTTAAAAATATTTCAATATGAAATGAAGCAGCATTGTGAAACAAGTATGAGCTATTGCAAAGAAAGAAGACAACTTATTGGTCAAATGGTGAATGGTTACTATTTAAAGGGGCAAATCATTTGGAGTATGATCTAAATAGAGATGTTACTTACAAAGAAAGAAGACATGTTGCTTACAAAGGACATAAGTGTAGGCTTTGGCACATGGAGATTGATGGTAACTGTGTTTTATGTAATGCATCAGAGGAAACTAGAGATCATCTCTTTTTTTAATGCAGTTTTTCTTAGAAGATTCTCAATGAGTTGTGGCAATGGACAAAAAGAGAGCACTGTATGGTGAGATTCCAACAATGGCAGATCATTTTTCACTGGCAGAGGAAGCGCATCAAAATTGTTATAACCTTCTCAATAGTAAGTGTTGTTGCTCAACATATATGGCAAGAGAGGAAATACAAGAATCCACTCAAAGCAGTATATAGAAGTTGAGACAATAATAAGAAAGATTAAGCTCGAGACACAGATCATATTTCAGAAGTTAGAGATCAATATTAATAAAGATATAGATAAGTTGTACACACACAATAGTGTCAGATTGATAAGATATGTTGATAGTATATTAAATGTGTTGCTTGTTTCTATATTGGTGGATGTACATGGAGTAGTGTATTGAGTTAATCATAAACTATGATGTATATGTTGCTTTGTTAATGGTTATTTCTTCACATTCTGCCCCAAAAAAATAAATGGTCTTCATTATTTTAACAAAAATATATTTTTAATACTTTTTTAAAACTTTATAATTAATTATTTTAAAAATTTATATTTCTTTTAGAATAATTTTTCTATCTCTTCACATCTCAGTTTATTATATTATCAAACTAATTATTTTTAGTTTCTTTGTTACATTAAATCTTTTTCTTTCACACATTATATTTTCAAATTAATTAAGTTCAAATCTACCTTTTATTTATTTAATTAAATTATACTTTCTTGAGAGTGACTTTAATCTATTAATGTATGCATCCTCCTTTGTGAAATAATAGCACATGCTATTTTACTTTTTAAAAAGTTAAATTCTTTTGAACTAATTATATATATCTTAGAGTTTAAAAAAATATATTTTCTTTTAATTTATTCCTTTAAAATTTGACTTAAACCTTAAGAATACTCATAAAATGTACACCAGACATGTTAAGTATAAAGGAAGTGAGACTTATTAAAAATCACCCGGAATTTACATTTGTCTTTAAGAGAAATTAGAGGTGAAATAGACAATACTAATTATAATATTTTAATAGTTTTAAATACATTTGTTACATTACCGTTAAGTTAAATTAAAAAATAGAGTAAATCCTTATTTCCATCCATGAAAGATTTGAGATCGATCATATTAGTCCCTAAAATTGAAAAGAGTATTTTCATCCTTGAAAGATGAAAAATAATTAATTTAATCTTTTTTAGGGGCTAATTGATTTTTTAAAAAAACTAAATTAAATAATTTTTAATCTTAAATGACTAAATTGAATAACTTTTTAATCTTTCACGAACGAAAAATACAGTTTCCATCTTTCAAGACTAATATGACCGACACCAAATATTAAGGATCAAAATGAGAGTTTACTCCTAAAAAATAAAATGTGTACGGTATCAAAATGAAAAGGTGTCATTTTAAATATGACTTAAATAAATTGAGTGAATAAATATTTGAGTAGATGTTACAAATTCAACATATAAAAGCAAAGTTTTACACATGGAAATGATGATGTATATACACATGGAAATGATGATGTATACAAGACTTGTATTATGAAATTATACTGATTCAATGATAGCTATTGGATGCAATAGAGATCTTCTCCAGTATTAGACAAGTCTAATAGAGAGAGATACATCTACTGAGTGGACCCCACAAACCCCACATAGTATGTTGGGGTCCACTCAGGAAATGTTCATCTCCCACCTACTCAACTTGCACCGGCTCTCCATTGGATGAGATTGATTTTTAAAAAACTTAAATCTATCATTGATTTGATAGGAATCACGAGATCATTTCGTGCTAAATTTTTTCATGTTTTATAACACCTCCATTTTACACATGTGGAGTAGGAAACACGATTGAACTCCAATTGAATCTGACTAAATTATCAGCAATTAGTAAGCATCACTATTAAAGAATTTTGCTGATTTATACTTGTAAAAAGGGAAAAAAAAAAAAAAAAAACAAAAACAATTAGGCTAGTCCACGTAACATTTGAAAGAAACCACCTAAACCGAGAACATTTTTGCCATGAACACTGGGTGCTAACTAGCTGTATTAGGGAATACCATTTTAAGCATGTTGGCTGGGGAGGAAAATCCATAAAAGACATTCTTGAAAGAATTGAACTAGGACCTTTGTGTTTGTACTTGAAAGTTGATACAAACATTTCCACAATTGCATGTGTACATAAATGCAGCTTGCAGCAACTAATTCTAACAAAAATGCTGCAGACACTGCTTCCTAAACTTCACCTATAAAACGTAATGATGATTAAAGTCATCAATTGTACATAACCAGCCAAAATAATACTGAGGTGAAAATTGCCAATGTTTATCATATTTAGTTACACATAAAGGTTGGAAGTTCCGAATTCCGATGCTTACATCTGCTGTATTGCTTAATTGGAAGCCTAGATTAGGAAGCTGGTTGATGAGCAGAGATTCTATTTGGCATGCCAAAGCTTTTTCCTGGAACTAGGAAATAAAGGAATGATGCATCATGCAGTCCTTCCTTTGATCGATGTGAATGAACTCGGCCCTCCAGATCATCCGTCTATCAACAGTTCAACCCAACAAGATGAGGAAAACCAGTAAATTTCAACATCCATATAACAATTTCTGATAAGTTCAAGTTTTTATGATTGGTTAAAAGGCGCAAACAAATAAAATGCAGCGGAAAGCAAGATACAAGGGCAGCATGAAGAAATAGACACAATAAGTACTGAGTTCTTAGGAAGGAACTCAGGTCTGACTAGAGTTTTTTATTTGTCAATCTCTCCAAATGACCCGTCGAGTGAGATACTCACATGAAAGGATCCAGGTCCCATTCTAAACTTGTACAAACTGACGCTAATTCACATAGGAGTTGCTAGGTTCAGCTATCTATTCAATACTGGTTTTGGCTAAAAACTATCAGGTGTTCTGACCAGGTATTCAATCAATTCTGGTACCTACTCTACTACCAGTTAAATTGGCTGTCTGAGAGGTATTCAGAAAATTTTTATGCCAGCTCCTACCCTATAGGAAAAAAACAGATAAAAGAAAATGCTAGATAGTTATAATTAATTTGCTGGAACATGAGACAGAATGAGTCTGTTTCTATTGATTCTTGAAACAAATCAGCGCTCTATACCATTTTATCTATCCAACAACCACCCTCAAATGCAGGTAATTCTGTCTAGATTGTGTCAATTTTTTTTCTGGCTTTTTAGTACTACTCAGATAGAAGTAGAGATTAAAGAAATAAGGAAAAAGAAAACTATTTTGCAGTTAAGAAAACAAACAAGAATTGAGTTGTACCTCTCCTACATAGAGTTTCTTATCTGGTCTGAGCATCACATAGACACTTGAAGAACCTATAGTCGATGGAGGTGGCCGTTCCCTTGTACCAATTAGGAAGCACTTTATCTTGGTAAGCTCTGATGTGATCTTTTTCCTTTGGAGTTCCCATTATAAGATCCTGGCATATTACAGTAACAGCACTCTCAATTTCCTTGTGTAAAACTTCCATTTGATTAGCTAAAGCAATTCCTTCATGAGAAGCTCCTGCTATAACTTGTTTGAATGAACATGACTTCCATTAAAATTATTAACATCCATGTAAGTAGAAAATTCTTCCTGTTTTGGGAATTTTTCTGCAGAAAGCAGTTCCTTAGCATAAACTGACAGATAAAGATCTTCAGCTCTTTTGATGATAGTCTCAGGAATTCCTTCCCTCTTGGCGGTTTCAAAAGCAAGACTTTCTTTACAGACTCCATCTGTCAGCTTCCACGTAGGCTTTGTCTGTCCATCAATGTATGTTGTGCCCATGCTTTGTGCACAGTGTTCTTAATGTTCAGTGGCCAAAGTAATATTCCGTGTAAGTGAGTGGATACAATACCCAGACAGCCTATTTTATCAAGAGTTTCAATGATACCTGCCTGCAATACAAGTCCCTTTTGCAGTTTCTGTTCCTCGACATATTTCATCAACAAGCACAAGGCTCCTTCTGGTGGTTCCAGCAATGATGGATCGAAGTTCAGACATCTCCACCTGAGACAGATATTAAGACGGATGAAATGTTTAAGGCACTAATGAAATTTAATTTTGAAAAGCAACAGACAACTACTTAATTTTTGGGAAAATTATGTTGACTACCCTGGGGTTTGATAAGTATGACTCTAGTTTTTGAAACTATACTTATCCCTTCTCTATGTGTATTCCACCTGTACACACACCCCCCCCCCCCCCCACCCGACCCCAATCCCATTCCATAGTTGCCATAAGACATTAGTTGCTCTTTCAGCAGGACATAAATATATTTTCCTCTAGACATTTGGAGTGTGAAGTTTGTAGGATTGGACATCTGCGGGTAGCCCAATAACAAATCTAGAATAGGCTCTGATACCATCTTAGATTTTAGAATCGGGCCTATACTCAATCCCAAAAGCTAGCTTGTAGAGTGAGGATTGCCCAAGGTTTATATACTCTTTATTTGGAATTATCTCTAGTCAATATGGGATTCTCCAACACACCCTCCTCACACCCAGTGCTGGACATCTAGAACGTGAAGTTTGTAGGACTGGACATCTACAGGTGGATGCCCAATAACAGATCTAAGACAGGCTCTGATACCATTTTAGATTTTGAATTGGGCTCTTTTTTAACAAAAAAACTTAAAAAGCCAACTATATTTCAATATTTCCCACCTTGCATCTACCCTGTTGAAAGAAACAAAAGCTGCTATGCAACAAAGTAGATCTAAATTTACAAGACAGGAATAGACCAACCATGGTAAATAAGAAAGAAAAGGATAAAGCCCTAACAAAAACCAAAAGGCAAACAATCTATATACAGTAAGCAACCAACCTTTAGGAAACTAATGATATTCATCATTCTCAACAGTTTTAAATGTTATATTAATTACTATTATCATTTCCAGTACTGCATTAGTTGCATGATATTATTTCCGACAAAAACCATCTGTGCATATTTCCCTATCTTGAATAGCAGATCATTCATAATGTATTCCACTCATTTTGGATTTGGCATGCCTCTTGGAAGTCTAACACTTCTAACAACCCCAACACTATATTATATCACTATCACAGTTGATGCTACTGAAGAACAAGCAGCATGTGTACATCCTCTTCAAGACAGATCAGTTTAGCCTGATCAGATGCTAAAGCTAAACACAATGAAGCAATCAACATTATAGGATATCTTAGTATAGATGAATATAAGAGCAAAGTATGAACCAATAGCAAACCTGAAATGAACTTTTTTGATCAGCAGGACTATCATACGACTTCATATGAAGCATGATGGAGTCAAAATAAGGAATCAGAGCTGATTCAGCAGGAACCATAAATCCACATATCCCAAGTAGTGTAGCAGCACAAATTGACCGAAGTAAAC
Organism: Sesbania bispinosa; assembly: GCA_026901365.1. NCBI lineage: Eukaryota > Viridiplantae > Streptophyta > Magnoliopsida > Fabales > Fabaceae > Sesbania > Sesbania bispinosa. Next base: position 152,118 of record QLOH01000044.1, read on the forward strand.
TTGATTTGCCACCACCATTTGGTCTGTCAAAAGAAACAATGACTGCATATCAACAGTATTACGCACAGCACCTCCTTCTGCAATGTTGAACCAATATGGTAATAAACCATCTATCTCATCTCATGGCTTTTGTGCAACGGCTTCGCATCCTGCAATAACAACAGTTTTAACATATTACATTCATCACATTATGAATCTAAACAAGCTTTTTAATAAAGAACACCTAGCAATTAGATGATAGACTGGAAGACACTAAATATCACACATCAAAACAAATTGTTCCCCTAAAGGCCCAGCTTCAGAACTATCTCCCCACATATCTCATATGTCAGCTTGATTCAGCTCTCAAGGAAGAAAACACTAGCTTCAAAAATTCTTTGCAAAAGGAGTTGTATTTGAGTTCATATTTATCACTAACAAATAGCAACTAATTAATTCTAGATCTATTCCTACTAAGTATAAAGAACATAAGCATCTCCCCATTTCATCAGAGTAAAACTATTGCACTTCCGTTTCACTTTTATGCAGTATGACCATCCTTTGTTTGGTAAAATAGAGCTTAATCTGATGGGATCATAGTCTACATCTAAAACTAAACTCAGCACTACTGACAGATGCATTAATAGCTTTACTCTCAGATTATGATCATTGGATACATGTTAGAGGCATAAGAAGATGCAGATAAGCAACATGGTTCCATTCTATCTATCCAATATTTATGTCTCGGTAAAATATGAAAATTTTAGTATTTTCAATTCCACCCTATTGTTTGTTGCCCAAACCAAAAGGTTAAGGGAACTTTTGACAAAATCCCAAAATTATCCCCATAAAATGACCCTCTAACATTAATATTGGAGGGCATTTTCAAGATTTGGATGCCATCAGCATAGCGGCGTTATAGCGCCGCTATTGCAGCCACTATGGCTGCTACAATGAAGTGTGACGCTATGACAGTGCATATAGCGGCCAAGGGCCACTATAGTGCGCTATATTGACAACTATGGCCTACAATGTAACCTATTTGAATCAGGAATGAACAGAACCATTCTACAAAAAATATGAGATATGCATAATCGAAAGCACAAAACATTTCAATGGACACACCCAAAGTAGAGCAACAATAAAAGAAAACCCATGGGATTCTACAAGTGTAGGAAATACACATAGCAGATCAAGTTGTTATATACTACCTCAAACCCACGGGATTCAACAAGGGTAGGAAACACCCATTTCCTTCTTCTCCCTTCACTGCAAGATATCAATGAACATAATTAGCTACAACTTGGCAAACTGCAAAGAGAACACTAATGATTTCAGTAAAATGTATATATCTGACATTTTTTTAACCCCATGTTTTAAAAACACAGCAGAATAAACATAATCACATTCAAATTGAAATAGTTCAAGACAGTTTCAAGTAAGTTTCTACAAAATTTTCCATGAAATCTTGGAGCATCATTGAATCTGTTGTACATTTAATCTACTTTCATAAAAAGACAACAGTATCCATAAAGTTGACTATTAATGCAACAATCTCCATAAACAACCCAATACTAGCAAATATGTACTGCTACAAGTTGATAGCACAGTTTTTGTGCTGCCTTCCCATTTCCAGATAACTGGTTGAGCTAACTGCTATAGTACAGTAGCTCTATCATTGACAATTTAATATTGTAGTTTCAAATGATTTCAAGTCAGTCATAAAACATGTTTCAACCAAAGCATAAAAGAATACAAATACAGATATTAAAAGTTTTTGGTCAAATCAAAATCCAATCAACAAAAATGAAGAGACAATTACTTGTAGCTCAATCAAATTCATACTGGCTAGTCAAAAAGAAAAAAAAAATCATTGCACCACAAGGACAAACTACTATCGTTGCATTTTATCCAAAAAAATAAAGCAGAAGCAACTAGAGACGTTTACAACCTCACATGAGCAAATAAAGCTTTGGCAATAACAAGTAATGTGGAAGAAAAAACAAGGATGTTCATATTGGATTGCAATTCAGCAGCAAGTCCCCTTAGTAATTCCAAAACCCTTGCTTTTGCCTTGGCATTTGCTTCATGGTACCTGAAATTTGTTAACACCATATATGATTAAAAATGAAAAAAGACAACTGTTTGAAAAAAATAAAAAAATAACATATGATTCCACATTTCTTTAAAAAAGCAAACCTTGTTAAGGCAGCCTCCACCTTTGGCGTGGTAAACCATTCCTCACCTACCTTTCTACCTTTAGCATCTAAAGCATGTTCAAGCTGTTCAATTTGTTCCTCTCCAGGGCCACCAGCACGCACAGTTGGTTTAAAGCGTTTGCCCTTGAACCACACAGCTTCATGTTCCCGAGCATAAGATATTTCTCCCTAGCATGTGGGGATGTAGTAGCTTTTATTCTAGAACAATAGGGGTAAATCTTCAGTAACCTGCAAGAATTTAGGACAATATGAATGAAACATAAACATGTCTCTCCAAATACACTTTATTTGCAAACAGCTATAAGCAAGGTTTAGTTACAGAGACCTACCGCTAAATGCAAGGCCTCGGCTGCTTGTTCCCACTGCAGTAAGTACATCATCTATGTGGATTGTTTTTATCCGACCCTTCCATACAGACTCCATATCCTCAAAAAATTCATTAGGAATAACAGAGGAGGAGCTGACTTTCTGATCTTTCTCACCATCCAGAGAGATCACTTCACCAATCTTACCTGCTGTGACTTCACATCCAGCAATCTGGAAGAAAGATAACATTATGAAAGTCTACAATCCCACACTATTTGAAGCAAACAAATCACCAAGAAAGAAATGAGCCCGAAGCATCATTTTTTTAACAGTGCCTAGAATCCTAATGGAACTCCAGTGAAATCCAATTCTAAAATACATAAAATCATCAGATTTGGTATTGTTTATGTACTTAAACAATCAAAGGAGAATAAGAAAGATTTGGACAAAGTACGAAATCAACATGTTAACAAATTCATATTGTGTTAAAATTTTAGCATCTTTAGGAAGTGTAAATATAGCCAACTGTATTTATTTGATTACTTTAAATTAGGTAGTAATTAGCTCGTTGATTGGTTGATTATATCCATGCTATAAATAAGAGATTAGTGGTCAAGCCTAGACATTCTTTTTCACTCAAAATGTTCATTTATTTAACAATCCCTAGAATGCATAGAGTCTCAAGTGTGTGACAGAAATGGACATTTCAAACTGTCATGAACCAAACTATCCCATTGTTTGGTGAACACATGTGGATGGCTTTATATTATAAATCTAACAATATACATCACTAGCATTGTTTAAACAATACCCTTATACTTGATCTAAAAGATTCACAAAGCTATCGTCGCCTTGGGGTAAAAACAAAGTCAAGGTAATCAGAACCTCTTTCTCAAGCACCATCCTGAAGGTAAACTTACTATCCTACTTCTATATGGATGACATCATTATATGAGGTGATGATGTAGCTAAAAATCCTACTCTAAAGAAGAAACTAGACACTAAGTTTGAAATGAAAAATCTTGTAAGGCTGAAATATTTCCTTGGAATTGAGGTTGCCTACTCCAAACAGGGGATCTTTATTTTTCAACAAAAACATGTTATTGATCTTCTCAAGGAAACTTGAAAGCTTGTATGTAAAGCTACCACTGCACCTATTGAGCAGAATCACAAAATGAGAAATGATGAAGAAAGTCTCAAAGTCGGCGGAGCTTAATATCAGAGGTTGGTACGGAATCAATATATCTAGTACATACCAAGCCGGATTAGCATATGCTATCAGTATTATTTGCCAGTTTATGAATAATCTGAAGATGAGACACTTGCAAGTAGCGGATTGAATCCTACATATCTTAAACCCACATTTGGAAGAGGACTACTATTCAAGAAATGTGGAAATTGATATATGGACGTATACACTAATGCTGACTGTGCAGGTTCAATTATTGAAATTAGATTAATATCCAGCTACTGTATGTTTCTTAGGGGAATATCTATTGGCAGATATGTCAGTTAAAGGATTCCCACAAAGTGTTTTCAAGAACTTATTGTCAAGAGAAGAATGATAAATATCCCGATATTCCAACATGTCTTCCTTATTTTTTTATTGTACAGAAATGTAATTATTTCCTTATTATAGATAATTAGGACAGATTTACTCCTGTAATTTGGTTTTACTCTAGGAACTGATTATTAGCCTTAGTCTATAAAATGTACATACCTAAGGCACAGTTATTCACTCAGGACCAATAATTTCAGATTTCCTTCCAATTATTTATTTAATGCCCAAAAGGTACATTAAGAGCATATAATAGAATATAGCCATTACTATGGGATTAAAGAAGAAAAACATCCTTTTTGGAAGGATGGGAGAGCTTGGAGCTTGGAGAATGGAAGAAAAGGGGCGCCGCTTAAGAAAGTAGTTTAACAATGGCTTCTCAATTGTCCTTGATACATATCTAAAAGGGTTGTGAACATTCCTTTTCATATGAACAGAGTGAAAGAAAAAAAAAACCACACAAATCCAAAATTTGGGGGCTCACCAAGGTTTTGTAGTCAATTTCTAACCCCAGTTGCCTCCCATGTGGGATCAATTAAATGTTCCAATATTTCATTGAGCTCAGATGTTTTGTACATCTGCAAAATTTCATCAAGCACATTCTTAATTCTGCAAAGTTCGATATGATTGGCCCCTCCCTCCATTCAAGTAGCTTTACTATCTGCACAATACAGTGAAGAGTCAAACAGCAAATACATTTACATAAGAAAACAATAAATGGTTGATAAAAAAAGGGTATAATAAACACTAAATATAAGATATTGAAAACACAGTATCAAAAACCAGACTGGAAAAGAGGACTTTTTTAAATCAGTAGTTATTATTAGGATTAAAAAAACTCAGTGCTAGTTTTGAAGGCAAAGTCTGTATCTTGCTTAGAAACTATTTCCATGTAAATAGGTTGTAATTGCAGTAAGTATAGTTAGGATACTCAAGATTCTTGTAATTATTACATTTAATTTAACATAATAGAGCCTTCACTATGTATTGAAACACAGATTCATCACATTTCTCTCATTTTCTCCTTCCTTTAATATAGTAACTAGAGCTTGGCAAGAGGCAACCCTAATTCATGCCTACTCAGAACAGAAGACCCACTGTCCACCAATTTTTCTCCAAAACCATGCTTCTCCAGTTTTCAACATCCTTTGCTTTGTAATCTTTCCAACAAGTGGCAACCTCCTTCTCAGGCCACCACCACCGCCATCAGAAAAATTTCCCCACCATGTTTTTCCAGCTGAAATCCAGCCCCCCCTCCCCCTTCAAACTCTCCAGCCTTGCATAAAAATGAGGCAGAAGCGACTCTGTCAGCATCTATTGCTCAATCAGACCTTCTAACACCATCTCCAAGTCCAATGCTTATTCTAATTTCTTGAAGTTGTTTGAGGAATGCCAATTGCCAAGGCTCTACTCCCACTGCCCCTTTGGCACATTGGTAATTCTTACGATGTCTCTCCCAATCATCACTCCTACATACTTGGTGGGTCTTGGATTTTGGGTGCCACTAATTACACATCCAATGATAAATCTATATTGTCTCAAATTTCTGTGTTTGGATGAGTGTTTTGTAAAATGAGTTTGAAAAATCAACGTGATTTTGTAAATTGATATTGAGCAGTGGCGGAACTTGAACAAAAAGTTTGGGGGAGCCAAAATATGATTTTAGTGCATAAATTAAATATGTAATATTATATTATGTATCTAAAATTTAAAGTGCAATGTTAACACAATAAAGACCATAATAATAATATATAAACAAATAAAAGTATCCCCCAATTATGTGGTTTTTGTTTGGATATCAGAAAAGACATTTTGTAATTGCTTCAGTAAATATTTTTCTTGGCTAGCCTGTTGGGCTAATGCCCCTAAAAGTAACTATAAATTAGATAAGAACCAGTTGGTAATCATGGAGATGTTCTGCTTGTAACACAAAAATCTAATCACAGCTTAAAGCTCCCATCTTTATAATTATAATTTATAACTATTATGAATTAAATCTATCATCAATAATTCTGATTGAAGCATTCATACAGATAAACAGATATATAAACTCTTACTACCTTTTTCTTTTCAAACTGCTTGTCTTAAGAGAAAAAGGAACCAAAAACTTAGCCTTCAAAAGAGAAAAACTTGAATATCGTATTAACAATCATCATTCCAGACAGTAATTATGGCCAAATTTAAATTCTATCATGTTGAAGTTGGTATAAAAGTACAACCACTAAGTTTTGTTCCCTGTTGACATAAATGTTATTTAAGAGGAAATAGGATAATACACATTAAGTTTTATTTTGAAGCTCATGCACAATTCATAGAAGTAATAGATAACAACCTTTGCTGAAGAAACGCACGTAAATTCTGGAATTGAACATGTTATACTGCTCATAAGTTTACATGTTGCTGCCACACAAAAGCAAAAGAAAATGAGTCCAAAATTAAGTATAAAATATTATGATGATGATGATGATATTATTATATCATTATTGTGGTTGTTGCTGCTGCTGTAGTACAGTATATACTGAGATAAAATGCGCATCAGAAAAATTCGATAGATAAATTAAGAGGCAAATCAAGATTATAACTATTGGAAATCACCTTGAATTTTGGATGCAATCTTGTAGGAAGGAGGATTCAAAGAAGATCCCTTACATACCTGAGAACCACAATATATGGACAATGACATAAATTTGGTATGGGATCCAGAATTAACCACTAAAAGACTATACTTTGAGCTATATCAAATATTAAAACTATAATAAAAAGCAATAAGCAGAACAAGGGAAATAAATAATTTGAAGTGAAAATTTTGGTACAGTTGAGCAATGAATTATACAATTATTTAAAATGGTTCAAAATTGCAAATAAATGATTTTTAAATTTAAAATAATACTCTATCAAGCAAGACAATATACCAATATCCTACAACTACACTCACTTGGTGCTACCGGAAATTTTTTTCTATTTCTCTTGGGAGTTAGGGGGAACACAGGAGCTTTTGGGAAAAAAATAAATTATCTTGCACAAATAAGAGTACAATGCAAAATGCAGGAAAAGAAAGTTTTTATTAAAAAAGGTCATTCAAATTGCAAGTCAGGAAACTGTTAATAATAGAAAGCAGAGAGCCAGCAGTGGCGGAACTTGACCAAAAACTTTGGGGGAGCCTTCTTAACCTTAATTTACTTATTTTGAACAAATTAAGTCCTAAATTTTTAAAACTAAGGGCTGGTTTGGGGTGGTTGCGAAATTTTAGTTTTTGTTTTTAAAAGTTTTAAATTAAGTTTTTATAACTCAAACCTAACAATTAAAAACTTATTTTTGTGGTTTTTAAAATAGATATTTTGAAACCACAAAAAGTGGTTTTCAACTTTTGGTTCTGAGTTGTAAAAACTTATTCAATTTTTTTAAAACTAAAATCTAAAAACTAAAAACTCGCAACCACCCCGAACGACCCCTAAGTAAATTTGGTTCTTTTATCAATTGTCTTTCACATAAAACTCTCAAATTCTCATTTTCAATTTAAATATTTGGTAGTTTATGATTATTTGAAATATGAAATAATTTTAAAGCTTCACAAGTAAATATTTTAATAGAATTTAATAAAATTTGAAGGATTTTGCAAGAATGAAATTAGGGTTTAAATGAGACAAAAATTGAGAATTTTTTCAATTTTAGGTAAAATTTGTTATTTTGATTGGTGAGTTTTTGAACTTAATAAGATTCACAATGATTTAATTAATTAATTGTGGAGATGTTAAATAGAAAGTGATAATTTGGAAGCTTTAGATATAAGACAATTGATAGGGGACTTAAATTTGCTTAATTTGAAAGTATATAAACTTAAGGCTTAATTGCATTTTTTGTCCCCCTATTATCATCAAGCCGCGATTTTTGGTCCCCCAACTTTTTTTTTCGCGATTTTGATCCCCCTATTATTCCAAATTCGCGATTTTGGTCCCTCTAACACATAGATTTTGAAAATAGGGGGACCCGATTTTGAACTAAATCGCGAATTTGAAATAATAGGGGGACCAAAATCGCGAAAAAAAAAAGTAGGGGGACCAAAATCACGGATTGATGATAATAGGGGACCAAAAGTGCAATTAAGCCTAAACTTAATTTGCTCATAAAAACTTGAGAACATGATGTGACACATTCTCTAAATAATATGTCATATTATGTGCTGCTACATCATTTAATGAGTTACATATGAGATAAATATTCACTAAATAATATACCAGCACATTATAGAATAATAGTGTAATTTTTTTTAATAAAAATGTAAATAATTTTAATAATTATATAAATATGTATATATTAAAAAAAATTGGAAAAAGTTTGGGCCTGTCATAAAGATCCGCCCCTAAGAGCCAAGTCATAGCTACATAGGGCATTACGATATACAATATGAAGGATGAAGATAGAGAAAGCAAACCAGTCTTTGCAAAAAATTTAACAGGTGAGTTTGTCAATAACTAGCATGGAATAATTTCCATAGATACCACATACGAAATATAAGTAACCTTTACTCACAGTACTGGTAATCCATTGCAATTTGATGGAAGTAAGACCTTCAACAAAGAAGGTATACCATCTGTTGGAATGACACCTAAAATGCAGGAAAGGCAGATTTAGGAGAAAGAAAAATAACCAGTGGGCATTAATCAATATTTAATATACCAACCAATTTGAGTAGATGTTCCAAGAGATAAAGGCCGGGCCCTATTTCCTGAAGACACGGTTGTGTTCCTAAATGTAACCTCATGATCAAGACCATAAAGCTCCTTACCTATATTCCAAAGTGATATGCACTCGTAACAATATAAAATAACCATACACAATACATTCAAAATAAAAAATGCAAAAGACATATTTATACCTTGATCAAGAGATCAGACAGAGGGTTGCCATCAAACCATTCAAAATGTCTAGAACTACATTCTCCCACAAGAGGGCCGCCCTCACCAAATTCACCCCACTTGCAGGTCCCTGAAAAACACTATTCAAATACATAACAAGGATGCATAAAACTACAAATAAGACATAAATGTTTTGAGAGGATAAATTATTTCTGATCTATGTTGCACAGATACAATACGAGTATTTAGTGTGAGAATGACATTAAAGTTTTGAAAAGAATAGGTGCAGATAATGGGTGTTGATGCTGTTTTAGTAGCTTGAAAAATTCAATAAACTGTATTTGTGCTAACTCACATGATAAGAGTTGCAAAAGGTAAAGAGTCATTTGAATTTAGCTTTTAGCGAAGTATGGCAAGAGTGAAAATTGTAGTGTGGTGTCGAGAATATCGTAGAGTATCTAAGTTTTTTATCTTTTCTAAAAATAAATTGTGCTCAATACTGTGTCGATACGTATTGATGGAGTATCGGGCGTATCGGATGCGGATACGGGACTCATTTTCAAGTATCAGTGTATCAGTTTATAATGTTTCACACAAAATCAACCATTTAGAGGGAAAATTACAACTTGGGATATCTTGATCAACAAATTTCCAGTTCGTAGTGAATCAATCAAAATAATGGTTAATCAAGATATTAACAATCTTCAAACATCATAAAACTATCTTTTCGGTTAATGATCCTGTTCTGGAATGGACCAATAAGGCCTAATCCCACGTGCCCCCAGGATGCTCAGAATAGGCTAGGACACCCACTAGGCCAAGAAAATATGTACTGGACGTCTGGACTCATTGGAAGAAAGAGGTGTTTTGGTGCAAGCCAGCAGATACACCCATGGAACCTAACATAAAACTTGATGAAAAAGAAGGGAGCATTCCTGCTGATAAGGAGAGATGACAAAGATTGGTAGGGAAGCTAATTTAACTCACAGTAGACCAGATATTGACTATTCTGTGAGTATGGTAAGCTGGTTCATGAATAATCCTACTGAAGATCACATGAGAGCTGTTAAACCGGATTCTCAATACCTCAAAAAGACACCAGGAAGAGGCCTTCACTTCAAAAAGAACCCAGATAGAAGTGCAGAAGTGTTCATAGATGAAGATTGGGCCGATTCATTAACCGATCGCAAGTCACAAGTGGGTATTGCTCATATGTGTGGGGAAATTGGTTACTTGGATAAGTGAGAAACAGCTGGTAGTTGCAAGAAAGAAGTGCAGAACCTGAGTTCAGATCAATGGCTCACAACTTCTGTGAGGGAATTGGCTGCAAAGAATGCTTAAGGAACTGGGTGTGCTAACAGATTGCACCATGAGACTCTTATGCGACAATAAGGCAGCCATCAGCATTGCTAAAAATCCAATCCATCATGATCGAACAAACATGTGGAAATAGACAACATTAGTTACAAACTATATATAGTAAACTAATTGATCAAACAAAAAAGCTAAACATTAGTTAGTTTAGCTAAGACTGTACTCTAACAGGGAAAGATACAACTAAGCAGAGAATAGGATCCACTGTAATAGAAAATCTAGGTACAGCAAGGAATATGAAAATCTAATAATATAAGCTTTGCCATGTCCTTCATATCAAGTCACCATATATATGCGCACCAAGTTTGGCCTAATTTTTTAATAAGAAAAAAACATAAGAAAGTACAAACCACAAGAATTCCTCCTCAAAGATGTATGCAGAAATAAGTGATGATATTGACGAGTACGAAGCTTTGTAACAACTGCTTCTTCTGTCAAGCAGTCTTCTGAAGAATATGTCTTCATAGTCTCTAGGACCATATTAATGCAATAGCCCCTCGCAGAATAAGAAATTCCCTGCAATAAAAAAGGTCTATCATCGAAACCGATCCTTCCAGTGTAGACATAATATGTAGTATTAATGGAGAATTGCAAATAATCAGAAATGAGTATGAATAACATAAGTAATTGTGCCCTGCTCCTCAGAGTATATCATAAACCAACCAAAGACATAGATATTTCCTTGTGAAGCAAGAACATCTTAGCATATATTCAGAAGCTTTCTTTTCTTGTTTTATGATAAAGCATATTGTATATAGTGAAAAAGAGATTAACAAAGACCAGTGAGGATAGTAAACAGAAAGACAGATCAGGAAACAAAATAAATAATAAATCAATGGACTAAAGAGCTCCAATCCCTTTGCATATCCAAATGAGAAACCTTCCAAATTGCAACATGGGCTGTAATGATTGTCCTACACTGAACATTCATTTATCTCCCCAACCCTAGACTGTGATCTAATCATCCTTTTACTGCCATCGCAACCAGAACTCTAGACAAAGACAAAAGCTACAAGGAATGTGATGGATACTGGCATTAAAAATGGTGACTAGGCTGGTTTATGCCTTGGTAAAGACATCAATAAGTTGAAGCTCTGAGGTGATATGCGGGAAGGGAAGAAAACATTATGAAAAAGCTTCACAAATAGAATGACAATCCACTTCAAAATGTTTGGTGCACTCATAGACAACCAGATCAGCAGCAATTTGAATAGCGCTGGTATTATCTGCATAGATAGGTGTGAGATCAGATTGAGGAAATCCAAGATTTGCTAATAAACCACAAAGCCGAATAATCTCAAAACAAGTAGACATAGCCTGACATTCAGACTCAGTGCGAGACTTGGATACCCAGGCTTATTTCTTACTTTTCCAAAAAATGAGTGTTGGGTCGATTAGGCATACACCAACCTATAACTAAGTGTCTAGTGTCAAGGATCAGCTCAAACAGCATCATTGTAACCAATCAATTGGTGGGACAACCCAGCAGGAAAAAATAAGCCACAACAAGAAAAACCCTTTAAATAGCAAATGATACAACAAATGGTAGCCAAATGGAGGCTCCACTGGGTGACCATAAAATGATTGACTTGTTGAATAGCGAAAGAAATGTTAGGACATATGATAGTCAAATTATTAATGTTCATGGACCAACCGATGATACAGCAAAGGATTGGAAAAAGGTTCACCCTCCTCACGACCATATTTCACATTGACCTCTAGAGGGACGTCAACAAGAAAAGCAGAATGGAGACCAGCTAAAGAGATCGAGTCCTGCATGTATTTTTTGCAAGTGTTAGAACTTAGAAAACATCCTGAAGGTTCAAATACACCTCAAGAACCCCCCCCCCCCCCCCAAAAAAAAAGAAAGAAAGAGTGGAGGGAACTAAGATTCTTCATATGAAACAAAGCCTAGAGCCTCTATCGATGCCAATGATGGCAATATCATCGACATAAACAAGAAGACAATATCACATACTATCTTGTGAAAGAACAAAGAAGAATCATATTGGTTCTAGGTGAAAGAAAAACCATGTTAAAGTAACAAAATTTCTCAAACCATGCTTGAGGAGCCTCTTTCAAGCCATAAAGAGAGCATTCCAGTTTGCAAACACCTTCAGAAGAAGAAAATAGGCCTGGAGGATGAGTTCTAAAAAATTCTTCCTTGAGATCATTGTGAAAGAACACATCCTTAACATCTATTTGCAGGAGGGACCATCCCTGAAATAGCAAGGACTGGTCCAGGACAATAGTCATTCTTCGTGTGTGTTTGGATTATAAATTGCTAACTTAAGCTTGCAAACAGAAACTGATAACGCAAAAGCAACATTGTTGTTACTTTGGCTCTAACATGTATTCACAGCCAATCTTGCATTCATTGATACAGTTAAAACAAAAAACCAAACAAGATTCACAATTTTTCAACTTACATTAGGTGGATTAACGGACAATCCAAAACATGCTCCTAGTCACTGGAGCAAACACTCATTATAAACCACCCCCATATTCCTGCCTATTGCCAAGAGCAACCAATTCAAGACCATGTAACAGTCAAGAGAACTGTCGAAGTTAAGCTTCACAAAGTACACCCACTTGTAGCCATTAGGTTTTCACTCTATATAATACATTTCCAAAGTATAGTTTAAAGACATGAATTCTATCACATAATCGTTTCTCTTCGTACTTTAACATTGTATTAAGAGTCTGACAAAAGGCAACCCTAATTAGTACATACACGGTGAAGCCACTACCCATTGGTGAATTTTTCTCAACCCATCAGAACTTGATATTGGTTTTCCAATGAAGTCCACTGAAAACACACCAATATGGCTCATCCAAATTCAATCAAGTAACCACACCAACGTGTTTCTTACCATTTGAACCAGATCAGAGCCTTTCCCGCTAAGCATATCACCAACATTTGTATGTTCAAAACTTTTAAATCCAATTGTATCAAAGTAACCTCCACCATGAATAGCCACCCAAGAGAACCCTCTCCATGAAATAGGGAACTGCAACACACTTCATCCAATCCCCCCCCCCTAACGCTTCACCACCTTCAATTCTCCCATTTTTTTCTCCCTACTACAACGTAAACCTCCTTTTTGGACCTCCACTTCCAATGCTTACTGCAAATTCAATTCCTCTCTAGCATGATTTGCACCATCTCCCTAAGTTATAGATCAATGCTTCTTGGATGGATGCCTACGTTCCCCTCCAACACCGGTCCACACTTTAACTGGCTCCCCATTCGTGTTAGGACCATTCCTATGAGGAACAAAGCCCCGATACCAAACTGTATTAGTATTAACAATGACCATATGTGGAATCATAATTTGGGAGCATTGCTCTTGTTATAGTCATAGAAGCGAAAGAAGAAAATGCAAAGATAAGTACCAAAGAATAGAAAAAATGAGATAGAGAAGAAATAAGCTATCTTTACCCCCAAGGGCTAAGCCACCCCTAACTTCCTTCTCAATTCCTTTCCCTCCCCCAACATCATATTCACACCTTCCTTGATTTCAGCATTCTCTCTCCAATCCTTAGCTGCTACATGTCCATTCTATTACACTTCTCTTTTCCCTACAAAATATATTCTCCATGTTGGATATTGATCCCAAAATAGGAAAGCCCATTTCGGCAGATTCCTAAAATAGAAGTGCAGAATTTCTGATTAATTGTATATTATTATGATAGCTGAATTAAGGGATTATATCCCTGATTGTAAATGGTTGTTTGAATTATTTCCTTTTCTGTAAATTAGATCTTTTGTAATCCCTAATTAGGATCCTAATTTGTTGTTCCCTAAAGGCTATTTATGCCTTCTGTAACACCCACCTTTTGGCAAGGGAAATAAACATTTTTACATGGTATCAGAGCGGGTGCCTGATCCGTGATAAAAAAAAAAAAAAAAAAAAAAACGTCCCCATGGCCAATGAGCACAGCAGCCCGACAATTATCGCAGATTCTGCGCAGAAATCAGCAATGGAATACCCAGTCTGACGAACAAACATCCTTCCCATCACTGGCTACAAAACTCAATGGCCAGAAACTATATTCAGTGGGCAAGATCAGTCCGCATCTTCCTTCAAGGAAAAGGGAAGGAAGACTACATTACCGGCAACGCAAGGAACCGGAGAAGGAGGATCCAACCCACCAGAAATGGAAGCTTGAGATAGCTTGGTTATGTCCTGGCTTGCTAAGTTCCATGACACATGAAACTGGTGAAAACTTCATGTACTACGGGACTGCTGTAGAAATTTGGAATGCAGCAAAGGAAACCTACTCAAATGTAGACAACACTTCAGCCATTTTCAGATCAAGAGCCTTCTACACGACCTGCGACAAGGAGATTCCTCTGTTACTGAATACTACCACTCTCTCACAAGGTATTGGCAGCAGCTGGATATTTATGAGGACATTGACTGGAAGTGTACTGAAGACCGCAAACAATACAAGACTCTAGTGGAGAAGGATCGAATATGTCAATTCTTGTTGGGACTGAACAAGAACCTAGATGAAGTCAGGGGAAGAATACTTGGCACTAAGCCACTCCCTAGCATCCGTGAGGCCTTTGCAGAAGTTAGAAGAGAGGAAAGTAGAAGGAAAATCATGCTAGGTGGGCAGATTAACGGTGTTAACACTGAAAGTTCTGCACTTGCTGCAAGAGGACCCCAAAAGAAAAATAGGGGATGGTGTGACCACTGCAGAAAAACAGGGCACACAAGGGAGACATGCTGGTTACTCCATGGGAAGCCTGCTGATTGGAAGCCGAGGCACAAGGAGAATAGAGCCCATGCTGCAATTGGTGGAGAAAGCAGGCCCATATCTGAATCTGAACCCAGTCCATTCAACAAGGAGCAGATGGATGATACAAACAATACTGCGACAAACTCTCCAAAACACGAGTATAATTCTTCCGCTGCTACACTTGCTCAAAAAGGTAATCTCTCCACTGTTTTTCATGTCAGCTGCCAGAAAACAGGACCTTGGATTGTTGATTCTGGAGCCTCAGATCATATGACTGGGGATATTAAAGTATTTAGTCAATATACCCCTTGTCATGATGACTCTGTTGTTCGCATAGCCGATGGAACCACTTCCAAAGTGGCTGGGAAAGGTGTTGTAATCATTTCTGAAGACATAATATTGAAATCTGTGTTACATGTCCCAAATTTGGATTGCAATTTATTGTCCATAAGCAAACTAACACAGGATCTAAAGTGTGTTACTAAATTTCTCCCACACATGTGTGAATTTCAGGATTTGGACTCGGGGAAGAAGATTGGCAATGCTAAAGAATGTGCAGGGCTCTACCTTCTAAGAGTAGAAGATCACAAGAGAAGACATGCAAAAGCTGCGCAAGTATGTTCCTCCAAGGATGATGTAATGGTGTGGCATTATCGCCTTGGACACCCTAATTTTATGTACTTGGAGAAAATGTTTCCTACTTTATTTAATAAAAAATCAAGAGAGTTCAAGTGTGAAATTTATGAGTTGGCCAAGCATACTAAATCCCATTATCCTATTCAGTCCTACAAACCCTCTTTCCCATTTTCTTTAATTCATAGTGATATATGGGGACCATCTCGGGTTAACAATGTCACAGGCTCAAAGTGGTTTGTAACTTTCATAGATGATCACACAAGGGTTACATGGGTATTTCTCATGAAGGAAAAGTCAGAAGTAGGAAAAATCTTTGAAATTTTTCACAAAATGATACAAACTCAGTTTCAAGCCTCTATCCAAATCCTTAGAACCGACAATGGGCGAGAGTACTTCCACAAGTCTCTTGGTGATTACCTTCTCAAACATGGTATTGTGCACCAAACTTCATGTGTGGATTCCCCACAGCAGAATGGGATTGCAGAAAGAAAAAATAGACACCTCTTGGAGGTAACTAGATCCCTCATGCTCTCAACAAATGTCCCAAATCATTTTTGGGGTGAAGCTCTTCTTTCCTCAGCCTACCTAATAAACAGAATGCCATCCAAACCTCTCAGCTTCATGACCCCTCATCAAACACTTCTATCCTTCTACCCAAACACCAAACTTATTACCAATCTTCCACCCAAAATTTTGGATGCACTGCCTTTGTTCATGACCATAAACCAAATTTAAGCAAACTTGACCCTAGAGCCTTAAAATGCATATTCTTAGGATATACTTCCAACAAGAAAGCATACAAGTTCTACTGCCCTTCTAACAAAAATTTTACCATACTTTGGATGTCACTTTCTTTGAGAACCAACCCTTCTACCCCAAAGTTGGCATTCAGGGGGAGAAAATGAGTGAATACCAATCTTGGGAGCAAATTCTCAACCCTGCTATACAGAATTCTGCACATGTACCTACTGCAGAAAACTTGAACTTAGGGCAGAAAATGTCCAACCAAGAGAGGTGAACCAGAAGAAGCAGAAATTGTAGCAACCTTGACACCAGAATTTGTTACCACAGAAAATGTCCAACCAAGAGAGGTGGAACCAGAAGAAGCAGAAATTGTAGCAACCTTGACACCAGAATTTGTTACCACTACGGTACAAGGAAATGAAGCTTCTGGTCATGAAATAAAGGAGCTGCACGTATACTCCAGAAAGAATAAAAGTCAGAAGCCTCAAATGGAGGTAGAAAACTGCACATTTCCAAGGCAAAACCAAGTTTCTAACCCAAGTTCAGAACCAGAAAATGCTCACACAGGTAACACACCTTCTCTGATTCTTCCTCAAATTTAATTGATGACAATTCAGACCTGGACTTGCCTATTGCTCTAAGAAAAGGGGTGAGGTCATGTACCCAGCACCCAATTGGAAATTATGTGTCTTTTGAGAAATTGTCACAGGATTATAGGGCCTTTGTCACAAATCTGGACAGTACCAAAATTCCCCAGAATTTTTATGAGGCAGTCCAGCAACCTCAATGGAAGGCAGCAGTAGATGAAGAAATCAAGGCCTTAGAAAAGAATGGCACGTGGGAGTACTCTCAACTTCCACAAGGAAAGCAACCTGTGGGATGCAAATGGATTTTTTCAGTCAAATATAATGCAAATGGCAGCATCAACCGATATAAAGCTCGATTGGTAGCACAAGGATTCACTCAGTCATATGGAGTGGATTATGAGGAGACCTTCGCACCGGTGGCAAAATTGAATTCTATTCGGGTTTTGCTGTCCATTGCAGTAAATCTGGATTGGGTTTTACATCAACTGGATATCAAGAATGCTTTTCTAAATGGAGAACTCGAGGAAGAAGTTTATATGAAGATCCCTCCAGGACTAGAATCATCAGAGAACTCAGGGAAGGTTTGCAAATTATGGAAATCACTCTATGGTCTTAAGCAGTCTCCTAGGGCCTGGTTTGATAGGCTAACGAGGGTTGTGAAGGGGCATGGATTCTTCCAATGCCAGACAGACCACACCATGTTTGTAAAATGCTCCCAGGAGGGCAAGCTTGCTGTTTTCATAGTCTATGTTGATGATATCATCATCACCGGAGATGATAATGAAGAAATTAGAAATTTGAAGCAGTTCTTAGCCAAAGAATTTGAGGTTAAAGATCTGGGCAACTTGAGGTACTTTCTTGGGATGGAAGTGGCTAGATCTAAACATGGGATATCCATATCCCAGAGGAAGTATATTTTGGATTTACTACAAGAAACTGGAATGTTAGGGTGTAAACCGGCTGATACACCTATGGAACCTAATGTGAAACTTGGCATTGAGGAAGAGAGTCCTCAAACCAACAAGGAGAGGTATCAAAGACTAGTTGGAAGACTGATTTATCTAACTCACACTCGTCCAGACATTGGGTACTCTGTAAGTTTGGTAAGCCGATTCATGAATGACCCCAGGGAAACCCACATGAAAGCGGTTAATCGTATACTGCAGTACTTGAAGAAAACTCCTGGTAGGGGGCTTTACTTCAAAAAGAACACAGAAAGAAATGTTGAAATCTTCACAGATGCAGACTGGGCAGGATCTATATGTGACAGAAAATCAACTAGTGGGTATTGTTCTTTTGTTTGGGGAAATTTAGTCACTTGGAGAAGTAAAAAACAGTCAGTGGTAGCAAGGAGCAGTGCAGAAGCTGAATTTAGAGCTATGGCACATGGAATTTGTGAAGGAATATGGTTGCAACGGCTGCTGCAGGAACTCAAGGTCTCATCCCATCTTCCTATGAAATTACTATGTGATAATAAGGCTGCTATTAGCATTGCTAAGAACCCTGTTCATCATGATAGAACTAAACATGTAGAAATTGATCGTCACTTCATCAAGGAAAAGGTTGATGGTGGAATGGTGAAGCTAGAACACACATCCTCAAGCACCCAAACTGCTGACATCTTGACCAAGGGATTGCCCAAAGCTCAATATGAAAATCTAAGGTGCAAGCTGGGCATGATTGACATCTATGACCCAGCTTGAGGGGGAGTGTTGGATATTGATCCCAAAATAGGAAAGCCCATTTCGGCAGATTCCTAAAATAGAAGAGCAGAATTTCTGATTAATTGTATATTATTAGGATAGCTGAAATTAAGGGATTAATATCCCTGATTGTAAATGGTTGTTTGAATTATTTCCTTTTCTGTAAATTAGATCTTTTGTAATCCCTAATTAGGATCCTAATTTGTTGTTCCCTAAAGGCTATTTATGCCTTCTGTAACACCCACCTTTTGGCAAGGGAAATAAACATTTTTACACTCCACAAACTCCATTGCATTTTAGTCCCTGACCCTGTCCCTCATCCCTTTTTCTCCTCTAATATACTCAAATGGGAAGCCCAAAATGCTACAAAAGCAGGCCAAAACGAAAGTTGGGTAATTGCCTAAAGAGAAATGAAGAGACCAGATATATTGAAGGTTATTGTTGGAATATTAAGATTCTAATTAGTGGTACAATTAGGCATAAAAAAGTCCATACCTACTACAGGCATCGGTTCTGGAAAGTCAAGATCATCATCAACCCCGGCAAGTCCGTATACGTACGGATTTCCTGGATGAGCATGCCTGAAAGTTTGAACATTAAGTTGGTCATATTTTATCAGACATAAAAATTATATAGGAAAGAAATATTTCATTTCCATGAGCTCTACAACCAACAAATCACCTTAAGCTGGTGTAATATATAAATATGTGTTAGAATTAATCACATATTAGTCACATGTCTTTTCTGGAATAGTTGTTACTGATTCTCAGCAGTATATTTGTTAGCAATTACTTATTTGTAATATGGTTATAACAATTTTCTATAATATGGTTATAACATGTCATGAACCAACTATCCCAAAAGCTTAAGATGTTGGGTGGAGGATACATGAATGGTTTTATTATATATTTCAAACACGCCCCTTCACACAAGAGTCCTTTGGGCTTGAAGCGTGGATAATGCACAAGTCCGCCTACCTTGTGCTGAAATTAAACCTTTTTTTTTTGGAATAATGGGGCAGCAAGGATCAAACTCTTGACCACTTGGTCAGAGAGGCTCTGATACCATCTTAGATTTTGGACGTGGACCTAACTCAACCCCACAAGCTAGCTTGTAGAGTGAGGATTGCCCAAAGCTAATACACACTAGTCAATGTGGGACTCTCCAACACACACCCCTCACGCCTAGAGTTGGACATTTGGAGCGTGGACATCTACGGGTGGGGTCCCAATAACATCTATGATAGACTCTAATACCATGTCATGAACCAACTATCTCAAAAGCTTAAGTTGTTGGGTGGAGGACACATGAATGATTTTATTATATATTTCTAACATAACAAAAAGAGAAAAGAAAAATACACACATACAATATTATGCACAAGAAAACCAACAGGAGTTGGTTCAGTTGGTAAGGATCAAAACACAAATGAGACAAAAATAGAAGTCTCAAGTCATTGAAATTTGCAAGAACTGACAATTTCAAGGCTAAAAAAATTCAAAAGTTGAAAAAATTGACAAACTGGAGCATCATGCAAGGTAGCTTAAAACAGTAAAAGAGATCAAGAAAAGAAGAATCTCCTATCCGCACATTCTCTCAGAATGGGAATATCTCAATAACATTTTTTAGTAGTTCCTTTTCAAATCCAATAATAATTTATAACAACAACAACAATGCATGACCGAAAAAAATTTTGTACAAACATCACATCTCTGATTTATCTTTAAAAAGTAACCTGGGAATGACTGACCAGCTTTATTATAAAAGAAATTAGGAGTTAGGACACCCAAGTTGAGTGATAGATATAAGTGCATATGGTATCAAAACTAAACATGAGGTATCTAGGTGTTTCTTTAAGGTTTTTTTGTTTCATTGTCTTTTGATAAAGCCAAAAGATGCTGCTATCTATGTGCATAGAGTATCTAAAATCTAAATGATTGTAAACCAAGTAGAACAATCATAAATGTGGAATAAATAAAGATGATTCCCACAACCACAAGACATAAAGTTAAGCAATAGAAACCCATGTTTCAAATAACAACCCTTTAAACAAGGCAAAATAGATACATATTTATCACTTGATTATGAAAGCAAATGACAACATAAACCAAATACAGCAACCATCTTGCTTATTTTCAATTTTGAGTTGGATTCCGGTTTGTTAAGGAGGATGCCTTAACCTCTGTCCATATACCCTTTTCTTCTTTCTATCTATCAAAACTTTTCTCCTATCCAAAAGAAAAGGCACATGGAAACATATCCACGAATCATCAACTTCCTACTCACAATTAAAAACACTAGCCTGAGACAAGTTTCTTTTCCTCACCCATAACCAAATCAAGCTCCACCAATTGATCCGAGAGAGAGAGAGAGAGAGGCCACTGGCTTATAGAGAATGTTGTACTTACCCAGATATAAAGCGACGTTTCCTGGATCGAGCTTCAGTTGGACCCTGAACTTCCTCCACAATGCACTGTTAAGACCAAAATGTATAAGAAGCATGAATTCATAAACAGGTAAGCTGGCAAGCATCATAACAACGATGTACAAAATAGGGGCTAGTGGCTAGTCATTCTGTGTTTCATTTTGAAGGATGCTACAAACTGACAGACAACAGAAGATAGGAAATATTCAGTCATGAAATGATGAAATTTAAAATTTAAAGTAACAAAAAGTCGAACACCATTTAATTGCCGCACTCACCACTGAATAACCATTCTGCGTCAGATCATCCAAAGTTTGTCGAAGATTCTGTGACCAACGAAAATACCAAAGATATCCTTAAACATATAAGAAAACAACAATCAAATAGAACCATTATTGTATCAAAAGTGGTACATATTTATCATTGTAAATGCACATAACATAAAAATGCCACCACTGATATTTAGTTTAGCGGGAAAAAATTAAGTTCACTACATGAAATAAATAGAGAACAGAGACACCCTCCCCCCCTTTTCTCACTCTCACATTAGCAAACAATGAACACTCAGAATATTCATCAAGCGATGAGGATCCATTTACAAAGGTTCAACATTGAAAACCACTAAATACTAGCATTATTCATAGCATGGCATCTGCATCATGTTTATAGAGAGACAAACATTAGGTATAAAAATTACTTGACAAAAAACTGGACCACTTTTTTCTTTTGGCATGGATAACATAGACCAATATAAATTAAACTACATAAGAAAATAAGCCCAACCAATCAAAGCATTAATATAAAACTTTGTCAACAGAAGATAAAATTCACAACAATGCACGAAAATAAGAATGTCAATACCACAACAGGGCAACCAGCTCTGGGAATGCTATCTGATCGCAGACCGCCAAAGGGATTTAAACCCGCATATTCAACAAGAATACAGGCATCTATTCCAATAGCTTCATAGAAGTCCCCAACCTGAGCAGAAATTTAAAAAGAAAGTTTACTCCATGAAGGGTAGTTATAGATAGCTATGTTAGTGTGCCAGTGAAAGAGCAAACAGAAATTTTATTGAGAATTGGAAACTGTGCTTCCTTCAGACTAAATTTACAAGACCACCAATGCCTGACAAAGCTCTTAACGAATGGTATAATTTAAATATAACATACTCTGCAAAGAAGAACTTGACGTGGGAATTTTGACTTGCATTGCAGGATTTCCCAGTTAAGTGTTCCTTCCTTCAGACTACACAAACGAAAATTGAATTTTCCATCAATTTTCTTACAATAATGCTGTCCCTAAAAATAGAGATAAGGGAGTTCAAATATTCACAATCTTCCATTGATGAATAGCCAGGGTTATCAATTACAATACAGTCATAAATTGTGTTCTTGTTGACATTGGTCTGTTGTGAGCTTGTAACTGAACAACAAAGAATTTTTCTGTATTGCAACTTATGTCAGGATACTAAGTCTTTCCTATAGAGAATAGAAAAAAGGCAGAAAAAAACAAGCCAACCTTTTGAATAAAAATGATGATTAACATGTACACTGTAAAGCGCTATGAAATTTGTAAATAAATGTTTTAAAAAAGAAACCAGCAATGAATGTTTTCATTTTTCAGATACAAATTAAAAGGAAAAACATAAAATAATAACCCTCAGTTTCATAAATGCTCACCTTCCATTTTTCAAGTTAGAATCCAAACCAAGCAAATTAGAATATTCAAGTCTTTTTTTAGCTGGACAGTTGAAGGCTTTCTGCACATCTGCAACCTCTGCCATAATTTGGAAAGGAAACAAGAAAGAGAATGCAAGGTTTTCTCAAAATATTATATGGTTTAGGTCAAAACAATGAAATTAAAGAATAGCTCAATTTGAAATTTAAGATGAATAAAAAAACAAACTAACTAAAGGGACCTACCTCCTTCCCACAAAATGTGATAAAGATCTTTCATCTAAAACTTTACTTCGTACTTTGACCTTCCTGGTCAATTTACCACTCCCCCTTGAAACTTTCCTATCTTTAAGTGGTGATGCATTCTCTAGATGTCCATTCAATCTGTTCAACAATTTTGTGACAATAACAGATAAAGCAACCAATATGTAGCTTGAATGAACTCAAGGTCATAAACTATTATTAGCATGCATAACTCTTGATGACTTAGCAGATGTCCTTGTTCAAACACCAAAATCGCAGAAACGATCTTCATGAATCTTTAACGTCTAAACAAAAATTTACTGATACTATTTGCCTCAATTTTTCATATCTGAAAGAAATTTAAAAAGAAAAAAAAAAAAGAAAAATGAAATCATAGCGTAACTTTGTCAAAAAAAAGTCAGAGACTATCCTTCTTACAATTTCCAAGCCTTAATTTAATGCAAAAAAAAAAGGCATGCATTGCAGAGTAAGTAAAGCGCTAGAGAATTAATTATTGACCTCCAGTAACGCTATTTTCAATAACACAGACATGGAAGATACTCATTAAATATAAAAAATATTTAATCGAATTTTAACCAAAATATTTCCGCAAAGGAACCGAGTCATAGCTACGAACAGAAAAACCATAATATAATACTACATATATGAAATGATAGTAAAAGTGCGAGGGAGAGAGAGGTTACCGAAAAAGCGAGCGGGAAGGAGTGAAATGTATGTAGGAGGAAGAGGAGGAGAGCGAAGGGAGAGAGCAAGGGAGCGCCAGAGAGGGAAGCATACGACGACGTTTCTAGTAGCTAGCCTGTACATAGCGAAATGGTGGATGGATTTGTTGAGGTGAAGTGAAGAGTGTTATTTGATGTTGTGTTTGTTGAAGTGAAGGGAGGGTTCGCATAAAACCCCAGAGCAGAGACAGAGCAAAGTGACTTCCCGCCACACGCCAACAAGGGATTTTGACAGTAACATTCAATCAAAGTGAAACAGATAAAGCGCAAAACTTGTGTCTGTTTCTCTGTCTCTTTGCCTTCCTTCAACAAGGGATATTGATTTTTGTTTTTATTTTTTTATTCAGAATTATTTTAAAGGCTAAAATATGTTTCTCATTCCCAAAATCCCCATTTTTTTATTTGGTCCTCTAAAACTTTTTTTTTCTCAAGTAGTCTCCAAAAATTATAATACATTCTCATTTGGTCTCTTGTTAGTGCATCATTTATTATCTCCATTAAATGCTTGCGTGACAGCTTAGGTGGACAAAATAAGCATACATGGCATGCATATGTGTCCTACATGACAAATAAGCCTATAGGTGGTTAATCACGTCTTTTTGTGAATCACATTGATGAACTCTATAATTGTTTTTTTCATGAAATGTGGTGATATAAGTCATGTAGGACACATAAGATGACACATATGCATGTCATGTGTGCTTATTTTGTCTACCTAAGCTGCCACGCAGCATTTAACGGAGATAATAAACGGTGCACTAACAGAGGGATCAAAGGTAATGTATTATAATTTTTGGGGACCACTTGGGAAAAATAAATTTTTGGAGGACCAAATGGGAAAATCGGAATATTTTGGGGACCAGAAACATAATTTATGCTATTTAAAATAGTATATTTCAGTCAATGTCTTGTAGTAAGTTAAGTGTGTCTGTCAAGACCAATAACTAGCTACTAACTTATAAGTTAGTAGTTTGACCAATAAAGTGTTTGGCAAGGTACCTCAAAGTAACTTATTTTAGGAGTTTCTAGCTTATAAGTTACAAACTACTTTAGCTAGCTTATAGCTTGTAGCTTATTTAATTTTCTTCAATCACTATCATTATATTTTAATAAACTTTCCTTAATTATTATCCTTAATTTTTTTACTTATTATTACCTATTTTCAATTTTAGTGACAAAAACATTTCAATTTCTTTTACCTATTATTACTTATATATAGTAATTTAAAAAATTATGATTAACTAAATTATTATTTTATTTTTACTATTTTATGAAATTATTTTTATATTATACTATTTATTTTATTAGTTTCCCTGTTTATTTTAATTTTTAATAAATACTTTATTACTAACAAATTTAATCATTTTTAAAAAAATCTAAATTATAATTACATAATAAAAATTTTTGTTTTAGAAAACAAAAAAAAAATTATATAAAACTTGTGTAATTATATTATTTTATGTCATTTTACTTTTACCAACTAGTTGATAAGTTAGTTCTACCAAACACTTCTAATTCAATAAGCTAGTTTATCAGCTCGTAGCTTATGAGCTACTAGCTAGCTTATCAGCTAGTTTTGACAAACACACCCTTAAAGTGTGTTTGACAAGGCCAATAAACTAGCTATAAGTTTATTTGACTAGCTTATAAACTAGTTTGACCAACACAAAAGTATTTGGTAAGTTACCTCAAAGTGGCTTATTTTAGGAGCTCATAGCTTATAAGTTATAAGCTATTTTAGCTAGTTTATAGCTTATTTAATTTCTTCCATCACTATCCCTTATATTTTAATACATTTCCTTTATTATCCTTAATTTCTTTTTACTTATTATACCTATTTTCAATTTTAATGACAAAACATTTCAATTTCTTTTACCTATTATTATCATATATAAGTAATTTAAAAAATTACAAATTAATTAAATTGTTATTTTCTTTTTATTATTTTATGAAATTATTTTATATCATACTATTTATTTTACCAATTTCACTATTTATTTCAATTTTCAATTAATTTTTTTATCACTATAAAATTTAATAAGAATTTATTAGTTTTTAAAAAATCTAAATTATAATTATATAATAACATATTCCTATCTAGAAAACACAAATAGAATTTATATAATAAAACTTATGTAGTTATATTCTTTTTGTCATTTTATGTTTACCACCTAGCTATCAGCTTGTTGTACCAAACATATTTAACTCAATAAGCTAGCTTATCATCTCGAAGCTAGCTTATCAGCTAGTTTTGCCAAAACAACCCTTAACTTGTAGTGCGATTGGTTTACCCGGAAACCACGTTTCAAACGTGAATCAGGGCAGACGCTATTTTCAGTAGCGTTGGCCCGGATCCACGTTTGAAACGTGGTTTTAAAGTAAATCAAACACACACTAAGATTATTTCCAAGTTGCTTAAAAGTTATTATATTAATTTTTATTAGGATCCTACTTATACACATCATTTTTTTAACTTTTAAAACAAGTCTTGTAATTTAAGCAATTTTGCATTCCAATAAATAACTCTATAAGAACTCTAAGCAATCATTGAATAAGTGCTTTGGTTGTTTATGTGGTGGTGGTGGTAAGTGGAGGACGATGACTATAAATTGGAGAGTGAGTGGGAGCTTATTTTTCTTAATCTTGTTCTCTTGATAAGCTAAAACAGATGTTAAGGTACCGGGGGAATATGGTGTGGGTGGGTGGTTTTCAGGGAGGGAAGAAGAGGGAGTGGGAATAGCGAAAATAATGGGGTGGATTTTTTTGGCAAATGTTTTGGTGATTTTAAGACCGTAAATATAAGAATGGACCTTGAGAGAAAGAAAACATGTCATATCAACACTTGAAATACGTAATTTGAGGGAAGGGAATAATTGGAAAAAAAATTATATGGACTAAAAGCCAAATTCGCTGATTTTAAGGGATCAAAAAATATTTTATACCCTAAAATGTCTCCATATGTCGGTTGCAAACCTAAACAAAGGCTTAAATATGTTTTTAGTCCCTATAATATAGGTCATTTTATTTTAGTCCATGTACTTTTTTTTTTGTTTTTCATCCCTAAAAAATTTTTCCTTTGTCTTTCATCCCTAACAAATTACATCAATTAGTTCATCAATAGACATAACTCAAATGAGAATTTTGTTAGTCAATAGACAGAAAAAAAATTGCAGAGAAAAAAAAGTTATTATAGGTTTTTCCTGCTTTATATAATGAATCCAAGTCTATTGAAATTTCAAATAATTGAATACATAAAGAATTTATTTCCTTAACCCACGAGGAGTTCAAAAATTTTATGTAACAATTCAGTAAAAGAAGCAAAAGGACACTGTGATGTTGGATGAGGATGAGATGAGGTGAAAAATAAAAAAATTATAGGAACTAAAAACAAAAGGGCCATATTTATAGAGACTAAAAATAAATTTAAGTTGAGCAGAAAAATCACACGTGGTAGATGATGTGGCACTCCGTTAGCCACATAAGCTTAAAGTTAATGATAGGGACCAAAATGACAAACGAAAAATTTTATAGGGATGAAAAAAAATAATTTATAGAGACTAAAAACAAAATTACCCATGTTTTATAGGGACTAAAAATAAAATAACTCATATTTATAGGGACTAAAATATATTTAAGCCTGAAACAAAATATACACAAATTATTCCATCTTATCAACAGTAATAACTTATATAACTTTTATTTCTTACCTATACCCATTAAATTCATAATCGTGTTATTCTTTATCAAGTTTAAACATGACACGGCAAGCCCATCAACTAAAAACAAGCTACCATCATAGACAAGATTGAAAGTGAGTTTTAAGTGATGAAAATTATATTCAATTTATTTTCTCAAAAAAAGCAAGTTTATAGTAAACTAGTGATGAAAATTATATTCAATTTATTTTCTCAAAAACAAGTTTATAGTAAAACTATAGAGTGGGTCTAAGGTGTATTGGGTGAGAATAACTATACTCCCTCCGGTCCTATTTATAAGACAATTCAGACAAAAGTACACATATTAAGAAAAGTAATAAATGCGTTGATTTTCAATAAATTAATTTATAAGATTACAAGTTTACCCCTATTTAAAATTAAATGTCACTACCATGATAATTGTGTCACCTTGAAACCTTTAATGGTCAATAAGGGCAAATATGAGAAAAAAAAACAATAAATGCTTCTAGATTTGTGTACTTTATCTTATAAATAGACCATTGAAAATTTTCAAACTTTGTCTTATAAATAGGACCGGATGGAGTATTGTATAAGAGACATACTCAAAATTTTGAAATTAGCAAAGTGGTCCCCGATATTGTTTTGACAAAAATAATAAGTAAAATATTAGTAAAGTAGTCAACTTTTTTAGTAATTTGGAAACAATAAACAAAGAAAAAGAACAACACAAAAAATCAAGCAGGGCTATCTAAGATGAGCTAGCACAACATCATGATGCGGAGTAGTCCACCAAGTTCTAAAGTCACGATCAGAATGGCACACATTCTAGCTAGTGAATCAACAACTTGATTGTCTTGGGGGTCGCATAGAGAATTGATCGGTGGATACTTGCATAATGACACTGACTAGGTTGTGAATTTGTTTTCCCAAATGAGAAAGGATGGCGTCGAACCAAATCATTTGTGTACCTCACATTATTGATTATACAAAAACAAATTCACATTTTAGTTAACAGAATTTCTCAATAAGAAATTGTTATTGATTAGTGATTTAGTAATTTATGTTTTATGTTCTTGCAAATCAGGGGGTAAAAAGTGTGAATGAAGCAAGAATTAGGTTTATGATGTTTTTAAAGTATCACCCACAATGAAGATTGTCAGACCCGTAAGAAAGAAGCTTAAAATAAAAAAGTATTCAATATATTGGGTTCCATGTTAAATCCCACAATCACCTTGTGTAGTTGTTGAAGTTTGCACATAAGACTTAATGAGTTCCATCATAGAGAATTAATCGGTAATATTGGTTCTAGAAAAGACTTGGCAAGATTTTGGTCATGTTGAGACACTCATTCTAGAAAACCTCATAATCCCGTTAATATTTTTATCACTATTAAAATTTTTTCTATCAATTAAATTAACATTTTAAAAGTATTTTAAATTTAACAAAGTACCCTTACAGTACAATGTATATTCAAAAGAATCAAACTAAAGTTGTAAATATATATAACTTAACTTAAAACATAATTTAAAGTGGTTAAAAATGCTACCAAATTCCCTAATAAAAATAAGAAATAAAAATTATTAAAAATTATAATATTTAATAATATAAATAAAATTAATATAGTGATATTTTATAAAAATATTATTTAATTTTCTTAATTAATACTTTATGGCACTTATTACAATCATCCAAGTTGTTAAATTAATTTTTTTTTTCCAATACTACATATTCCTCAACCAGAGATAATACTATTTGAGTCGGGTAAAATCTCTATGGGCGGTTGTTCTGGACCGAGATAAGACACGGTCAACGCTGACGTCGGGAATTCATGAAAGCTCCGACATACACCTCCGAGATCTACGCGTCGGAAGCTCCTCCATTTGTTTATCCTATTTGCATTATGCGTTTAAGTGCAGTCGTGGTCGACTAGCCGGCATGCCATCACGGATTATCCTGGTCTTATCATAGCGCGTGCAGTTAATCTCGACCAAGCGCGTGAGCGCGATTTCAGGGATCTGTTGCAACCTTCCAACGGACTTTCCCGCCAAAACATGATTATAAATACGCAATGGTATTATTGCCAGGTACGCTTTCAATTCATACTTACTGAAAACTCTGCTCGAGCATACACTGACTTAAGCATCGGAGTCCCTGCAGGTATACCACCACACCCGCCGTCTCTCTCGCCGTTGAAGACTCTCAGCACCACCGTAGCGGAATTCCTGGAAGATCATTGGCTCCATCTATGGGAAACGCATTATTGAATTCTCCCATCTTCTTTGTTGAATCTTGAAGATCTTCCATATCAATCTAACAATGGTAGGAACCAGGAGTAGCTCTTACGCCGCTGGAGATAATGCAAGTTCATTCGTGACCAGTGGAACTGCACCAGCAGTCTTCTCTACACCACAGGTCCCGTCTCTGCCACAACAGGCATTCCTCCACCGCGCCCTGCTGCACCTCGCCCTCGTCCACCTCCTCCTTCTCACGGGAGCCATGGCTCCCCAGCAACTCCACCGGATCAACCTTCCCGTGGAGAACTTATGGAGTTCATCCGCCGCCAAGGCGCCATGCTGGAGCAATACGCTCAGCGCCTTGAAAAACCTGAGACGGAGCCATAATTGCAGCAATTTCAACGTCGTCTTTCTGAACAAGAAGGAGGTTCTGAGCGCCAACCTTCACCACGACGTGCGTCTAGAGCTTCTCCATACCCAGAGCATCACTCCTCTCCTCAAAGGGAGCATCCACCATCATTCAGGCCGGAGCACCACCATTCCCCGCAACCTTCATCACAGTCAGTGCATTGAAACACTCGTCCTCGTAATCGTATAGCACCAGTTCTTGAAGAATCTCGTCATGTTAATGATGATAAGGTTATACAAGTCGTTCTGCCATTTTCGAAATGCATTATGCTTTTTCCAGTAGACAAGCGTTTCGAGAAAGTCCCTGTTCTGGAGCTTTATGACAGGATGGGAGATCCCTTAGAACACCTGGACATTTACGAATCTGCAATGTCCATCAGGAACGCTTCAGAGCCAATCATGTATAGAGTGTTCCCATTGTCCCTGAAGAAAACCGCCCGGTGGTTCCAGACACTTCCGCCACGGTCCATTAACACCTAGGCCGACTTGAGGGCCAAGTTCATTATCATCTTTACCACCAGTAAGGTCCAGCCAAAGACTGAGGCGTCTTTGAAGCAGATCCGACAACGGCCTTCAGAATCACTCCGGGATTACATCAGTCGTTTTACTAATGAAGGAGGCTCTGCTTGTTCAGGGGCTGCAGCCCAGGGTGCAACTAATGTTGGCCAAGGATGGCCTTATTCCACATTCTCCTTTTGGATTGAACTTTCCAAAAGCAGGCCATCCACCATGGAGGATTTTTTAACAGGGCCGAGGAATATATTAGCTTTTAGGATGAAGAAATTGCCCTTAAAGTGAAGGAGGTTAACCCCGGCCAAACCTCTAAAGCACAGGGGCAGAAGAGCGACAAGGGTGGCTAGCAGGAAAACAAAGGGGATCGCGAGGTTCTTGGACGATACAACTCCTATACTCCCCTCAATACATCCCGAAGTAAAATCCTTAATGAGATCTTGAATGTTGTGATGTATAAGGTCGGGATGAGAAGACCCAGACCAATGAAGCCGATATCCTTAACGGATACCAAATACTGTCGGTTTCACAAGTCTAAGGGCTATGACACTGATCGTTGCATCCGGCTGAAGGACGTTATAGAAGAACTAATATGACGTGGCAAGCTGGATAGATACAAAAAGGAGGAAGGCGGAGATAACTCCAGTCGTTAAGATTTTGACAGACGTAGAAGTGAGAATCGGCGTGATGATCATCGCCATGAGACCAGTCGACATGGCCGCAACAGATCCCAGACCAGATCACCCAGAAGAGAAAGATCAAGGTCAAGATGGCATGAGGTGGATCATACACCATCGTCTTCTGCCAGAAGGGATCGCTGTGATCAGTCGTCGTGCTCTCGGCGATAATCCCCAGCCGGGGAACAACGTCCTCCCCAGGAGCATCCCGTTATTTATGTCATTGTCAGGGGATTCGCCGGAGGAGGTGAAACTGGTAACGCAAGAAAGAGACATCTAAAGGAGATCCTCTTGGCCTCATCCTCATTAGAGGTGTCAAAATGGGCTACCCGGCCCGGCCCGGCCCGACCCGCATCGGGTAGCGGGCTTGTGCGGGCAGGGCTAAAATACCCGGCTAAAATTCGGTCCTGTGAACTTAGTGCCCTAGCCCGGCCCTATGCGGGTAGCAGGCTTGTGCGGCCGGCCCGGTTAAAAAAAAATTAACTTATTCAAAAATGTTGCTCATTAAAATTGTAAACAATTATACTTTTACAAACTAAAAAAAAATTACAATTTAGTTATAAAAATCATTTAAAAGGGGAAAAGCAAAATGAATTTGCATTCGATGAATCGAAATTGTTCCAAGATTTTTCCATTTTATAATAGTACTCAATTGATATGTAATTAAATTAAATTAAATAAACCTATACTAGCACTTGTTCCAAAAATTGTTCTTCAAAATTGATTCTAAATTGTTCCAAGATTTTTCCATTTTATAATAGTACTCAATTGATATGTAATTAAATTAAATAAACCTATACTGCACCTGCACCTGTTCCAAAAATTATTCTTCAAATAGGATTATAAATACATATTTGACAAACTTGGATTTGAGGAAGTATTATATGCACTAATATAATATATACTCGATCATAATTGTTTTAATTAATTAGTTATCTATCAAAAGAAAATCATAATTACTCACCATATCCATTGACTTCACAGTAGAAATTTCAATTTTCAGAACTTCAAACATTTTTAGATGGAAGAAAAATAAAAAATGGGTCATGCCAGCGAACTTAAGCATAACTCAAAGCAAGGCAATTTATTTTTTAAAAATGGGCCGCCCTTAGCCCGATCGGGTAGCCCGGCCCGAACCCGCTTAAGACCGGGCTTTTTCATTATCGGGCTAAAAAGCCCGGCAAAAATTCGGGCCTCTAATTTAAGTGCCCAAGCCCTCCCATATTGCGGGTTCGGGCGGGCCGGCCCATTTTGACACCTCTAATCCTCATCACGTCCAGAGCACAGTTCTCAGAGGCGGAAGCTAACCCCTCTCAGCTTCTCTGAAGATAATTACGGCCCAGTTGTCCCGGGTCATGGTGATCCTCTCCTTATTTCAGCTTTCATGGCAAATCATGAGGTCTGGAGGGTGTTCGTGGATCAAGGGAGTTCCGCCGACATCATGTTCTTCAAGACATTTCGGAAATTGCATATCCCGGAATCAGACTTGTTGCCTTACAACGACGGTGATTTAATAGGTTTTACTGGAGATAAAATACGCCCAGATGGCTACGTGGAACTCCTGGTCACCTTTGGGCAACCCCCGATCTCAAAAACCACTAAGGTTCATTTTCTAGTAGTGGACTGCCCCACCACATACAACGCGATTCTTGGGAGGCCAACATTGAACGCCATAGGGGAAATAATCTCCATAAGTCATTTGATAATGAAGTTTTAAAGTGATGAGGGTGAGATCATCAGTATCCGGGGTGATCAAGTCGCGGCTCGGGCTTGTTACAAGGAATCCTTGAAGATCTCAAAGCTAGAGAAACTAGCCTAGCCTCAAGAACAAGAAACTGAAAACGATCCATCTTCCGCCGCAGTGATGCTTGCTGCCGACCTTGATGTCAGGGAAGATTTCGCCAACCTGAGGACGGTCCCAGAAGGCACCCCCTGTCCTCTACAAATTGGCCCTAGCCCGGATCAAGTCGTCCAAGTCGGGAGTGGGCTTAGTGCGAAAGATGACGAGGCTCTCTGCATACTTATTCACAATAATTCAGACTTATTTGCATGGACTGTTGCC
Source organism: Sesbania bispinosa (assembly GCA_026901365.1). Classification (NCBI taxonomy): domain Eukaryota; kingdom Viridiplantae; phylum Streptophyta; class Magnoliopsida; order Fabales; family Fabaceae; genus Sesbania; species Sesbania bispinosa. Next base: position 185,487 of record QLOH01000044.1, read on the forward strand.
GATATGTCAGGTTTGGATCCCGAGGTCATCTGTCACCGTCTATCTGTTGATCCGAGGATCAAGCCCGTTAAGCAAAAGCGTCGGAAGATGTTGGCAGAACGTGCTGAAGCCGCCTGACAGCAAGTCTCTGAGCTCGTTGACGCCGGCTTTATTAGGGAGGTTAAATATACCACCCGGTTATCTAATGTAGTCCTTGTAAAGAAGTCAAATGGAAAATGGCGGATGTGTGTAGATTATACCAATTGAATAAAGCATGCCCTAAAGATTCTTACCCTCTGCCTAACATCGATCGTTTGGTCGATCAATCTTCCGGCTTCCGCCTTTTATCTTTTATGGACGCTTATTCCAGCTACAATCAAATACCTATGTACCCCTAGATCAAGAAAAGACTGCCTTCATGACAGAGGGCGCAAAATGTTATTATCATATGATGCCATTTGGGTTGAAAAATGTCGGCACAATGTATTAGCGGATAATGAATAAAGTTTTCCAGGATCAGATTAGCAAGGTCATCGAAGTCTACGTAGATGACATGATTGCTAAACGTAAGACAGATGCAGAACACGTGCAAGACCTCGGGTCCATTTTTGACCAATTAAGGCGGTACAACACGCGTTTGAATCCCAAAAAGTGCATCTTTGGCGTCCGGGCAGGAAAGTTCATGGGTTTTATGCTAACAGAGTGTGGTGTAGAGGCCAACCCGGAGAAGTGCAGGGGTGTACTTGACATGAAGAGTCCAACCTCAGTAAAAAGAAGTTCAACAGTTAACGGGAAGGCTTGCCGCCCTCACCAAGTTTATTGCCAGATCAGCAGCCCGAGCACTACCCTTCTTCCGGCTTCTGAAGAAGGAGAAAGAATTTTCCTGGGATCACGAGTGCGAAGAAGCTTTTAACAGATTAAGCAAATTCTAGCATCTCCTCCCATCTTAACCCAACCTCAGGTCGGAGAAGTTCTATTCTTATATTTATCAGTGGCCAACGAAGCCGTGGCCGCGGTACTCATAAGGGAAGTCGACGGAAATCAACTGTCGGTATTCTTTGTTAGCAAGGCATTGCAAGGCCCGGAGCTTAGATACCCCAGAGTCGAAAAGATCGCATTATCTTTGATCACGACAGATATTTTTTAGCCCACCAAATCGTCGTGTGAACTAACCAGCCAATCAGAAAAGTGTTTCACCGGCCAGATCTGGCCGAAGGATGGTATCATGGACAGTAGAACTCTCAGAGTTTGGGATAACTTATGAACCTCGACAAGCAATTAAGGAACAAGCTCTTTCAGATTTTATTGCAGAACTTACGCCGGCCTCAGAAGCTTCAGATGGATTGTGGGATGTTCATGTTGATAGATCTTCGAATCCAAAAGGAAGTGGTGTCGGGATATTGCTTGAGAGCCCCCAGGGCGTCACACTTAAACATTCTTTGAGTTTCTCATTTCCAACATCCAATAACCAGGCTGAATACGAAGTGTTGATAGCCGGACTACTGATGGCTCCGAGGTAGAAGCATGTCGGGTGAGGATTAACAGTGACTCTCAACTTGCTGTTTCTCAGGTGAAGGGAGACTATCAGGTCAGAGATCCTTTATTATTAAAATATCTCAAAAAAGGGAAACAATTGTGTGATTGCTTTTCCGAAGTTGAAATAAACTACATTCTGAGGGAGAGGAATTCCAGAGCAAATGTATTATCCAAGCTTGCAAGCACAAGGTCTTCTGGGAACAATAGATCTGTGATCCAAGAGGTTATCTCGTTCCCAACTGTGATCATGGTTTTGGAAACCGACGAATGCTGGTACACAGGGATTCAAAGATACCTGGAAGCTGGCATACTCCCTCAACAGCCTGAGGATGCTCGTCCGATACAAAGGCAGGTAGCACGTTACTGCCTGGTCCAGGAAACCCTTTATAGAAGAGGGCTGGCCCAACCACTCCTGAAGTGCATTTCGGAAGATCTTTCCGACTACATAATGACTGAGGTCCATGAAGGCGTCTGTGGTCACCACCCCGGAGGGCGCTCATTAGCTCGAAAGATTCTTTGAGCAGGATATTAGTGGCCAAATATGGAAACGGATTGTGCTGAATATGTAAAGAAATGTTTGTCTTATCAAAGGCACGCCAATACATCGAGCCCCCACCGAGGAATTATGGTCGATTTCAGCGTCGTGGCCTTTCTCTTGGTGGGGGATGGACATCCTCGGACCATTCCTAGTGGCCCCGGGGCAATTGAAATACCTCGCGGTTGCAATTGATTATTTTACCAAGTGGATCGAGGCACAACCCCTAGCAAAGATCACAACAAAGAATCTTGCCAAGTTCATCTATCGTCTTATCATTTGCAGATTTGGCATTCCACATACAATGGTGGCGGATAATGGAACCCAGTTCACAGACAAGGGCTTCCATGAAATGTTGGCCGAATTCCACATCCGTCATAGGTTCTCGTCTGTGGAGCACCCCCAAACCAATGGCCAAGCAGAAGCAGCCAACAAAATCATATTGAAAGGTCTCAAGAAGCGCCTAGATACAACAAAGGGCCCTGGGCGGAACAACTACCAAACAGTCTGTGGGCCTATCATACGAAACCACATTCAACCACGGGAGAAACCCCTTTCCGCCTTACTTACGGGGTGGACGTCGTGATCCCGGTGGAAGTTAGGGAACAAAGCTTCATATTACAGGCATATGATCCCAACTTCAACAACTCCCGGATGCGTGAAGAACTTAATTTGATTGAGGAAATCCGAGAAAAAGCCTTTATCCGTGAAGCCGCCATTAAACGACAGTCGGCCACGTCATAACAAAAAGGTAATTCCGCGAATGTCTGAAGTCAGAGACCTGGTTCTTAGAAGGGCAGATGTCGGAAACAAGAATGCATCCCAAGGAAAGTTTGCTGAAAACTGGGAGGGCCCCTATAGGATAGTGGCCAAGACCGGCATTTGAGCATATTCCTTGGAGACATTGCCAGGGGAAGCCATTCCACGGACATGGAACATGGATAATCTCCGCAGGTATTTTAGTTAAATCTTTTGTGGAGATAACGTGGCATATTGTATTTCGGACAAATCCCTTGTGGTTCCTTAAAAAGGATTAATAAAAGCAAGTTATTTCATAATCGTTTTAAAAGATTCATTATTTATTATAGGACTTAGTTCCTTGAGTATTTCGGACTTAGTTCCTCGATTATCTCGGACTTAGTTCCATGAGCATTTCGGACCTAGTTCCTCGACTATCTCGGACCTGGTTCCTCGACTATCTCAGACTTAGTTCCTTGAGCATTTCAGACCTAGTTCCTCGACTGTTTCGGACTTAGTTCCTCGACTATCTCGGACTTAGTTCCTTGAGTATCTCGAACTTAGTTCCTTGAGTATCTTGGACTTAGATCCTTGAGCATCTCGAACTTAGTTCCTTGAGCATTTCGGACCTAGTTCCTCGACTATCTCGAACTCAGTTCCTTGATTATTATCCAATTTATTCCTTATTATCTCGGACTAAGTTCCTCGACTCATTTGCGTATTAATTATCAAAACCCCGACAGGGAATATGACGCATATGGCGGATAGTCATTAAAAAGCGGAAAGACATTGGCGCAAAAGTAACATATGATTAATATGAATTATTCAGGCCATAATGGCAGTCAAATACTTAAGATTCAAAATTACTAAGGAAAAGAAGAAGAATGATGGAGGAGATACAAGGCATAACCGGCATCTCGACCCTTCATTCAGCTGTAGGAGGTACATTCTCTTCATCAACTTGAGCATCTTGACGAGGAACCTTACCTTCAACAGCAACGACTTCATTAACGGGATCCCCTTCCTCCCTCACTTCAGCCTCGATGATCGGGCTTGCCGGCTCCTCATCTCCGGGTTCGCACTCCGCATTGCCGCCAGCTTCAGCGCGGTACCACTTTCCATTTTCAACGATGCACAATGTGGACATGCCCCGGGTTCTCAGCTCTACCTCATTCAGGAACTTCATCTACTTGATCGCGGTGTGAAAATACATCGCGACAGATTCTTCCCAAATCTTTCTGAGGCTCTCTATCTCCTCTTCGTCCTCCTTCCCCTTCTTCAGTTCCAGGATCTCTTTGCGAAGAAGTTCCAATTCAGTTTTAGCCACCTTGGCCTCATCCGCAACCGCCTTGGCATCATCCAAGGCCTTCTATTTCTCATTAGTAAGTGTCTTATTATGAAGGGTGAGGTCGGCGACACTTTTGTTCAGTTTCTCACTCTCCTCCGTCAGCGTCTTCACCTTCCCCACCGCAACCTGAAGTTCAGCCTCTTCCGCTCCAAGCTTGGCGGCTACCTGTGTTGGAAACATACAGGGAAACACTAGAAGGGGGGTTGAATAGTGTTTCTATATATAACTTGACGTATTATGGAAACCTTTTTACAAAGAGAGCTTTTCAGATAAAGTTTCAGATACTGGAGTGTTTATCTGAAATTTTTTGTCTTTTGTCTGAAACGTTTTCAGATGAAGTACAATCTGAAGATTCACTTTCAGTTCAGACAATGCTTTGTCTGAAGTTCGTCTTCTTCCTGAAAGGTTTCAGACAGTATGAAAACTTATATTGTTGAAGATGTTTAAACGTTCAGTATATATAAATACAAGTTCAATCCCCTTAAAGTTAGTATATAAACTGAATTGAAAGAGATAAGGGATAGAGATACTTAGACAAGGAATTTATCCTGGTTCACCCACTCAACTGTGAGCTACGTCCAGTCCCAGTGCAAGCACGCTATTGGATTTTCACTAATCCCGCAAGATTATAAGTATTCTTTTTGTCAAGCCTCTTCAGGCTCTACACCAAGTATTCTTTTCTATCAAGCCTCTTCAGGCTCTACACCAAGTATTCTTTTCTATCAAGCCTCTTCAGGCTCTACCACAAGTATTCTTTTCTGTCAAGCCTCTTCAGGCTCTACACCAAGTATTCTTTCTGTCAAGCCTCTTCAGGCTCTACACCAAGTATTCTTTTTTCCACCAAGCCTCTTCAGACTCTCAGACACTTATCCAAGTGTAACCCAAGTATTCTTTAACAAGCAAGCCTCTCCAGGCTCAATCCCAAATGTTTACAAGGAATAAGTTTAAGCTATGCAACTATGAACAAGTTCAGAGCTTAAACTCAGAATTGTACAAGATAACCGAGTAGATTCAGGATATGAAAATATGAGTACAATTACAATGAAAACAGAGTAAGTTTTTCAGAGAAAAACTGATGCAGCGATTTGGCTCTTTGAATGATTTTCTTGTGAGCTTTTTCTTAGTTTTTCTACCAGCCAGCTCTCACTTGTATTGGTCTTGAACGAAGCTATTTATAAGCACAGGAATGAGACACACTCAATGAAACCGTTAGAGATGCAAATAATCCTGTTGTGAAATGATCTCTGATAGCTTCTGACACAGTACAAGGATGCAGAACAGCGCAAGCCTGTTCTGACTTCTGCAAATGCTGCGACGCTTAGAACTTTCCTCTTAAGTGATAGAAATTTGAATATCCAGAAAAGTTCCCGTTCTGTTTGCCTTAAATAGGTTAGACCATAGTCTTGTTTCAGAAGGCGTTGACAGAGAAAATCTTCATCAAATCTCTTCAGAGGCTTCTCCTCTTGAGACGAAACTTGATCTCAGATAAACTGTTACAGACAATGTCTTCAGATGGTCTCTTGACTTCAGATGATATTTCACTTCAGACAAAACATCTTCTTCAGATGGATGTTACGCTTCAGATGATAGACCATTTCAGATTGTTCTTCTGAGCTTCAGATGATAACATGCTTAAGATGAACAACCACTTCAGATGATCCTACTTCTTCAGACAGTAGGACACTTCAACCTTATGATGACTTTAATTTTCAAACAGCTTGAATCTTTAGACGGCTTCACTTCTTCAGACAGATGACCATTTCAGATAGTCCAACTTCTTCAGACAATTGCCACGTCAGAAAGTATTCATGACGTAAAGAGATCAGCTTGCTGAATTCAAAGTATACGTTAATAGCATAAGCAGTTATTCTTGTAACTTAGTCAAATTTGTTGTTCATTAAAACTTGGAAATATGTGGCTCAATCATTATTAAATTCTTAATGATAAATTGAGACTCAACAACCTGATGGAAGCTCTTCTTTATTTTGGGGAGTGCGGTCAGGTCCTTTGTGGCCCCAACAAAATATTGGGCAAGCATTGCCCCGTCCATGCACCATTCCGTCATGGAATTCAAGTATTCAGTCATCTCCTCCTCGGATTTTTAGCCGAACACATGTCGGCCCTGGACAGCGAGATGATGACGGACCTCCTCTTCCGTCATGTCCGAGCTCGGGAGCCCAACACCAGGAACCCTTTCCCCTTTTCCTTATCTTAAGGAGGGGTAACAATTGAGGCTGAACTTTTGAGCATTGGCTGGGGTGGCCTCTTCTCCGGGATCTGTCTTTCCGGGATAGCTTCTATTCTTGGGCGTTTGGCCTTGGGATCTCCAGCACCCTGTGATCCAGAAGCTTCCGCGACATGTTTTCCCCTTTTGGCAGCAGCAACAACAACATTCTTTTTGGCTAACCTCTCCGCCATCAGTTGCTGATTTTTGGAAGCCATCTCCTCTGCATCAAAAAACCAAGATAAAGTTAGAAACATGGAAAACAGAGGAAATTGTGAAGGTAAGTTGACATTTACCCAATGCTTGACGGGTTATCTCGTCGCCCTCAGTTATCACGGATTGGCAGCTTAGAATCACGTGATCTTTCACGAAGGCTTGCAAAGCCGCTACAACTTCCTTTTTAGCCACGGAAAGCTCTGTGAAATCCACGACGTACTCCTTGGAGGGCCTTTGGAAGTGGGACAAGTTCCAGTACGGATGGATAATCCGGTTCCATCTTTCCCAAGAATGTTCTCCCTCCCGGCATCAAAAGGTCGGATAAACACGAACCTTTCTTTGAAGTTTTTGTAAGATTCCCGGAAGATCTTGAAGATCTTCCCCCCGGGGCCTGATCGCAATGCCAACCACGAATATCTGTCCCATTCTTTGACGGTTAAAGGCCGAAAAAAGTGGAAGAAGACGTCGACGTGCAATTCAAGCTCAAGGGCGGAGCACATCAACATAAAGCTCCTGATGAAACCCCAACCGTTGGGATGAAGCTGCGAGGGAGCAACCTCTAAGTGCTCAAGAACGTCCAACTTGAAGTCAGAGAAGGCTAGCTAGAATCCAAGGTCTTCAAACAACATCTTATACATTGGGATAAAAAGGTTATCCCGGAGATCTCCCTGTGAGGAGATTCGTGCATCCTCCCCGGGAACCTCCAACTCCCAATCTCTTTCCTTGCCCGGTTCCACCCATTCTACGTGACGAAGGCCAACTCCAGCGCTTCCTCTGAGCTATATGCGCAGGATGTCCCAAGAGCCTCCGTATCCACCCAGGTCATAGACGCCAGACTCGGTGGGATTGGGAAATTTGTAACAGGTGAGGTGTGAATTATCTGCCTTTCCATCTCGGACCTGTCCAAAAGTCCATATGACAAGTTAAAATCTGAAGATGATGAGTCTGCACGGGAGTACTCTCAAACTATCTCGTCAGATTCCGCGGACACTACCTCGAGATAACTCCATCTTTGGAGGATGCGAGCAGTTTTAACTACTGTTTCGCGTTGAGAATTCCCAACACTGGCCACCCCGGAGGAGCGCCTGCACCTTAAAACCAAGTCGGGGATACTTGGATTCTCAAGCTCCTCCGTAACTACGAAGCATTTTCGTCTATTTTCAGCAGCCAAAATCTTGGCTCTAGCCCTCGTTATCATGGTGCCCCCCAGAAGAAGATATAGACAGGGGGCAGAGCGGTACCTTTCAAGAATCTTGAGCGGAAATCCTCTACTTCTCGAATAAAATCAGCAGCAATGAAGTGCATACAATGTGGGCAACCTCCTGGAGCAAGACGCAGTTCACAAAGGTCGCAGCTTCAAAGGCAAAGAAGCACAATTGCAGGACGAAGGCACTCGAAGAAGAAGAAAAATTCTCTAGAGGAAATAAGGAAAGTGGAGCCGTTTTCTAACTCCCGCTTTTAAATATTTCAAATCAACGGTCAGGATCGTGCTAGACAACGAAGCCCACGGGCGCAAAACAACGCGATGCTGGCACGTGGAGGAGCAGTTATCAAATCAAACGTCACGTCAGTTACATCAGAAGCTGAAACGACACCATCCCGAATCGTATCTCGGAAGACCTCGGAAATACCTACTACCCGGGTGTCGAATTTTAATTACTGGCATCTGAAGATCTCAAGTCGGATACTTTATCATAAACCATTTGGGGAAACTGTTCTGGATTGAGATAAAACACAGTCAACGCTGACGCCGGGAATAGATTCCGACATCTAATCATGAAAACTCCGACATACACCTCCAAGATCTACGCGTCGGAAGCTCCTCCATTCGTTTATCCCATTTGCATTATGCGTTAAAGTGCAGTCGTGGTCGACTAGCCGACATTCCACCACGATTATCCCGATCTTATCACGCGCGTGTCAATCTCGGCCCGCGGTTGAGCGCGATTTCAGGGATCCGTTGCAACCGTCCAACGGACTTTCTCGCCAAAACATGATTAAATACGCATTGATGTATTTTCCTGGTATGCTTTCAATTCATACTTACTGAAACTCTGCTCGAGCATACACTGACTTAAGCATTAGAGTCCCTATAGGTACACCACCACCCGACACCCCACCCGTCTCTTCGCCGTCCTCTCAACACCAACGTTGCATAATTCTTGGAAGATCATGGCGACAAAGCTTTTTCTCTAAGTATTTAAGCCGTATACTTAATGCTCAAATTCAAAATCACGGGTTACTTATGAAATGATGAACGTGTTCAGTGTTCAAATTATTAGAGTTGAAAGAGCCATTATAGAAGAGAAAGAAAAAACTGTAAAAAAACTAAAAAAACTGTAAAAGAAATTAATCAATCAAATCAAATTAATGAAATATACATTCATTTCACCGGTTTTTGCCTCCCTCCAAGATCCCTGGTAAAAGTGCGAAAGAAAAATCAAACAACACACACACTTCACATAATAAACGAACAAACATATATTAAAATAAATTAATATTAATATATTAATAAAAAAAGAAAGACAAAGCTCAACTACTTTCATCAGCCGCCACACCCTCTTGCTGTGCTTCAACATCCATGGCTTCCTCTGTGGTTTCTCCACCATCCTCCTTCTTCCACACCAAGGTTCGTTGATTCCTTCCCACCCATTTCACATTCCCATATCCAACGCATCAATCTCATTCTCCTTTTCTTTTTATGTCTCAAAGATGCGTTTTTTCTTCACCCCTTTTGCTCAAAAGGGTTTAACTTTGCTCCAACTCATGTTTTTTTCTGCTTTTCATTGTCTCTCAGAAGGACCTGGGTCTCTCTGCTTTCTCTTCCTCCTCTTCACAGCGATGCCAGAAACCTGCTTCCAGGAGAATCTGTTGTTCCGTTGCGGCGCTCAGCAATTGCAGCGCCAGCCTTCCACCACCGGATCAGTTCTGTTGCTTTGTTTTTTTGGATACCCTTTTGGATTTTGCTGTTTTTGAGTCCTTGTTGATGATCGAGGGTTGTTCGATGGGTTTCAGGTCAAGAACGCGATGACCATGACAGAGAAGATATTGGCTAGAGCTTCTGAGAAGGCCCGTTGAGCCTGGGGATAATGTTTGGGTCAATGTTGATTTTTATGACACATGATGTGTGTGTCCTGGTTCTATTGAATTTTCAAGAGGGAGTTTGTGAGGATGCCAAGGTTAATTTAGTCTGGCTGTTTACTCAATCTCTCTCATTTTGACTTTTAATTTCTGATGGTTGTAAACTTAATTTAGGATTGATTATTCGTAAAGCTGCTGTGTGAAATTCATTATATGTGATTGGATTGGATGTGTTCTGGAATTGTGGAGATTGATTTTAGGTAATTTGAAGGAGGATGAACTGTGCTGGTTGTTGAAGATGATAGGACCAAAGTCATGTAATGAGATTAATTTGAAGAACAATCTGAGTAGTAGTAGTAGTTGCTGCTTATCAAAAGTAATTATGTGTTTTCTCTTGAGAGTTTTTGTCAATTTAGGAATCATGTGAGTGGCGCTAGTATTCAAATCACTAAAAGGGGATATACAATGATACTTTTTCTGCTATGATTGATTTCAAATAAACTCTTCTGGTTTAATTGTGCACTTGTTCATGTCCATGACATATATGGTTGATTCTTTTATCTTGAATTGAAAGTTATCTGTGCATAACTGCATTCCTAGTAGCATGTAAAGAAAAATTATCTTGGGTTAGGTGCTTAGGCTTATGGGGGCTAATAGAAGGATTGTAATTTTGATAGGACTGCTTGACACTCATTCTCCTTATATGCTAAGACCCAAGTTTTGTAATTTCCTGACTGCATTTTTCCTTTGAAGGTTTGGGACCGTGGAAAAGGTTGTAATAATACCTGACCACTATATATTCACAAGTGATGAACGTGCCATCGCAATGTAGACATATTAAGAGATTTCTGCCACGAACAGAATATCAAGTACTTTTTATGATATTAAGGATCTTAGTAATTTTAAGGTATGCGTTCATTTGATTTGTTCAGTGTTAATTTGCTTGTTTTAATTCTTAAAGAATATTGTAATGCACAATATCCAATATCCATGGGCGCTGAATGTGGGATTATAACAATGCAGGCAAATCCTGACTACAAAGGTGTTTGCCATGTTGCTCTTGCTCAGGAAGGTCACTGTAGACCAGGAGAGGTTTGATTAATTTTAACAAGTTATTTGAAAATATTGTGAAGTATTGTTTATTCGGTTGACAGAACTTTGGTTCCTGTTTTGCTAATTCCATTCTGTTGCCTGCAGGTTCTCTTAGGTACTGATTCTCACACTTGTACTGCTGGAGCATTTGGTCAATTTGCTACAGGGATCGGTAATACTGATGCCGGTTTTGTGCTGGGAACAGGGAAGCTTCTGCTCAAGGTAATTTTATGTTTCACTAAGGCCTATGACGCTGTTGTTTGGAGTTCCTATATGATGTTTTTTTTTTCCCTTTTACTATGAGAATTTGAGTTTAGTGCCACTATTGCATTTTCTTAGCATGGTTTTAAAATTATATCTTTTGGGTCTTTTCCCTCTTCTTTCACTGTAGCTAGCTTCTTGCACTTTTTCAGCATTTTCAGAGCTCACATATCACGCTCATCACTGCTTGTGATAATCTTTTCATCCACATAAAAAATTAGCAAAATATGAAACTAACATTCAGAATGTTTAAAAACATAGTACAACCGCTAGTGCTCCTTGTCTCCTTGTCATTGTCAATCCAAACTCTAAGATTACATCTCTAAACCTACCAAACAAATTCCTAGGCAACTACCTTAGCCATAAAATGACTTATTTGATCAATAAATGTTCCTGTTCTTCCTTGAGCAACAAACCAATATGGTTGTTCAGTATATAGTTTTCACTGCAAGTCCCCATGAAGAAATGTTTTCATCACATCCAACCAATGCAAGGGCTAATTGTTATCCAAGGAGATAAAAAAGATAAACCCAGTTTAATTACATCTGAAAACTGATGTCTACAAGAGAAAAAGTACCAGTTTAATTACATCTGAAATCTGTGTGTATCCATTTTCCATTTGCACCTAGATGAGTTTCAATTGAGCAATAGAACTGTTAAGATTCAATTTTAAAGCATAAACCCAGCTATAACCGATAGTGATTGAACCAGTGACATAGTGACCCAATTTCTCACCTAGGTTGATTTTGGTCTAGGTTTTATGCCTATGCCTTAAAGGCCTCTGTTTTGTTTTCTTCCAATGTCTACTTTCTCCCACAGTTCTGTTCCCCTCCTGAAGAATATAGGGCATAAGAAACAACTACATAAGAAGAAAATTTCCATGTGCCAATGGCACTGCATAAGAAACTGTCCCCTTATGATCCCAAGAACATAGGATAGGACATCTTGTTACCTTAAATAAGAATAAGATCTAGGTAGATCGGACCAATGGAACAAGATAGCAACCAACTTTGACAAAATAACATCTTTGCTTGAATCAGCTCTGGCTTCATTTTTAGCTAATTCCTGTCCCTTTTCACAATTACCCTAGACAGAAATAGCATACCTATGTGAGAAACACCCCACAAGTTTTATGATCTATAAATTATTTACACATTGTGACACTATGCCAAGGTCAGAGGAATACAAATCTGCCTTCTGTACTTAGATCTGCAGTTTTCTTTGGGTCTTGGCTGGGTTCCAACCTGAAACCTGATCAGAAGGGAGATAAGAAGAGAAACTTCACATTGGGGTCACTGATATGACTGATTAGGCTTTATGTATCTATATGTATATGTATACACTAGGGTTATAACTTTCAAGAGCATTAGCCCAGTACACACTCTTAACACTTATATCACTAACACTCATCCTCTTAAAACATAGTAGCATTTAATTACACCTGTGTCTCTGGGCAATGGCAAAACTCATGCGTAAGGAAGCATTTCAAAATAGCATCTGTACATGTGTCAGACATGTATCCTTGTTGGACACTTCACAGATACTTCAGAGACTCCTATCTGCATGTCACTTTTTTTTTTTTTTTGAATTTTTATTCCAATACAAATGGGGATACTGCAATAAATAGATAAGTTATATTATTATCTCCAAAATGACTTATGTTCACTTTTAAAACATCAATTCTCTTTTTCGATTTAAGATTTGTGTTTTATGCTAATTTTATACATTGTAGTATAGTCGTGTTTTGTCATATAAATTTTACAATTTATTGTATCACGTGTTATATCCATGCTTCTGGGTATAATTTTTAATAGATGACATGTTGTGGAATCATTACATTCGTTACCTTTTATTATCAACTCCTGCCTAAGGTTTATATTTGGTGGTTATAAACTCAAATGGGTTTAATTTGCATTATTTTCACGTGTAATTTCATTTTGCTCTTGTTGGCTTGGCAGTCAGCTAATTTGAATTTTTCTGTTCACTTGGCTCTCTCTCTCTCTCAAAACTGTCTTTAATATTCTCAGCATATTCTAGCTTTTATTGTTAGCCATTTTCCATGGGCTGCTTTTATTTTACCAAGAATTACATGCTCATTTCTAGAGTAAAGAATTGGTTATAGTGTGAGCAAAATAAGAGAAGCTGAAACTAATAAGGATTTTCTCAAAACTCTTGAGACAGCAAAAAGTGGAAAAAAACCTATTTGTTAATAACAGAGATAATTATTTTTATATTTATCATACTTAAATTCAGGTGCCTCCTACTCTGAGATTTGTATTGGAAGGAGAAATGCCTGATTATTTGCTTGCGAAGGATTTGATTCTGCAGGTGAGTATCCTTGACCCTATACTTGTATAATTAGCTTGTTTGCATATAGCAAAATTAAAAATTACTTCCTTACCTGAGTGAATGATTTATCTTACAGATTATTGGTGAAATAACTATGGCTGGTGCAACATATAAATCTATGGAGTTTGTTGGCACAACTGTTGAGAGTTTAAATGTAAGTATGTTCAGCAAGATGTTATGCTATAAATTATTATGTACTTCAATCTATATATTTGTTGAATCCTTGATGTTTTTGGTAATTTGTCCCTTTTGGGTAGATGGAAGAACGGATGACATTGTGCAACATGGTTGTTGAAGCTGGAGGAAAGAATGGTGTTGTTCCTGCTGATAGCACTACATATAAATATCTTGAGGTTTGTACAACTTAGCAGATGCACTGAATTGATGTCTTGCCTCTGAAGTTATATTATGCTTATATTTTCCATAAACTTCTCTTCTTTCTCAATATTTTTTTTAAAATAAAAAAATCAAGTTAGCTTTATGACATTGTTCGAATATCTAGTAAATGTCTCATAATATCTTAATTGCATCTTAGAATAATTTAGAGAATCTTATAATCATGACAAAAAGATTTAAATCTTGTAACTGTTTGGTGCTATATTTGTCAGAGGAGTGTGCAGTATTCTCTCTATCATGGTTAGTCTTGATTAGTATTTACTAGTGAAAGTATTGTGTTTTTCATTTTCATCTTATTGATTTGCAATAATTAAACTTGCCTACTCAATATGCCATCTCAGTAAGTTTTGCTGGGTTGACATAATGGCTGGGTATGTGTGATTTCCCTTGAATGATGCCTTTTCCCTTAGCATATGGTGCCCATGTCTTGTCCAGCATTCCTTTTAATGTTGTTTCCATTTCTTTTACAGGGTAAGACATCTGTGCCATATGAACCAGTTTATAGTGACCAGCAAGCAAGGTAGGTTATACATTTCCAATTTTTTCTTGTTTTCCCCCCATCATACTCAATAAATTACATTTTATTTGTTGACTTGATGAATTTTGATGGACGAGTGACAGTATATATTTGAATCTGTATATTTTGCTGCACTATTCACAAAAGGGTTGTACAAATATATACAAGTAGAGCAGAATCAAAATCTCCAAAAATTAGGGATTTAATAATGGAAACTATGGAAACTATCAAAGAACAAAAATAATTCAACACTCCCCTCAAGCTGGAGCATATATACCATATCATTCATTTTGTTATATATATATGCTATCGTCGGTAGGACCCCATAAGGATTTAGTACAGATATATGTTAACTGATCCTTGTAGCTCATAGAAGAATTCTTGATGATGCCTGAGAGGACCTTTTCTCTGATAAAATGACAATCGACTTTTGTGTTTAATACTTCCATGAAATATTGGATTTGAAGAAAGATACAAGGGCAGTTGATTATCACAAACAAACTCCATTGGACTTGTCATGAACCAATTATTCCTAAAGTTTAAACTGTTAGGTGAAGCACATGAATGGTTTTATATTTAACACGCCTACTCACAAAGAGCCCTCTGAGCTTGAAGTGGCCAATGCATAGGCTCATCCAACCTTGTGCTGAAAATTTAACTTTTTTATTCTGAAGAGTGGGGGAACAAGGACCGAACTCTAGACCACTTGGTCAGATTTTGATGCCATGTCATGAACCAACCATCTCAAAAGCTAAAATTATCAGGTGAAAGCACATGAATGGTTTTATATCTAATAGGACCTATCTCACAAAACTTCAACTCTTGGAGCAAATATTTTAGCCACAATAGTTTACAAGTAGTGTGAGCCATACCATAGCATGATACTCCATCTCTATACTTGATCTTCCAACAATAGTTTGCTTCTTGCTTTTCCATGAGATTAAGTTCCCTCCAGTAAGAACACAATAACCTGAAGTGGACCCCTATCACTTGCATCACCTGCTCAATTTGCATCTATATATCCAATGGTATTAGTTGGCCCCTGTTTGCATAAACAAGCCCTTTTCCAGGTGATCCTCTAATAAACCTTAGGATCTGAACAACTGCATTCCAATGACAACTGAAATATTGTAATCAGTGATCACCTCCTTGGATTTATTGTTGCATGTGGGTTTAATTTATCAAACCGAGCTTATATGCATGATTTTTGTTTGTCATCACAATTATTTTATACGTACATCCCTTGTAAATTAGTCATGGTAAAGGAATACAGTGCCTGCATTATTTATACTGGAGAAAAACTGGATATAGCAACTGAAATATTAATATCCATTGGTAGTCAGTTTTATCAATTATTAATGCCCTTTTTTGTTGGCATCTAGATTTCTTTCCGAGTATAGATTTGATGTCTCAAAATTGGAACCACTGGTGGCCAAGGTTAGTCCTCTGATTGCATTTCCAGCAAGGATTAATTATGTTTATTTTCCATGCAGCTTATGTTGTTATTATCTCCTGTTGTCACCATGTTCCATGGCTAATGTAATGCTTATAAATGTTGCAGCCTCATTCACCAGACAACCGTGCTTTGGCAAGAGAGTGCAAGGATGTGAAAATTGACAGAGTATACATAGGATCTTGTACGGGTGGAAAAACAGAGGATTTCATGGCTGCAGCAAAAGTTTTTCTAGCATCAGTGAGCATCATATCTTTTCTATTGCATATCTAGTCTTATAGTTATTAAAAAAAGAAAACATTGGACTTAAGTTTTGCTAAGATATTATCAGTGGTTTTTCTGCGGAGGCTTATACTTTACTACATTTACGTACGAGGCTACATTTACTGTAACATTTGACTTGTTGGTATTGTTGTGACCAATATTTATCTTAAAATGTGTAAGCCTGGTCTGCATGTTTTCTCATATGATATTTTATCAATTTATATTGCATTGCAGCATTCACTCGGCCTTATTGAATTTACTATGCTTTTTATGACATGTTTGTTCCAGTGTCTCTCATGAATCTTGCTAGTATTTCCCCTAATGAAGAACATAATATCTGCATCTGCAGGGTAAAAAGGTCAAAGTTCCCACATTTCTTGTGCCTGCAACACAGAAGGTCTGAAATTTTTTCCTGTTCATATATATCTTTGTATCAGTTGATTTACAGTTAATAAATTCCTCATGGGAAATTATGGTAGATGAATCTTTTCCAACGTATCTCTGTTAATGGAATTTCAGGTTTGGATGGACTTATACAGCATCCCAGTCCCTGGATCTGGTGGTAAGACTTGCTCACAGATATTTGAAGAAGCTGGGTGTGACACACCTGCTAGTCCTAGTTGTGGTGCTTGTTTGGGTGGCCCAAAAGATACTTATGCACGTTTGAATGAACCTCAGGCAAGTTCCTTGCTTTTGTCAGAGCATCTTGTAATATACAAGTGTAGCTCAAATTTTAGGAATATTACTTTCATCCTTATTAAATTGAAAAAATTGCTAATATCAGCATTGATCTGTCTTGAGCCAAAGAAAATCTAATATAATATTTTTTAATATAGATTTTTGTAGAATAAAAAGATGTATGGTTCTGAATGTGGAAGCAATCAACACTCTTACTTTTCAATGTGTTATGTGATGAATGGCTGCTTTTCTGCTATATGATTTCATATATATGCTTTGGCTGCTTTTCTGCTATATGATTTCATATATATGCTTTCCACATAAGTGATATGAGATTGAGAATCTGAATAATTTACTCCATTTTTTCTTGTGGGATGGTTGTGCACTTGTGCAGGTTTGTGTTTCAACTACAAATAGGAACTTCCCCGGTCGAATGGGCCACAAAGAAGGTCAAAATATTTGGCTTCCCCATATACATCTGCAGCCTCTGCATTGACTGGTTACGTTACTGATCCTAGAGAGTTCTTGCAGTAGGATATTGTTACCAATAATTTCACTGTATTCTATACCTTGCTCAATTTTGTATTCTCTACGCATAAGTTAAAACTGTAAGCTATAAAGTTTAACAATTTATTAGTATTTTTTTGGCTGAAGAAATTTTGTGACCCTTAAGTTAACTAGAAAAAGATTGGTTTATTTAGTACTTGTTGAGTAGAATTGATTCTAGAAATGAATGGTTGAGATGGATAATGCACGTTTTACGAAGTACGTTGGACGGAAGTGATTTAAAATATTCAAAACCATGGTTTTGTTCCACTAGAATTTAAAACAATCAGGCTATTGGTCGATAGGTCATTTTTGTTACAGTTGCATAGATGATTTCATATGGTTTCTCTTGTCCATACTGATTTTTTGCTTGTACCAAGTTGATCTTAGCACGTGTTTGGTTTACTTTAAAGCTACAAACGTGGATTTGGGGGAACGCTATCGAGTAGTGTTGACACAAATTTATGTTTGTAACGTGATTTTGGGAGAAATTAAATACGCTCTTAGTTGTGTTAGAGAATCCGAAAACTATGGATTTGAAAAAAGTCGCACTAACAGAACGAGGGATGTTATGTGAATTTTATACTTTTTTTGGTCAACTTGTGAATTTTATATTGTTATGTGAATTTTATACTTTTTTTTGGTCAACTTGTGAACTCAACGCAATTATTTGTAATATTATAAACGTGATTTTATTACGCTCTAACGTTAAACCAAATACATACGGAGAAGTTTATAATGAATTGTTATCTACTCATGTATTCTAATTTCTAACCAACCACCATGTATTCTGACTAATACCTATATATAAACCAACTCATCATATAAATTAGTTTTCCATATACAATTAATCAAACCAATATTAAAATATATAGCTGAAATCAATTCAATTATACGACATCTAATATTTTAAACAATTTAACGTACGTATAATTAAAAAACTGCAACATATTCTTATTTCACCAATTTACTTGAAAGTGAATTGAGAGGATATATATCTTAAATTCCTTTTATTATACAATAAAAAACCTTGTTCATGTAGTAAATCAACACTTTTTTCTTAACATCATTTCGACCATCCTCAAATATAAAATTAAACGTATTCATCATGAAAGCAACATAATCTAATAATCATGTATTCTACAACCATGAGGAAACAAATATATAACTGGAAAGTGAATTTGAAATTGACAAGAGAGTATTAAAAAAATTAGGTTAAAATGAATTTAGTGAGTCCATTCCCACGTAACATCTCCCATCTTCATGTTCAACCAGCCATGCATGCAATCCTCTTCTCATAGAAAGCTTTCATTGTCCACCGACTGAGCCCGGCGGCGCCGGTTCTTCTTGCGGTCACCACCACAAACAATGGAGCATTCAACACCACAAATAACACTAAAGCAAGAGAACAAGCCATTCCACCCCCTTCAGTGTGCCTACGTGAATGCTTCCCCTTCTTGCTGGACGGCGGTGCCGGTAAGGATGACATCTCGCCGCCATCATACACAGTCGGCAGCTCTGCCTTCCACCTCTCAATTTTAGGTTGCAATCCCTCTACGCTATCGTCCAAGCTCCACCCTCCCACAGTAGAATTCTCTCCCTCCTCCACCACAGGCTTTCTCGCCACCACCGCAGCCACCTCCGACGCTGACGGACCCAGCTCAGAATCCGTCATACCAGTGTGATGACCCAAGTTAGATCTATATGGAGTGCCATACTCCATAGCCGCGTTCCTCATGGCATAAGCATGAAGTGGAGTGGCGCGCACTCCACCTCTATTATAAGCCCCCGCTCTAACGGAGTGTTCTGAAACTCCGGCTTAGGCGAGGACTTAACTTCATAAGCAACATTTCTCCTCGGCGTCATGTGTTGCTGCATGGCGTCTAAGTTATTGCTTGGTGAGCCATGAGGCTTCAATTTTTTCTTATTTTCCCCAATTTACCCTTTCTTGGTGTTGCCTTCACCTCTGAGCCGCTTAACATGGAGCTAGTCTTTTTCTGGCTCCTTGTGCTTACTTCGGAAGGGGTAACGACGGAACTTGCTTTTCCCTTTTTAGCCTTGGCTCGTTTCTCATGAGCCATGACTTCCGAGCCGATCATTGAGCTCGTGTCACTCTTCGTACGCCGAAGCTCTGGCTGGGCTTGATGGTGATTTGGCTGATTATGATTATGATTGTGATTGTGATGATCGTGATCATGATCATCATGATGATATCCAACGGCTGGGGTGTTGTTATGTGTATAGAGAGGCATGCTCCGCATGGAACTATCAATAACCGCTACACCAACGTTTAAAATCCCTTTCGGGCGACCCGAGGGTCGATAAACTTGGAGCCCCGCAAACCGCATGCCGGGTGGTTTGTAATTACTGTGGAAAGGCCGTGATGACTGCGGCGGGATAATGTCTTCGGCGAGGACATGGGCGGTGCCTACGTGGATGTCTCGGAACCAATGAAGGGCATAAATGTCAATTGTGATGGTTGACGTGTCATCGTATAAGAAGTCTTCATCAATTCGGAAGACAAATTTGTCATTCCAAGTCGGGTTGGTTCCACCTTCCGAATCGACCCGAGTTGAGAGCTTGCGGTCCGGGTCGATCCATGCAACCGCATAGGTCCGCATGGAGCGACCAACTGGAGCCAAGTCTTGTGCGGATATGACATTGAGTTCTAGAAGTTGGTAACATGCTAAAATGTTAGACATGATACCAATTCACTAAATAGTTATGGTTATGATGAAATTGCATCAAGGAGATTAGGGAATTGGATGCATTCAAGTGCACCAAGTTGTTGTTGTTTAATTGTAATAAGAATGAGATCAAGGAATTAATGGGAATGAAAATTTGTGCTAGAGTTTATTATCATGCATTGGCTTTTGTTGGCTTGGTTGAATGCTTGTGAGAATTTGAAAGGAAATTAATGAAGGTGAGTGCGTCACATGAAGGTGAAGGAGAGAGGGAAATAACGCATTTGCTGGTGAAGGGAGAAAATGTTGAACTTAAGACAGCAAATCAAAAGGGGCATTGAATAGTTTTCAACCCTTAATTTAGTCCATTATTTTCGGTTATGATGTGTAAAATTATTTTCTGTTGGTTTTAGTCTATATCTGGATTAGTTGTTGGTAAAGCTGTCTTGCATGACTTGTAACTGTGTCATTTTACAAAGCATACCTATCTATTTTAGAACCTCTCAAGAAGTTTCCAATTCCAAGACTTAATTCGGGTTTAGCCTTGCGTAAATTTCAACATAAATAGTAAATTAACATCACTAGATACAGCTATGGATTTACTAATTAAAGCTCCATAGTTAGCTTGCATAGGAGGATGAAATGACCAGAGGTTAAGCTGAAATGTACTTCACAAATAACAGTTGTTATTTTTGTTATAATATATGGATATGCATCAGCCATCAGGAGACCAACTTAAGATATTCTCAAGGAAACTGTGCTATTTATTTTCTAAAATACACTGCGCGTTTGGTTTTAATATTGAGAGATTTTTTTTTTCCTGAAAATAGTTAATAAAACTTGAATTGTAAAATCTTACACACAAAACAGACTAATCAAAACATGTACACCTACGACCATGCATATGCATGTCTAGTTCTCTACAAGTCACATATGAGGGGCGAAGCTATTCAAGTCACATATGGTGCCTCTGTATTTTTACAATTATTTTTTTCTCAAATGGTCCTTAAAAAACATCACGAGTTTTAAACTAGTCCCTATAAAATATCACGATTTCCAACAATCCTCCAAAAATATCACGACTTTGCCAAATGATCCCTCTGTTTCTGTTGCCATATCAGCACTTTATGGTAAAAAAAGTCATAGGACCATTTGGGAGAAAAATCATTTTGAAGGATCACGGAAATAAATAAAAATGGAGGATGAATGTGATATTTGGAGAGACAAAGAATACAATTAAACCTAGAAAAAATTATATATTGGCCCCCCTTACACTCGGTTTCTGGCTTCGCCCCCAGTGAACTACACTAGATTGTATAATTTAAAACATTTGTTGTGTTTTTAAAATTATTTATTATAGTAAGCATAAATTTTATAATAACATAAATCAAAATTAAATATTTTATGATTTTATATTGGATATCAACATATTCTTTTTTAGTAAATGTTAAAAATGACATTGCTAATGATTATAATTTTTTAATGATGCGCTGCAAACCAATTTTAAAACAATAAAAGCTTTTGCAATACCTCAAATTAGGCATGACAACGGGGCAAGTTAGGGCAGGTATGAAAATATGAAACTCAACCCCATCCCCGTGCCCCCGTCTGGTTCGGGGAGATCCGCGGGGATTTCACCTTCTCTATTTTTTTCTCTATTTTTTATAACTTAAATATATGTTTTTAAATAAGTCATATATCTGATATATTTTAATTCAAATAATACGTAAATATAGACTTTGATAATCCTAAAAAAATAAGAAACTTAAAATTATATTATATTTTAAGAAAAATATATAAGTTTACATTTATTATTTAACTATTAGTATATTAAAATATTTAATTATTCTATTAGGACGGGTTCGGGGGTGGGTTCTTACACCCCCAAACTCGTCCCGTCCTCATTAAAACGGAACGAGTTCAGAGGCGGGTTTTACTTAAACCCAGTCAAAACGAATTTTCCCCGTCAAAATCAGGGCGGACGGGTCCATACTCATTCCGTTTAAAAAATTAAGTGTGGCACATCAAAATAATAGGTCATCTATCTCACTTTTTTATTATTCATAGATTTTAGATTTTAAATAAGCTTCATCAGTACACATAACTCATTTACTTTTTATAACATATTTTCTCTCCAATCTAATATTTTTAAAATTTCAATTAAATAGATCTCATAAATAGCCTCAGATGGCAAGTAGTATTTAACTATGAAGTAGTGTTAACAAAAATAATAACTAGATTTTAAATTCAAATTTCAATTGGGATTAACAAATGTCCGATGTTTTAGACACATTTCAAGCTAAACATAAATTCCTGGATAAACAAATGAAAAACAAGCCCCTTAAACAAAATTTTAAAGAAACGAAAATATCTCATCCATATTCCCTGAACATCTTAATTTAAGACTTAAAAAAATATCAATATTTGGTCTAATCTATTGAAATTGACTATTTAGAGCTGAAATATCTGGACCCAAAATTGGATTCTCTTGCTGAAGTTACTTGTTGACTCATGACTCAGCTAGATTCTGCCCATTTCTTGGTACTTGATGCCCTGAATATCCTCTCTTTGGCGTGCACTTGGTCGATAGAAACCATTTCCTCTTGTTTTGTTGTACTCGCGATCACTGCCATCTTGCCCATTCCCCTGCCAAAGCTCTTCGAACTGAAACGCCCCCTTGGTGCTTCTGATTGATAGCTACCCCTGCCTCTACCCCGTCCTGTTAATGCAGTAAAAAGAAAGATTGAAAAAATGGCTTATAAAAACAGTTGAATTATGTAGAGGAAAACATGGAGACTTATAAGAAAACAAAAGGTGTCACTTGTCTCTTGGCATACTCAGTGTCAAGATCTTCATTGATACAATATAGCTGGCCAAACCGTGGTAGGAGAATCATTTTGAAGA
Source organism: Sesbania bispinosa (assembly GCA_026901365.1). Taxonomy (NCBI): domain Eukaryota; kingdom Viridiplantae; phylum Streptophyta; class Magnoliopsida; order Fabales; family Fabaceae; genus Sesbania; species Sesbania bispinosa. The sequence goes on from QLOH01000044.1 coordinate 208,288, forward strand.
ATTTATGACACATTATCAAAAGAAGCATGAGGCTAGTCATATCAGAATATAAATATCTTCATCCATGACACATCACATGGAAGAGCCACTAACTTAACAGTGAGAGAGTGAGACTGGCAAATTTGAACTTGAATCAATCACAGTAAACCTAATGTCATCCTTTTGTAATTGTTCAGACAGAAATGTATGTCACATGAGAATCCACTACCAGTCCCATCAACTCACCCCTCAATTAATTAGCAAAAGTGGTATATCATTGTTTTACCACATCTATATGCCAAAACTCAAAAGCAGTTAGGGACATTCATGATGAAGAAATTTAAAGGAAAGAAAGGCAAGATAAATAAGAACAAAAAGGCATACTTCCTCCTCGAGAAGGAATGTTACTGTTTGGTCTCCGCTCTTCGATGTATACTTGTCTTCCCGCTATCTGAACAGATCCAGCCTGGAAACATACAAAACAAACATGAATCTTTGTTCATTTGTGACCAAGTAGTGAGTTCAATATTAGTCTTGGGTTAAGAAAGGGTATTACTACATCACAATCCATGAGTAATACAAATCTCAAATTTATAATTTAAAAGCAAAACCAAACCTTGATTGCATTATGAACACCTGACATATCTTCAAATTCAACAAATGCGTAACAAACACCAACGTCCTGGATATAAGTGAGAAGTTTAGATTCATAAATCACAATGGGACATAAATGTAACCAATATTTAATATTAATATAGATATTTGAAGATGAAAAGACATTAACCTTGCGACTTCTTATGACAACACCATCAGGCCTAATTCTACCAAAATTCTTGAACTCCTCTTCAACTTCAGAAGGAGACACTGTAGGTGACAAGTTTCTCACATAAACAGATTTGATTTCATCTGAAAGCATTCCCAAGCAAAGCAAGATCAGTGGTGGATACCATTGAAACATGATAAATATTACATGTTACACTTTATGGCCTCTTTAAACAAATCAGTTTATTATGCAATGAGCCATGAAAAAATGTTCAATACCAAACTGTAAATAATAAATGGAGGAACAATATAATAATTAATCAATTCTCAACAAGCACACACAATAACCTTCATCTTCGGTTGCAGGAGGCTCCTCCACTGCTTCGGTTTCTGACCTTTCAAATGCATTTACCGGCACAGTTGTTTGCTGACTACTCTGTGGAGCATGATCCCATTCTGAAGGTGACACATTCTTATGAGAAGGCTGAGAAGCTGCAGATGGCGTAGATTGTCCTTTAGCAACCCGTAACTTCCAACAACGGTCCATATCATGGTCAGTTCCAATGTCATAAATGAATCCCAAAATAAAACATTATTTGGAAATTAATATAATGGTTAGTTAGCACATACAATGGAGGCATAAGTGTGCTTTAGTGGCTCCCCGGCAGGTTCTTCAGGAGAAGCAGGTACATGTTCTTGCACAGCATTTCCTGAAGATTGAAGTGAACCATTTGACTCTTCAACAGCATTATCCTCCCTAATATGTTCAGAATCAGGGCCTCGCTGCATTCGTTGCTCTGAAAACCCATAATTGTCAACTACACCATTTTCTTTGACCTCATTTGTAGCAGCAAACTCCTAGCCTGGATATCTCCACCCAGCAGATAGTTGGATACTGTAATATTCATGGCCCTCAATTACTTAAAATTAAAAATTACAGTTTTCCAGAATCAGTTATATTGCACAATCAGCCAAATTGGTTATTACCCAAATTTTCTGAAGAAAAATTTGTTTCATTTTTTTGAAGATATAAAACACTTATCATTAGTAAATAGATGTAGCTTGTGATTAAGCTTCATTGACTACTTCCAACTTTACACAATTATGTTATGAAGTAAAACTATAGCCAACTACTTGCAACCAAAATCTGCATATGGATCTAGGGATAAAGTTAAGTTTGCAACTCTTGTTCAATCCAATGTAGGAAATACAATCGGTGACAATGATAAATTACAATATGGTGCTGGTGAAACAGCTCAAAAAGACCAGAAGGACAGACAGCAGTGGATGTGGAAAATATAATAGCTCAAGGTCTAAAAGGGAAAGAAAGTTTATGAAACTTGACTTCGGTTTCTGACAAAAAGAATATATGAACTAAAGATTCTGAGACTAGCAAGAGTGCAAGAAACTAAAGAACACATGACTAAAAGCACAGATTCCAAACTAGATCAGATCCGTAATCCACTTAAAAGAATGGGTAACACCCGTGGAGAACCCAAAGTCACAATGGCATATCTTCTAAGATTTTATATCCAGAAAAATGAAGATTTTCATTTTCTTTAATTTTTGAATTGCAATAAGTGATAAGTTTGAAATCAGGTACATGAACACAAGCTGATGCAGAACCTACCTGGCTTATTAATTGTACTTGGAGCATTCCGTTTCGAATCAAGATTGCTCTGAGCTAGCAAGACGGCTTGGTGGTGGTGAACTGGATCTTCTTCAACAAAGTGACAAATATCATTGAGCACAAGAAGACTTTTTCTTGGGGTGCAAGGAAGAATGTCTGCATAAATTTCATCCTTTGATTGTTAGTCTTTAATTTGCACAGATCCAGAAACCATCACAAGAACACCACCACTCCAAGATTCCAGCGATTGTGCAGTCTTGATTTCAATTCCAGTTATAACTGAGTGACAAACCAGTGCAATGGATTTGCTGCCCACAAATAAATCTTTTTAGTTGGGGGCAAATAAGGGTTTTACTATAATTGGTGCATTGCATAAACTATAGCAGATAATGCTATGTCCCTTAACACTAATTAAAGACCTAATAAAATGTAATGAATATAATCAGCAGAAGAACAGCTTACCATTTTAACTCTAACATATAAAGGTTTTTAATAGCATGCTAAGAGGGCACACTACTATACAAAGATTATAGACTAGAAGGTAGAAGCAGACAAGACAAAGTGAGAAGATAAGGAAATTGGGACTGCTTCATGCCTTTATATTCTGAATATTTAATTTATCATCAGAAGGTAAATTACATAACATGTAGATAAACCAGAAGATGTTTAGGCTCCTAATCATCAAGACAAGACAACTTGACGACAGAGAAACTTGGGTTGGCAACTATGGGATAGGTTGTCAGTTAACAAAATTATGGCTACTTCACTCTCCAAATTAAAGATTTCACATATAATGGGCATGTCATAATAAAAACATTTCATTATTAATGTGAAATTAAGGCTGCCATGAGGGCTATTCCAAGCTAGACATTAAAGCAATTACATATCTATTGCAATGACTGATAAATCTACTGGAAGAAAAGAAGCAACTGGTATTGAAACCACAGGATGCAACATCACTGCTAGTTCAATTAGTTTTCTGATTCACAGGATGTGATATGAAACAACTCCCAAAAGTTGCCTCATTATTCAAAAATAACCTCTTGTTCACATAACTGTTGAACCAATAATTTCATTAGAATTGAAGTGGACAGGACCATTCAAAAGAGGTTGTAATTGTAAACAATACATAATAACACGGGAACACTAATCAATAAATCGTTTTTGCATGCATTAAATTCCTACTCATGATTTTTATCCAGTTTAATGCAATGAGTAGAAGTCCCTGAAAATAGTTCTATATCGTGGACTGCATCACCTGATGCCCAGCCGTTAATATTGAGGTTGCACAGTGCCCACAACCACATCACATTGCAATTGTGGAAAGATTTTTTAAGTAAAGGGAAAATATTGCATTGTAATGCTGCAATGGCTACATCAGACCATAACAACCTCATTGTTTGGTGCAAACAAAAACAATTTCAACCCCAAAATAGTCCAAATTCACATTGCGACAGTTGTAATGCCTGCAACCGCGGTTTTAGAACCATGCCCTTGAACCAAAGCCCAATGTTACAAACCGAGATGAAAATTTTCAAGTTATAGAGTTTGTTCCATAATGTGATACATCATCCCTTCTAAATCATCAATATTAAATTAAATATAATACTAATAAGCGGCAGCACATGACAAAAAATTTACGCCACAGCACTAAATAAAATCCCATCTCCGTATGGGATCAGCAAACATTAAATTAACAGGCAGACAAAAATTCCATCTTATCAACAGCAACAGCTTTTATTTGTTACCCACATCCATTAAATTCATAACCACGGTATTCTTTTATCCAGTTTAAGTGCAACGAGGGAAGCCCTTCAATTAAAAACAAACCCACCATCACAGACTAGATTGAAACTTCTCAATCAACAGACAATTTTACAACCCCCCCCCCTCCCCCCAATAATTTAACCCATCATTCCTCTTAGTAAAGACAATAATAAGCAGCACACTACAAAACCTACTCTGACCCACAACAGTTCTATCCACATACCAATTATGGCCACAAAAAAATAGTAATCTAAAACCACAACAGAAAAAACAAAGCACACTTGTATCACTTCAAACTAAAACACACACACACACACAAAGTAGCAGAATAATGAAAAGAAAAAAAGGCGGCGATAGAAATTATGGAAAGAGAAGAAATTACTAGCATTGCGGTGGCAGTCTCCCTGGCACTGCCATCGATACGGAGCATGGTGCTGGCATCAGAGTAGAACTGGTGCACAAACTCTGGTTGATTCTGAAGCACGTGGTAGTACTGCCCCACGAAGTAGGGTACCAACCTGAAACGAACGAAACAAACCCAAAACAGAGGTTAAAAAGCAGTTAGATAGATTTGATGATTCAGAAAACGCGCGACGAAAGAAAGAGAGATTAAAGAAGAACCTGAGCTGCAGTGAGGGGAATGGGAAAGGGCGTGGCCATTGACGGAAAAACCAAAAAACCCTTCTAAACCCTAAGACCAATTGAGATCCCCTTTCAAGATCTACACATCCACTGAGAGAGGGGATCTGAAAGAGAGAGAGAGAAACGAGAAAAATGTTTTTTTTCTTTTTGTTTTCGCTCTGCGGATGAAGTTGCTGCTATGATGCTATGTTCTGTGCCCTTTTCTCCAATAACCTCCACTCAATCGATTTCAAATGTATAAATAAAAAATAAATAAATAAATAAATAAATAATATTTTTGGAACTTTTGGAATTTTTTCTATTTAATTATTTTAATAGATAAAAAATTAAACTTATAAAAGAGGTATGTATATCTCAAGGATTTTTTTTTTAAAATTTAAAAATAATTGTGAGAATAAATTATCATTTTTTAATATAATTGAAAGTGAATAATTTGAATTTAATAGTTAGATATTAGGAAGTAATTAGTGTAACTCAAAGATTTAATTGAAAGTAGATATTATGTGATAATAATTTGAATTATAAATTTGATTTATTTTTAGATTAATTTGAATTTGAAATAAATATATAATATTAAAGGATAAATAATATTTTAAATTTGAATGAAGTTTTTGGTGAATGAATTTGAAAATTGAAAGGAAGATAAAGATATTTAGATATTAACTCTTTTTATACGATCCGTGTTTGGTATTTGGCTCATTTCCTATGTGGAGAAAGGGCCCAAATTAAGAAGTTCACTTTATGTCTCACTTAAGTGGAAAGGAGTCTGAAGTAAGTAAGAGCGAAGAGGAAGGAAAGGTCTTAAGTCATAGAGAACACCAAGTACTTTGAGATAGAGGAAGAGAGAACGTCATTCCCGTTTTTACACAGAGCTTGCGACTGTAAAATTGCTACTGCCAGATTAGTTTACCGTTGGATCGGGCTGAAAATTTGACAGTAGGTTCAGAACATCTGGTTCTTCATTCTGAACAGTGGATCGTTGATATGAAGTCTATGTGGAGATATTCAGTTTGCCACAGTAACTGTGTATTTGGGGTTTTTCATCTCCCCTGTTCTCTATTTGTAAGTTTTACTGCTTTGTTGTTTGGCTGGGTGTTGGCACTATTTTTTTGCACTTGATTGAGACTCTTTTGTACCCTTTGTTGATCAGTGGAGCTATTTCTTTGGTCTGGACGACCCGTGATTTTTACCCTTGCTTTGAGGGGTTTTCCACGTTAAAATCTTAGTTGTCTTTGTTTGTGATTTTGGTGATTTATTATTACCTGTCATTGGTTGTTGCTCCTCGTAGATTCTTGCAAGTTAGGGGGATTTATTTCTGCTGCATTAACTATTTGAGTTTGCTCTGTATTGTTATTGTGTTGTTGTTTCCCCCATCAGAATGGCATCAGAGCTCTTTGGCTTTGGTTTTGGGGTTGTTTGACTTGTTTGAATGATGGAAGCAAATACTAAAATGGTTGCTTTGAATGACACTAATTATCACTTGTGGAAGGGCAAGATGAAATACTTGTTATTTGTGAAGAAAATGCATCTTCATGTCTTTGCTACTCAGAAGCCGGATTCTATGTCTGAAGAAGATTGGGACTTTGAACACCCAATAGGTTTATGGTTTTATTCGGCAATTTGTAGAAGACAATGTTTATAATCACATTGCTAATGAGACACATGCTAGAACTTTGTGGGAGAAGATTGAGTCCTTGTATGCTTCTAAATCAGGGAATAATAAATTGTATTTGTTAAACTGTCTGATGAATTTGAGGGTACATGGAGAGTTCTTCCATTTCAGATCACTTGAATGAATTTCAAGGGCTCCTATATCAGTTATCAGGAATGGGTATCAAATTTGATGATGAAGTTTTGGGACCTATGGCTATTGAACACTTTACCTGAGTCTTGGGAGACATTTCGGGTTTTCTATTACCAACTCAGCTCCTAATGGTGTTGTTTCTTTGCAAGCGGCAAAGAGTGATGCTCTTAATGAAGAGATGAGAAGGAAGGCACATGAGTCTTCATCTCAGTCTGAGGTGCTTGTCATTGAAACAGGGGGAGAAGTTAGAAAAAGGAACCGAAGGATGGTAAAGAGAAGAGCAGGAGTAAGTCCAGGTCCAAATACAAGAATGTGGAGTGCCATTATTGTCATAAAACAGGACACATACAAAAGTATTGTTTTCTGTGGAAAAAGGAGAACAAAGGCAAGAAGGTTAAGCAGAAAGAGAAGGATCATGATGAAGATGACCGTGTTGCTACTGCTACCTGTGGTGATCTTGTTATTCTCAGTGACCATGAGTCAGTTAATCATGTATCAGATGAGAGCATGTGGATAGTTGACAGTGGTGCTACCCTGCATGTTACACCGAGGAAGGAGTTCTTCACATCTTACACTTCTGGTGATTTTTGGAGTGTTGAAGATGGGTAATGATGGTGTGTCTAAGGTGATTGGTGTTGGTGATGTTTGCCCGTAAACCAACATGGGAATGCAAGTTGTTGCTTAGAGGAGTCAAATATGCTCCTGATGTCCGTTTTAATTTGATCTCTGTGCAGATGATTGATGGTGGTGGTTATGATAACCATTTTGGTTCTGGAAAGTGGAAATTCACCAAGGTAACTTGGTTGTGGCTAGAGGAGAGAAATCATCTAAATTGTACTAGACAAAAGCTTTGGTTGCTAAAGACGGTGTGAATGTCATGGATATGGAGGCATCTTGGTGGCACCGAAGGCTCGGTCATACCAATGAAAAAGGGCTGAATTGCTTAGCTAAAAAGAATGTTCTTCAAGGGTTAAAGAGTGCAGAATTGGAGAAGTATTCTCATTGCATGGCTGACAAGCAAACCGGAGTATCCCTTCAAGAAGCGTCCCTCCCTCAAGGAAGTCATAGTTGTTGCAATTGGTACATTCTGATGTTGTGGTCCATGAAGGTAAAATCCTTAGTGGTGCACTTTACGTTGTTACCTTTATTGATTATTGTTCAAGGAAACTATGAGAAAGACCAGGTGTTGGAAAAGTTCAAACAATTTCACGCCTTGGTTGAAAGACAGTCAGGCAAGAAGTTGAAACGCATTCGTACTGACAATGGTGGTGAGTATTGTGGACCATTTGATGTTTATTGCAAGCAGCATGGTATTGCACATGAGAAGTTCCTCCCAAAACTCCTCAGTTGAATGGTTTAGCAGAGAGGATGAATAAGACATTACTTGAGAGGGTGAGATGTATGCTCTCAGATGCTAAATTACCCAAGCTTTTTCTGGGGTGAGGCACTATACACAGCGATGCATGTTATTAATCTCACTCCTACTGTTATTCTTTGACAGTGAAGTTCCAGATAAAATTAGGTTTGGAAAGAATGTGAGCTATGATCATTTGCGTGTCTTCGGTTGCAAGGTGTTTGTTCATATTCCAAGGGATGAAAGATCCAAGTTGGATGCGAAGACAAGGCAGTGCATCTTTATTGGTTATGGTGAAGATGAATTTGGCTACAGGTTTTATGATCCTGTTAAGAAGAAGTTTGTCAGAAGCCGTGATGTACAATTCATGGAAGACCAAACCATTGAGGACATTGATAAGGTGGAGAAGACTACACCCGAGAAAGATAGAAATCTGACTGGTGTTGATCCTATGCGATTGCCTATTCACAATTTGGATAATGCTGAGGGTAGTGTTCAACATGGTGATTAACATGATGATGTTAATGATCAGCAACTTGGAGGTGGATTACATGTTCCTATTGATGATGACCAGGAGAAGCATGAAATGTCACATGATGAGAATATTGATGATGCACCTGAACCACCTCAAGTCCAACTCAGGAGGTCTAACAGACACAGACAACCTTCTACCAGGTATTCTTCTGATGAGTATGTGACCTTAACTGATGGTGGAGAACCCAAGTGTTTTGAAGTGGCTTTGGAAAGTGAAGAAAAGCAACAGTGGCTGGATGCAATGCAATATGAGATGAAATCCTTGCATGATAATCACATTTATGACTTGGTGAAATTGCCTAAAGGCAAGAGGGCCTTAGAAAACAGGTGGATATTAAAGGTCAAGCATGAGAGTAATTTTGTTTCTCCAAGGTACAAAGCCAGATTAGTGGCGAAAGGCTTCAGACAGAGAAAGAGTGTTGATTTCAATTAGATTTTCTCGCCTGTGGTGAAGATGTCATCCATTAGAGCATTTTTGAGTTTGGCTGCTACTCTTGATTTGGAGGTAGAGCAAATGGATGTGAAAAATGCTTTCCTTCATGGTGATTTGGAGGAAGAGATTTATATGAAGCAACCTGATGGCTTTCAGGTTAAAGGCAAGGAAGACTGTGTGTGTAGGCTGAGAAAGAGGCTATATGTGTAGAAACACAGGGAAACACTAGAAGGGGGTTGAATAGTGTTTCTTAATAATTTATGGAAGCTTTTCGCAAACGGTTAAGTTTACAACAGTTTCAGACAGGTTTAAGAGGCTGTCTGAAGTTTCTTAAGAAGGCTTCTGAAAAGATCTTTAAAAAGGTTTATTGCTTTTTAAAATTATCAGAACAGTTTTCAACACCCTTTGGTTAGTATAAATAAATTGACAATAGATAAGGGATAGAAAACTTAGCCAAGGAATTTATCCCGGTTCACTCACTACCACTGTGAGCTACGTCCAGTCCCAATGCCAACTAGCACTTGGATTTTCTCTTAATCTTCACCAAGATTACAAGTATTCTTTTACAGTCAAGCCTCTTCAGGCTCAAAGACAATTTTTACAAAGAGATATATCTAAACTTTTAAACTACACAAGTTTGAAGCTTAAACAGAGACGATGTACAATAAAAACTGAGGTATACTCAGGATATACAAATGATGTACAATGAATATGAAATCAGAGTGTTTTTACAGAAAAACTTGCAGCGTGATATCTCTTAGACTTTCTTGTATATATCCAGTCTCACTCTTGATGGTCTTCATGAAGGACTATTTATAACCAATCTTCAATCCGTTGAAATACCATGGTTTAGAGATAGCATTAAATGCTATTTAATCCGTTGTGAGACATGCTTCTGAGAGTTCTGATTTTTTTCTGACACACAGTACCAGGTTGCTGCTGCCATAAAGCTGCCACTGTTGTTGCTGCAAAGGTTGCGTTGCAGGGATTCCTCAGTGGTGTATGAAATTCAAATATACCAGGAAAGGTCTTTGTGTTCCTTGCCATAAATATGTTTGAAAAGCTACATGCAACAGAGAACGCTTGACTCAGAAGAATTTCAGAGATGTCTTCACATACTTCAGCAAAGAGTGCCACGTCATCAATGAGACTTCAGACGGCTTCAACACTTCAGACGACTTCAACACTTTAGACAGGTTGAAAGCACTTTAGACAGTCTTTATAAGTTCAAAATGGCTTGCTGAAATCATAGATAAGTCATTAAACATTTATGTATCTATGATAAGTATTTTAACCCAAATTTGTTAAGCATTAAAACTTGAGAAGTGAGCTATCTAAAACATCATAATTTTCCTTATGATATTTTTGAGACTCAACATTCTCCCCCTTTTTAATGATGACAAATTTGTTTAAAATAAAGAAATCTGAAAGGAGTTTTTTAAAATAAAATAAACTTAAAAAAATAACTCCCCCTCAGATAAAGATCTCTCAGGACAAACTCTTATCAAATACTCCCCCTGAGACCTGTAATTACTTCAGATTTTGTTAGTTTTTAATACTCCCCCTTTTGTCATCAATCAAAAGGGAATTTCAGAGCATAACTTCAAAATAATCACAGTAATATAATCACAACATTGAGATACCAGCATTCATGAGAACAAACAGAATATATTATCAAACAAAAGAGTTCACATAACAGAAATTAAGCACTCAAAATGAAGTTAACACTAAACATGGCTAAACATCATAGACTATCCATCTTTCTTCAGCAAGGCCTCTTTCATAAAGGAGAGCAATTCTTCCTTTGCCTTGTCAATCTGAGAAATGATAACAGTCTTCAATTCTTCTTGCCCAGTTTTGATGTGTTGTTGCTCTTGAAGGATTTGATCTTGCTTAGCAACAAGAGTAGCATTTCTTTTATCCAAGCTCTTCACTTGATGCCTCAGCTTCCTGTTCTCTTCCTCAAGATTCAGTTCTACTTCATATAGAATGATCTGAATGTGCCTGCAAACGAATCTGAGCTGATCGAATCCTGGATGCAACCCATAATCTTCGGGATGACTCATAGGAAAGAAGAAAGTTCTGATATGGCAGATTAGCTTCCAGTCCTCATTAAAGGGTTTAGACATGGGGAATCTGCCTCTGATATACTGATACTACACATTGGTGGAGACACCATAATCTATGATGGAGTCACATCTGGTCCTGCAGATCCATAAGAGGATCCAGCATCCTCTCTGATCTTCCAGTAGGATAACCATACCCTATCCCTGTAGCAGTGATCTAAACCTCCACCTTGTCTTTTGATCCGAGCAGGTAGCTCCTTCCATTATGTTGAAGTTAAAGGTTTCTGGGGAACTGGATAAGCTTTAGGTTCCTTGAACTTGTCAGTAGGGCCTTCTTCCAGGGGGTACCTAGGAACAATCCTGTCAGGTTGCACCAGAATCTCTGTGGTTGGCCTGATGGAGATTGTTTCTAGGTGGCCTATAGCCTCTCATGCCTACTGACTTCATGTAGTCCCTCTCAAAAGTTCAGCTTCAGTAGACAGTTGCCTGACAAAACACCATTCATCATTAGACAACCTGAGGGAGTCACCGGAGAAGGGGTTAAGTGGAGCCCACTTATGAGCAGGTGGAACTGCACCCTTTCTGATCTTTTCAATCTGGCCTGAGTAAAACTGATCTGAACTGCCTTGATACTTTGCCCTTTCTTCATCAGCAGTGTGCTTGATAAGGCCATGGTGAAGAGAGATGGAGGGTTCATTTATGAAAAACTGCAGCTCTTCAAATAAATTGGGGAACTTGGGGATTCTGACCCTCTCACTGAAAGGTTCCTCATACTTTTTGTGGGGTACTTCAGCAGCTGCATCAAATTGGTGCTGAGTGAAGGAAAAGCATAAGGATCAAATGTAGGCTCTGTGAAGAAGTCCCTACTTTTGGGTCCTAGCCTTATATGCGCAGGCAACATGCTTCCTTTCCATACTTCAGAGTTGTCACCTTGCTGATGTTTATCCGTGGGGTCTTCAGACTGAGTGGATTCTGAAGATGATGAAGGTGGTGATGAGGGAGGTGATGGAAGTGCTTCTTCTTCTTTCTCCTCTACTGTTTTCTTCTCAGGTGATGAAGGTGGTGATGGGGTCACATTATCAAACCTTACCCTGAGCCTTTTTTTAGGAGGTTTAGCCTTCTCAGGTTCCCTCTCCTTTTCCTTTTCAGCTTGCTTCTCTTCTCTTCTTCTCTTGAAATACAGGTTTACTTTGACAAAGTTTTGATACTTGCCAGCCTCATCCATTTCCTCCAGCTGACTTGCAATGCTCCTTGTAATCCTAACAGAGGGTTCAGGAGCTGGCTGAAATAACTTTGTTTTTGTTCTCCTTCTTTGCTGTGCACTGGATCTTTTTCTCTTCTTGGTCTCTTGAGCAATGGAAGCTAGCCTTTCATCTTTAGCAAGAGCTAGCTGAGAGGCTACTGCAATAGCATAATCAGTCTTTTCTTGCTCAGCCTTCTTCTCCATTTCTTCATTCTCCAAAGCTGTAGCAAGGGCTGCTACTTGAATAAGCTCAGGATCAAAAGGACATGCAGCCAGAGGTGCTGCTGCCAAAGCTTCAGGATCAGCAATCTCAGCTACCTCTTCCTCATGAGCCTTTCCTTCTGTTTCAGAAGTAGGCTTAGGAGTAAGAGTTCTTACACCTTCAGAACCCTGACCCACAATCTCAGATGGCTTTTGCAAAGCCTTCTGAACAGGTTTCAGATGTCTAAGTGTGCAAGTCCATAGCTTCTAGAGACACCTTTGCTGAACTCCTGACAGGGAGCTTTTTCCTTTTCAGATGAGGGGATGGCTTGGAAGGCTTGAACTCATCTTTTCTGATATCCCCCTGAAGCTCTTTCTCAAGAATCTCAAGAGTGGTTCCTCTTCTTGAGGCCTTCTCCAAAAGAACATTCTCCTTCAGAGTAGGAGATGGAGGTCGTGGAGTGAGCTTGATTCCCATGCTCTTCAAGTTTGACTCACCAAGAACACAAGAGATTTATGGTCACATAATCTTTCAACAGGTACCTTAAATGCATAAGTACCTTCATGATGAGAGTGTCTGGGGGAAGATTTCCAGCAGAGTCTCGAATCTTCTTCTGCATATGGAACATGATAATGCTTGGGAGATTGACTTTCTTCTTCTGAAGCAGGTGAATCAGACAGAACCTTTCCAATTCTGAGACATGGTTTCTGCTTCCACTCTTAGGGATTATTGCACACCCCTAAGATAGCATGAAGAACTCTGACCTTCTCTAGCAAGAACTTGGAATCCAGGCTTTCGGGTTTTCTTGTTCCATACAGTATCTTTGCAAACAACTTGTGCCCACCATTCTTCATCTCCCACCCAGGAATGAAGGTTGCACCTTCAATCTTAACATCAGTGATTGTGGAGAGAATGCCTTGATCAACAAAAACTGAAACCCCTAGAACAGAGGCTTTGATGCTTTCATACACTCCCTTAGAATTAGGTATTCCTCGAGCAGAAGACCAGAAATCCACCACGCTTTGTTCATGCCATTGACAGTTAATGTGGTCGAAGAAAGAAGTCCACCCAGCTGCATCAAATTCCTCAACAAATCCATGCCAATGTTGCGAAGCTCGTCAAGATTCACTCCCTTTGATCTAACCACATTTCCACCAGAACCAGCGGTCTTCTTGGGTGCCATTGTTGAGTTGCAGGGAAACTTTGAGAGAAAAAGGTTGCCTAAGTCAGTGAAGAAGATCAAACTGAGTATTGAGGAAAGAGAGTGTAAGGCTTCCTCGACACACTTACTCCTGCATTTATAGACCCATGATGCAATGATGCCCTGTACCGGCTGCGCAGACTTTGGGTAACGTGCGAAGTGGAAGAGACAAAAACTTTAAAAGAAGGAATTCAACCGTCTCAGATAGCCACGTCAGCCAGTTACTTCAGATAGGTGAAAATTTCATACACACAAAAAAAATTTCAGATAACCTTAAATTTCAGACATGTCACTGTTTCAGACACACTGAAATTTCAGACGCACTAAAAATTTCAGATAACATAATAATATCAGACACAATTATTTTTAGAGAATGCATGTATATTCAAGTTGTTGCGTATGAACTTAAATCTATCTTCAGCCAGGGGTTTTGTGAATATATCTGCCCATTGATGCTCTGTGTCAATAAACTGAATATCAAAACACCTTTCTGAACATAGTCTCTAATGAAATGATGTTTGATTTCTATATGCTTTGCCCTAGAATGTTGAATGGGATTTCTGGATAAATTAATTGCACTGGTATTATCACAAAGAACATGTATAGCAGAGATAGGAATATTAAAATCCTCAAGCTGATACTTAACCCATAGCAGTTGTGAACAACAACTGGCTGCTGATATATACTCTGCTTCTGCTGTTGATAAAGCAATGGTGCTTGCCTTTTGCTTGACCAGCTGATATGTTATTTCCAAATAAATGACATCCTCCACTGGTGCTCTTTCTTTCCATTCTATCTCCAGCAAAGTCAGCATCACAGTATCCTATTAACCTGCAATCTTTACTCCTCTTATAGCATAGACCAAGATTAGTAGTATCTTTCAGATATCTAAAATTCTTTTAACAACTTTGTAATGAGTAATTCTTGGATCTGATTGAAATCTAGCACAGAGACAAACACTGAACATTATGTCAGGTCTGCTTGCTGTTAGATACAACAAAGAGCCAACCATTCCTCTGTACAAAGTTTGATTCACTGGTTCTTCTTTGTCATCTTTGCTCAAAGATGCAGAGGGATGCATAGGAGTTGACATGGGTTTGCAATCACTCATGTTGAACTTCTTAAGCATTTCTTTTGTATATTTTTCTTGATGGATCCCATATACAATCAAATCTTGCTTAATTTGAAGTCCCAAGAAAAATTTTAGTTCTCCCATTAAACTCATTTCAAATTCTGATTGCATCAACTCAGAAAACTCCTTTCACAGAGAAGAATCAGTTGAACCAAATATAATGTCATCAACATATATCTGAACAAGTATAAAATCTTTGTTAGACTGTTTTCTGAAAAGGGTGGTATCTACTTTTCCTCTTTCAAAACCATTTTTGATAAGAAAACTGCTCAGTCTGTCATACCATGCTCTTGGAGCTTGTTTCAGACCATAAAGAGCCTTTTTCAATTTGAAAACATGATCAGGAAAAATAGTGTCTTCAAAACCAGGGGGTTGTCTAACAAAAACTTCTTCTTCAATGAAACCATTGAGGAAGGCACTTTTGACATCCATTTGATATAGTTGATGCCATTATTTACAGCATAAGAGAGAAGAATCCTAATTACTTCTAATCTAGCAACAGGGGCAAAGGTTTTCAGTGAAGTCAATACCTTCTTGTTGATTGTACCTTTGAGCCACCAATCTTGCTTTGTTTCTGACCACTTTTCCTTCTTCAGACAACTTGTTTCTGAACACCCATTTGGTTCCAATAATTGTTTTCCCATGGGGTTTAGGAACAAGTGTCCAGACATCACTCCTAGCAAATTGGTTTAGCTCCTCTTGCATGGCTAGAATCCACCCTTCATCATGCAGAGGCTTCATCAATGTTCTTTGGCTCAATTTCAAACAGGAGAGCAAGAGAATTCAGATTCTTGAATTTTGATCTTGTCTTAACTCCTTCTGAAGTGCTGCCAATGATTTGCTCTTTTGGATGATGTGATTTGTATCTCCAATCAGGTTTCTGAGGTGATATCAAATCAGTCTGAGACTCAACATTGGTCTGAAGAGGTTCAGTGACAGATGATGCTTCAGACACCTGTTCATCCTTGATGCTGTCAATGATTATTCAGCTCCATTCCTGCAAAGTCATCTTCTAGATCTGATAATTCTCTATCAGTCACTTTTTTGTCATTAAATTTAACATGGATTGATTCCTCTACAGTTAAAGTTCTAGAGTTATATACTCTATAGGCTTTAGATGTTTCAGAATATCCTATGAAAATTCCATTGTCAGATTTTGCATCAAATTTTCCAAGATCATCCTTGGTGTTGAGTATAAAACACTCACAACCAAAGGTGTGGAAATATGATATGTTGGGTTTTCTTCCCTTCCACAATTCATAAGGAGTCTTTTTCAGAATTGGTTTTACCAATATTCTGTTTTGAAGGTAGCAAGTTGTGTTAATAGCTTCTGCCCATAAAGATCTTAGTAGATTGCATGAGTTGAGCATGGTTCTTCCCATTTCTTGCAAGCTTCTGTTCTTTCTCTCAACAACCCCATTTTGCTGAGGTGTTCTTGCCACAGAGAAATTGTGTGAGATCCATTCTCATCACAAAACAGTTGAAAGTTTGCATTCTCAAACTCTCCACCATGATCACTTCTGATAACAGATATACAGAATCCCTTTTCATTCTGTACCTTCTTGCAGAATATTGTGAAATTCCTGAAAGTCTCATCCTTGCTTCTTAGGAATAACACCCATGTGAATCTAGAATAGTAATCAACAATGACCAAACCATATTTCTTACCACTAATGCTTTCTGTTCTAATAGGACCAAACAAGTTAATATGTAACAATTCTAAAGGTCTGCTAGTGGAAACAAAATCCTTACTCTGAAAAGAGTGTCTTGTTTGTTTTCCTTTCAGACAACTTTCACATAAAATGTCAGATTTGTAAGAAAGCTTGGGCAGTCCTTTAACAAGGTTGTGTTTTGCTAACTTTGAGATCAATCTCAAGCTGGCATGCCCAAGTCTTTGGTGCCAAATATGTTTTTCATCTTCAACGGAGAGAAAACATTTTACATTTTGACTTGCCAAATCCTCTAGATCAATTTTATACACATTGCTGTGTCTCTTAGTAGTAAAAGAATTTGATCACGAGAGTCTTTGACTATACATCCTTCTTTAGTAAAGGAAACCACATATCCACTGTCACATAATTGACTTATGCTCAGTAAATTATGCTGAAGTCCCTCTACTAGAAGAACATTCTTAATAAGGGATAGAGGAGAGATACCTACAGTCCCAATTCCTGTGATCTTCCCTTGCTGATTTCCACCAAAGGTGACCACATCTCCTGTTCTGGGCCTAAGGTTTTGGAACAAAGACCTTTCTCCTGTCATGTGTCACGAGCACCCACTGTCCAGGTACCATTTGTGGGGTCTCCTTTGTCCTGTTAAACACATCTGCAACAGGAATGATCAAGTTCTTAGGTACCCATATTCTTTTGGGTCCTTTCTTGTTAGATTTGGGTTTTGCTTTTCCCTTATGTTTACACTGAGCCACATTGTGTCCAGGCTTGCCACAGTGAGAACACCCAATAGCTTTCTCTTTGCCTTTAGTAAATTTTTGAAAATATGAGGTTCAGAGGTATCATGATCACAAAAGCCTAATCCACTTTTCTCAAGGGGATCCCTTTGATTGCCAAGCAATCTGTTAAGGTTTTCTGTTCCTTTGACAAATTTAGCTAAGTCTTTTGTCAGTTCCTCAACTTGTTTCTGAAGTTTTTTGTTTTCTTTAGAGACAGTTTATGAACTGCTGCTTTCAGTCACAAGAATTCTCTCCTTGAGCATAATATTTTCTATCTTAAGAGCCTCATATTTACTGCACATTTCTGTGTGGGCCTTGGACAGATTCTTATACTCTTGGAAGAGTTCCTTGGAACTTTCCATCAGGTCATCATACATCTCTTGAAGAGTTAAGGGAAATACCTCAGATTCTGAGCTATCTGATGAGGGCAGGCTGGCCATGAGACACAGGTTGGCCTCTTCTGAAGTGTCTTCCTCTTCTTCTGAGGTAGACTCATCAAGATCCTCCCATGTTGCCATCAAACCCTTCTTCTTCTTGAAGAATTTCTTCTTTTTTGAAGTTGTTCTTCTTCAGTCTTGGACATTCAGCCTTCATATGACCTGGCTGTTTACACTCATAGCATATAGTTTTGTCATTTTGAGAATCCTTACCTGACTTACCTGATTTAGAGGTTGAGGGTTGGTTCTTTCTAAACTTTCCTCTGTTCTGCAGCATCCTCTTGATTTTCCTGCTGAGAAGAGCAAGATCATCATCTTCTGAGCTATCTCCAGAATCTTCATCTGCTTCTGAAGTTTCCTCAGCTTGCATGGCTTTAATGCTGCCATGCCTAGGGTGTTTGGCTTTGGAGTTTAATGCCAGATATTTCTTCTTGATGTCATCTTCCCCAAGTTCAAGCTCATGAACTTTGAGAGATCCCAACAGTTCTTCCATTCTAAGAGAGTTTAAGTCTCTGGCCTTTTGAATGGCTGTAACTTTGGGTCTCCAGGACTTTGGCAAACTTCTCAGAATCTTTCTATTAGTGTCTCAAGATTCAAAAGTTCTACCTAAAGACCTGAGTCCATTAGTTATAGTCTGAAACCTCCCAAACATTTGATCTATGGTTTCAGATTCTTCCATCTTGAACATCTCATATTTATGTATAAGCATGCTGATTTTGGATTGCTTGACAGTCTCAGTCCCTTCATGGGCGGCTGCAAGTGTATCCCAAATCTCCTTGGCAGATGAACATCCATGAACCTTCTCATACTCTGATTTGTTCAGAGAACATATCAAATAGAGTTTGGCTTTAGCATTTAACTGAACTCTAGCCTTTTGCTTTAAGGTCCATTCAGCGTTAGATATTGGCACTCCGTTATGTATAGGCACATAGTCTCCATCAGTGACCACATCCCAAACATCAATGTTGTTGCTCTCAATGAACAACTTCATACGATCCCTCCAATAGTGGTAGTCCACTCCATTGAATGCTGGGGGTCTTGTGATAGAGGCTCCTTCAGTGATGTACTGTCTGTTGTTGGCAGCTTCCATCTGGATCTTTAATCCTCAAACACTTGTAAGGTGCTCAACCCTGAGTTGAGCTCTGATACCAACTGTAGAAACACAGGGAAACACTAGAAGGGGGATGAATTGTGTTTCTTAATAATTTATGGAAGCTTTTCGTAAACGGTTAAGTTTACAACAGTTTCAGACAGGTTTAAGAGGCTGTCTGAAGTTTCTTAAGAAGGCTTCTGAAATGATCTTTAAAAAGGTTTCTTGCTTTTTAAATTATCAGAACAGTTTTCAACACCCTTTGGTTAGTATAAATAAATTGACAAGAGATAAGGGATAGAAAACTTAGCCAAGGAATTTATCCCGGTTCACTCACTACCACTGTGAGCTACGTCCAGTCCCAATGCCAACTAGCACTTGGATTTTCTCTTAATCTTCACCAAGATTACAAGTATTCTTTTACAGTCAAGCCTCTTCAGGCTCTACAACCAAGTATTCTTTTACAGACAAGCCTCTCCAGGCTCAAAGACAATTTTTACAAAGAGATATGTCTAAGCTTTTAAACTACACAAGTTTGAAGCTTAAACAGAGACGATGTACAATAAAAACTGAGGTATACTCAGGATATACAAATGATGTACAATGAATATGAAATCAGAGTGTTTTTACAGAAAAACTTGCAGCGTGATATCTCTTAGACTTTCTTGTATATATCCAGTCTCACTCTTGATGGTCTTCATGAAGGGCTATTTATAACCAATCTTCAATCCGTTGAAATACCACGGTTTAGAGATAGCATTAAATGCTATTTAATCCGTTGTGAGACATGCTTCTGAGAGTTCTGATTTTTTTCTGACACACAGTACCAGGTTGCTGCTGCCATAAAGCTGCCACTGTTGTTGCTGCAAAGGTTGCGTTGCAGGGATTTCCTCAGTGGTGTATGAAATTCAAATATACCAGGAAAGGTCTCTGTGTTCCTTGCCATAAATATGTTTGAAAAGCTACGTGCAACAGAGAACGCTTGACTCAGCAGAATTTCAGAGATGTCTTCACATACTTCAGCAAAGAGTGCCACGTCATCAATGAGACTTCAGACGGCTTCAACACTTCAGACGGGTTGCGCACTTCAGACGGCTTCAACACTTCAGACAGTTTGAACCTTCAGAAGGCTTTTCCACTTTAGACAGGTTGAAAGCACTTTAGACAGTCTTTATAAGTTCAGAATGGCTTGCTGAAATCATAGATAAGTCATTAAACATTTATGTATCTATGATAAGTATTTTAACCCAAATTTGTTAAGCATTAAAACTTGAGAAGTGAGCTATCTAAAACATCATAATTTTCCTTATGATATTTTTGAGACTCAACAATATGGTTTGAAGCAGGCTCCGAGGCAGTGGTATAAGAAGTTTGATTCTTTTATGTGTGAGCAAGGCTACAAGAAGACTACTTCTGATCATTGTGTCTTTGTTAAAAAGTTTTCTGATGATGAATTTATTATCCTGTTATTGTATGCTGACGACATGCTTATTGTTGGGAAAGATGTTTCCAAGATTGACAGGTTGAAGAAGCAATTGGGCGAGTCATTTGCCATGAAAGACATGTGAGCTGCTAAACAGATTCTTGATATAAAAATCATTCATGATAGAGAGAAAAAGAAGCTTTGGTTGTCACAGGAACACTATATAAAATGGGTGTTGCAGAGATTCCAGATGGAAAATGCTAAGGCTGTGAGCACTCCTCTTGCAACTCATTTTAAACTGAGTGCTAAATGGAGTCCTTCAAATGAAGCTGAGAAGTCTGACATGGAGAGAGTTCCTTATGCATCTACGGTGGGTAGTTTGATGTATGCAATGGTGTGTATTAGACCAGATATTGCACATGTTGTTGGTACAGTCAGTAGATTTTTGTCAAACCCAGGTAGAGAACATTGGAATGTTGTGAAATGGATTCTGAGGTATCTTCATGGTACTATTGATATGAAGCTTTGTTTTGGAGGTGATAAGCCTACCTTGGTTGGCTACTCAGATTCAAATATGGATGGAGACATTGATTCCAGAAAGGCCACTTCGGGCTATTTGATTAAGTTTGCAGGGGGAGTTGTGGCTTGGCAATCAAAGCTGCAAAGGTGTGTAGCATTGTCTACTACAGAGGTAGAGTTCATTGCCATTACTGAAGCATGCAAGGAGTTGTTGTGGTTGAAGAAATTCTTGTAGGAGCTTGGTTTTGCGCAGGACATATATCCATTATTTGTGGACAGTCAAAGTGCTATCCATCTTGGTAAGAACCCAACTTTCCATTCTTGGTCCAAACATATTGATGTAAGGTATCATTGGATACGTGATGCTTTGGATGATAAGCTGTTGGAGTTGGTTAACATTCATACTGATGATAATGGTGCTGATATGATGACTAAAGCATTGCCAAGAGGAAAGTTTGAAGTTTGTTGTGAGAAAATGTAACGTCCTAATTTCTCAATTCAAGAATGAGTTTCCGTTGGAAACACTATTCCGAATTTCTGAAATTATCTCGCGCATTTCATGTATCGACATACAATCGCACGACGCTTAAGCAATCCAACGTTTGCTTAGGCTTCACAAAATTCATACATCATTATTTTCCATATTAATTCCTAATTAAGAACCTAGGGGACGAACCTACACTTTGAGTGTATGACTCATAAAACTCCTATAGGAAATCTGACAGAGTTTCCCCTAAAAATTGGATATTTCCCAATTTTGCAACTTAACCTGAAACTCAGAAAATTACCAGTACAGTTTATAATATCATCATATAGTAACCAACTACAATAAGGCCTCCATGGCCAAACCAAAATCAATACATTAATCCATAACTATTCTTCTAATTTACAAATACTATTCTTGAAATTTATTTCAGTCGAATTCTCTACTCTTCCGCCATCAGCCTGTACAAAACCCGCCACAACTGAAAGTAATTCCCACAGCGTGGGATGAGACTACGTCCCAGTGAGTGAGGTAACGGTGTGTGTGGTGTAGGGGGAAAACAAAACACATGACATATAACAGTAAAGCATAACTTCAACAGTTTATAAAAATGTTCATAATAGAAAATCAAAACATGTAGGGTTAGTCATCCAAGGACAATCATAAATGCAGGGTCAGTCATGAAGTGTTTTACCCAACACCCAAGGGGTTTTTCCACTTATCTGTGAGGCTAAACTGAGCTCAGACTAACAGAGACCGTTGTCCCTGAAGGCCATAAGACCTTAACCCATTAACTGTGATAGATTCAAACAAAGATTTATTTCTTTAACATGAGTCCATGGACCAAGCAAGGCCTTAAAACATGAGTCCATGGACCAAATCTTGCTTAATTAACATGAGTCCAAGGACCGGAGATAGAGTCTAAAAAACATGAGTCCAGGAACCAAAACATGATTATTTACATGAGGTCTAAAGACCCAAGACATTTTCATGAGGTCATGAGACCCAAGACCATTTCCATGAGGTCCAAAGACCCAAATCATTTTCCTTTACCATTATCATGAGGTCAAAGACCCAAAACATTTCCTTGAACATGGTGGGGGGTTAGAAACATGTACAAACATTCATTCAGTGCATAAACATGATAATAAGTATAAACATAAGCAATTATA
The DNA here is from genome assembly GCA_026901365.1 of Sesbania bispinosa. Lineage (NCBI taxonomy): Eukaryota > Viridiplantae > Streptophyta > Magnoliopsida > Fabales > Fabaceae > Sesbania > Sesbania bispinosa. The sequence goes on from QLOH01000044.1 coordinate 230,611, forward strand.
GGCATAAACAACATGTCAAACCTTCAATTTCATGAAACCCCCAAATCCTCTAACCTAAGGTTTGATCCAAAATCAAGCAATCCAAGGCAATCCAAAGCAATCCATACATAAAATCCTATTTTTAACCTCCAATAATCACACAATCAAGGCTCAATCATCCATCATACAAGAAAATCCTCAAATCCCCAAATTACTAACATAGGGTTTGGCCAACAATTCATATATTCAATTAATCTAGCAATCAACCCTAGGATTTGCATAAACCCATACATAATCAACTATAATAGCAAGGGGAGGAAGAATAGGGAGCATACATAGGAGAATAACTAAGAAATAAGTGAGTCAGAACCACACTCACCTCAAAGGAGCAACAATGGAGGAAGAGGAGGAAGAAGATGATGGAGGAATGGTGGAAATCCAAGCCTTAGGAATGATGGAGCATCTTCAATCAAGCCCTTCTCCATCTCCAAGCTCTTTCTCTCTCTAAAATCCTCTCCCTCTCACTCTAAAAACCCTAAAGGGAGAAGAAGAAATGAAGAAGAATGAAGAAGAAGAAAGGGAAAAAAAAAACGAGCTGGAACGATTTAAGGAGAGAAAAGGACGCGTTTGGGCGCTCAAACCTATGCCTGGGCGTTCAAACGCCCACTTTTCCTGCCAGACGCGCGTTTGAACCCTCCCGGGGCGTTCAAACACGTGAATCTCATCCTTCCACGCTTAACTCGATGTTAGGGGGTGCAAATAAGCTCAGAATACTATCATATAATATATCAAATTGAAGCCCCGGAAATTAGCTTTCTAATGAAAATGGAATCACCTTAATTGGACACCCTTGGCTCTAGATATTTGCGAATTAGTGCATCAAGGTCATTAGGCCTAAAACCCAAAATTAAGCAATAACCTCGGTTTGTGCCCCTCTTGGCCCCAAATCAATTCTCTCCTTCTCAAACCTAATTCCTCTCCATGAAAACCTTCTTCTAACTTAGTTCTTCTCTTCCAAACCCTTCCCCACTCTAATTCTTAATAAATCAATTCCCTAACTCTCATCTAATATCATACCTTCCCAATCTAGTTCTTCTCCCTCTAATATCCATTTTCTTATTCTTAAATCGTTACAATCCTCTTAATTCATTTACCAAATTCCTATCTAAATTCGCATTCAGAACTCCAACATCTCATACCACTTCCAACTCTCTGTTACTTGGCCGGAACCCCAGTCTAACGCTCTCACCATAGTTTCTAGGCCCTAATTTTTGGGATGTTACATCGCCGATTTGACGGTTATCTCCATATAGTTGTGAGGGGGAGATATGTTGGGTATTGGACTCCCTTCCTATGTGGAGAAAAGGCCCAAATTAAGAAGTTCACTTTATGTCTCACTTAAGTAAGTGGAGAGGGGTCTAAAGTAAGCAAGGGGAAGAGGAAAGGTCTTACGTCATATTTACTTGGGTAGGGAGGGAAGGCAATACCTTAGCACACTCAGTAGCTCTTCAAGCTTCTCAGGATACCCTCCCTCGTGACTGGATGATGAGCCCCCCCTCAATCCATTGCTCATATTCTCTGTGGCGAGAGTCGTAAATGCTGCTAGGATGCTACACTCACGGGACGCCTTGCTTCAAATGGCCTACCTAGGGATGTTGTTGATCATAGGGATCCCGTCTTTGGCCGCAAACCCTAGAGTGGGTTAGATTTTATTTGGCATAAGCCTTTGTTTACTTGTGCCTATTCTGTTTCTGGTTCAGAGAGTTTGTCTTTATGTCTTGTACTTTCTTTCAATGCTAGACCTGAGAGCGAATCTATTAAGCTTCCATATACATCTTTAGTAGATTCACATTATCTCTATGTTTGTAATGGGCTGGGCCCTAGTCTTTTGTTGGATTCTTCCAGCCTTATAATCGAATTCCCAAGTTCTTTTGACAAAAAAAAAGTCATAGAGAACACCAAACACTTTGAGAGAGGAAGAGAGAAAGTCATTCTCATTTTTACACATAGCTGCGACTGTAAAACCGCTACTACAGATTTGTTCACCATTGGATCAGACTGCAAATTTGATAGCAGGTTCGGAACATCTGGTTCTTCATTCTGAACGGTTGGATCGTTGATACGAAGTCTAAGTTGAGAGATATTCAGTTCGCACAGTAGCTGTGTATTTGGGGTTTTTCATCTTCCCTGTTTTCTATTTGTAAGCTTTATTGCTTTGTTATTTGGCTGTGTGTTGGCACTATTTTGTGCACTTGATTGAGACTCTTTTTTACCCTTTATTGATCATAATGGAGCTATTTCTTTGGTTTGGACGACCCGTGGTTTTTACCCTTACTTTGAGGGGTTTTTCACGTTAAAATCTTGGTGTCTTTGTTTGTGATTTTGGTGATTTATTATTTTTGCCCATTGGTTGTTGCTCCTCTTAGATTCTTGCAAATTAGGGACATTTATTTCCGCTGCATTAACTATTTGAGTGTGCTCTGTATCGTTGTTGTGCTGTTGTTTCCCCCATCAATCCGGAAGTGTTTTTTATATTAAAAGTTCACTATTCATTCGATATTTGTGCATGTTTATGGGTTTTATAATTATTTAGCGGCAATTTTCTGTCATAGAAGTAGAGATCTATACCATCCGGATTTGTAGATATTGTTAAAATTACACTAATTTATTTAAAGTTCGTGCGTTGTTCAAGTTTAATTTTTGTCAAAGTTTTTTTTTGAGATAATGGAAAAGTTGTTAATTCAAGTGTGATATTATGTAAGCATTAAAATCTCTGTTATTTGAGTTCATATTTGCGCAAATGGTTGTGCTATAAATTTATTTAAAGGTTTGTGATAACACCAAATTTTATTTTTTATCAAAAAATGTAAGTTGTAAGTGAAAAGGTGCGTAGGGATAAGCGTCATGTACAGAGCTTCTAGAATGACTGAGTGATTGGTTTGGTATATTCCGCTTCCCAACAAACATACATGGAAATTTGCGATAGACAGTTGTAAATGATTTCACTATGTTAATAAAGCCACTAGAACCACTAATATGTAATTCACAATTATGTTTTCGAATTTATTTTTTTGGTAAATCAAGTAATTAAAAGCTTGATTATTTCTAGCGCGGAAATGAGACGCGTACTTTAGGGGTACCCGTGTGGGAATGGTTATGGTGGGTCATTACGAAGCTTTTTTGAAATTTAAAAGGATTGAGTTTTTCGAGAGATTTCTAGCTTTCCTGCAGCCCAAAGCTATAAATAGATGGAGGGAGATATTGTTTTCGGTTCCCATTCCCCACCTTAACAATCCACGGTTGCTCATCATTTAACTTGCAATGGCTTAGTTTACGCTTTCATACGATCAAAAGTTTGTTTGGATTAAGGTAGAACTGGAGATTGAAGGTGAAGGTTGTAAGGAAGTGGAATATGACCTTTGTTGCGAGCCAAGATGATCCTTTCGCTTTGCATATGCTTTTTGTTGATGAAGAAGTAGATCTGCACTTCTAAAGCTATTTCATTCGTTCAGACACTGTGATCATTGCTTAATTGCACGATATCTAACCCATATTTGATGTTGAGAGAACTCTAGAGTCTAACACCTCCACAACTGCTGAGAATGCTTCATCGTCTTTTTCTTGATGAATTCACTTTTATTTTTATATTAATGCATCCTTTTGCGTTGCTAATGGCTTAGCATTGTAGTTAATAGGTAGTAGTTTTACACCTTTTCAGTAGTTTGCTCTTGAATCCCAACCATTTTCAATTTTACTTGACAGTTAATAAGCAGTGGCTATTGAGAATCTGAGATGAATAGAATTATTTTTTTGTTATGAATCTCATGTAAATTCTTTTAGCATAACATTGATTTTTTAGGAGACTAATAAGTTTAATTTTTTTTATGCTTTGACATTGTGGTTTATGTAGGTTACTCTTGCCCAATCTTGCTCTAATGCCTCCCCTGGACTTCAAGAGAGGGCTGCTAGTGCACTCTGGGGATTGTCAGTTTCTGAAGCTAATAGGTACTTTGAAGAGTTCCATTTATATTTTATCCTAATAATATTGCTTTTGTGAATCTTGATTCTTAAGACATTTTTTTAAACTTATTTGATGGAATATTGTAGTAGACCATTGATCGACTGCCTTTCTGTGTTTCCTTTCAATTCTCTTATTTAATTTTTTTGTGTTCCAGCGGAATTCTTTGTGGTCCTTTTTATATTTTATTTCTTCCTTTTTAACAAATCACTCTTTTTTTTAATATAAATGATAATGAGAGTATACTTGAAAACAATGATTTTACTGTGAATTGCTTCTGAGAATTGCTCTCAGCTGAATACATTATATTCATGAATTTTACGAATCAAGGATCACTAGAAGTTAGGGACTGGGATACATTGACAACGACTGTTATATTCTAAGGAACCTACTGAAACAAATCAAAGAATAAAGGAAAAGATAAAATACAGTAATCACAATAAAAAGAACTTCAAAATCTTCTAACCTTGCAATCCTAATATTGGTAATGCTATCTCCATTCACATTTTAAATTGAAATCTTTATAATGAGCCACAGAGGAAATTTATAATTATCTAATTTTATATCTCTCTCTTCCATTCCTTTCATCCAATTCCAAATAGGCCTAAGGTTTAATAATTAATATACCTTTTTTTGCTGGAATTTGGGTTATTTGAGTGGTAATGGAAGTGTTATTGCAATGGATATTATTCTAGATTTCTCTAGAGGTTTAGTCTTATCCTGTAATTTTTTTCTTCATTGCTCCTCCTTACTCATTTTTCATAATAACTATTATAGTCTTGCATCAAATTGAGATTCATTAGACATAACTTCTATAGACCCAAACTTAACATCTAACGAAATGGTTTATTCACTTAATAAAATTAAAAAAAAATATGGCATGAAGGATCTGAGTGCTCACAAGCATGAAGGATTTCAGTGATACAATCAAGTTCAAATGCATTTCCAAAGGACAGTCAAGTACCGTCGATACTCTTGACAACTCAAATGTGATACATCTGCAGTGGAAAAGATAAGTTTCTGTGTGTTGTAAGGCTTTTTAGTGGTGATGGTTGTTCCTTTATTTGCACAACAGGGCACAACCTTATAAGGAGATCTGTAGCTGTGGAAACTATGACTTTAGGGGGAGAGGGTGATTGTTTTGTTTGGGATGTTTTAGAATGTTGGGCTCTTGTGAAGTTGAAATTGGTGCATTAATATATCATTATTTGGAATGGTTTTCATTGTATGCTCTTCTTTTCATCCTCTTAACAACATCATAAATAGTTTCCAACTACATGACTTTGCCAAAAATAGAAGAAAAGAATTAGAGGGCCTCTTCTGGTCCATATTCTCATTCTCTCTATGGGTTAAAGATTCCATATTTATTTTATACTCTCTCTGATCCTATTTATAAGACAACGTTTGAAGCTTTTTATGGTCATATTTATAAGACAAAGTACACAAATCTAGAAGCATTTTTTGTTTTTTTTTCTCATATTTGCCCTTTTGACCATTAAAGATTCTAAGGTGACACAATTACCATGGCAGTGGAGTTTAATTTTAAATAGGGGTAAACTTGTAATCTCATAGAGTAATTTCTTGAAAATCGAACGTATTAATTACTTTTCTAAATATGCGTGTTTTTGTCTGAATTGTCTTATAAATAGGACCGGATGAAGTATATTTTTTCAGCTATTAAATATAAGGATAATTGTATTGTCCCGTGCTTGGCACGAGCTCCACACTAGTTAGAAACAATTAGTTTACCTTTAAAATAAATATGATGATATTAAAGGATAAATGATAATTAAAATTTGAATGAATTTAAAAAAAAATATTTTTTTAAAAAAAAGTCAAATGAAAGTTTTTTAATATGGTGTGTTTTTTATGAGAATTTGAATTAATATATATATAAATGAGTAGATTAATAAATACATGAAACATGCCCTGAAGTACTGAATACTATTTTTGGTCGTCAAGTGAATTCGTGATTGACTGAATGCAGGAGCCAGAAGGTGTTGCAAAACGTGGGATCCCTATCGTCTCCTGTGTCTCCAGCAAACATCAGTTACAAAATGGCTACGGAATAATTAGGCAATTAAAATTCGTAGCTAATCTGCAGCTATTTGGTAGCTAATGCTTGCTGAGACACAATACCACTGGAGAGGATCCTATAACAAAAGGTGTGGTGCGTCTATAGGTGTTTATTGGATTGAAAATCGGAAAAAGAAATGAAAAATAAATCAAATAAAAATTAAAATATTATAATACGTAAAAATTGAATTTTTTTTATTGAATTGAATTTTACTCTAATTCCATCTCTAAATTATTTTATTTTATTTATAAAATAATCACAAGCATAGACTCATTTGTTAGTAGTTAGGATAAAGAATAAGATAAGATATTAATATTTTATGCTATTCTAATTTTTGATTTTGTTGAGGATAGGATATAATCAATCTATCTTAGATGTGGACTTATCCTATCAATATGTAATTTTTATCCATGAGGAGTAGTATCTGTTAAAGAATAACATGATAGACCACCAGGTATGTAATTCAGTTGGTAAGAGGTTGTTCTTGTAGTCTCATGTTAGAGAGATCTGAGTATTTAAGTGTGTCAATACTCTAAGAGAGAACTTTATCGTTGATAAAGGTACTACCCAACTTAAACAATATTGCCTCTATGGAAGATATTTATGATCTTAAAAAAAAAAAAAACCATAGGATATAAATTTTTTTTCTTTTCCTTCTCCCTTGTCTTTAGACCCTCTTCTCTCTTTCTTCTCGTTCTCTCTTGTTCTTTCTATAAGTATATCAAATATCATTTTAAACAAGTCTTAAATTGTCTTCCATATCTTATCATCTCCTTTTTATATAGTTTTATATTTATATTAAATAAATATAAACTCACATAAAATGTGTAAAACAGAAAACAAAAATAAAATATCATTAATAAAATTATAAAATAAAAACACAACTCAAATAAATAAGTAATTTATTACTTAAAAATTTTAACGGTAAAATTCTTAGATTTTCTTCTTTTTAAGTTATTAATCATCAATTTGTAATAATTGATTTATTTAATAAGATATTTGAGATTTTAAATATATTTTTAATATTAACTGTATATTTCATTATTTATTAGATATTTTATAAAATTTTAACACAAAAATAAAATATTGACACAATTCAACCATATTAAATTAGATGTGATTTGATTTTTTTTTATAAAATCACATATATCCTTCGAGAGAGACAATTATACTCAAGTTGGGTAAAATTCCTATGAAAAGCAAAACTCTTCTTCCAAATATTTAAAATAAAACTGGAATAACCACGTGCTAGCTGACACACACTTGATGGTAATTAAAATTAAATTTAAAATCAATCTAATTGAATAATAAATAAAAGAATCAATATAATTGGATCAGATATTTTTTCCTTAGAAACTTCTAATTCACCAACACCCCTAATACCTACCATGAAAAAAAATCAATTATTATAATTAACTTTAAATTAAATTTAAATTCTGGTTAAGGAAGAATTCCTATAAACACAATTTATTAAATGTTTAAAAAGTAATGATTAAGAAGTATTTAATGTGTTTTGTTAAATATTTTTTATTATTTAAAAATAACTATTTAATGAATTTATATTTGAGATAAAATTAATATTTTTGTTTTTATTTCTTTAATTAGTGTTCTAAAAAAACTTTGAAATCTTTAAAGTTATACAAAATTATATCATTTCATATATTAATTATAATTTAGATCAGGATTTGGATTATTTAGTATTTTATGAAGTTCATTTTAGGTAAACTTTAATTTTAAAATGGTTATATATATATATATATATATTTTCTAATCAATGATGACTTTAGCAAGAAAAAAGAATGAATTTTTAAATAATAAATTATATTTGTTAAATTGGAGTATAAATTAATCTAAAATTAGTAATATGTTAAAAATATTAGGTAAATTAAAACAAGAACCAATGTTTTAAAAAACAAACCAATCATCAAACTGGTTCAAGTTTCAGTAGTCGAACCGTGGTCGAACTCATATAAATTAAATAATACTAAAAAATTATATAATATATTAAATAATATTATTTATATAAAAAATTAAATGATATTGAAAAACATTACGTATAAAAAAATTAAATGACAAATAATATTAAATAGCGTTATAAAATTAACATATTTTCATAATAATATTAATATTTTTATTTTATGTTACATAATTTTATTTCAATATATTTTCATATTTTTTAATATTTTTATTGTAATAGGAAAAGCTTATTTTTTATCTAATGAAAAGAAGTATATATATTATAAGTTTTTTTTTTAAAAAAAATCAGCACGCGTGGCTCCTGCCCCTAACTGGAAATTTCAATTTTTTAGTAAAATTTGGACGCGTGTGCGGGAGTGCTTGGTTCTACCGATTTACGATTGATTCACTCGATTTATCCGGTCAACGATCGGTTTTCAGCACATGCAGTTCCTACACATGCTCGGTTCTACCGATAAATCAACTGATTCACTCGATTTATCCGGTCAACGATCGGTTTTTCATGCTTTTTCACTTCCTTTTCTTTTTCTTCTCTTCTTCTTCTTTGTTTGTGATTTGTATTGTCTCTTGAATGGGGTATTCTTAGAGAAGTGCATTGTGTGATATCTCAAGAACGGGGTGTTCTTTGAGACTGTTTGTGAAATCTTGTGACGGAGTGTCATGAGTAAGATTGATGTTCGTATGACGAGGTGTCATTGATGAACATGCTCTTGTGGGGTGCAAGAGTCAAACCTTTGTTTGTCTAGGAAGTCTTTCTTCAGGATTGAATGTGCATGGTGTTTGTAATCAATTCTATAGTGAAAGCAGATTTAGTGGTGTGCTGGATCTAAACTGGATGTAGGCCCCTTTTGTGGCTGAACCAGTATAAATCACTATGTAATTTTCTCTATCCCTACTATACTTTGAATTAACTTTCTTAGCATATAAACTTGAATCTTGATCTGCATAATTTCTGTAAACTATTTAAAGTAATTAATTGTTGTTGTAATATTGAATAGCACATTGGAAACTGAATCATAAAACCTTGAGTAATCAATCTTGGTAATCAATTACTTACTGTTTCCAAATTGGTAATCAATTACGCTTTGTATCATAATTGGTAATCAATTACCTTCTGCAATTTTGTTGATCCGCTGCTCACAAAATTTTATTTTGAACTCTGAAAATTAATCTTTTGAAAACATATTTGAAAGAATTTTAAAAGGCAGATTTGGAAGGGAAAAACGAGTTTTAATTTTTTAATAAGAGAAAAAGTTTTTGTGAATCTATCCAACCCCCCTTCTAGATTCCCTCTGGGACCAACATATCAGACTCTCTTTTTTAAATTGGATCTTTGTCACTGATTTGGTATTACTGTGTTTGTTGGATTTTATCACCATCCACACACATGGTGAACATAGCAAATATACAAGCAAAGAGAAAAACAGAGCAGTATGGTTCAAAGCAAAAGAAAAGAAATAATGCCAAATTGCTTTACAATTTCTGATTGTAATTACAACTCCTTCTTTGATTTCGCTACATTTTTGGATCCTCCCTCCTTCAATGCCTTATGTATAATGGTGAGCTCCCCCTTTTTCTATTGCAATCTACGCCTATTTATATCAATTTTCCTTCACTGCATTAGTGCAAATTGCACTATATTATTGATTTTTCTTTCCCTTTATTTCTGTTGTAACCGCCCTTGTTAGTGCAACTTGCCCAGCCTCTGCTATTGCCGCCCAAGTCAGAGTTAGGAGTGCCCTCTTGATAATTGATACACATAACTCAGAGCAAGTTGCAGGGAGGTTGCTGGGAGAAGCAAGTTGCAGGGAGTGTCTGTTTTCTCTTTTTTTTTTGTTGAATTAAGTAATGCAAATAGGCTATGTTAGCCCATAAGATTTTTTTTAACTTAAGCTTCACAATCAAAGGGCCCAAACTGGCCCAAAAAAATCTGAAACAAATCCCCTTTTTTTATGCTGAAAGAGAAGAAAATGGGCCTACCTGACCCAAAAGAGTGTTTTAAAAAAAAACGATTTACAAACAATGGGCCTAACCGACCCAATTGCAAATTTTTTCAAAAAAATCTGAATAGCTTTTTTTTATCAAAATGTTTAATCAATGCATTAATTAATTAACTTTCAATAATTAATTAACTAACAAATTAATTAATTCATTCTTAGTTAGTTTTTTTTAACCATGAAGATGAAAAAGAATTGAAGAAAACATAAAGGCCGGACAAAATTGGGTGCTAACAACAACGAAGAGGGTGGTTCGTTTGTGTGTGGTTTTAGGGGAAGCGGAGAAGAGGAAGAAGGGGAGAGGAGGGAGTGATTTTTCTTGCGGTTTAAGACCGCCATAAATACTATAAAAAGACACCTAGGAAAGAGAAAACGTATCACATCAGCCTGTGACACATGCTAATTGAGGGGATGGACTAATTGTAAAAAAAAATTGGAGGACGCTTTAATAAAAAAATTATAGGGACTAAAAGCAAAACTCGCTAACTTTACAGGGTCTAAAAACATATTTTACCCAGAAATAAAATATAAAAAACCATTTGTAGAATGGAAGAAGGAACAAAACCCACCCGACTTGCTATTTCTCAATCAGTAAATATGGTCAAAAACCAGAGAAAAATGTAAGAAACAGGTCATACATGTGATACTTGTGAAGATTTGACGTACATTAAGGTGAAACTTGGACTCGGACGCAATTTATTTTGTGGTGTTGTTGATGTTGATCTCTAGAGAGGGAAAGAAAAACACGAACCAAGAAACAACTTTCTCATTCTTACGTCATTTTCTTTCAACTTTGTATTTATATATTTAAATTAAATAAGTCTTGTATTAAAAAATCAATTAATAAAGTTGGAGATAATACTTTTTTAAAAAAATGTGAATTTTGAATTTTTTATTATTGTTTCAATATATGTATAACTTTTGCTTAGGTGTATCTTTAAACATAGGATTTATGGCATATCAATTTTATTTATTATTATATAACATTATGAACAGATGAAGAGTATGCATTTATGAGCATATAGGGAGTGTGTTTCAGCATGCCTTTATTTTTATGTATTATTATTTCACTGCAAGCAAATTTATGTCCACTTGATTATATTCAGCTGCATTAATTCCAGCGACATAGAACCACATAGATGACACTCGAAAAACGAGCAATCAAACATTAATAAGTAAAGATAAAAAAAGCATGTGTAGAATGGAAGAAGGGTCGAAACTCACCTAACTTGTTATGTCTCGATACGTAAAGATGGTAAAAAAACCATAGCAAAATGTGAGAAACAAGTTAGACAGGTGATACTTGTGAAGAATTGATGTAAACTAGGGTAAAAATTGGACGTGGACACAATTTATGTCTGTGGATTTGTGGAGGTTTATTTGTATAGAGAGGGGGAAAGCACATACCGTGACACACAACTTTCTCTTTCTTAGGCCACTTACTTTTAAATCTGTGTTTATATATTTAAATTAAATAACTCTCTTATTAAAAATTCAATTAATAAAAGTTAGAGATATCATTTTAAAATATAATATGAACTTTTTTTTTTTTTATTGTTTCAATGTAGGTTAAACTTTTGCTTAGATATATTTCTCAACATAATATTTATTATATATTGTTTTAACTTATTATTCATAACATTTATGAATAGATGGAGAATGTGTATTTATAAGCATATAAGGAGTGTGTTGTACGATGCCCAGGGATAGAGGGGCCATGGCGCCCCCCAACCTATCTTTTTTTAATTTATATACTATATCTATATATTGTTTATAAAAAACTATATTATACACACACAACACACCCATACATACGTACATACATACATACATACATAAATACACACACACTCACACACACACACACACACACATATATATATATATATAAACACAATAAACCCTAAATCTTAAAATGAGATATAGATTATATTTGATAAGTTAATTTATTGAATTATAAATATTTAAATAGTTAATTTATGTAAAATAACATATTTATATAATTTTTATTTTCTAGTCAAATTATAATATTAGGTAATTATATATAATTTTATATTAAAATGAATAGTGAAATAATTGAAATAAATAATATAAAATAAATAGTAAAAAGAAAATCATATTTAAAATAATTCATAGAAATTTTAAATTACTTACAAAATATATATATATATATATATATATAAAATAAATTGGCCCCCTTGATTTCAGTTTCTGGCCTAGCCCCTGACTATGCGCTTTTTTTTTTATTTATTATTGTTTCACTACGAGTAAATTTATGTCACTTGGTTATATTCATCCACATTAACTCCATCAACACCAAACCACATAGATAACACTCGGAGAATGAACAATTAACCATTAAATATTAATTAATAAAGATAAAAAGCATGTGTAGAATAGAAAAATGAACCATACTCACCTAACCTTCTATGTCTCGATATGTAAATGTGGCCAAAAAGTAGAGAAAAAGGTGAGAAATAGGTTAGAAATGTAATATTTGTGAAGATTTAACGTAGATTAGGGCGAAACTTGGACGCGAACACAGTTTATGTTGTGGTGTTGTCGAGGCTAATCTGTATAGAGAGAGAAGCACGAACCAAGACAGACAACTTTCTCTTTCTTATGTCCTTTTCTTTGAACTTTGTATTTATATATTTAAATTAAATAACTCTAATATTAAAATTCAATTAATAAAAGTTGGAGATAATATTTTTTAAAAAATAATATGAACTTTGAATTTTTTATTATTGTTTCAAGGTATGTTAAACTTTTACTTAGATGCATCTATTAACATAGTATTTATTGTATAATATTTTTATTTATTTTTATATAACATTTCTGAATAGATAGATTGTATGCATTTATGACCATACAGGGGGTGTGATTTACCATGCCCTTATTTTTATTTATTATTGTTTCACTACAAGCAAATTTACGCCCATTTGGTTATATTCACCCGCATTAACTCCAACGACATAGATCCACATAGAAAAACTCGAAAATGAACAAATAAAGATTGAATATTATTAAATAAAGATAAAAAATCATATGTAGAATTGAAGAAGGAACAAAACTCACCTAACTTGTATGGCTTTGATCAGTAAAGATGGCCGAAAACAAGAGAAAAATGTGAGAAACAGGTCATTTCTGATTTTTATCTCTTAGAATTAGACCTCCATTCTTATAATTTGCTTTAGGCTTACATATATGTCCCTGCCTCACATACCTGTTGAATTGCCCCCACATCTTCCCTCTCTTGCGGCACCATCCACACGTGGGATGTATGCACGTGTATAGTTGTTTGATAATACTTTTTTTTTATACAATTAGTAATTCATGATTTACTTTTCTTAATGTTTCAATAGGCGTTGTCCATCTCATGCAAAGTCTGAAGGAATACAAAAGGAAACAAGCAAGCAAGTGCATCTTGTTTGTGATTTTTGTCAACGTGACCATCCACATGGAGCATGTGATGTGCAAGAGGAATTCTTCCAATAGCAAAATTTAGAACAAGTGAATTTCATGGGGAATTTTCAAAGACAACAGAAATTTACTCCTAGGTAGCCTTATCAGGAGAACAACACATTCGATTAGAATTATGCATAAAGGTAGTCAATTCCTTGACCAAAAATGCACAATTTCAGCAAGGAGGAGCATATGTGCAACAAAATTCTCAACACGCACAACAAACTCAATTATCAGATGGAGTGTCTACTTTAGAAAATGCACTTTTTCAACTAACACAACAAATTTCTTCTTTCATGCAGGAATCAAGGAAAATTTTCAAGAATCAAAGAGTCTTCAATAAGAAACCTGGAGAATCAAACTGGCCAACTTTCAAAACACATGGTTGAATTAGCTCAATGAGGTTTTTCAAGAAACATTGTAGTCAACCCAAAGGAGCATTGCGATGTCATAACTATGAGATGTGGTACAGTGATAAAGCGAAAAATCAAGGCGACTCAAGCAAGAAACCCTTGAAAGGCAAAAACAATAATATCAGTCAATTATTTATTTGTAAAAATAATTCAAATTGTAAACCAAACAAAAATAATAATAAAAGGTAATCTAAATTTAAATGTCAAATATCCAAAAAAACCATTGGTCGCATCGAAGTATAAAGCTACTTATGTCCAAGTCACAAGATGGCCACTTCATATCATTGAAATAATCCATTGAACACAAAAGCATACTCCTGAAAAGTTAGGAACTAATGATCATTAAAATGACCATTCGGAACAACATACTACTCAATTGTCTATAAGAAGAAAAAAAATGCCCATAGCATTGCTCCTATTAGAAACAGAAGAACGCATGTTCAATATACATGCAGATGAGGAAGCCATAATTCTTTCAAGTTTTTCAAGGTGCATTAAAATTGTAAATGGGGGAAAAATGGGAAGCCATAATCAAGGATGTAGGACCTTCCGACCATAATTCAGGACCATGACATAATCCTTTCCCGAGGACCCACATGTTACTGGAATTTTTGGTCTTGAGGAATGCATATCCGCGCATAATTGATACACATCTTGTGCCTGCAGTGTTGGGGGCAGTGGTTGTCCAAAACTTCTAATCTCAACCTAAAAAGAGTAACTTAGAGTGAGCATTGAGGAACATGTACATTATCGTAATCTGTCTATTTTGAAATTATTAGGACCAACAAGATGCAAGTGTTTCCATCCTCAACAGCACCAAAAGTCATGAAGAGTGATGCGATTCTAAGTTGCTACAATAAATCATGTACAAGAAGGAAGTTTTATGTTGTTAGAACTAGAGTATTGTACAAGATGTCAATTTTTTTTCATTATCATACCTTCAACACATATATTTAAATTCTAGTAGCATATGGGATAATATAGAAAGATCATACCAAAACGTGACTACATAATAAGTAAACGTAAAATGAAACCTTAAAAGGAATATGATACTACTAAGTTATTGCCCCCTCAAATGATAGATGAATAAGAAAAATACATACATAAGTTGCATATCATATGGTTGTGATTTGCTGCAAGCGCATGTCTTAGAATAATGCAACATGTCAATCGCTTAAAAGACAAGTAGAAAACTTTAATGACAATCAAATTGCGAATTCTATAACACAACATTGACTTGGCTCAAGCGCACCAGAGGTTTAATGAAAATTAGGCAAATGAAGAACCAAACAAGCAGCATCATAACCACTAGTACCAATTTTGATGAAGGGCAGGGAAAATCAACGGTGACTTAGCCTTCTAAATTGTTGGCATTAAGCAGATGAGATGTTTGTTTGTACCAGGTGGGGTAATTATTGGCATTAAGTTTCATAGGGAAGTTTGAAGCTATATTGAATTCAACAAGGGTTAAGTTGGAGTTTGAGGTGTTGGTGGGAGCAGTTGAAGGCATGAAGGATCTTATGGCAGCTTTTCAGCAAGGAGAGGATGATACCATATAAGAGAATGATTTTGAATTGTATATTAATCACTGATTATAGAATACAATAGTTTATATAAAGTACATGATAAGAGCTCTTATAACAGACTAAGAGATACACATATATAAGAGTTTATTACATATTATAAGATTTAATTAACAACTTGATGAGTCATGCATGGTGATTATGCCTACAAAGTCTTTGACGCCCAAATATTCCATATTTACATCTATGTATTTTAGATATATAACTAACAACAAAATTTACCTCATCTTCACTTTTCAGGTCTAGTTTCTGCATTATACGTTGTTGGATACAACATATACGCATTCTTCCATCCATGTGATAATAAAATGAAGATACAAACATTAGAATCAACATGATATCATATTTTAGTTCAGTTAGATCTATATTTTAAGGAGCATTAGTAGCAGGAAGTATTGAGTGAAATCAATTCCTCAAGTATATTTCCATATTCTAATAGTTTGTTGAATGCCTGAAAGTTTGAAACTAATTAGTTTATTACTGATTTTATAACTGACTGAGCATGTATATGTTTGTACATACTTATAAACATGCAGTATACAATCAATATCCAGTCATAGATCCTTACCAAAAGCATGGGCTTCAAAAAATTATTCTTTAAATGCCTCTTGTATTTACAATTAATACAGTAGATGTCTAATGCAAAAATCACATAAGCTTAATCACATATCATGTTTCTTCATTTGGTAATTTTGGATAAATGTAATTGGCTTAATCAAAATGGGAAATAAAAGGTCATTGTCATTATATTAGCACAACCAGTGAAAGGTCAAACTAATTGCTTCCTCTTATGCGACTCACTAAGTTGCATGAAATTTACTCCGCAAAGATAGGCTTAACATGGATATAAATATTCATGAATAATAACTAAGTATAGAATCACGTATTAATTTTACAAAAAAAAAGGTAGACAATAACATCCTACATTGCTTTGACCAGAATATTTTCTCTTAGGGAGTGAGGGGAGCCTAAAACAACGGGACACATTCAACATTGGTCTAAGGAACAAACCACATAAGTGAGCTAGACACCACATCCAACCCAGAACTTAAGGGTATGTATGTGAGTTTGAAGGGAAGAGAAATGGAAGGTTTAGGTGTGAAATAGAGGAGGAAGGAGAGAAAAGACTTTGTAAATTATAAAACGAGAGAGTTGCACTCACAAATAAAATGAGGAAGGGTTTCAAGGACTTCCATCCCTTCCCCTTCATTTTTCAACTCAGAAACATACCCTAAAGTGTTTGGTTTATGGGTCTTGTCAGTTATATATTGCTCTTCTTGCTCATCCCTATCCAGTGTGGAAATATTTTCTACACATGTGCAACAAATGTGAAGGAACTTACTTTACTTTATATAATGTGGCGAATCTGGGCCAATGGTGGATCTCCATCCCTGAAACATTAGTATGAAATCAGTATACATAGAAATAGAAAATTCTGAAAAATCATGTAGGGAACATATATAATATTGACAGGATTTCAAGATATAAGTTGACAAAATTGAAAAGGTATGTTTTCTCACTGAGTTTCAGAGGATATTAGGGAGAACCAGAATGAATCGATTTTTTCCCTGCCCCTTAATTCATTATCTTTGGATTTCTGCACTTGAGAATCACTTGAGAAAGATTATTGCTACCAGCATCATGCTCTATTCCCGCATTTTCAAGCAATGCCTTGGAAACACATTAGGGAAAACAAACCATCGGCCAAGATAACAAAAAATAAAATAAAAAGAAACAAGTAAATAGAACAATGCATATGTGAGCTTCATGAGAAGATCCTGGTTGCATTTCCTACCTCTTTCTTATTGATTGACTTTGTGATGGAGTAACGATTAAATCCGCCTTCCCCTAACCTTTCTAATGATGCGTCTTGTTCTTCTTCCTCTTCTCATTGCTACCAGTATAGACACCCATGGAGCAATGGCAATCAACAAGTATATTGACCTCTTCTTTCTAGTTGCAGGTAACACTACAGGTGCCTTCTTTTCTGTCTCTGGAGGAAAGATCTTGTCCCTTAGGCTTTGCAACATATGATCAGGCCTGGAAATTAGAAAACAAGATCTACAACTTGGTTGTGTGCTTCAATTCCAAACAAGAATGATAAAACCAAGAGGCAACCAACTTAACTATCAAGAAGTTATACAATAGTTAGTTACTAGTTAATTGTTCAGTTGTAAAGCTGGTAACAATTCTGTATGAGTAGCTCATCATATCTCTCATTAGTTAGTGTCAACAACTCTCATTCTTCCATGGTATTGCAACACATACCAACCTAGAAGAAAAAGATCTAGTTATTTCCTTTTTGTTCCTCCAAGTTGATTCCATTAACTGTTGAAATATCAGTCGTAAATAGACAAACTTTATAATGGCATGCATATTTAACATAATTTTTTTTGGCACACCAATCAAATTAAAGTAACACCATCATGCATATTTAACAAAGTACAACCATGTCAAAGTAGAGAGAGGGTTTTTAACCAATTTCTCTTTCTTTTTGAAGAAAAAGTATGAGAATATAGGAGTGACTCTGTAATTGTGTGGAGGAAACTAACCTCATTTTCTCGAGCGGATTCATGCCAGATCAACTTTGCAGATGGGACAACAATTCAAATCTTCTTCCCTAACTTTTTTATAGATACATTCCTTGCAAACTAAACAAGGTCCATCGAAAAATTCTATTAAAATTTTAGGACTAACTTGTCTAATCATTTGTGAGGTATTCGCAACAAATGAAAATTTCACATTATCAAAAATTTGGCAATGACCACAAGACAAACCATCAGGCATAGTTACTTACAGTCTATGAAGCATGGATACTTAAGGGACTTCGATATTTTTTATTGATATATAGCTAACGATATATGTAATAACGATCACAAATTACAAAAAGATATTTGTGATTGTGATGAAAATGCATCTTTCCCTTATCGAAATCAAAATAGATTCTTTTCTCTATAAACATGTTACAAAAATTGTATATTCTTCGCTAACCAATGTTAGAATGTCACAAAAGTATCACTAGTTATATTTTAAAATAAATTTGGGCTTTATCAGTTGTTTTATTCAATTTCATGTTATGAGAGAAGTTGAAGCATGTGCCTATTTATATATTCTTTAAAGAAAAATAAAATAGTTCAAAAAAAGGGCAGTGGAGATTGTTTATATATATGCCTCCTAACTTTTGGCATTTGTCTAGGAAATGTAAAGGATATACTAAAGGTGAAAAAAAATATTTTGAGTCTATTAGTAGAGTTCACATCATCTACTTGATGATGATTTCTTGAATTGGTTAATTATAATTATAGTTTTGTGTAGGTTCGATAACTGTTGCACATTCCTTTAAAAAGACATCTCTGTTGTATCTGTATTGTATCCTACATATGTTGTGGTGTGTTTCATAGCATACCATATAAACTCATTAATAACATGGAAATGAAGCAAAGTAAATTGAGTAATTGATCATTGACGTATTATAAAGAGTGGTTTACAGAGCAAATACAATTTCATTGTATATTTTAGACACTACTAAATGCACGAGAACAAATTCCATAGGTGAAATTTATCTGCAAAAATCACTCTAAAGAAGTGTAATTGAAAAAAAATTGACGATATAAGATTAATCACACGACTCACAACTACAGATTGTTTTAAATTTATAAATCCAATTGAGGGGAAAGAACAAATGGGTATGAAAGGGATATAGAGGATTAAGCTCGAAGTACTTACACCTATGAAGACACTCAATTATGGCGGTGGCCTCCTTCACTAATTGGTTGCAAAGCAAGCAAGTCAAGCGTTTTGCTATAGTGTCTTTCTTCACTCTCGCCGATTGATTATCCATATTCTTCGGCATCAAAACCTAACTTAGAGCTTCGTCTCTCACACACGTATCAATCTCATTGCAAGAAATTTTACATCCACTTGGTTATAATCGCCTAGATTAACTCCAACGACACAGAAGCGCATAGATAACACTCGAAAAATAAACCATTTAACATTGAACATCAATAAATCAAGGGAAAAAAGTATGTGTAGGATAGATGAAGGAACAAAACTTACCCTAACTTGTCATGTCTTAACCGGAAGAAAGATGGCCGAAAACTAGAGAAATATCGAAGAAGCACGTTGGACAGATGTGAGACTTTGTGAAGATTTAACAATAAATTAGGGTGAAGTTAGAGCAGACACGATTTATGTTGTGGTGTGTGAGGCTAGTCTTTGTAAAGAGAGAAGAGAAAAGCATGAACCAAGACACACGACTCTCTTTCTTATGTTGTTTTCAACCTTATATATTATATATTTAATCTAAATGAAACTTTTATATTAACACTCAAGTAATAAACATATTGAGATAATAATTTTAAAATTAATATATGAACTTTGATTTTTTTCTTATTTATTTTTAATATGTTAAATTCTTCATAGATATATCTATCAAATAGTATTTTATTATTTATCATTTTTCATTATTTTTTGTAACATTTATGAACAGATGGTTAGTATGCAATTATAAGTATGCAGAGAGTTGTTTTACCATGTCTTTATTTTTATTTATATTATTTTCTACAAGCAAATTTACGTCCACCCGGATATATTCACCCGCGTTAACTCCAACGACATATAACCACATAGATAACACTAAAAAAATTAACAATTAAACATTGAATATTAATAAATAAAGATAAAAAAGCATGAGTGGAATAGAAGAAGGAATAAAACTCACCTAACTTGTTATGTCTCGATCAATAAAGATGGACAAAACCAAAGAAAAATGTGAGAAACAGGTCAGACAGGTGATACTTGTGAAGATTTAACGAAAATTAGGGTGAAACTTGGATGCGCACACAGTTTATGTTGCGGCGTAGTTGAGGAAAATCTGTATAGAGAGAGAAAAACATTAACCAAGGCACACAATTTTCTCTTTCTTATGTCTTTTTCTTTTAACTTTGAATCCATATATTTAAATTAAATAACTCTTGTATTAAAATTTGAATTAATAAAAATATGAACTTTGAAATTTTTTATTTTCAATGTTTGTTAAAGTTTTCCTTAGATGTATCTATCAATATGTTTATTATTGTTTATTATTTTTATTTATTATTATACAACATTTATAGGACAGATGGATAGTATGCATAATAAGCATATAGGGAGTTTGTTTTAACATATCTTTATTTTTTTACCCGATTATTCTAACATGTGGAATATTGTACAAGATAATAATCAAAAATGGAAAGTTTTATTGAAAATGTAACATTTAATATCACCAATGCATTGAATGTTGTGATAGTTTAATTTCAATAAAAACTTTCACTTTTGATTTATTATCTTTTGCAATGTTGCACATGTTAGAAAAAGCAATTTTTATTTATTATTGTTTCATCGCGAGCAAATTTACGTCAACTTGGTTATATTCACTCACATTAACTCTAGTGACACAGAACCACGTAGATAACACTCAAAAAATGAACAATTAAACAATGAATATTAATAAATAAATGTAAAAACCATTTGTAAATGAAAGAAGGAACAAAATTCACCTAACTTGGCAATTTCCCAATCAGTAAAAATGGCCAAAAACCAGAAAAAAAATGTGAGAAACATGTCATACATGTGATACATGTGAAGTTTAACGTACATTAGGGTGAAACTTGGACGCGGACGCAATTTATGTTGTGGTGTTGTCGAGGCTGATCAGTAGAGAGACATAAATGTGAACCAAGACACACAACTTTCTCGCAATTTTCTCTTTCTTATGTCATTTTCTTTTAACTTTGTATTTATATATTTAAAATAAATAACTTTGGTAATAAAAATTTAATTAATAAAAGTTGGAGATATATTTTAAAAAAAATAAGATGAACTTTGAACTTTTTTATTATTGTTTCAGTGTATGTTAAACTTTTGATTAGATGCATCTATCAACATAGTATTTATTGTTTGATAATTTTATTTATTTTTATATAACATTTATGAACAGGTGGAGAACGGACATTTATGAGCATATAGGGATTGTGTTTTACCTTGCCCTTGTGTTTATATTATTGTTTCACTACAAGCAAATTTACGTCCACTTGGCTATATTCACTCGCATTCGCTCCAGTGATACAGAACCGCGTAGATAACACTCGAAAAATGAGCAATTAAACAATGAATATTAATAAATAAATATAAAAAACCATTTGTAGAATGGAAGAAGGAACAAAACTCACCTATCTTGCTATTTCTCAATCAGTAAAAATGGCCGAAAACCAAAGAAAAATGTCAGAAGCAAATCATACATGTGATACTTGTGAATTTGACGTACAATAGCATGAAACTTGGATGCGAACATATTTTATCCCGCAGTGTTGTCGAGGCTGATCTGTAGAGAGAGAGAGAGAGAAACATTAACCAAGACACACAACTTTCTCTTTCTTACATTGTTTTCTTTGAACTTTGTATTTATATTTAAATTAAATAAGTCTTGTATTAAAAATTCAATTAATAAAAATTGGAGATATTATTTTTTAAAAAAATGTGAACTTTGAATTTTTTATTATTGTTTCAATATATGTATAACTTTTGCTTAGGTGTATCTTTAAACACAATATTTATTGCATATCAATTTTATTTATTATTATATAACATTTTATGAACAGATGAAGAGTATGTATTTATGAGCATATAGGGAGTGTGTTTTACCATCCCTTTATTTTTATTTATTAATATTTAACTGCAAGTAAAATTATGTCCACTTGGTTATATTCGGTTGTATTAATTCCAGCGACATAGAACCACATAGATAACACTCGAAAATGAACAATCAAATCCTAATAAATAAAGATAAAAAAGCATGTGTAGAATGGAAAAAGGGACCAAACTCACCTAATTTGCAATGTCTCGATACATAAATATGGCTAAAAACCATAGCAAAATGTGTGAAACAAGTTAGACATGTGATACTTGTGAAGAATTAACATAGATTAGGGTGAAAATTGGACGTGGACACAATTTATGTTATGATTTTGTCGAGGTTGATTTGTATAGAGAGGGGGAAACACGAACCAAGACATGCAACTTCCTCTTTCTTAGGTCCTTTACTTTCAACTTTGTATTTATATATTTAAATTAAATAACTCTCGTATTAAAAATTCAATTAATAAAAGTTAGAGATATTATTTAAGAAAATAATATGAACTTTGATTTTTTATTATTGTTTCAATGTATGTTAAATTTTTGCTTAGATGTAGCTTTCAACATAGTATTTATTATATATTATTTTAATTTGTTATTAATTAATAACATTTATTAACAGATGGAGAGTATGCTTATTTATGAGCTTATAAGGAGTGTGTTGTACGATGCCTTTATCTAAATATATATATTAAATCTGAATACTAAAACTGACACGTGTCAATATTTTAGCAACCAATTTCTTATCTCACTCCACTTTTTTTTAATTCCCCTCTCCCTTCTTGCTTTTAACCTGGATTTTTTATTTTTTAAATTTCAAAAATTTTATCCTAAGTAACCGCAAAACCAACCCACCCATTTTATTTTGTTTAACTGACGTACCCCATCTAAATCCATTATTTTGGTTAACTAACACGATAAACTTCTCTCATTTTTAGTATGATCTCCTTTTTCTCTCTAACACACCCATTTTTCTTGTGTGTCTCTCTCCCCCTCTCGCTATTTCTCCCCTAACAAGCACAGAGTCACATATTTCAAGTGACAAAAACAATAAAATGGATATCCTGTAGGGAATGATCCAAATCTGAATAAAAGACAAAGGTACGCCAATCTTAAGTCTTTGCTACTCACTCTTTGAATGATTCTTTAGCCCTTTTTGTTTCTTTCTATATTTCTTCTCTCTCACACACTTTGTTATATATAGTGACCCCATACATTCCATCGAATCCATGCTGCTACTACATCATCAATCTCCCATTGTCTTCTGCAATTAAAATGAGATTTCACCAAAAAATACTATCACTCAACCCTCACATCAGGGTCAGCCCGAGGGGAGGCCAGTAAAGCAATCGCTTTTGGTGTAAATTTTATTTTTGTCCTTATAACTTAAATTGGTGTGTTGATTGGTTTTTTTGGGTGTGTTTTTGGTATTCAATATTTCTTATGAGGTGTATTTTTAGTCTTTAGCGAGAGGGGTGCTAAGGGTTAATTTGAGGTAATTTTAAGAAAAGAGAAACTCATCACGTTGGTTTTTTTCTTTCCTTTGTAAACATTGGTTTTAAATTATGAGAAACAAACCAAAATATACTTAACTTTATAAGGATTAAAAACATATTTTCCCAAAATTTAATAAAATCTTTATATCAAATATAGAAGTATTACTAATTATTAGTTAATAGATAATAATTAAAAATATTTTTATTAAAAAAATAAAATTTTTAATTTAATATAAGTTTCTTTTTTAAAAAATAGACTCATATATTTTTTAAAAATATGTCATTTCTGATTTTTATCTCTTAGAATTAGACCTCTATTCTTATAATTTACTTTAGGCTTACATATATGTCGGGCCGGCCCTGCCTCACATACCTGTTGAGTTGCCCCCACCTCTTCCCTCACTTGCGGCACCATCCACACGTGGGATGTATGCATGTGTATAGTTGTTTGATAATACTTTTTTTTTATACAATTAGTAATTCATGATTTACTTTTCTTAATGTTTCAATAGGCGTTGTCCATCTCATGCAAAGTCTGAAGGAATACAAAAGGAAACAAGCAAGCAAGTGCATCTTGTTTGTGATTTTTGTCAACGTGACCATCCACATGGAGCATGTGATGTGCAAGAGAAATTCTTCCAATAGCAAAATTTAGAACAAGTGAATTTCATGGGGAATTTTCAAAGACAACAAAATTTTGCTCCTAGGTAGCCTTATCAGGAGAACAACACATTCGATTAGAATTATGCACAAAGGTAGTCAATTCCTTAACCAAATAATGCACAATTTCAGCAAGGAGGAGCATATGTGCAGCAAAATTCTGAACATGCACAACAATCTCAATTATCAGATGGAGTGTCTACTTTAGAAAATGTACTTTTTCAACTAACACAATAAATTTCTTCTTTTATGCAGGAATCAAGGAAAAATTTCAAGAATCAAAGAGTCTTCAATAAGAAATCTAGAGAAGTAAATTGGCCAACATTCAAAACACATGGTTGAATTAGCTCAAGGAGGTTTTCAAGAAACACTATAGTCAACCCAAAGGAGCATTGCAATGTCATAACTATGAGATGTGGTACTGTAATAAAGCGAAAAATCAAGGTGACTCAAGCAAGAAATCCTTGAAAGGCAAAAACAATAATATCAGTCAATTATTTATTTGTAAAATAATTCAAATTGTAAACCAAACAAAATAATAATAAAAGGTAATCTAAATTTAAATGTTAAATATCCAAAAAATCATTGGTGGCAACGAAGTATAAAGCGACTTATGTCCAAGTTAAAAGATGGCCACTTCATATCATTGAAATAATCCATTGAACACAAAATCATACTCTTGAAAAGTTAGGAACTAATGATCATTAAAATGACCAGTCAGAACAACATACTACTCAATAGTCTATAAGAAGAAAAAAAAATGCCCATAGCATTGCGCCTATTGGAAACAGAATAATGCATGTTCAATATACATGCAGATGAGGAAGCCATAATTCTTTCAAGCTTTTCAAGGTGCATTAAAATTGTAAATGATAGGGAAAAATGGGAAGCCATGATCAAGGATGTGGGACCTTCCGACCATAATTAAGGACCATGACATATTCCTTTCCCGAGGACCCACATGTTACTGGAATTTTTGGTCTTGAGGAATGCATATCCGCGCATAACTGATACACATCTTGTGCCTGCAGTGTTGGGGGCAGTGGTTATCCAAAACTTCTAATCTCAACCTAAAAAAGAGTTACTTAGAGTGAGCATTGAGGAACATGTACAATATCGTAATCTGTCTATTTTTAAATTACTAGGACCAACAAGATGCAAGTGTTTCCATCCTCAGCAGCACCAAAAGTCATGAAGGGTGATGAGATTCTAAGTTGCTACAATAAATCATGTACAAGAAGGAAGTTTTGTGTTGTTAGAACTAGAGTATTGTACAAGATGTCAAATTTTTTTTCATTATCATACCTTCAACACAAATATTTAAATTCTAGTAGTAGATGGGACAATATAGAAAGATCAATACCAAAACGTGACTACATAATAAGTAAACTGAAAATGAAACCTTAAAAGGAATACGATACTACTAAGTTATTGCCCCCTCAAATGATAGATGAATAAGAAAAATACATACATAAGTTGCATATCATATGGTTGTGATTTGCTGCAAGCGCATGTCTTAGAATAATGCAACATGTCAATCGCTTAAAAGACAAGCAGAAAACTTTAATGACAATCAAATTGCAAATTCTATAACACAACATTGACTTGGCTCAAGCGCACCAGAGGTTTAATGAAAATTAGGCAAATGAAGAACCAAACAAGCAGCATCATCACCACTAGTACCAATTTTGGAGTAGGGCAAGGAAAATCAACAGTGACTTAGCCTTCTAAATTATTGGTATTAAGCAGATGGGATGTCTGTTTGTACCAGGTGGAGTAATTATTGGCATTAAGTTTCATAGGGAAGTTTGAAGCTATATTGAATTCAACAAGGGTTAAGTTAGAGTTTGAGGTGTTGGTGGGAACAGTTGAAGGCATGGAGGATCTTATGGCAGCTTTTCAACAAGGAGAGGATGATACCATATAAGAGAATGATTTTGAATTGTATATTAATCACAGATTATAGAATACAATAGTTTATATAAAGTACATGATAAGAGCTCTTATAACAGACCAAGAGATACACATATATAAGAGTTTATTACATATGATAAGATTTAATTAACAACTTGATGAGTCATGCATGGTGATTATGCCTACAAAGTCTTTGACGCCCATATATTCCATATTTACATCAATGTATTTTAGATATACAACTAACAACAAAATTTACCTCATCTTCACTTTTCAGGTCTAGCTTATGCATTATACGTTGTTGGATACATGATATAGGCATGCTTCCATCCCTATGATAATAAAATGAAGATACAAACATGAGAATCAACATGATATCATATTTTAGTTCAATTAGATCTATATTTTAAGGAGCATTAAGAGCAGGAAGTATCGAGTGAAATCAATTTCTCAAGTATATTTCCATGTTCTAATAGTTTGTTGAATGCCTGAAAGTTTGAAACTAATTAGTTTATCACTGATTTTATAACTGACTGAGCATGTATATGTTTGTACATACTTATAAACATGCAGTATACAATCAATCCAGTCATAGATCCTTACCAAAAGCATGGGCTTCAAAAAATTATTCTAAATGCCTCTTGTATTTACAATTAATACAGTAGATGTCTAATGCAAAAATCACATAAGCTTAATCACATATCATGTTTCTTCATTTGGTAATTTTGGATAAATGTAATTGGCTTAATCAAAATGGGAAATAAAAGGTCATTGTCATTATATTATCACAACCAGTGAAAGGTCAAACTAATTGCTTCCTCTTATGCGACTCACTAAGTTGCATGAAATTTACTCCACAAAGATAGGCTTAACATGGATATAAATATTCATGAATAATAACTAAGTATAGAATCACGTATTAATTTTACAAAAAAAAAAGGTAGACAATAACATCCTACATTGCTTTGACCAGAATATTTTCTCTTAGGGAGTGAGGGGAGCCTAAAACAACGGGACACATTCAACATTGGTCTAAGGAACAAACCACATAAGTGAGCTAGACACCACATCCAACCCAGAACTTAAGGGTATGTATGTGAGTTTGAAGGGAAGAGAAATGGAAGGTTTAGGTGTGAAATAGAGGAGGAAGGAGAGAAAAGACTTTGTAAATTATAAAACGAGAGAGTTGCACTCACAAATAAAATGAGGAAGGGTTTCAAGGACTTCCATCCCTTCCCCTTCATTTTTCAACTCAGAAACATACCCTAAAGTGTTTGGTTTATGGGTCTTGTCAGTTATATATTGCTCTTCTTGCTCATCCCTATCCAGTGTGGAAATATTTTCTACACATGTGCAACAAATGTGAAGGAACTTACTTTACTTTTATATAATGTGGCCGAATCTGGGCCAATGGTGGATCTCCATCCCTGAAACATTAGTATGAAATCAGTATACATAGAAATAGAAAATTCTGAAAAATCATGTAGGGAACATATATAATATTGACAGGATTTCAAGATATAAGTTGACAAATTGAAAAGGTATGTTTTCTCACTGAGTTTTAGAGGATATTAGGCAGAACCAGAATGAATCGATTTTTTCCCTGCCCTTAATTTCATTATCTTTGGATTTCTGCACTTGAGAATCACTTGAGAAAGATTTATTGCTACCAGCATCATGCTCTATTCCCGCATTTTCAAGCAATGCCTTGGAAACACAATTAGGGAAAACAAACCATCGGCCAAGATAACAAAAAATAAAATAAAAAGAAACAAAGTAAATAGAACAATGCATATGTGAGCTTCATGAGAAGATCCTGGTTGCATTTCCTACCTCTTTCTTATTGATTGGCTTTGTGATGGAGTAACGATAAATCCGTCTTCCCCAAACCTTTCTAATGATGCGTCCTTTTCTTCTTCCTCTTCTCATTGCTACTAGTATAGAGACCCATAGAGCAATGGTAATCAACAAGGATATTGACCTCTTCTTTCTAGCTGCAGGTAACACTACATGTGCTTTCTTTTCTGTCTCTAGAGGAAAGATCTTGTCCCTTAGGCTTTGCAGCATATGATCAGGCCTGGAAATTAGAAAATAAGATCTGTAACTTGGTTGTGTGCTTCAATTCCAAGCAAGAATGATAAAACCAAGAAGCAACCAACGTAACTATAAAGAAGTTATACAATTAGTTAGTTACTAGTTAATTTTTCAGTTGTAAAGTGGTAACAATTCTGTATGAGTAGCTCTTCATATCTCTCATTAGTTAGTGTCAACAACTCTCATTCTTCCATGGTATTGCAACACATACCAACCTAGAAGAAGAAGATCTAGTTGTTTCCTTTTTTTTCCTCCAAGTTGATTCCATTAAGTGTTGAAATATCAGTCGTAAATAGACAACTTTATAATGAATTCATATTTAACATAATATTTTTTTGGCACACCAATCAAATTAAAGTAACACCAATCATGCATATTTAACAACGTACAACCATGTCAAAGTAGAAGAGGGTTTTTAATCAATTTCTCTTTCTTTTTGAAGAAAAAGTATGAGAATATAGGAGTGACTCTGCAATTTGTGTGGAGGAAACTAACCTCATTTTCTCGAGCGGATTCATGCCCATATCAACTTTGCAGACGGGACAACATTTCAAATCTTCTTCCCTAACTTTTTATAGATACATTCCTTGCAAACTAAACAAGGTCCATCGAAAAATTCTATTAAAAATTTTAGGACCAACTTGTCTAATAATTTGTGAGGTATTCACAACAAATGAAAATTTCACATCATAAAAAATATGCAATGACCACAAGAAAAACCATCAACCATAGTTACTTACCGTCTATGAAGCATGAATACTTAATAGGACACATGAACACGATGATATGAAATTCTTAAAAAGCTAAAGATACGGAGTGAACTATACATAGTAACACGAATTTATAATTTATATATATGATTTGTAAAGGGACTTCGATATTTTTTATTGATATATAACTTACTATATATGTAATGATGATCACAAATTACAAAAGATATTTGTGATTGTGATGAAAAGGCATCTTTCCCTTATCGAAATCAAAATAGATTCTTTTCTTTATAAACATGTTACAAAAATTGTATATTCTTTCGCTAACCAATGTTAGAATGTCACAAAAAGTATCATTAGTTATATTTAAAATAAATTTGGGCTTTATTTAGTTGCTTTATTCAATTTCATGTTATGAGAGAAGTTGAAGCATGTGCCTATTTATATATTCTTTAAAGAAAAATAAAATAGATCAAAAAAAGGCAGTGGAGATTGTTTATATATGCTTCCTAACCTTTGGCATTTGTCTAGGAAATGTAAAGGATATACTAAAGGTGAAAAAAAAATATTTTGAGTCTATTAGTAGAGATCACATCATCTACTAGATGATGATTTCTTGAATTGGTTAAATATAATTATAGTTTTGTGTAGGTTCAATAACTGTTGCACATTCCTTAAAAAGACATCTCTGCATCTGTATTGTATCCTATATATGTTTGGTGTTTCATAGCATACCATATAAACTCATAATAACATGGAAATGAAGCAAAGTAAATTGAGAATTGATCATTGACGTATAAAGAGAGTGGTTTACAGAGCAAATACAATTTCATGTATATTTTAGACACTAAAATGCACGAAACAAATTCCATAGGTGAAACTTATCTGCAAAAATCACTCTAAAGAAGTGCAATTGAAAAAAAAATTGACGATATAAGATCAGTCACACGGCTCACAACTACAAATTGTTTTAAATTTGAATAAAAATAAATCCAATTGAGGGGAAAGAACAAATGGATATGAAAGGGATATAGAGGATTAAGATCGAAGTACTCACACCTATGAAGACACTCAATTATGGCGGTGGCCTCCTTCACTAATTGGTTGCAAAGCAAGCAAGTCAAGCGTTTTGCTATAGTGTTTTTCTTCACTCTCGCCGATTGATTATCCATATTCTTCGGCATCAAAACCTAACTCAGAGCTTCGTCTCTCACACACACGTATCAATCACACTGCAAGAATTTTACATCCACTTGGTTATAATCGCCTAGATTAACTCCAACGACACAGAAGCACATAGATAACACTCGAAAAATAAACAATTTAACATTGAACATCAATAAATCAAGGGAAAAAAGTATGTGTAGGATAGACGAAGGAACAAAACTTACCTAACTTGTTATGTCTTGACTAGAAAAGATGGCCGAAAACTAGAGAAAAATCGAGAAGCAAGTTGGACAGATGAGACTTGTGAAGATTTAACGTAAATTAGGGTGAAAGTTAGACGCGGACACGATTTATGTTGTGGTGTTGTTGAGGCTGGTCTGTAAAGAGAGAGAAAAGCATGAACCAAGACACACGACTCTCTTTCTTATGTTGTTTTCTTTTAACTTTATATTTACATATTTAAATTAATAATTTTTTGTATTAAAAACTCAAGTAATAAAAAATTGAGATAATAATTTTAAAATTAATAATATGAACTTTGATTTTTTATTATTATTTTAATGATGTTAAACTTTTTCAAAGATATATCTATCGATATAGTATTATTATTTACCATTTTCATTTATTATTTTGTAACATTTATGAACAGATGGTTAGTATGCAATTATAAGTATGCAAGGAGTTTGTTTTACCATGCCTTTATTTTTATTTATTATTATTTTACTACAAGTAAATTTACGTCCACTTGGATATATTCACCCGCATTAACTCCAACAACATATAACCACACAGATAACACTAAAAAATTAACAATTAAACATTGAATATTAATAAATAAAGATAAAAAGCATGAGTGGAATGGAAGAAGGAATAAAACTCACCTAACTTGTTATGTCTCGATCAATAAAGATGGACAAAAACCAAAGAAAAATGTGAGAAACAGGTCAGACAGGTGATACTTGTGTACATTTAACGAAAATTAGGGTGAAACTTGGATGTGCACACGATTTATGTTGTGGCGTAGTTGAGGAAAATCTGTATAGAGAGCGAAAAACATGAACCAAGGCACACAACTTTCTCTTTCTTATGTCTTTTTTTAACTTTGAATCCATATATTTAAATTAAATAACTCTTGTATTAAATTTGAATTAATAAAAATATGAACTTTGAATTTTTTTATTTCCAGTGTTTGTTAAAGTTTTCCTTAGATGTATTTATCAATATGTTATTTATTGTTTATTATTTTTATTTATTATTATACAATATTTATGAACAGATGGATAATATGCATTAATAAGCATATAGGGAGTTTGTTTTAACATATTTTTATTTTTACCCGATTATTCTAACATGTGGAATATTGTACAAGATAATAAATAAAAAAATGGAAAGTTTTTATTGAAAACGTAACATTTAATATCACCAATGCATTGAATGTTGTGATAGTTGTAATTTCCAATAAAAACTTTTCACTTTTGAGTTATTATCTTTTGCAATGTTGCACATGTTAGAAAAAGCAATTTTTATTTATTATTGTTTCACTGCGAGCAAATTTACGTCAACTTGGTTATATTCACTCACATTAACTCTAGTGACACAGAACCACGTGATAACACTAAAAAAATGAACAATTAACAATGAATACTAATAAATAAATGTAAAAAACCATTTGTAGAATGAAAGAAGGAACAAAATTCACCTAACTTGCTATTTTCCAATCAGTAAAAATGGCCAAAAACCAGAAAAAATGTGAGAAACATGTCATACAGGTGATACATGTGAAGATTTAACGTACATTAGGGTGGAACTTGGACGCGAACGCAATTTATGTTGTGGTGTTGTCGAGGCTGATCAGTAGAGAGACATAAATGTGAACCAAGACACACAACTTTCTCGCAATTTTCTCTTTCTTATATCATTTTCTTTTAACTTTGTATTTATATATTTAAAATAAATAACTTTAGTAATAAAGAATTCAATTAATAAAAGTTGGAGATAATATTTTAAAAAAAAGATGAACTTTGAACTTTTTTATTATTGTTTCAATGTATGTTAAACTTTTGATTAGATGCATCTATCAACATAATATTTATTGTTTGATAATTTTATTTATTTTTTATAACATTTATGAACAGGTGGAGAGTGGCATTTATGAGCATATAGGGATTGTGTTTTACCTTGCCCTTGTGTTTATATATTATTGTTTCATTACAAGCAAATTTACGTCCACTTGGCTATATTCACTCGCATTTACTCCAGTGACACAGAACCGCGAAGATAACTCGAAAAATGAACAATTAAACAATGAATATTAATAAATAAATATAAAAAACCATTTGTAGAATGGAAGAAGGAACAAAACTCACATAACTTGCTATTTCTCAATCAGTAAAGATGGCCGAAAACCAAAGAAAAATGTGAGAAACATATCATACATGTGATACTTGTGAAGATTTGACGTACATTAGCGTGAAACTTAGACGCGAACGCAATTTATCCTGTGGTGCTGTCGAGGCTGATTTGTAGAGAGAGAGAGAGAAACACGGACCAAGACACACAACTTTCTCTTTCTTACATCGTTTTCTTTGAACTTTGTATTTATATATTTAAATTAAATAAGTCTTGTATTAAAAATTCAATTAATGAAAATTGGAGATATTATTTTTTTAAAAAAATGTGAACTTTGAATTTTTTATTATTGTTTCAATATATATATATATATATATGACTTTTGCTTAGGTGTATCTTTAAACACAGTATTTATTGCATACCAATTTTATTTATTATTATATAACATTTTATGAACAAATGAAGAGTATGTATTTATGAGCATATAGGGTGTGTTTTACCATGCCTTTATTTTTATTTATTAATATTTAACTGCAAATAAATTTACGTCCACTTGGTTATATTCGGTTGTATTAATTCCAGTGACATAGAACCACATAGATAACACTCGAAAATGAACAATCAAATCCTAATAAATAAAGACAAAAAAGCACATGTAGAATGGAAGAAGGGACCAAACTCACCTAATTTGCTATGTCTCGATACATAAATATGGCCAAAAACCATAGCAAAATGCGTGAAACAAGTTAGACATGTGATACTTGTGAAGAATTAACATAGATTAGTGAAAATTGGACATGGACACTATTTATGTTATGATTTTGTTGAGGTTGATTTGTATAGAGGGGGGGAAACACGAACCAAGACATGCAACTTTATCTTTCTTAGGTCCTTTACTCTCAACTTTGTATTTATATATTTAAATTAAATAACTCTCGTATTAAAAGTTCAATTAATAAAAGTTAGAGATATTATTTAAGAAAATAATGTGATTTTTTTTATTATTGTTTCAATGTATGTTAAACTTTTGCTTAGATATATCTTCCAACATAGTATTTATTAAATATTGTTTTAATTTGTTATTAATTAATAACATTTATGAACAGATGGAGAGTATTTATGAGCTTATAAGGAGTGTGTTGTACGATGCCTTTATCTAATATATATTAAATCTGAATACTAAAACTGACATGTGTCAATATTTTAGCAACCAATTTCTCATCTCACTCCATTTCTTTTTAATTCCCCTCTCCCTTCTTGCTTTTAACTTGGATTTTTTATTTTTTAAATTTCAAAAATTTTATTCTAAGTAACCGCAAAAATCAAACCCACCCATTTTATTTTGTTTATATGACATACCCCATCTAAATCCATCCATTATTAGGTTAACTAAACACGATAAGCTTCTCTCATTTTTAGTATGATCTTCTTTTTCTCTCTAACACACCCATTTTTCTTTGTTTGTCTCTCTCCCCCTCTCGCTATTTCTCCCCTGACAAGCACCGAGTCACACATTTCAAGGGTCAAAAATAATAAAATGGAAATTCGTATATGGAATGATCCAAATCTGAATAGATGACAAAGGTACGAAAATCTTAAGTCTTCGCTACTCACTCTTTGAATGATTCTTCAGCCCTTTTTGTTTCTTTCTATCTTTCTTCTCTTTCACACACTTTGTTATATATAGTAACCCCATACATTCCATCGAATCCATCCTCTGCTGCCACTACATCAATTTCCCATTGTCTTCTGCAATTAAAATGAGATTTCACCAAAAGAATACTATCACTCAACCCTCACATCAGGGCCGGCCCGAGGGGAGGCCAGTAAAGCAATCGCTTTAGGTGTAAATTTTATTTTTGTCCTTATAACTTAAATTGGTGTGTTGATTGGTTTTTATCGGGTGTGTTTTTAGTATTCAATATTTCTCATGAGGTGTATTTTTGGTCCTTAGCGAGAGGGGTGCTAAGGGTTAATTTGAGGTTGTTAGAACCACAGGAAACACTAGAAGGGGGGTTGAATAGTGTTTTGAGCTTTTTGGTTGTTTTTGGAAATCTTTAATTTAAATCATGAAGATGAACAATGTTCAAAACAAGTCTTAAGATCAGAGATAGTTAAAACGTGCGGAAGATAAGAAAACATAGTTTCTTCTAAAGCTTAAGATTGTTTTAAACAGAGACTTCTCAAAGTATTTTCTGAAGATTATTACAAAGAGTATTTTTAGAAGGTTTCTGAAATACTTCAGATGACTAGAGATTGTCTGAAGTCTGTTCCCGATTTCTGAACTGATCTCATTCCAGACTCACTTCAGAGAATTATTTCAGAAGTTCTTCAAGGAACATTCTTTGTAATGCTTCAAATGATATGAGAGACATCTCATGTTTTGTTCATATGAAAGATCATTTTATTGAAATTGTTGTGTTAAGTTTATTATGAAAATTACTTTTCAATCCTCAACATAAATATGAAAACTGTAAATAAAGAGATTAAGGGAAAGAGAACTTAGGCACAGAATTTATCCTGGTTCACCCACAAACCCGTGAGCTACATCCAGTCCCAGAGACAAACCATCACTGGATTTTCCACTATCTGAATTCACAGATACAAGTATTATTCACAGCCTTCTCAGGCCAACACAGTATTACTTTGTTTTCAACTGCCTCTCCAGGCAACTCAATGTAGTATTCTTTGCTTATCAACTGCCTCCCCAGGAAACTCAATGAGTATTCTTTTGCAGGAAGCCTCTCCAGGCACAACGAGTACAGTCTCTCCAGACACAACGAGTACAACCTCTCCAGACGCAACGAGTACAGTCTCTCCAGACACCACGAGTACAGTCTCTCCAGACACCACGAGTACAGTCTCTCCAGACATCAACAAGTATTCTTTCTTCCACCAAGCCTCTCCAGGCTCTCAGACACTTATCCAAGTGTAGAGTATTCTTTCTTCCACCAAACCTCTCCAGGATCTCAGACACTTATCCAAGTGTAGAGTATTCTTTCTTCCACCAAGCCTCTCCAGGCTCTCAGACACATAAAGTGTTTACAAATTAAACTAAGTTTAAGTTTCCACGAAACATAAACTTAATCTTTTCCTGTACTAGAGGTTAACTGAGTACTACTCAGGATACAATGAATGAATTCTAAGTACAAGGTTATGACAATGATACAAGTATATAAGTTTAAGTACAATCCCTGTCTCTGATATGAGGAATAACATCCTCTGAGAATTGGCTAGGTAGATACTGACTTTAAGCTCCAGCCTTGTTCTCCAACCATTGGTTTCCATGGGCTACATTCTCACCCGTATCATTGGAAAAACCAAAGCATACTTGCAGCTTCAAACCATTCTTGGTTCATTTGAGATTAAGCACAGCCTGGTTGGTTGTTCAACTGACTAACTGATCAATAGATCAGTAGCATGGTTGATTCTTTTTCAACTTTCTCAACTTGGTTGATTCAAGTAAGCACTGTCAACAACCAATAAGGTTTTTCTGATACATCTCGATCAACTGATTGAACCAAGTGAATGAGTTCAACATCTTCAAATTCTTCCTTGAGGCTATTTATATGTTCTGTTGGAATATAGCCGTTTGAAGATGATTCATAATACCGTTGAGATGTTGGTGATGTGGCTCATATAGCCGTTATGTAATAGTGTCTCAAACGGTTGCTTCTTCTTAAGCAAATAAGTGTTCAGACAATCCTGTTCTGACACTTCTGTAGATGAGCTCTTTAGAGAGATTTTCTTGATATTATTTTGCATGTTCTTTCTCTTGATATCCTTTTGCTTTTCTTCAGCTGTCTTGTGATTTCTTCTGCGTTCCTCAGCTGACTTCTGATTTCCTCTGCTTTTCTTAGGAGTGTATATGAGGAGGTATCCGTTGGATTTTTTCTTTTGCTTATTTTGTATATGCTCCTTTTCTGTTTGCTTCCTGACACCATTTCTTCTTTCTTCTTTGAGTGAGGTGTCTTGTCAGATAGCTGTTGTTGCAGTTTCTTCTTTGAATAAAGACATATGATATTATAGTCGTTGTATCATATAGTCTTAGCTTCTGTATTGATTTCTTCAATGTTGAAATCTGTTCCATGCACTTATAGAGTTTATCTGTTCAGACAATATACTCAAATGCTTGCTTTTATCTCATCGTGATGTACTTCAACTTGTGCTTATCATATTAATTCAGACTTTTCTCAATTCTTCAGCTTGAATATTATATCATATTAATTCCAGCTTTTTCTTCTACTTCAGCTGATTGCTATTCTGTTCTTCTTTGCAACTTCTTCTTTTTCTTCTGAGATGTAGATGAATAAAGATGTTGAATCAATTGTATTTTATTCAAACATCTTTCTGGTTGCTTTTTCTCAGTCTTCTGATCAGTTCTGAGCAGCCAGCAGGTACAGGTGCAGGTGCAGTAGGTCTGCGCACACAAAAATGCCTTTTGTTGCAGGTGCACCAGGCGTTGCAGAAAGTCTTTGCAGAGTTTCCTTATTTGTGCAAGACTTTGATCGAGGCATAAAAGCATGTTTAGCTTTTATACTGAAATAAATGTACTCCATTTTTGTAGAGTGTGCTTTACACTTTAGCAACGTCTTCAAGAGATAAATTCTTGATTCTGTTTGTAGGCTTCTTCAAATATCTTCACGTCTTCATACGGTCTTCACGTCTTCAGAAAGCTTCAACACTTCAGACGGCTTGCGCACTTCAGACAGCTTCAGCACTTCAGACGACTTGCGTTCTTCAGACAGCTTCTATGCTTTAGACGAGTTGCGTTCTTCAGACAGCTTCTATGCTTCAGACGAGTTGCTTACTTCAGACAGCTTCTATGCTTCAGACGAGTTACTTACTTCAGACATCTTCTTTATATTAAATCCTGCATTTGTTCTTCTGATCCTGATCTTGTTCATCAAATCTTCTTCTTCTTCTAATGAATATTTCAACCTGAAACACAATCAACAAACCAATACCTTTCTCAGTAGAATCTGTTTATATAATCTTATTTGTTCTTATTATGTTCTTATATACTCTTATTTGTTAATCATTAAAACTAAAGGATATTAAGTCTTTGAGTCAAGTTTGAATGCTCAAACTGATTAATAGACTTCACAGAGGTAATTTTAAGAAAAGAGAAACTCATCACATTGGTTTATTTTTTTCCCTTTGTAAACATTGGTTTTAAATTATGAGAAACAAACCAAAATATACTTAAATTTATAAGGATTAAAAACATATTTTACCCAAAATTTAATAAAATCTTTATATCAAATATAAAAATATTACTAATTATTAGTTAATAGATAAAAATAAAATATTTTTTCTTAAAAAAATAAAAATTTTAATTTAATATAAGTTTCTTTTCTTAAAAATAGACTCATATTTTTTTTTTAAAAATATATGTCATTTCTGATTTTTATCTCTTAGAATTAGACCTCCATTCTTATAATTTGCTTTAGGCTTACACAGGGGCGTAGCCAGAAATTTTTCTTTGGGGGGCCGGAATAAAATATCAAAAAGAGTTAAATATGTTTTTGGTCCCTAAAAAATATGATGAAATTTGGTTTTGGTCCCTCATTTATTTATTCATTGGTTTTGGTCCACCATTTTTTAAAATTACATGCTTTTAGTCCTCCTTATTAACTGTACTCTATTAAGTCACTTTCACAGTTTCACTGCGATTTTTCCCGAATAAAAATTTACAAAAATTTCTTGCGATTTTTTCTCTAGAAAATTAATGTGTAGTAATTTTTCAAAAAAACCAATTTTTTTTACATAAAAATGCTGTTATAAAATTTCTTTGTTTTCTTATAAAAAAAATATATAGTAAATTTCCCACAAATTTTAGAATCTAAATGAAATTTCTTTTAAATTTTGAAATTTGCAGGAAATTTCAAAAGAAAATACATAGAAAAATCTACAAGAAATATTAATACGACATCACTTAGCGAAATATAACTAACGACGAGGACTAAAATCATGTGATTTTAAAAAATGGAGGACCAAAACCAAATTTCGCTATATTTTAAGGTACTAAAAACATATTTAACCCTATTAAATATTATGATAAAATATTAAATAATTTCAGTAAGAATAATAAATTTTATTTAAATAAAACTCTTCGTTCCTTCATCTGCATGAAATTTCTCAACAAGTTGATAAATTTGTTCAATATCAATGGATTTTAAAAGTCTTTGGGATCTAAAGTTGAACCGGATATAAGAAGTTCAACTTCCTTTTCATTAAATCTTTTATTTAATTCAGATAATTGCAAATCAATTTTTAGTTTTTTTCTCATGTAATTCTAAAAAAAATTCAAATCAAAAAAATCTTTTTTATTGTTATATTATGTCATTACCTAATGATATTTTCTCCCTTCTTTCCTATTCTTTGAAATGCTACGTTTCCCCTTTTAATCTTTTTTTTATAGACTAATATTTCTAATAAAATCTTATGTATAATTTTGAATATTATCTTATCTTCACTAAGTAAGAAAAAAAAACCAATAAAAATAAAATAATAAAAAGTTCAAACTTTTTTTTGACAAAATAAAGATAACTATCAAGAGTCGTAAAGAAGTACTTAATACTACAAAATCTACGAAATTTTTAGGGGGCCGAAATAGTAATTCATAAAATATATTATATGAGACCTATATAGTTAATAAAAAATTTGAAAATTTTTGGGGGGTCGTGGCCCCTGCTAGCCCCCTGGCTACGCCCCTGGGCTTACATATATGTCGGGCCGACCCTCCCTCACATACCAGTTGAGTTGCCCCCACCTCTTCCCTCTCTTGCGGCACCATCCACACGTGAGATGTATGCATGTGTAGTTGTTTGATAATATTTTTTTTTTATACAATTAATAATTCATGATTTACTTTTCTTAATGTTTCAATGGGCGTTGTCCATCTCAAAACCATTGGAACTTTTCATTATCCTATTTAAATTTGCTGCATAATTTTTCTTTTAGCTTTTTTTCTTCTAATTGTTAGACTTATTTCAGATGCTGTTGTACAAGGGGTTCATACAAATCAAATCATTTTGATAGAAGTTTCAATGAAGAATGAACATTTTTGTTGCATCCCCCTTTCCATTGGTCACGTAATTTATTATATCACGCTTTTGTTGAATTAGGACTTATCTTTTTATCTTATAAATTCGCTTTTTTTACTATAAATTATTACCAAACTAATGACTTTAAATTATTTAATGTTAAAAAGAAAAAAAATTGTGTCT
The DNA here is from genome assembly GCA_026901365.1 of Sesbania bispinosa. NCBI lineage: Eukaryota > Viridiplantae > Streptophyta > Magnoliopsida > Fabales > Fabaceae > Sesbania > Sesbania bispinosa. The sequence continues at coordinate 270,417 of QLOH01000044.1, forward strand.
AATGACTTTGGAATATCTTAGGTGACATCCCGTTTTATTTTTTAAACAATCAAATTGTTTTATATTCAATTTTTTGTTAGGTTATTTATTTCTCACTAATTTTTTGTTGGCATGAAATAATATATATATGGTTTTGTTATTAGCACAAAACTCTAATATGAGTATCTTCAGAATCAATGTTCATATTCAATCAAGCAAATTAATGTTTTGCTATATTTTAATTAAAATTCATTATTTTTTTGTTAATTTTTTTTAAGATTTAGGGTGTTGTATGTGGAATTGTACAGCAATTTTGAAAAATATTCATGGATTTTTTTTTCTTAGAACTCTTTTTTTTTCCCTTTCCTTGCTATTGATGTACTACCTCATAAAAATGATTGAATTATTTTTTATATTATTTTGCTTGAACATATATCCTATTTGTATATATTCTGTTTCCTATAAATTGAGTGATTTTAATGTCATTATACATTTAAAGGGAATTATATTTTATAGACTATATATAATTAATATTACTTTATAATTATTACTAAATTCCTTTCATAATTGAAAGCATGGAAAATATATAAATAGGTTAGATGCATAATTTTCCCAAATTAACCCGTGCATCGGCGCACATGTATGGTGCTGGTTTTTATTTATTATCGCTTCACAGCAAGTAAATTTATGTCACTTACCCTTTGTTTGTTTTAATAAAAATGGGGAAGAGAGAATTGGGGAAGAGAGAGTTGGGGAAGAGATTACCCCACCATCTTGTTTGGTTTAACATGGGAGAGAGAGATTGATTTGATAAAAGTGATGGGGCCCACATAGATATTACTCTCTCCATTACATGAGAGAAAGTGGGGAGAGAAGGGTTTTTTTTAAAAAGTCAATTTTGTTCCATTGTAGGAGAGAAATTGAATTAATTAATATTTTTTATTTTAAGGGTAGTTTCGTCTTTTTACCTCCTTACACATTTCTCTCTCTCTCATTTCTCCACAACCAAACAACTATCATAATTAATTTCTCTTCTATCTCTCCTATTTCTCTAATACCAAACAACCTCTATTTCTACTTAATTTCTCTACTATTTCTCTCTTCCTTATCTCTCTCTTTCCTATTTCTCTCTTCCATGTTTCTCTTTTTAAACCAAACAAATGGTTAGGCCCGTTTAGTGGACAAAATATGATAGGATAGACGAGTTGAATAACAACAGGATAGGATACGAGCATGATAAGCTTTTATCATATCCTATGTTTGATGTACACCAGGATAAGAGGCGAATAAAAAATATTTAAATTTAATAAAAAGAGGAGAGAGGGAGGGAGGAGAGAGAGAGGGGGAACAAGAGAGAGGGAGAGGAACAGAGGAGAGGAGAAAATAGAGAGAGGAGGGAGAGAGAGGAATGAGAGAGAGAGGGAGGAGAGAGAGGAAAGAGAGAGGGAGGAGAGAGAGAGGAAAGAGAAAGGAGAGAGAAAGAGAGGACAAATGAGGAAGAAATATTTTTATCTTATCCTACCCTATCATATCACTTCCTAACCCAGCTCCCCCTAAGGATAAGAATTACACTAGGAGGAAAGGATATGATAAGCAACATGATAAAGTTATCATATCCTATTGGTGCAACAAACACATGATAAGTGATAGAATAGGATAAAATTATTATATCATGTCTCTTATCCTGTGCACCAAATGAGCCCTTAGTTATATTTATCCACATTAACTCCAGCGACACTAAACCACATAGATAACAATCGAAAAATAAACAATTAACCATTAAATATTAATTAATAAAGATAAAAACATGTGTAGAATGATGGAAGAAGGAACCAAACTCACATAACTTTTGATGTCTCGATAAGTAAGGTGGCAAAAAACCAAAAAAAAAATGAGAAACAGGTTAGACATGTAATATTTATGAAGATTTAATGTATATTACTTTGTACCGTGTAAATTGAGTTTTGATACAAACATACATATTTGGTAAATTGATGTTAATTTTATATTTAAACATGATTTTGAACATAAAACCATAAATTAAAAGTATGCTTAGTTTACATAAAAATCATGTTATAAACGTGAATTCGGGCAATATTAGGATTAACATTTGATAAAAAGAAATACCTTTATCAGTAAAAGAAGGAAAAAGCTACTTTCGGACCAAATCATGATATGCTCTAAATACTTATTTATATTACAAAAATTATGTAAATCTAGATTTCATAAAAAAATCGCTCTTGTTATACAAATATTCCTTAATCTATCATGTCTGGTCTAGTGCTAACCATCTTGCTAACATCATTTTGTGTTATTCTATCTTTACAGATCATGATCACCTTTCTTATGGGAACTTTGTTTGGGACGTTTGAACTTAAGCTTTCTCCCAGGCATATATTGCTGCACAACAAGCAATGAAGATTGTGTGCCAAAACTAGTTGAAGCTACTATGTCCCCTATAACCCCAAGTTCAGGGTTGTCACACCATTCTAACAATCTTGAAAAAATTGGGGACTTGCTACCACTCCCTTGACCAACAATGTATAAGTCATAGCCAGGTTTATCTATTTCATTGAGGAGTAAAGGAATGTCCTCACCTGTATTTGTTCTCACTTCTTTCTCTGAGTAAACAATGGAATCATTATTGTTCACTGCCTTGTGCCTAAATGAAATATTACTCTTCATCCAACTCTTTCTCCATCACATTGTCCATTACTGTACAAGCATCCCATTACCATAATTGTCTTCTATTTCATCTTCATTTTCTTCCATAACTTCACCTAACAAATGAATCCTCACAACATGCAATTTTGTTCCTGAATGCCCTGCCATTCTCCATGCAATAGACAAGGCTTCACGATCATCAGGCCCTCCAATGAAGAGCATAATAATGTTCAATTTTGTTTCTAACCATGACCCAACTCCACGGTCCACAAAGATCCCCACTGAACAAGGTGCTTTTTGGAGAACATGTCTATTTATGTCAATATGTGCATTGTTGGTTATTTCTAGAGCACCTTCTGAAGTTAACTCTTTGTGAAAGTGAAGAAGAATTAGGCTTGCACGTTTCTCTTCTGCTACATTGTATATGTCCTCATGGATAGTTGCATAAGATGACACAGCACTAGATGTGTCAAATCTAACAGCATTGTATTCCTGTGCAAGTTCTACAAACATTGGTTATGTTCTCAAGTTCTGCTTGTGATCCATACATGTGTTCTGCTTTCACACTGCCAGATGAGTTGTCTATTTGGGAAACAAGAAGGGCAGTACCATGTCTTGTAAGTTCAACAAGGTGAAGTATAGATACATGTAAAGGTGAAATTCTAGTGGCATTCATGGCTTGAAGGACCCGGGCTATGCTAGTGGCTTGGTGAGTATTGTGGACACAAGCCACAATCCTAAGCTCTGCATCAAACCTTAGCTTCTGCACAGTCCTTAGTTGAGACTGCATAAATCGAAATTTTGGCTTGTATATAGCATTGATCAAAGGAGATACCATCACAGTCATAAATAGAAAAGCAGTCATCATAACTGTGAATGAAAGTGGATCCAACATCTGCAAACAAAAGAAAAAAGAAAGTATGTATGATATTCAATAATTAATGCACCTCTCACTTTTGAGAAGCTAAATCCAATTAACTAAATTGCTACATAAGCATGTTCAATAATCAAGGAAGATTTTGAATAAGGAGTATAAGTTAGTTTGGATGCATTTCTTTAAAAGAATTTCTAAGTGAAAAAAAATAGAATGAATCAAAGAGATGGAGAAGTTAAATTCATTTAACCTCTTTGATTCATTTTTTTTTCTTCTGGAAGTTCTTCTACAGAAGTGTATCCAAACTGGAGCTATGTGTAAGATATGAAGTTGCAAATTTATTATTACTCTTTTGTCCCAAGCAATGGTGAGTAGTATCACAGCCATGATGCCTTTGGTGTTTAGAAGCAATCCAATGGCCACACCATCTCTAGCAGGCATACCAAAGAAGAAGTGACTATTAAAGCTCAAAACTTTTGGGATGGATAACAGTAGAACAATGAACATCATCAAATGTGAATTTGGTTGTTCTGTAATCAAGCCCACATTGAATCTCATACCAAAACCAGCAAAATAGATAGGGCACACAACCCCAGTAACAAAATCATCTGACATTTCCATCACCATATCAGCAAACTTCCCATTAGGTAAAATTAGTCCATACACAAAAGCCCCAACAATGGGATGTGTGCCAAAAAAATCTGTAATATATGAACAAACAAAAAGGCCCATCAACACATCCAACACTTGAGACTTATTCCAATTATCCTTGCTGGTTTTGAGTTCAATGATTGGAGTAAGGATAGGACGCAACACACAAAAGCAAAAAATGATGAACAACAATGTACTCAATACTGAAAGTAATGGTTTTCCACCACTATTAGCATAAGGAACCAACATTGTGAATAAAACCCAACCATATGCATCAATCAACATGGCTGCTATTAAGGCATCTTGCCAAGCCTTGTATATAGGAGTTTGAGCTCAGCAAGGATTCGAGCAATAACTGGGAAACTTGTGACAGAAAGAGTTAAACACCAGAACAAATACCCTTTAGCAGATTCAAGTTTGTATAATTCTTGTAGCCCTCGTGGGACATATTGAATTTTGTGTTGTAGAGTAAGAAACCAACCCCCAACAACATTGGAATCACAATTCCAGCAATGGCAATGCTTGTAGACTTCTTTGTTAAACGTAGCACTGTCTCTGAATTCATCTCTAAACCACTTAGGAACACATAATATATAATTCCCAAATTTGCAAAGGTTTCAACTGCTAGGATTCCTTCCTGACGGTACATTATGTTAAATACACTTTCATATCTTCCCAACCCAGATGAACTCATAAAAAAAACCAGCCATGCATAATATCAAGTTCACAAATTCTTCAACCTAAAATGTATAATCTTATATTAAAATTTCACATAATCCTCATTAACATGCTTAAAGGATGCGACTATTGGCTCGCGTGGATGATACATGTGGTTTTAAACCAAATATAAAAAGAGATATATAAGTACAAAATTTCTTAACCTTAATTTAATCAAATTTTATCAAACTTCATTATTTTTTGTTGGTTTAACCACAGGTATCCTCCACGGGAGACAATCATGTTTGAGCCTGGAACATCCACATCATGGTGAAACTAGCTCTTCTATATATCAAAACTCAAACTTGAGACTTTGCTTAAGGGGAATCAAGCATGTATCACTTGAACCACAAAGTTTATTATTGACTATTATGAAAGAGAGATATAAAATTATCATATGATAATATCAAAATGTAAACATGTGAACTTTATGCTTCAAATGTATTAGCACAATAAACAAAGATATTATATTATTAACACATGTATATGAATACTCACAAGAATTTGTGCAATATATAGCAGGCACATGGAGGGGTCTAAGGATGTGGTATATAAACGAGAAGCCACAATATTGTAGGCAATTTGGAGAGACAAAAGTGGAACACGTTTTGCAAGAACATCATCACCCATCCAGATTTTGTTGGAAGAACTCAATGTTGCATTATAACATGCAAAATTTGATAACGGAGCTGCCATATCTTGATCTTCTTCTGTGAGGCCTTAATGTTTGTCCTGTTAATGTTTTTTCTTGTCTTCTCTGCTTGCTCATTTTTAAAAACAAAGGTAAATACCTTACTAACTACCAAGTAATGGCCATTCCATATGAGCTGGCACATGTAGTTTTATTGTTTAACAATATTACGGTCATGATGTAAAAAATGCTGTATTTTTCATGTATTCACTGTGAAATTAATGGTTGTTGCTTTGATGTTATTTTCTTGTAAGAAACTTTACATATCTGCCCTTAATACACACTTGAATTAAACAATTGTCTGTAATTAGTTATTTAAAAATTAAAAAACATGAAACTAATATTTAACTAATTAATTTATTTGTCAGGCCAAGGTAACAAAATACAGTCAGTGCAATCAATCAAAACGTTCACAACCAAAATAATATAACTATAAATCATATCCTCGTCATTCCACTTAATTGTCCTTCAATGATATGAGAAAGAGAGAGAGAAAACATAGCTAATAAAAGTTACATTTTCTCCGTACATGTTTGGATGAAGAAAAAAACTTAAATAAAAAGCTACATTTTCTCTTAAAATATTTAATTTGAACAAAGAAAATAAAATAAAAAATATGTTAAAAAATCTTCTAATCTTATTTGATTAGATTATTTTTTATAAAAGTCAAACGTCTCTCAATAAATTTTATTGAATAATTGCATCTTAAAATTCATTGTTAAATTAAATTTATTTTTGAATAGATTATATATATAAAACACTACATCATTGAAAATGTTTTTAATATATTATTGAGAAACATTAATATTAATGTCATATATACTTTTAAAATATAAAAAATAAGAATTATTTATTATAAATTTAATTTTTATTTAAAATGTTATAAAATTTTACATAAATAATTATGATTTAACAATTAAATTGATAAAAAAATATTTGATTTAAAGTTATTAATGGGATAAAAGTGTTCCATTTTTTTTATAGAATCAAAGTGTATCACTCTTTTAATAATATGCATGTTCTATTCTACTTTTAAAATACACCAAACATATATAAAATGGAACATATTTCTCGTTCTATTCCGTTCCGAAGTATCTACCAAACACTACCTTATATCCCCTCCCCCTATGTATATATGCGTATGACTGAGATATACAAACATGCACATACACCGCCATGCAAGCATATTTTGTTTACAATTTACATCTCTAACTCATTTCTCATAAATGATATAAATTAATAAATCTGAATTAATATTTAAAATTTTTATTAACACATAAATTATAAATATATTTTGAATTATTTATCTACCCTAATATAATAAAATAAAGTTCTCATCCTTGAGAATGAAATAATCTCATGTTGTATAATTTCCTTCTAAAGATACCCGATTTCACTATTTAACATTTTTTTTTATTTTTTAAAACTCTCAGATATTTATTACTTTTAATTTCTTTACATCTAAATCTCTCTTTTTTCCTAAAATTTTAACTTCTTATATTTTTATATAATTTAAAATTATATTTTATGTTAATGTTTTCCTAAATATAATGAACTGTTTATTTTCTACAATTAATTTCTATTAGATTTTTTTACTTTAAAATTTGCTCTTTTCCCCTTGATTTCAACTATCCCATGTTTATATATTAAATTAGTAAGGATCTTATACATTACACAATATTTTAAAAATTTTAAAAATTAAAAGATATATTAATTTACAGGACCAAAATTGAAAATTAAGGATATGAACCAAAACAAAAAAGGTAGTTTTTTTACAAGGATAAAAAAGGTATTTCACCCACTACGGTTGACCTAGTGGTTGGGAGTTTGGGTAGTTTAACATGTAGGTTCAAACCTCATTACTTTCTTTGTACACAAAAAAAAAGATAAAAAAGGTATTTAAGTTTAATTAATTGTGTTTTGAGACAATAATAATATAGCCACCTAAAGGGCTCTTTTCGCTTTTTCCACTGCATAAACTGCTTCTTGCTCTACTACAGAGCTACAACACACGTATCCCCCCCCACACACACACACATATATAAATAAAGATTAAATAAGTCAAATCAAATTTGCAAGCATATTGCACATGAAACATCATAAAATAAATGGCTCGATATTGAACTTTATGCTATTGTGAAGGAATATTTTTTGGCCTTTATCAATGAGTTTCATGCAAATGGTAAATTGGTGAAGGGTTTCAATAGCTCTTTTTTTGTTTTGGTACCAAAGATTGAGAGGCCTCAAAGAGTGGAATACTATAGACCAATTTCCTTAATTGGAATTGTATGTATAAAGTGGTGGCTAAACTGTTGGCTAATAGATTGAGGAGGGTGATAGGTAATGTTATTTATGATTGTCAATCGACATATATTTTTTAGGAGATTAGAAGGAAAAAAAGTTGTTTGCTCTTTAAAGTTGACTTTGAAAAGGCTTATGTCTTAGTCAATTGAGAGTTTCTTCAATATGTGATGGACAAAATGGGTTTTCCGTTAAAATGGAGGAAGTGGATTGCTAGAAGTTTGAGCACCGCAAGAATTTCTATCTTATTAAATTGACAACCCTTCTGGTGAATTTGGGGTTGGTAGGGGACTAAGACAAGGAGATTCGCTAGCCCATTTTCTATTTCTTATTGTTGCTGAGGGACTTAATGTATTGATGTGCAAAGCTGTTGAACAACAGGTGTTCAACGACTATTTAGCTGGTCATAAGTCGGCGTTGGTGTCTCATCTTCAATATGCAGATGATACTTTGATTATTGGTAAAGTCTATTTTATAGATACTTTGATACATAATGTTTGGGCGATAAAGTCTATTTTATAGATTTTTGAGCTGGTGTCTTAAAGTTAATTTCTGCAAAAGCAAGCTTTTTGGGTTTAATATTAATGATGCATTGTTGAATTTGTTGGCCTAGTTTCTGAATTGTAAGGTCGGTTCGTTACCATTTTGCTATTTGGGGTTACCTATTGGAGTGAATTCACGTTGTATTAAAAATGGGAACCCGTGATTTCTAGAGTGCAAAAGAGACTGTTGAAATGGAAGTCCAAAACTCCGTTGTTTGGTGGTCACAGTGTCCTTTTGAAATCGGTCCTTAATTCCATCTTGATCTACTATCTTTCCTTCTTCAATGCTCCTCAAGGTACTATTTCTAAACTTGAATCTTGATTTTAACTCTTTCTTTGGGGAGAGGATGAAAATCATAGGAAATTAGCTTGGGTGGCTTGGGGGAATGTTTGTAGGGAAAAGTATGGTGGGTTGGGAATTCGTGACCTTAGAGCATTTAAACTCGCATTTGGGAAGTGGAGATGGAGGCTTTTAGTTGAAAATTGTAGGTTTTGGCATAGGGTTGTAAGTTCTATTTATGGGGAGAGTTGTTTTCAGTGACTTGGTGACAAGGTACATAGTTCAAAGTGGTGGGTAGATATGTGGACCATTTATTATTTTCACATGCCTCAACTGATTGGTTCCCTTCTAGGTCTTTTAAGGTGTTGGGTGATGGTCTAAATACTTTTTGGAAGGAGAATTGGTGTGGTCAGGGTCCTTTCTGTAATTGGTATAGTATACATTTTTCTATTGCTTCTGACAAGGACGTCTCGGTTGTTGACATAGTGCATTGGAAGGATGGAGAATTTGTGTGGTTTTGGTCTTGGCGGAGGAGATCTATTTCAATGGGAGTTAGAGCAATTAGCACAATTGGTTGCTGAGTTAGGACCAATAATGCTAAATCATGATCATAGTGATAGGTGGTGTTGGAAGGATTTTAGGGATGGCTTATATAGTGTGAAATCATCATATAAGGCGGTGATTAATGAAAGAATTTGTGCAAATTTCCCTCTTTATAAGTTTCTTTGGTTTAAATTTGTGCCATCCAAAGTCTCAGGTTTTGCTTGAAAAGCCTTTCTAAATCGGATACCATCTAAACATAATTTGATTAAGCGGAAGGTCCTTAATAATTCTGTTGGAGATTGTGGAGACTACTTCTCATTTATTCTTTGAATGTCACTATGCCTATACTACATGGATGTCTGTATTTTCCTTGTTTGGTTCTTTTACTATTATTCACAATTCTTATCATGAAAATTTATTCACTTTGTTGGATTTCCAAGATGTTGTGGTAGAAATAGGCTAAGGTGGTCTATGGTTTGGTTGGCTACAATTTGGTCCTTGTGGCTTGCTAGAAATGATGATGCAACCTTTTCAAATAAAGTGGTGGGACCTACTGGTCTGTTGGAATTAATCAAATTACGCAGTTGGAACTGAATTAAGGCCAAGGATAAGTCCTTCTCTTACTTGTTTTCAGCTTAGTTCTCCTCTCCTAGTGTTTGCCTTAACTTTCTTGAAGCGTGATCCTTACTGTTTTGTGAATGTACTGTTGTTAGATTTTGTATCTGGTTTTGCATCTGGTCAAATTTTAGGTTGCTGTCTTAATTGAGGAAATGTGATTGATTAGGACATTCTGTTTTTGGATGTTGTATACTTTTTGCTTGCTGGTTTTAGTGATCTAAAATGAGATGTGCAAATTCGTAGTTTGGTGAGACTTCTGCTTTCATTTTCTGCACGAGAAGCATTTATTTTTGCATGATTTTGTGCATATGGGGATACTTTTATTTGCTGTCCAAGTTTTTATGCATCCAACTTATTTGGCCTTATTCAACTTGCAAAGGAAGCTTTTGTATCAATCTACAACGGAAGTTGTTCTATATCATTTTGTTGTTATTCTCACTTGGAACATTAAGGATATTTATCTGATAGGGGTTTGATGCGGTCTGTTCTGGTTACTACATTTTTAGAATATGTTGTTGCTCATTAATCTGTTGCTGCTGTTGCTCGCATTTCAATTAATCTTGTATGTGTTTCTATATATGGTCCTTATTTATTTTATTAGGCTTTGGTGTATCATCAGGTAACTCATTCAGAGGGTGATGATGATTTTGTTTTTTTACATGGCTTTAGGTGTCCTTTTTATTTTTATGGTATTGTATTTGTGTGGGCTAGTTTAGTTTTATGGGGACATAATGCTTGGCTTTTTTTTTTATTTAGGCATTGTTTGGTTGTTGGAAAGGCGACTTTGTAATCTTGATGGTTGGAGTACCTTGTACCCCTTTAATTTAATATTTTTCTATAAAAACATTGTTCATGTAGTATCAGATTGCGCGCAACAAAAATCATACTATTAAAACCCACTAAGGTCGACCTAGTGGTGAGAGGTTTTGATAGTTTTCATGACGTCATAGGTTCAAACCTGAGTGCTTCCATTGTACACAAGTGTAAGGGGAAGATAACTGCAGTCTTCATGTATGGCTTCCCCCTTAAACAAATGTTACTTCATTTAATCGAAAATCTTCATATATGGCTTCCCTTAAACAAATGGTACTTCATTTACTTGAATATTTCCTAAGTCTGAGGGAAGACACCTACATTCTTCATTATTGCTTCCCCTTAAATAAAAGGTATTTCAGAATCCAAGTAGGCCGAATAAGCATCTCACATTCTTCATGTAGTTGGTAGGATGGCATATCGGTATATTGGAAGGTCGACCGACTAGGATATTATGCTGGAAGGCCAACCAACCAAGACATTAGCCTAGAAGTCTTGTCGGACAGGACATTAGTCTAGCAGACTAGAAGGAAACTACATTCTTCATATAATTTAGGGGGTGGTAAGACAACCAACCAAAAGTTGAGAGGACGAGCCAAGTAGCATGGTAAACACCCTCATTTCTTAATGTAAAATTCTCTTAATGTAAGAGGAAGGTAACTATATTCTTCACGTAAGGCTTCCTCTTAAGCAAATGGTACTTTATTTAATCAGAAATTTCCCAAGTGTGAGGGAAAAGACAAGTACATTTTCTCATGTATGGCTTTCTCTTACATTAAAGGTACTTTAGAATAAGCATCCCCCATTCTTCATGTTAGATCTTCTTGCATTCTCCATATACACCCAGTACAATGGCATCCCTCTAATTTCTTGAAGATTCTCACAATTATCTAATCTAAATTCCCACAAAAGGTGACAATCTTTGATGCAGTAGGAAGAAACTGTGAAGTTAGTACTTGACTTGTCTAGTAATTGTTTCATATTGGCAAACCAAGTAAGATTGTTGGAAGGAATTCATTTGATATGTTGCATTTCTAGAGATCAAGTTGCTTAGTGTTTGAACATGTTCTTACAAAGCCTAAATTCTACTCATGGGGGTACAACCAGACTAAGTGAAGAAGCTAGTGTGTGTCCTAATGCTGCTTGTGACCCTCCTTTTATAGGTGCTGGGGGTATCTTCCCATTATGGCATGATTTGCTGATTGGGAGACAACATGCGCTGATCCTGCTATCAGATTGCTTAATATCAGCTCTTTCCTTTTCTGTCTGATTCCTTCCTTTAGTCAAGCCCAGGATCCTGCTTGGGTGTGTCAGGTCTTCCTCTCCGAGCTTACCCTGGCCGAGTTAAGCAAATACGTAACATAAGCCTCCCAAGCTACGAAGTGCTGTGCAGTGAAGTAGCTTAATTGTTCTTATTGTGATACTTTTGATTGGTATTGACCCGAGCTCATCCTAACCGACTTGTTTAGAGAAAGTACGAGCTTAGCTGGTACGTAACATAAGCCTCCCAAGCTACGAAGTGTTGTGCAGTGAAGTAGCTTAATTGTTCTTATTGTGATACTTTTGATTGGTATTGACCCGAGCTCATCCTAACCGACTTGTTTATAGAAAGTACGAGCTTAGCTGGTACGTAACATAAGCCTCCCAAGCTACGAAGTGTTGTGTAGTGAAGTAGCTTAATTGTTCTTATTGTGATACTTTTGATTGGTATTGATCCGAGCTCATCCTAACCGACTTGTTTAGAGAAAGTACGAGCTTAGCTGGTACGTAACATAACTTAATTGTTCTTGTACTATAAATGGGCTTTACACCCCCATACCTAGCGTAAAGAATCAAGTTCCATAAGCGTTTGTCATGTCCGAGATGATTGGAGCATTGAGGAATTTTCTGGAATTTGGTATTTTTTCTTCTTATGCCAAAGGTGAGAGGACAAGTTTGTGAGGAAACCGATATTAGACTTGGGTTTCTTTGCATCTTCCTCTTTGGCTTTTGGTTTAGCCGAGGAGACTCCTGGCGCAACTCGGGGATTGCAACCTGCCAAGGGTGGTGGAAGACTCTCCGGAAACTGATCTCCAACGTAGTCTTATGACACCTAGGCCTTGAAGGGGATGGCGTCAAGAGTTGCTGCTTGGTACAGGCAGTAGTCTTCTGGTGTATTCTAAGAGTCATCTTTGGTAGCATCAGCTCCTTACTTTTTAATTTTTTGTAGTGATAGGAAACTTGTAATCCTTATCATTGTGTAATCTTGTGCGTGGTTGGTAGTCTTTGTGTGTAATGATTCTCGAATAAACTTTGTTTTGCAAACCTCAAAGTGTAGTTTGTAACTCTGGTACCCCAAAAATTGACCATTTTTTTTTACTTGGATTTTTGAAATATGAGTTCGGTATCATGAGGTCATAATTATGCAAAACGAAAATATTAACCAAGTATTTAGACTTGGATTTCTGATGTGTGAGCTCGGTGACATGAGGTCGTACTTGTGTAAAATAAATGAAAATATTATCCAAGTATTTGACTTGGATTTCTAATGTGTGAACTCGGTGACGTGAGGTCTTACTTCTGTAAATGGATTTCTGATGTATGAGCTCGGTGACGTGAGGTCGTACTTCTGTAAAATAATAAAAATCTTATCCAAGTATTTGATTTGGATTTCTAATGTGTAAGCTCGATGACGTGAGGTCGTACTTCTGTAAAATAAATGAAAATATATCCAAGTATTTGACTTGGATTTCTAATGTGTGAGCTTGATGACGTGAGGTCGTACTTCTGTAAGATAAATGAAAATATTTTCCAAGTATTAGACTTGGATTTCTGATGTGTGAGCTCGGTGACGTGAGGTCGTATTCTATAAAATAAATGAAAATATTATCCAAGTATTAGACTTTGATTTCTGATGTGTGAGCTCGGTGTCTTGAGGTCGAATTCTGTGAATATTAGCCAAGTATTAGACTTGGGTTTAATTATCATCCAAGTAGGCAGAGGTGACACTCGATGGTGTCAGCTTGGCGTAACGATGTGATACTTCATTGTAATGACTTGGAGAGAATAATGGATCAAAATAACAACCAAGTGTAGACCTGGATTTTTAAAGTATCAACTAAGTAGGCAGAGGTGACACTTGATGGTGTCAGCTTGGCGTAACGAGGTGATACTTCCATGTAATGACTTGGAGAGAATAATGGATCAGAAATAACAACCAAGTGTGAACCTGGATTTTTAAAGTATCAGCTAAGTAGGCAGAGGTGACACTTGATGGTGTCAGCTTGGCGTAACGAGGTGATACTTCCTTGTAATGACTTGCAGAGAATAATGGATCAGAAATAACAACCAAGTGTTGAACCTGGATTTCTAAAGTATCAACTAAGTAGGCAGAGGTGACACTTGATGGTGTCAACTTGGCGTAGCGAGGTGATACTTCCTTGTAATGACTTGGAGAGAATAATGGATCAGAAATAACAACCAAGTGTTGAACCTGGATTTTTAAAGTATCCGCTAGGTAGTCGAGGTGACACTCTCGTATAAAACTTGAAATAATAATCAGGTGTGAACCTATTCTTGGTGTCTAGGTGTGATCAGGTGTTGAACCTGGATTCTTGGTGTCATCTAGGTAAGCCGAGGTGACGCTCTCGTATAATAACTTGAAATAATAATCAGGTGTTGAACCTGGATTCTTGGTGTCAGCTAGGTAAGCCGAGGTGACGCTCTCGTATAATAACTTGAAATAATAATCAGGAGCTAAACCTGGATTCTTGGTGTCAGCTAGGTAAGCCGAGTGACTCTCGTATAATAACTTGAATAATAATCAGGTGCTGAACCTAGATTCTTGGTGTCAACTAGGTAAGCCGATGACACTCTCGTATAATAACTTGAGATAATAATCAGGTGAACCTGGATTCTTGGTGTCAGCTAGGTAAGCCGAGGTGACGCTCTCGTATAATAACTTGAAATAATAATCAGGTGCTGAACCTGGATTCTTGGTGTCAGCTAGGTAAGCCGAGGTGACACTCTCGTATAATAACTTGAAATAATAATCAGGTGCTCAACTGGATTCTTGGTGTCAGCTAGGTAAGCCGAGGTGATGCTCTCGTATAATAACTTGAAATAATAATCAAGTGCTGAACATGGATTCTTGGTGTCAGCTAGGTAAGCCGAGGTAACGCTCTCGTATAAACTTGAAATAATAATCAGGAGCTCAACCTGGATTCTTGGTGTCAGCTAGGTAAGCCGAGGTGACGCTCTCGTATAATAACTTGAAATAATAATCAGGTGCTGAACCTGGATTCTTGGTGTCAGCTAGGTAAGCCGAGGTGACACTCTCGTATAATAACTTGAAATAATAATCAGGGCTGAACCTGGATTCTTGGTGTCAGCTAGGTAAGCCGAGGTGACACTCTCGTATAATAACTTGAAATAATAATCAGGTGCTGAACTTGGATTCTTGGTGTCATCTAGGTAAGTCGAGGTGACACTCTCGTATAATAACTTGAAATAATAATCAGGTGCTCAACCTGGATTCTTGGTGTCAGCTAGGTAAGCCGAGGTGACACTCTCGTATAATAACTTGAAATAATAATCAGGTGCTCAACCTGGATTCTTGGTGTCAGCTAGGTAAGCCGAGGTGACGTTCTCGTATAACTTGAAATAATAATCAGATGTTGAACCTGGATTCTTGGTGTTAGCTAGGCGTAATGACTCATTACCCTAAGTGCTTGATTTTAAGAGTATAAACTCGTTACCCTGAGATAGAACTCAGTTTTTAGAGTATGTATTGTCGAAGCACTCTTCCTTTGGAGAATTTATTTTAACTCGTTACCCCAAGTTTTGGACTTGGTTTTTAGAGTATAAGCTCGTTACCCTGAGATACAACTCAGTTTTTAGAGCATGTATTGGCGAAGCAACTCTTCCCTTGGAGAATTTATTTTAACTCGTTACCCAAAGTTTTGGACTTGGTTTTTAGAGTATAAGCTCGTTACCCTGAGATACAACTCAATTTTTAGAGCATGTATTGGCGAAGCAACTCTTCCCTTGGAGAAATTCATTTTAACTCGTTACCCCAAGTTTTGGACTTGGTTTTTAGAGTATAAGCTCGTTACCTTGAGATACAACTCAGTTTTTAGAGCATGTATTGGCGAAGCAACTCTTCCCTTGGAGAAATTTATTTTAACTCGTTACCCCAAGTTTTGGACTTGGTTTTTAGAGTATAGGCTCGTTACCCTGAGATACAACTCAGTTTTTAGAGCATGTATTGGCGAAGCAACTCTCCCCTTGGAGAAATTTATTTTACTCGTTACCCCAAGTTTTGGACTTGGTTTTTAGAGTATTGGAGAACTTTTTGTAGAAGTAGGCGAAATCCACCCGTTGCCCCGAGATGCTACTCGGTTTTTAGGGTACTGGAGATCCTTTAGAGAAGTAGGTGAAATCCACCCGTTACCCCGAGATGCTACTCGGTTTTTAGGGTATTGGAGAATCTTTGGAGAAGTAGGCGAAATCCACCGTTACCCTGAGATGCTACTCGGTTTTTAGGGTACTGGAGAACCTTTGAAGAAGTGGGTAAAATCCACCCGTTACCCCGATGCTACTCGATTTTTAGGTATTGGAGATCCTTTGGAGAAGTAGGTGAAATCCATCCGTTACCCCGAGATGCTACTCGGTTTTTTAGGGTATTGGAGAACCTTTGGAGAAGTAGGCGAAATCCACCCGTTACCCCGAGATGATACTCGGTTTTTAGGGTACTGGAGAACCTTTGGAGAAGTAGGCGAAATCCACCCGTTACTCCGAGATGCTACTCGGTTTTAGGGTATTGGAGATCCTTTGAAGAAGTAGGTGAAATCCACTTGTTACCCCGAGGTCTAACTCGGTTTTTAGAGTTATTAGCAAAGAGCGAATCGTTTTACATCTTGACTTTAGGTTGGTTGGTCGGCCTGGTCCTTTGGGCTAAAGCATTTTTGTTGATGAAGTCGGTCAGTCTTATTAACCTAAAGTAGGTCGGCCTGATCATTTGGACTGAAGTAGGTCGGTCTGATGAAGTCGGTCGGGTTCTTTGGACTTAAGAGGTGTTTAATCTGAAGTAGGTCTGCCTGATCATTTGGACTGAAGTAGGTCGTTCTGATGAAGTCGGTCGGGTCCTTTGGACTTAAAATGTGTTTAATCTAAAGTAGGTCAATATGATCCTTTGGACTGAAGTAGGTCGATCTGATGAAGTCGGTCGGGTCCTTTGGACTTAAAAGGCTGAAGTAGGTCGATCTGGTCATTTAGACTGAAGTAGGTTGACCTCGTCATTTAGATTGAAGCACGTCGGCCTAGTCATTTGGACTGAAGCAGGTCGGCTTGGTCATTTGGACTGAAGCAGGTCGGCCTAGTCATTTGGATTGAAACAGGTCGGCCTAGTCATTTGGACTGAAGCAGGTCGGCCTGGTCTGCAAGGAATTAAATCTACGTATTTCTTTCCAAGATATAATTTGATGTTCAGAAACGTTGGTATTGAGTAACTAGATCAATAATAGTATGAGTATAATATTTTTTATGCTACTTTGCATCTTGTTTCAAATAAAAACACTTGAAAGCATGTATTCCAATATATTGGTTGTAAGAGAAAAAATGGCAAATGAAATGAAAAGAATAATCCAGACTGATTATTGAGATAATGTTTAGTCATTTCATATTGAGATTCATGCTCCACAGTGTGATAATTAAGGAAATCATAGGTGTATGACAATTAAAGAAATCATAGGAGATGACATTAATTAACTAATAATGATGATTGACATCATGTAGGAAAACATATATTGAAATATGAATTTGACTTATTTGATTGAATTAATTCTATTACATAATTGACCTGAAATAATTAATTTGATAGAGTATTTATTGCAAAGAATGTTGAGTAAAATAAAACAATTTCTTGAATAAAGTAGTGTTATATTATCACCAGTGGTATGAATGATTGTAAGCAATTAAATACATATTTGTTGTATGTCACTAAATATAAATCAACAATGTATAGTTTAGATAAAGGGAATGAATAACAATAGCATGTATATATCAATGATTATGTAGAGTAACTAAGTTAAGGAAATACTTATCTAAGCACCACTCGCTCGATGGAGAGGTTCACCCTTTTTCCCAAACAAAAATTTGTATTTCACTTGTGGCCAGCAGGAAAAGTTTTACCGCGGCACTTCTCCTCCAGCACTCTTCGGTTTTCCTACCTGAGTTGTTCGAGTTGGTGAACAAGCTCATGCAATGTTGGGTCTTCTCCATTGTTGGAGTTGTTCGAGTTGGTGAACAAGATCATGCAATGTTGGTCCTTCATCGTGGTTGCTTGACCTTGTTCTGACCATTTTTTGGAATACTTGTGGTTCTCTGGGAGAGTTTTACCAGAGCCCCACGGTGGGCGCCAAATGTTCTTACAAAGCCTAAATTCTACTCATGGGGTACAACCAGGCTAAGTGAAGAAGCTAGTGTGTGTCTTCTTAATGCTGCTTGTGCCCCTCCTTTATAGGTGCTGGGGGTATCTTCCCATTATGGCATGATTTGCTGATTGGGAGACAACATGCGCTGATCCCGCTATTAGATTGCTTAATATCAGCTCTTTCCTTTTCTGTATGATTCCTTCCTTTAGTCAAGCCCAGGATCCTGCTTGGGGTGTGTCAGGTCTTCCTCTCCGAGCTTACCCTGGCCGAGTTAAGCAGGGTACGTAACATAAGCCTCCCAAGCTACGAAGTGTTGTGCAGTGAAGTAGCTTAATTGTTCTTATTGTGATACTTTTGATTGGTATTGACCCGAGCTCATCCTAAACCGACTTGTTTAGAGAAAGTACGAGCTTAGCTGGTACGTAACAGAACACAACATCATTGAGCTCACTTGCTCTTCCCCTTCCTCCTTTTATGTAACGACAAACCACCCTTCAAATTTACAAACACTTGGCTCCTCAAGCTCTAGTAACATGACAATGGTACTTGGTAAGTAAACCATTCGACACTTACGTAGTTGTATATTAGAAGCAGTGTAGATTTTGAATTGAAGATGACAAAATGTCCTATGTAAGTGTCTGCCAAACAAAGGTGTTTTATGTTTTCAATCTTTCCTAACAGTTCTGGAAAATTCTCAAGACTTAAATATGAAAGATTGAGTTTTTCAAAAGAGGTAAAACTTGATGGGTGGAAAAACTCCAAGTTTGGTGCAACCTTGAAAATGTAACATTCTAAGTTTATAGCGGAACCCAATTGATCCATCAATTTTAATTAACTCTCACAATAACTTATAGGATACAGATCCTCTCTTGCCTCTCCAGCAAACAATAGCTTACGAAATAACTAGGCAAGTAATCCATAGCTAATTCCGTAGGCTATATGATAGCTATATGTAGTTGTCGGAGGCAGGCTACTATAGAAAATCCTTACACCTCTATGCTCATCTACCTCCAATCATCACTTAATTTAAGTATCTTTTGAGATTTTTTATTAGGAATCCTTTCTTATCGATTTCCATTCCTCTAATATTTTCCAAACAAGTTGGAATTAACATATTACTATCCAAAATAGTAAGTGAATCCATAGTTAAGGAAGAGGAGTAGAGAACGATCCTTGCCCAGCCATCATAGCACATTATAGGAAAATGAAGCTCCACAGCAAATGGACCCTTAACATTCATTTTAGTTTTATGTTTTACAAAACAATTTCTATACGTACAATTGTTTTTGAATTTATTTTTATTATTTATCATCATTATAATACATTAACTTAATATAAAATATTATTAATTATAGAGATTAGAGTTAAAATAACTGTGATATATATAAAAATACAATAATGTTAGTTTCTATGACATTTATTTTTAATGTAGTCTCTATACTTCACAGTGTTATAATTTCAACAAAGAATGTTATAACAATTATAAACAACCAGAATTAAATTGAAAGACTTATATATATATATATATACCATCAGTCTAAAGAAATTTTACACAGACATCTAACGATATATTGCCACATAATTTATTGAATTTAATAACACGAAGTGTCGTATTTATTAAATGATGTGGTGGCAAACCATTGAATGTATGTGTAAAATTTTTTTACACTGACAGTGTATATCAATTAAATCTAAATTGAAAACAATTTTATATATAGAACTTAATTAAAAAGTTATATGTAAGATGAAATTAAAATAAATTTTAGTATATAGATTAAAAATATATTTTAACCTATTTTAATGATTTATACCGTTAGTTTGCGTTTAATAGCAATGATATGATAATCGGACCGGACCGGATCGGCTGGTTCGACCGATCCGACAAGGAATTGGCCTGGTGACCGGTCCATTCAACCCAAAAAATGGAGGATCTTAGAACCGGTGAGAATCGGTCAAGAACCGATGAAAACAAGTAAAAACTGGTGTCAGAAAACCGGTTGAATCGGTCCTTTTAAAAAAAATTTTTTTTTTAATTTTTTATTTAATCTAAAATATTTTAAAATAAATAAAGACATATATTCAAGAATTACACATAGATATCTATTATTTACTAATTATTATTAATTTTTTGTTTTATAAACCTTATAATAAGGTTATTTATACTGATTTACAACTTTATATATCTTAATTTCTTATAATTTTGTGTTATTTTATTAATTAAAATGTTATATAATATTAAAAAAATATTTAATTTAAACTGGTTCAACCACGGTTCAACCATAATTGAACCATTGAACCGTGAATCAGTGCATTCACCGGTTCAATTACCGGTCTGATTTTTAAAACATTGTTTAATAGATGTTTTCCTTAACATTCACATTTTCATAAGACATTTTGTGTTTAATAGTCTATACATTTATATTGTAACTCATCCAAAATAAAGATATATGAAAGCCAATTTGGGAATTTCAATCCTCAGAATCTCAATAAACTGAAATTTTCATTTGAAATTGAGGCTGTTAAAACTTAAACACGCATTGAAATAGACTCTCGTTACTTTTAAAAAATATTTTTTATTTCATTTTCTATTTTTTTTAATTTAAATTACAAAAAATGACAACTTATTTTATCATTTTATTTATATTTAAGAGTTTTATACAAAAAAAAAAAGAAAAAAATTACTTAAATGTAAAAAAATACTTAAAAGAGAAAGAGTTTTATTTATTTTAACCACATATTAAAATAAACTAAAGTTTTCAACTAACTATATGAATTTTTTCCAATAAAGAATACATATAATCTTTGATTAAAAATTAACAAAAAATTATTCATTATCCAAATGATTCCTATTAGTGAAAAGTTAAAAATTTTGGTAGAAATTTTTTCATGAAAGCTGC
The DNA here is from genome assembly GCA_026901365.1 of Sesbania bispinosa. Classification (NCBI taxonomy): domain Eukaryota; kingdom Viridiplantae; phylum Streptophyta; class Magnoliopsida; order Fabales; family Fabaceae; genus Sesbania; species Sesbania bispinosa. The sequence continues at coordinate 291,399 of QLOH01000044.1, forward strand.
CACCAACCTTCCTTATATTGGCCCATATTTATAATGTGTATTTACAGATTAGCATATGTTAATAACTATTATTATTATAACTATTATAAACCTAGTTATAATAAACCATAATAGTACATACAAATAAAAATATTTAATAATTATCATTATTGTTTAAAGAAAGTTAAGAAATTATGTTGATTTCATATATTGATTTCTATTTGGTATAATAGTTATTATCAATAAATTCATAAAAATTAAACCAAAATTAATATACAATATAGGCTAAGGTGATTACCATATACATTTGGGTATGTTATCACAAACTCTAGGAGCTTCTTCATCAACTCAAATTTTCTAGAGGAATTTGCAATTAATAATTTTACCAATATAAATTATCTAAAGTTGGACATCTAAGAATGCTTACAAACAAAACTAGTAGCTATCCAATACAAAATAATAATACGAAATTTAGAGTAAACCCTCATTTTGGTCCCTGAAAGATTGGTCATATCGGTCAACTTGGTCCCTGAAAGAATGAAATTGTAAAAACGTACCTGAATGATGCTACCTTCGGTCAAAATAGTCCTTCCGTTACCTAAGTCTGTTAAATTTAACAGACTTGCTGATGTGGCATAAAAGACTGAAAGTCTTCATTTTGGTCCCTGCCCAGTCAACCCAAAAGATTGGAAACCCATCAAATTGGTCTCTACCCAGTCAGCCCAAAAGATTGGAAACTTCATCAAATTGGTCCCCCCCTCCCTCCCTCCCTCTCTCTCCCTCTCTCTCTCGTCACCTGGTTGCGATGAGTTCCTTGTGACCCAGGAAGCTGCATGTTTTTGTCTCTCTGATTTCCAGGGCTATACAAAACCAGAACCCCTTCTTCATAATTCAACAAAATGTCCCCATTTTTCAGCATACATATAACTTCAATTCAATATCTCATCTACTTTGTGTCCTGTGCTTCCATATCTTGGACTTTGGACGAGCACCTCTGTTTAGTGCACCAGGAATATTTATAGTAATGACATAGTCTTTGGTCCAATACTCCTTCAAATTATACACCTGCATGATCCATATTTCAATTCTTCTATCTTGACAAACACAACAGAGAGACAACCCCTTAAATTCACAAGATGAAAATTGGAATCATCGAGGCTCCACACATAGGACGCTCAATCTCCTTAAACTTTTCCTTTGTAAGTCAAATGCAACAATTCGAAGATGATTTCCACGTCGAGTCCCACATCGCCTAATAACCCAATGTAGTTCTCTCCGTTTAAAAACGACTCTGATGGTATTAGATCAAGTTTCAAATGAATATGCCCTAAACTTCTCCAAGCTTCTGTGCCAATCGTGAGAATCTGGACATCAGAATGTTTCGACCAACCTCTAAAATGCAGCGTTCTGTGATGATTGTTACAATAGTTTACCACACGAACTATCTTGTATTCCTTAGTTTCTGGAACATTCCCAAATCCTAGTGCTACATCTTGTTCTAAATGATTACTAGTATTGGGCAATTCTATATAATCACCAGTGAAAATGGTTGAAGAATACTACCGAATTTTTGACAAAATTTGATTTTGTTGATTAAGATGCTGAAATTGAATTTGAAATATTGAAATTTTTGGATGATAGGTATTTGTTGGCCATAGCAATTATATCTAGTTTGTAAAATCAGAGAGACAAAAACATGCAGTTTCCAGGGTCACAAGGAACTCATCGCAAACCATGTGACGAGAGAGAGAGAGAGAGAAGGAGGGAGGGAGAGAGAGAGGGAGAGAGGGGGAGAGAGACTACTTACAGAACAAGAGAGGGAGGGGGACCAATTTGATGGGTTTCCAATCTTTTGGACTGACTGGGCAGGGACCAATTTGATGGGTTTCCAATCTTTTGGGCTGACTGGCAGGGACCAAAATGAAGACTTTCAGTCTTTTATGCCACATCAGCAAGTCTGTTAGCTTTAACAGACATGGGTTAACGGAAGGACTATTTTGACCGAAGGTAGCATCATTCAGGGACGTTTTTACAATTTTCATTCTTTTAGGGACCAAGTTGACCGATGGCCAATCTTTTCAGGGACCAAAATGAGGGTTTACTCATGAAATTTATATAACTTTTTTATTTCAAGTATAACAATATATTGGAAATTCATGACCAAGCAAGATGAAACATGTATCTTAGATGTGCTGAAGAATTCTTGAGGCTGTCAATTTGACATAAGCATGAGATTTTTAGATCTTAACCTGTGAGCATCTTCAACAGATATAAGAGAATTTCTAAAATAAACCTTTGGAGAGTAACCAAAAAGAAGTCAATTGCTTGAAATAGGTGTACTGGGCGGATTTCAAAGGTTTAGGATATCATAATCTATTGGGCTATATACATATGTGGATCTAATGTATAGAACCAAAATCAATATCATCTGAGCATCACTCAAAATTTTGCCCTACATATGAACAACATTAGGTTACTGGTGGGACCATTGCTTTTCCCACCGTGTTTTTTTGCTATTCTCACCCCCCATATTTTTTTGAAAAATTATAAAATCCAAAATTGCCCTTCAGTTAATTGGCTTACAGACAAGGTTGTTCAGGAATAGTTCCCGGACAACGTTGTCCATAAGCCATTTTTTACAAAATAAATGCTTACGGACACGTGTCCAGGAACTATTCCCGGGCAGCCTTGTCCGTAAGCCTCTTTTTTAAAAAATAACTTATAGACAAGGCTGTTCGGGGATAGTTCCCGGGCAACCTTGTCCGTAAGTCATTTTTTAAAAAAATGGCTTACGGACAAGGCTGTCTGAGAATAGTTCTCGGACACATGTGTCTGTAAGTCATTATTTTGTAAAAAAAAATGGCTTACGGACAAGGTTGTCTGGGGATAGTTCCCGGACAACCTTGTCCGGAAATTTACTTTATGTTTGGATCTATGTTTTTTCTCTGCGTTTTAAGCTTTCCATTTGAAATCAAATGAAGTATATGGCTAGTGGAAGCCTTCTGTATGAAGATTGTTTCGTTTGCGAAGCTGGTGGTCCTCGTGTGTCAAGCATCGACATCTTCTTGTTGATTTATGCAGCATTTGAATTCCTAGATGTTGGAGAAATGCTTTTAGAGTGTTAAATCGGCTGTTTATGGGAGAATGTCATTGTTTAAGAGGGGGGAAAGGGAAAGTGGGAAGGGGGGCGGGGAAGGGGGATGGGGTGGGGGAGTGGGGTGAGGGGGAGGGGTAGGTTGGGAAAGGAAAAAAATAGGGGGTGGGAATAGCAAAAATTGCGATGAGAAAAGCAATGGTCTACTAGTGGTGTATTTGGTTTACACTGGATTCACGTTTCAAACGTGGATCCAGACAGAACAGACAGAAGCTACTCTTAGTAGCGTTTTCCCGGATCCACATTTGAAACGTGATTTTGGGGTAAACCAAACACACTAGTTCTTTTTTAATTCCAAGTTATAAGTTCCAAAAGCAGTGTTATTAGTATCGCATGAATCACGATTCGATTCATGCGATTCAGTACGAATCAAGCCTTCAGCGATACGAATCGTACAGTGAATCGTTTTTGGTGCAGAATCGCACCTTGAATCATGCGAATCGTTTTGAATCGTGTGTAAATCGCGAATCGAAGTGTATCGTGCGAATCGTTCTGAATCGTGTGTATCGAGCAATTCAATAGACTATCCAAGTATCTAATCTCAGTCTGAGCTTTGATTGGTTGATTTCCATATGTCATAAAATCAATCTACAGAGACAAACATGAAAGAAAAATATCAATCTCTTAGAACTTGTAAGAAATGGCATTACCATAATGGTGAGGGAAAAAAAAAAAAGAAATGGAATCACATGAACCAGATATCTCTTTCAGCAAGGTGGAGAAGTTAAATAGTAAATACCATTATAAAGTAAGCTAATAATCGATTAAAGCCAAATCTGTAGAAAAAATTTAGATTTGAGACCTAATGAAACAAAATTCTCTTATCCTGTCAATTTGTTTTCATATACTAAGACACAGTGACTATATCCTATGTCAAGATCACTTACAGGTTATATGACTGAAGTGATGACTACAAAGGCTGATACCATGACACAGATTTCCCTAACCACCTTCCATAAACACATCTGGATATATGGATCACTATAGTAGCCTTCCCTCCAAAACTCGAAATCAAAATTACATGACATATCACTGCCATCTGAAGCTCACAGAAAGAAGCCCCTTTTTTCACCAACTATCTAGATACCTTCCCAATTAAGAACAACATATAAAAACCCCAAATAACCTCACCAGTCATCTGCAATAAAATTATAAACCAACAAAATTCTCCTTTCCGACAAACTGGAACTCAACCAATCACAGAGACAGACAAGTCTTGCAATTTAGATTTGGCAGGAGAATGTATATAAAAAAATATGATAATTATGCATAGTCTCCACAATCATATTGCATCACTAGCCCCTATCCCATTTGAAGGCATGAAGACAAACCCATTTTTCTATCGTTTATCACCATAATCTACCCGGACACAACCTCATCACAATATTACATGATAATAACCAATGTTTTTAAAACAGGACCGGTAATTGAACCGGTGAAGGCACTGGTTCACGGTTAAATGGTTCAACCGTGGTCAAACCGGTAATAATTAAATATATATATATTTTAATATTATATAAAATTTTAAGTAATAAAATAACATAAAATTATAAAGAAATCAAGATATATTAGACTATAAATTAATATAAAGGACCTTATTATATGTATTATAAGATGAAAACTAATAATAATTGACTAAATAATAAATATTTATGTGTAATCCTTAAAAATTTATTCTTATTTATCACAAAAATATTTTAGATTAAATAAAAAATACAAAAAAACTAAAAAAATTGAAAATTTTCAAACTGGCCGGTTCGACCGGTTCTGACACCGGTTTTTACCGGTTCGACCGGTTCCCACCGGTTCTGAAAGCGGCTGGTTTTTTAGAGTGTATGGACCGGATACCGGACCGGTTCCTAGTCGGACCGGTTGAGTTACCATGATAATAACAACATGGTATTAACCTTAGTTTTCAAGAACATTGACTCATTGTATTAGGCCGCATGATTCTGAATTTGGTTTCATGTACCCATCTTTCAAAATGATCCACCTATGCAATCAGAACCTGATAAGAAATCAGAAAACACTAATATAGAACAGATATAATGACATATATGATAAGGAAAGGAAAGAAATACGATACATAGGATACCTATATTTCATAAAACTGTGGTTGAAGCATTTCAAACGCATAAATTCCTCTAGACGGTTCAACCATTATACTTTTAAAACTAAAAAAAAAAACCATTCATGTATTTCCTAAGCAACCCATCCCTTACTCACCACCAGTCTATTTTAAAAATTATTCTGCTAAATCAAAGTTTCAATCAGTTTCTGAAGGGTGATGCTTGGCTTTACAGCAGAACTGATTCACACTCAAGCAATACAAGAGCTTTATCCAATTTACATGCCTTACTTACCAATACATCAACAGTTCCCCAAGAATCAACCACCTGCAGATGTTGAATTCATGAATCAACCCAAGGTAAAATAATATCAACCTAATGATTCAAAATTATTAGGAGGGATATGTTTCCAATAACACCAAAGTACAACATTGTGTAAACCTCACCTTCAAGAATTACATTCTAAAATTTTTTCATCACTGGTTTACAGATAGTGGCCTGTATCATGCTACCCTGAAACATAGGAAATGCAGAAAAGTCAAACAAATATAAGTCAGTCAAATATAATTCAATCAAATGCACTTGTAAACTCTAAATGAATCACTCACCTCAACATCCATCAATTCCATGCCAATAGCAAAAGGTTTGAGTGGGTCTACAATAGAACACATTTCCCGAAGACGAATAACCATCATCCTAAGTCTCCATGAATCCTTTCCAGGATGCTACTGAGCATATCATAGGGACCAAACATTTCTACCACTCCCAAATTATATAATCTACTGTAATAACCACCCAGAAATCAACCTAAGACAGTGAACAACCCAAGTCCATGATACACCATTCACTCGAACATCTATTTTTAGTCGATGAGTGCTCCCACACATGCCATGCAAAACACACCATTGAAGCCAAAATTCAAATTTGAAATCCATTTTGACTACAGAGACAGCTCTGAGTCAACTCCCTAAAAAGCATCAGAAAATCCAGGATACCAACTACCCCGACATGCTCAGGCTTTTTCGGCCAACCTCCATTTCAGTAAAAAAAAAAAAAAAAAAAATTGATTCTTGTAAACATATAATTAGGAGTAGAACATAAACACAATGGTTATCAATAAGACAGTTGTATAGAATTAGATAGATTAGATAACATTAAGAAATTGACAGAAGAAAATGTGATTGTACATTAACAACTAAACTTACTCAATTCAAGCCAGCGGATGAGAAGCAGATATTATAGCTACTGGGGCCTGAGCAAATCGAATGACTTTGAACATCCCCAAGGCTCGTAATAAGGAGATTATATAAGGTGGAAACTTAATCCACAACAAATACAAATTAAAGGCACAAATTTGACACTGAAACCAGAACTCTGAGATGATAAAAATTTAGATGGACGCACATTACAAATTACAGGCACCCATTTCATATCGGCAAGCCAAATCCGGAAGCAGATCATGGAATCACCTCAGAGTTTTGTGTTACTGCAGTTCTCTCCCATAATTTGAGCTTCTAATCCCTAGATTCCCCACACTAATCTCACTTTCGTATGCAATCATGATTGACACCATGGACCTAATACTAATTAAGTCTGCTACTGTATTGCCAGCCTGGACAAAAAAAACACAAGCCCATGGTTGGCCAAAAATATCAATGAACAGTGTCCCACAGTAACAAAAGATTTCCATGGGTGTAAAGGGATGGATGGTACATTTTTATATAATAAATACATCATAGTACTGAAGCAGATATGATGGAATTTTGTTCGGTTTATCAACCAAAGCAGCAAACATTTTGAAGTAAAGGTGTTGTATCTGTTGATTTTATTAGCTGGCATCAATCAACCTTCCATCACAGAGATAAATAGATAGTTTCAAAATACATTGGTATCTCCATCATCATGCTATTTTCTTAACACTAACAGAAAAAGGACCAGAATTTGATTAATCCTTAGAAGTAGTATAAAATTGTGTCACACAACTAGTTAATTAACAATATAAAGGCTCAATTTGTAATAATCATTATCATATATTTGTTAATTTGCTCATGTTACGTTTATATCAGGCACATAGAAAGAACATGGTGAGTAGGAAAGGAGAGAGTGTGTGGTGTTAAGATGAATGTCTCTATGGCCTCTGTATTTTCCAATCAATATATGGATCAATAAAGAGAGAGTTTAGAATGATCTCTAGTCTGATTTCTAAGTTAATATGTAGAGATTCAAGCTATACAATCTAAATAAAACCATCTATTCAAAATAAATGTGTTGTAGATAGTAACAACTAACAAGTAACAACAAATAGTTGATGGCCTTGGATGATAACCATTATTTGTTCCATTTATGTGATTTGTGATCTAGCTTTCTTCCAGATATTGATGAACTGTGAATCCCAGTTGCATCTGGCTAGTTGACTCAGGTATATATAATTTCTCAAAATACAAGAAAATGAGAAGGTTTTTATTACCCAACACCAGAATATTTGTACTTTATCCCAGTTTCCAAGCTCTAATTTCATAATGTGGAATATGGATTTTCCCCTTACAAAGGTCTTCTTGCTTGAGCTTCAAGGACAAAATCATCATGATCTCAGAACCTTATCCACCACTGTATGTACTGCTTTCCTGTGTGAATTTGACAAACCAACATTTAACCAGCTTTAGGTATCAGAAGTGTCTACTTTTGTTCCCCGCATTCATTGTTATAGAGCAGCATGCGAGGAGGACTTATGAAGGCTACCAACAAGTGCAGCAAAAACTCTATCATCAGGTGTTAGTCCCAGTCTCATCATCTCATCATACAACTTAAAAGCTTCATCTGCTCTCCCCTCCTTGGATAAACCTGAAATAATTGCAGTATATGTCGCAACATTTCCAGCTATGCCCTTTAACAACATTTCATTGAAAAGTTTCACTGCCTCATCCACCCTGCCAACAATACATTCCCCGAATATTAGTGATGTGTATGTATATACATCTGGCAGTAACCCCTTCTCTACCATTTCAGACTTTAAGATATGAGCTTGCTTCATTTTTTCTTTCTTACTATATGCATCTATTAGAGTATTATATGTAACAATATTAGGCACCTCTCCCTTTTTCTCCATATCCCTAAATAACCTTTCAGCTTCTGCAAGGTTTCCTTCCTTACAATATATCTCAATAAATGTAGTGAAAGTCACAACATTTGGAGCCACTCCTTTCTCTACCATTGTATTTAAAGTCCTCTTAGCCTCCTCATACCTATGCAATTTACAAAGCCCACTAGCAAGAATGTTGTATGTAAACACATCCGATTTAAATCCTTTCGTTTCCATTATAACTTGCAGACCCAAAGCTTCATCTATCATTCCTCTTTTGCAGTAACCGTCCATCATTGTGTTAAATATTACTATGTTTAAGTCAATTCCCTTACTTTGCATCTCTTTTAACAAGATTTCTGCAGCCTCCATTTTGCCTGCCTTGCACACACCACCAATCAAGGCCCCATAAGTATGAGCATTAGGAACAATGTCTCTCTGAGTCATCTCATCAAACAAAGCAGATGCCCTTTTAATATTACCTAACCTACAATTCCAACTTATCATTGAAGTATACACATAAACATCCATTTCTATATTTCTTTCTTGCATTTCCTCAAATATCTTTTCAGCTTCCCCAATATCGCCGCAACTTGCATACCACTGAATCAAAATACTATACGTAGCCAAACTAGGAACAACTTGCTCCTTCTCCATCAATCTCACTATCGCATCAATGCCATTTCGGTCCTTTCTTCCAACATATGCATTTAACAATGTAGTGTAAGTAAACACAGTTGGTTTAATATTGCATTTACCTGCCACCTCATCCATCAACTCCTTAGCTTTCTGAATCTCTCCTTTCTTACACAATCCATCAATCACAAGTGTCAAAGATTGAACCCTGATTTCAATGCTACCGGACTCAACCATCCTGTGAAAGAACCTAAGACACAAGTCCACCTCACCACATTTCTTCAAGGCAAGCAAAAGCACAAAGCAAGACCTCTCCTCTATCACCAACCCCTTTTCTTCTACATAATCAAAGACCCTAAAAGCCTCTTGAAACAACCTGTTATCAGCACACACCCTGAACAACATATCACACAGCTTCTCAACAAAATGGGGCTCACACTCATCCACCAAGGAAATAATACCCGAAACAGGGCAATGGATCTCCACATTAGTAACAAGACCATCCAAAATGCTCTTCATGGAGGTGAATTTTCGAGCTTTGAAAAGTCTGGAAAGGAGAATCAAATGGGCCTTAAGGTCAGGTTTGTGTGCAATGTGGGAATGTTGGGTTCTGAGGAAGTGGAAAAAGGCCAAGCAAGAATGAGGTGGGAGAGTGGGGTCTGAGAGAACATGGTGGGTAACATGGGGGGTGATGCAGGAGATCAGAGACTGAAGTTCCATGCTGGGTTGGAAATAGTTGGGACTAGTTGAATTGATGAGGTTAAGGGTTATCTTATGGGCAAGTTCAAGTTGTTGCTGCTGGTGTTGCTTTGAATGAAAGGACACGCCTTTGTTGACAATTCTTAAAAGGGTCTTCTGGGAACACATTGCTTCACACAGAAAATCCAACAAAAAAAAAAAAAAGTATTGTAAAATTAGGTGGGAAGGGATTGAGATGATTACAAAGTAAAAACCACGCCTTTCGTAGCTATTGCTCGCTCATACGATCCGAGAGAGCTCGTGAGATTGAAGCGCGTGTTGGGGATGAAGAACAAGAAGGAAGGGGCACTTAACACACTCTGCTGCTGCGTGATTGAACTGAAGAAGAAGAGAATGTGTGTCACTGTGTGTTCAGTGATTTTCTTTTCTTTCCCTTATAATGTAAGTTATAACCATTCAAATTTTAATAATACGAAAATACATAATTCATAGATTGACCCCAAATATACTTTTGATTCAGTTTTCAATTAACGATTTTGATTCTTTAAAATGTTAATTAAGTTTTCATTTTTTTAATTAAATAAATCCAGCTTTACCATGTGTTCATAGCTATTAAAAAATTTCAAATATATATATTTTTATCTATTTATTTGAAGTTGATTAGTGAGTTTTGAGTAAAACAATTTATTTGATTTAATTTATGAAGATATTTAGTGAAAATTTGAAAAATTGAGAATTTTAAATAAAAGAAGAGTGATAAAATGACTTAATTATAATATAAAAAATAGAAGAACTAAAATAACTTCAAAAAATTATTTATAAGCCAAAATTACACATTAATTAAAGTAAATGAGTAAAAATGTCAAACATTATCTGAACTTTACACGCTAGATTCACACATCTATCCTAGGTTTATTTTGTTTATTCAATCCATAGGCTAGTTTTCCATGGACATGTATGATGTGCTTAAATAAGATTTTGGTACCTACACTTTTTCATGTTTTTTGTTTCAGTCTCTACCAATTTTTTTCTTTTGTTTTCATCCTTATTTTTTTAAAATGTATGTTACTTTAGTCCCTGACTCTAATTGAGCTATGTGAACTATTGATGTGGTTAACGAAACTCCACGTCAGCATGTGCCACAATTGACATGTTTAGAATATGTGACAAAGTGTTATCCAAGTGATCAAATTTAATGTGGCACGGTAAAAATTAGTGAGAGAATATGTGGCACATGCTGATGTTTTTCTACATTTAAATTTCTTCCTCATATTCGCATAGAGAAGTTCAACAATCTTCCTCTCCCACCGACAATCACGGTGAAACAAATGCGGCTAGCAGTAGGGTGGTCAAGGGACCACCGTAACAGAAGTCGCCAAGTCGTTGTATCCCTCCTTATTTCCATGTCAGCAACCTTGGAGAGGCGTTGCACCAACGCTGGTCATCCACACGCAGCCCTGTTACGAGCTTCTTCCTCGTGTAGCCATGGAGTGCGTTCTGCAACTTCTTCAATACCATGCAATGTAATAAAACTCGGCTCGGACCGGCCGGTCGAACCGGTTGGACCGAGAACCGATCATCTAACCGGTCTGAGCCGCTCTTTGGATCGGCCATGCATGAGGACCGGTGGAAACCGGTTTGACTCGGGTGGTTTGGGCTAAAAATCGGTGACTCGACCGAGTCACCCAATTAATTTCTTTTTAAAAAAAATTTTTAACAAAACGACGTCGTTTTGTTAATTGTAAGGAAAAAAACATTACTTGAATGGAAGCTAGCTAGGAATCGAACTCTGAACCTATAGTTCATATAACCATATGCATTACCACTACACCAAACCATTCCTTAATATAATATGGGCGCAAAATTATATATATATATATATATGATATGTATTTAACTTTATAATATATATTTTTTGGTATATATCGGTTTAACCAGTTCAACCAGTGACTCACTGGTTTGACCATTGACCCAATGACTCAGTGCCTCGACCGAGTTGATCACCGGTCCGGGTTTTATAACACTGATACCATGAATTGCAACATAGATATGACGAGACTGAAACGGGCATCAACTGGGACGACCATGGTGGGCCAAGTCGTGAGACCCCCTCTAGATCCCTCTCTTCCTCGCAGTGAATCAACCACTACAACACCAAGCAACAATTATAGAACAATGGCATCCCAAAACAGAAAACCAATATCGTGTGTGCCTTTAAAGAGAGAACCGATCTCTCATCTTTTGAAAGAGAGCAATGCGTTGTATAGAGGAAAAGAGTCCAAGTCATAACGTCACTATACCGAGAAAGAAAAAAAAACAAAATGACCGAAGGACTATTTGCTAACGTGGATAACACTTTGTCACATATTTTGAACATGTCCATTATGGTACATATTGACGTGGAGCTCTATTAACCGCGCCAACAGTTAACATGACTAAATAAGAGTCAGAGACTAAAATAACATATATTTAAAAAAGCAAAGATAAAAACAAAACAAAAAAAGTTGGCAGCGATTAAAACTAAAATCGCGAAAAAGTGTAGGAACCAAAATCATATTTAAGCCAAATTTATATGATTCACATTTATATTCATTCTATATAAATATAATTAAAAAAATCTTAATTACATTTAAATGATTCAAATATAACACCAAATTTATAACATGCCAATTTAAATAAAAGTTGGAATACCAAAAGTCATTTACCATTGATCCATCACTCCCTTTAAACGTAATTATTAATATAAATATAAATAAATATAAATATAAATATAAATATACAACACTAAACTCAATCACACATTTTAGTACAAACAAATTAACATGGATCACCATTTTATACACAACCTAAATATTTAATTACTTGTTAATTGATAGTGAGACAAACAATAATTAATATCTAACAAATTATGCTATTGTCTCCCGTGTGATATTATAAATTTCAATTTCTTCATTTTTATGTGTATCTGAGTATGAAATTTATTTTAAAATTTTTTAATTATTTAAAATATGTTATTAAGAAATGAGGAAAACTTTTAACAATTTTTTTCCTTATAACCTTATAACCTTATTTGTAACTCAAGTGATATTCCAACATAAAATTTAATATTATTAAATTGATACAATAAACTAAAATATTATTTTTATTCCATTTAACAAACAATATTTATTACATTATTGTTACATATAAAATACTTAATATATCATTATCTTTAGTTTTAAAAATCTAGTTATATATTAACTCCCAGCATAAACTTCCCTGACAATTTGGGGGGGGTGATGAGAAGGTGATGTCTACATAGTTAAAAAATACTATTTGTACAATAATATTGGTACAACTAAAAGATAAAAATAAAAGAAAAAAATATGAAATGTAATAGACAGTGTGATGAAGAAATATTGAGATAAAAAAATATTGTATAAGTTATGTATAAATTTATTGTATGAATAAGATAACTCTTAATTGAATTACATTTCTAAATAGCTAACACGACCATTTTAAGAACAAACCAATTTACTGTATTGTATTGATTAAACAGTCTGGAATTTTACAGTTCAATTTGGTTCGATTCATCATCTTTAAAAAAAAAATGCCGTGAAAGATTTTCTTTTTTCCTGTCTACTGTAAATTATTTGAAATTCCGTACCACATATTTTATGTCAATAAAAAGGGGGGAAAATAAACATACCTGAATCTTTCATCATTATATAGTGAATATAAGGCATAAATCCAATTAAGAGAAAAGAGGAAATAGAAAGCATTTGAAAAAGATGTAACATTTTTTTTTAAGATGTAACATTTGATGTAACCATATTTACAACATATTTACAACAAAAATAGCACTCTGCATGTGACTGGCTATAAATGCTTGAGATCAGAAAAAAACAGACGCGTTGCATTTCTTAGACAAGTCTATCTTTTGAATATGATATGCATACTATAAGAACAATTTCTATCATCACAACGCAAATGACTGTACTATTTTTTTCTTTTTGATAAATGACTGTACTATTAAAACTATAAATTTTGTGAAATTTTTGCCACTTGCAGTCTCTAGCAGCCCATCATGCCTATCCTTCCATTTGCAAAGTTAAAACACTGCAACTGCCATTTTCCTCGCTGCCAATACATGTAAACTTCATAAATAAAACAGAAAATTGAGCTTCTAAAGAATGTTGACCCATGCAACAAGTAGCGACATGCTAGATTTTTCCTTAATGAGGAAAAGAATAAACTCTCTTTTTCGTTATAAGTTGTGGAAAAATGACTCAACTAGTAATTTGAAACTAGATAGACTCTGGTACCATATTAGAATTTTGAGTGTGGGTCCAACTCAATCCTAAAAGCTAGCTTATAGGGTAATGATTGCTCAAACTTTTTATACACTACTTTGCCCATATCTCTAGCCAATGTAGGATCTCAACATCATCCATTGAAGAGGTTCTGCTAAAGCTTTGATCTTACTAAAAGGAAAACAAAATGTATGCTTAACAGTAAGTAGAGGGTACAGCCTACCATACCTGTAAAGATTTGGCTGCAAGTGGTCTGAAATTACATGCTCTTCTCAACATCTATCTTCAATTGTATCCACCATACTTTCAATTGTGCATCAAACTCAGCTGCTGGCCTCGCGACAATGAACTTTTGTTGGTTCACTATAAGCTATTGTTTACATCTTGTTCTGACCTTGAGACAGCTTGGTAATTTGATCGTACATTCTGAATTAATTAAAAGCAGTTCCAGAATTAATAACAAAAAGAAAAGAATGAACTGATTATAATAAGTGGATATTTCATAATGACCTCATTAAAATGCGAGTAAATAACTGTGCAAGTCCCCTTATGATACAAGTGACATTAATTTGATCCTCTAAACAAAGTTGATATGAATTTGTTCCTTAACCATAAACAAAGTAGACATCTTTATAAAGAAGTCCATCTGAACTACTTTATTAGTTTGTCTCTCTTCCCCAAAGACATAAAAACTTTTCCCAATTAAAATAAGATTAGTAAAACCAGATAAGAATGACAATATAAGAATGGAAGAATTAGACAAGTAATTCATGGAATTGTTTAAGTGGATGGACTGTACCTCTAGTAAGGTAATGTAATAGAAATCCTCCATATGCTGCATGAGAGCACTCCCATCTCTGATTGAGCGGAATATATTTATTTCAGTTTGTAACAACTTTTCAATAAGCTCCTTCTCACCCTTCATCTGGATAGATTCAAGTTGAGAACAGAGAACATAAAAGAAAGATCAACTCTAAAATCTTAAAAGGAAGAATTTGCCAACAGGACTATTAAAAATATAAAACTTCAATAGATTGAGAAGAATAGTACTCTAATACAATGAATATCTATTAAGTTAAACCCCGACATATGCTATAACAAAGGGTAGAGCAAGGATTTATAGTTTCAGATGCCAAATACTATGCCAACATTATTTAAGGAGGCCAAATTATTAAATTACAGATTTTTTTTGCAGAAACACTGAGGCCAAATCATTAAATTACAGAGTTCTTTAAAGGTGTGCTATAAAGGCTCGGAGTCCCCTTCACTCTGTCCCTAGCTATTAATGAATTAACTGTCATGGAAACTAACTTGAAAACTTAAGGAAGAAGAAGTCATCATGACCATGCCATCACATCTGACAGGTCTTTCTGACTTTCTCAATTAAATTCATGTTATCAGGGGTCTTTAGCCTCCTTTGCAACACCAGAAAAAGAAAACCTGAAACATATTAACATCTTTATTGGAGCATAATTTAGACATAACAAAATTTGGAGACAAGCAGGATAGACTAAGGGATCATACAACCAGCCAATTCCCACTATTGAATTTTAATGGTATGAACAATTTGATTTATTCATTCCAAAGAACAAATAAAGTCCAAATAGGAATGAAGCACTGAAGATGAGATACTAGGATATGGAGTAACTGACACCAGTATAAAACTTCATACGCTTACACCATCCAAAAACTTCGTACTGAAAATGATATTGGATCAATGGAGAAAAGCTCAAAGATTAGTTAATGTCAAATTTTACGTGAATGATGTGATACAAAGCATTCAATCGAATGGTGAACTATCTAAAAACTACTCCTACATAAAGTTATCTATTAATGTTAGGATTTGCACTAGCATCAGCAGTTCCTAACACCATTGTCTATCTTCTACAAAAATGAAAAATAAAAGGTACCAAATCTAAAATAATATCCAATAGAAGTTACTAAATGTGGGCAATTTTATCGTCTGCAAAAGCAATGTACAGAACTTGTTAAACAGATATTACATAGAATTTCTTGACATTAAAAGAGATACACAAACAGTTAATATTCTAAAAGTACAACCTGGTCAGATTACTCCAAGACAAACCATGGCAAAACTAGTATGCCATTAGGGATTAAGTTTTAATCTCTATTGAATCCTAACCTCAACAAATGTTACCAACTATCAGATAGAAACTATCATTTGAATGAGAAATAATCTTTTAGGAAATATCAATTCTCACTTGACTTTAAATAGTAAATGAGGTGAGTGAAATGCATGCAACCATATCCTTGTTAGCCTATGGTGCATTTGGATAAGCTTTGAAAAATGCATTTTGTTGGATATTGATCCCAAAATAGGAAAGCCCATTTCGGCAGATTCCTAAAATAGAAGAGCAGAATTTCTGATTAATTGTATATTATTAGAATAGCTGAAATTAAGGGATTAATATCTCTGATTGTAAATGGTTGTTTGAATTATTTCCTTTTCTGTAAATTAGATCTTTTGTAATCCCTAATTAGGATCCTAATTTGTTGTTCCCTAAAGACTATTTATGCCTTCTGTAATAACACCCACCTTTTTGCAAGGGAAATAAACATTTTTACATGGTATCAGAAGCGGGTGCCTGATCCGTGATAAAAAAAAAAAAAAAAAAAAAAGTCCCCATGGCCAATGAGCACAGCAGCGCGACAATTATCGCAGATTCTGCGCAGAAATCAGCAACTGGAATACCCAGTCTGACCGAAACAAACATCCTTCCCATCACTGGCTACAAACTCAATGGCCAGAACTATATTCAGTGGGCAAGATCAGTCCGCATCTTCCTTCAAGGAAAAGGGAAGGAAGACTACATTACCGGCAACGCAAAGGAACCGGAGAAGGAGGATCCAACCCACCAGAAATGGAAGCTTGAGAATAGCTTGGTTATGTCCTGGCTGCTAAGTTCCATGACACATGAAACGGGTGAAAACTTCATGTACTACGGGACTGTTGTAGAAATTTGGAATGCAGCAAAGGAAACCTACTCAAATGTAGACAACACTTCAGCCATTTTCGAGATCAAGAGCCTTCTACACGACCTGCGACAAGGAGATTCCTCTGTTACTGAATACTACCACTCTCTCACAAGGTATTGGCAGCAGCTGGATATTTATGAGGACATTGACTGGAAGTGTACTGAAAACCGCAAACAATACAAGACTCTAGTGGAGAAGGATCGAATATATCAATTCTTGTTGGGACTGAACAAGAACCTAGATGAAGTCAGGGGAAGAATACTTGGCACTAAGCCACTCCCTAGCATCCGTGAGGCCTTTGTAGAAGTTAGAAGAGAGGAAAGTAGAAGGAAAATCATGCTAGGTGGGCAGATTAACGGTGTTAACACTGAAAGTTCTGCACTTGCTGCAAGAGGACCCCAAAAGAAAAATAGGGGATGGTGTGACCACTGCAGAAAAACAGGGCACACAAGGGAGACATGCTGGTTACTCCATGGGAAGCCTGCTGATTGGAAGCCGAGGCACAAGGAGAATAGAGCCCATGCTGCAATTGGTGGAGAAAGCAGGCCCATATCTGAATCTGAACCCAGTCCATTCAACAAGGAGCAGATGGAGATGATACAAACAATACTGCGACAAACTCTCCAAAACACGAGTACTAATTCTTCCGCTGCTACACTTGCTCAAAAAGGTAATCTCTCCACTGTTTTTCATGTCAGCTGCCAGAAAACAGGACCTTGGATTGTTGATTCTGAAGCCTCAGATCATATGACTGGGGATATTAAAGTATTTAGTCAATATACCCCTTGTCATGATGACTCTGTTGTTCGCATAGCCGATGGAACCACTTCCAAAGTGGCTGGGAAAGGTGTTGTAATCATTTCTGAAGACATAATATTGAAATCTGTGTTACATGTCCCAAATTTGGATTGCAATTTATTGTCCATAAGCAAACTAACACAGGATCTAAAGTGTGTTACTAAATTTCTCCCACACATGTGTGAATTTCAGGATTTGGACTCGGGGAAGAAGATTGGCAATGCTAAAGAATGTGCAGGGCTCTACCTTCTAAGAGTAGAAGATCACAAGAGAAGACATGCAAAAGCTGCGCAAGTATGTTCCTCCAAGGATGATGTAATGGTGTGGCATTATCGCCTTGGACACCCTAATTTTATGTACTTGGAGAAAATGTTTCCTACTTTATTTAATAAAAAATCAAGAGAGTTCAAGTGTGAAATTTGTGAGTTGGCCAAGCATACTAAATCCCATTATCCTATTCAGTCCTACAAACCCTCTTTCCCATTTTCTTTAATTCATAGTGATATATGGGGACCATCTCGGGTTAACAATGTCACAGGCTCAAAGTGGTTTGTAACTTTCATAGATGATCACATAAGGGTTACATGGGTATTTCTCATGAAGGAAAAGTCAGAAGTAGGAAAAATCTTTGAAATTTTTCACAAAATGATACAAACTCAGTTCAAGCCTCTATCCAAATCCTTAGAACCGACAATGGGCGAGAGTACTTCCACAAGTCTCTTGGTGATTACCTTCTCAAACATGGTATTGTGCACCAAACTTCATGTGTGGATTCCCCACAGCAGAATGGGATTGCAGAAAGAAAAAATAGACACCTCTTGGAGGTAACTAGATCCCTCATGCTCTCAACAAATGTCCCAAATCATTTTTGGGGCGAAGCTCTTCTTTCCTCAGCCTACCTAATAAACAGAATGCCATCCAAACCTCTCAACTTCATGACCCCTCATCAAACACTTCTATCCTTCTACCCAAACACCAAACTTATTACCAATCTTCCACCCAAAATATTTGGATGCACTGCCTTTGTTCATGACCATAAACCAAATTTAAGCAAACTTGACCCTAGAGCCTTAAAATGCATATTCTTAGGATATACTTCCAACAAGAAAGCATACAAGTTCTACTGCCCTTCTAACAAAAAATTTTACCATACTTTGGATGTCACTTTCTTTGAGAACCAACCCTTCTACCCCAAAGTTGGCATTCAGGGGGAGAAAATGAGTGAATACCAATCTTGGGAGCAAATTCTCAACCCTGCTGTACAGAATTCTGCACATGTACCTACTGCAGAAAACTTTGAACTTAGGGCAGAAAATGTCCAACCAAGAGAGGTGGAACCAGAAGACGCAGAAATTGTAGCAACCTTGACACCAGAATTTGTTACCACTACGGTACAAGGAAATGAAGCTTCTGGTCATGAAATAAAGGAGCTGCACGTATACTCTAGAAAGAATAAAAGTCAGAAGCCTCAAATGGAGGTAGAAAACTGCACATTTCCAAGGCAAAACCAAGTTTCTAACCCAAGTTCAGAACCAGAAAATGCTCACACAGGTAACACACCTTCTCTTGATTCTTCCTCAAATTTAATTGATGACAATTCAGACCTGGACTTGCCTATTGCTCTAAGAAAAGGGGTGAGGTCATGTACCCAGCACCCAATTGGAAATTATGTGTCTTTTGAGAAATTGTCACAGGATTATAGGGCCTTTGTCACAAATCTGGACAGTACCAAAATTCCCCAGAATTTTTATGAGGCAGTCCAGCAACCTCAATGGAAGGCAGCAGTAGATGAAGAAATCAAGGCCTTAGAAAAGAATGGCACGTGGGAGTACTCTCAACTTCCACAAGGAAAGCAACCTGTGGGATGCAAATGGATTTTTTCAGTCAAATATAATGCAAATGGCAGCATCAACCGATATAAAGCTCGATTGGTAGCACAAGGATTCACTCAGTCATATGGAGTGGATTATGAGGAGACCTTCGCACCGGTGGCAAAATTGAATTCTATCGGGTTTTGCTGTCCATTGCAGTAAATCTGGATTGGGTTTTACATCAACTGGATATCAAGAATGCTTTTCTAAATGGAGAACTCGAGGAAGAAGTTTATATGAAGATCCCTCCAGGACTAGAATCATCAGAGAACTCAGGGAAGGTTTGCAAATTATGGAAATCACTCTATGGTCTTAAGCAGTCTCCTAGGGCCTGGTTTGATAGGCTAACGAGGGTTGTGAAGGGGCATGGATTCTTCCAATGCCAGACAGACCACACCATGTTTGTAAAATGCTCCCAGGAGGGCAAGCTTTCTGTTTTCATAGTCTATGTTGATGATATCATCATCACCGGAGATGATAATGAAGAAATTAGAAATTTGAAGCAGTTCCTAGCCAAAGAATTTGAGGTTAAAGATCTGGGCAACTTGAGGTACTTTCTTGGGATGGAAGTGGCTAGATCTAAACATGGGATATCCATATCCCAGAGGAAGTATATTTTGGATTTACTACAAGAAACTGGAATGTTAGGGTGTAAACCGGCTGATACACCTATGGAACCTAATGTGAAACTTGGCATTGAGGAAGAGAGTCCTCAAACCAACAAGGAGAAGTATCAAAGACTAGTTGGAAGACTGATTTATCTAACTCACACTCGTCCAGACATTGGGTACTCTGTAAGTTTGGTAAGCCGATTCATGAATGACCCCAGGGAAACCCACATGAAAGCGGTTAATCGTATACTGCAGTACTTGAAGAAAACTCCTGGTAGGGGGCTTTACTTCAAAAAGAACACAGAAAGAAATGTTGAAATCTTCACAGATGCAGACTGGGCAGGATCTATATGTGACAGAAAATCAACTAGTGGGTATTGTTCTTTTGTTTGGGGAAATTTAGTCACTTGGAGAAGTAAAAAACAGTCAGTGGTAGCAAGGAGCAGTGCAGAAGCTGAATTTAGAGCTATGGCACATGGAATTTGTGAAGGAATATGGTTGCAACAGCTGCTGCAGGAACTCAAGGTCTCATCCCATCTTCCTATGAAATTACTATGTGATAATAAGGCTGCTATTAGCATTGCTAAGAACCCTGTTCATCATGATAGAACTAAACATGTAGAAATTGATCGTCACTTCATCAAGGAAAAGGTTGATGGTGGAATGGTGAAGCTAGAACACACATCCTCAAGCACCCAAACTGCTGACATCTTGACCAAGGGATTGCCCAAAGCTCAATATGAAAATCTAAGGTGCAAGCTGGGCATGATTGACATCTATGACCCAGCTTGAGGGGGAGTGTTGGATATTGATCCCAAAATAGGAAAGCCCATTTCGGCAGATTCCTAAAATAGAAGAGCAGAATTTCTGATTAATTGTATATTATTAGGATAGCTGAAATTAAGGGATTAATATCCCTGATTGTAAATGGTTGTTTGAATTATTTCCTTTTCTGTAAATTAGATCTTTTGTAATCCCTAATTAGGATCCTAATTTGTTGTTCCCTAAAGGCTATTTATGCCTTCTGTAACACCCACCTTTTTGCAAGGGAAATAAACATTTTTACACATTTTTATGATATAGCTCCTTCCTAGAAGCTACTCTTTAAGGCTTATGAGAAAAGCATGAAAATTGCTTTTTTAGGGATTTTTACTTTTCTTTTTCAAAATACTTGATGTAATTATAAAAAAAAGTAAACATGTTATTAAATTAAAAGATTTTTTCTTAAAAAAGAAGCACAAACAATTGTACCTTTAATATCTATTTGTAATATAACATGTAAAATGCATTTGAAACAAAAATGCATGACTGTATGTAAATTTGTGGTTAAGAAATTATGAATAGAATAAAGATTTACTAGAAAGTTAGATAAGAAGAAACATACAAATTCACTGACTATAACATCTGGCGTGGATTCCCCAAGAACATCACCTTGGTAACAATTTCCCAAAATATCTTTGCTTTCCTGGAAAACATGCATTTGATAAATCAGTAAAAAAGAAGCACCTGCAACTGTCCAATCTAATTAAGACTTAAAAAATTATTCTCGTTTGTCTCAAACAAATAACTCTCACATGTACTGCAATGGAATGATCTTGATAAGAGTGTAAATTACATTATAGTATTATACAATTATTGATGCCACAGTGCTACCCAAAATAATATAAATCAAAGGGAGCACGAGAAACTCCCTAAAAGATGGCAAGAAATAAATCCTGAAAAGTATCATTAATTAACAAGATCAAATGAATTAAACTTAACCTCAACTTTACCATTTCTAAACTACCAAATGGTTTCATTTATTATATCTTGATTGTTTAAGAAATGACATCCCAAACTGTATATATTCAAGAAACATTGGCAACAAATGTGGTAATTAATTCAAATAATCAAACACACAAGGAAAACTAATCTCACAGTTAACTAATAAATAAATAGGGAAAATTACATGGAAGGGCAAAAATGTTTACAGTTTTGGAGCAATTACTGAGAAATCCTTTTTAGTCATTTGCCCTAAATATTACTGCTAGTAGTCAAATCAATTAACCTCATTAAAATTGTCAAAAAACCTAACAAGATAGCAAATGATACAGTACAGAGTATATTTTTATATGTTAAATAGAAAGGCATTGCTGCATGTGTGAAGCATTACAAATACAATAACCACTCACTAGAGAATTTCTTAAAACCCCCGCTGCAAGAAATACAGGTTGATTTACATGACAATAACCCATTAACCGGGGTACAGTAGGTATGATATCTCTGTGATTCACAACTCGCCAGCTATCTTTCACTTTCTGTAAATACAGGAGCAAAACCGTTAACTGCTTTACAAACATAAACAGAGAAACAGACAAATCTATTTTCATCAAACATATGACAGCTGAGAAGACAAAAGGGCTCTAAGTGAAAGACTATATATAGTTTGCTATGGTCTTTCACCACATGCTCAATTGATTTTGTGCTTTGCGTTTTTATTTGTAATGCTGTTTGATTATTTGGTGTAAGAAAGGATTATTTGTCTAGTTTAAAGATAATTCATAATATAAAGATTTGAAGAGGCTTGTTTTTTGTCTAATCCAGCATTCATGCTCTGAAATGTCTGTGATATGAGCCATACTAAAAGCAAGGGGCAAAAACGAGGGATCATTCCACATTTGCAAATAATTTGAGTTGTGAGTGTAACATGGTTAACCTCAATTTAGATCAGATGCTTTTATTTCACTGGATAATTACAGATTTGCAAATAATTTGAGTAGAGGATGACCCTTCATATATAATACACCCAGTCTACTACTCAAATGGTAATGGCAATAATCATGAGACAGCTGCAACATCCCGTGGCTCAATTTTCAGAGCCAAAGGTGTAGTAGTTGCATAAGACATTATTTTGCACATTTTGCAGTATCATACTTTCCTGAGCCATCCATGTCAGTAGTTACTCTAGTCTAACGCAGGGCATAATGGACATTTAATACAAATCTACTACTTTACAGTTTATAAAGACGGATGTTTCATCCGCCACTTTTTATTGTTCATTTTCAAACACTTTTTTTTATTGTTTTTTGAGTTTATTGGGTTGGGCTTTAGTGTATATGTATAGGTTCTCTAAATAATCAAATACTGAAAATTTGAGGCTGGATGTAATTTGACAAAAAGAAAGAGGCTAGATGTAATTTTAGTTGAGATCGCGTGGGTTGGTCAAGAAGGGCAAATAATCACCAATCTGTGCTTTTCATGGGAGGTATATGAGTATTCCAAAAAAAATGGTAGGTATGTGAGCCTTTTCACATGATTTATTTATGCTACTGAAAGTGCACTGCATTAATTGCTTGGGATTAAACTCCGGGTTATTTATTTGATATAAATGAAATTATTGGAGTGAATTCACTGAAAACTTTATTCGTGGGAAAAAGGTATGGTTAATTTTATCATAAATGATCTATAAAAGTTTGATAATTAATTAAAGTAAAGAGCAAAAAAACAATTGAGGTTTGTGGTAGACCAAAGTGAATCAATATATTGATAGATGTTAAAATATGCCTTGAGGTTAAATTCATGGGTAAATATGAGATTTTGGTGCACATATAATGAATTGCAATAGATAACCCAGACATATTGTGAGTCGTGCACAAAGTAATATGGATTACTTACTGAAAAAAATTAGGCGGCATTATATCTAAATTTTTTGGACATACAAATTATTTTGAAGTTGGAATAAAAAAAATTGAGCTTTTAAATATAATGTTAAAATTACTTTAATATGAATTGCATAATTGTAGTCCAAAATGCCCCGTGCATATGTACAATATAGCATGCAGCAAAGCAATCAAAACAGCATTAACAAAATAATTATAATCTTTTCTGACCTCATTGTAAACTTCTGCAAATCTTTTGTTACCAACCCTAGGAGAACCAAAGTTATACATAGTAATAGAAATTGCTCCCCGCCTGTAGACAAACAAAAAATTGAAATCTGCATACAGTAGCTATATGAAAATAAAATGTGACAAAAGCAGTAAATACAAATATTAGGTTAGGTTAAATTAATTTGCAAATCCTGTACATTTTGAAAAATTTTAAATAGGTCCTATTGTAACAGTCTCACATTGTCTGCTTTTGTAATCATTGTAAGTTATACTGTTGCTAAAATAGATTATTAGTTACCATAAATTAATTAGCGATAATTTTAGGAAAGGAATTAAGTATTGATTATTTAGTCAAGCCTATATATTGTACTGTGATGTACAGGAATACTCCCTTTATCATTTGACTTGGTACCAAATCTCGCCACATGAGAGACTTTGCCTCCACGTCTCAACCCTAGGCAGACTTCATAACGATTGTTTTCCTTCATGCTCCCCATCCACAAATCCCACGGTTTAAGTATCTTGGGTCCATCATACAGAATGACGGAAAAATAGGAGATGTAAAACATAGATTCGAGAAGGGTGGATAAAATGAAAAAAAATACTTAAGATGTCTTGATAGAAAAGTACCACTCAAACTTAAGGGAAAACTTTACCACATAGCTAAAGACATGCAATGTTGTATGAGCTTGCATGCTAGACGATAAAGAGCTAAGAAGTAAATAAGTTCAACATTGGAGAGATGAGGTGTTATGATAGATGAGTGGTCACACAAGACAAATAAGATTATGAATGAAAGTAATGTAGAGAAAATTGGGGTAGCACATATTGTAGAAATGATGGTAAAGTCTTGCCTTAGATGGTTTGGGTATGTGTGAGAATACCTGTAGACATGGTTGTCAAACTCGCGAGTTAACTCGTAAACTCGTCCTCGGACGAGTTTACGTTTCTAGGTATGAAAACGGGTTAACTCGCATGCAAACTCGTTTCTGAGCAGACTCGGGTAGACTCGGACAGACTCGGATAGACTCGCTCAAACTCGCGAGTTTACTGCCGAGTTCACGAGTTTGATGAAAACAGCTTATGTAGCTCAAAAACTAGTTGTGTTTTACTTAGGGTTTGTGTCTTCTACCTTGTTCTCAACCACAAGACCATATGCACTCACTAAAGTGGCCTAAACATATGCATTTACGCCGTTGCACCTGCATATACTTGTTCGGAACTCAAATCTGATTTGTTCCATCTTCTTTGCAAAACTGGTTCTTTTAAATTTGCTTATTTCAAGCTCAAAATGTTTTAATTTTTTCGCTGCACATAATAGGTTTAACACTGTTTACTCAAACCCCACCATTGGAATCACAGGCACATCTAATCAGCTCTTGTTTTAAATGTTTTTACCTTGTGCACTTGTGATTTGGTCGTATGTGTATGATTAAGATTTGTACCATGATATTTTAATGTTATTATTTGCTTTATTTTGGACTTATAATGTTGAATTGGTGTTATTGTATTTTGTTTGTTCACTATTTATGGATTTTTTAATATTATTTTTATATCAGGTAGACTCTTACGAGTCTACGAGTCGAGTCTGCGAGTCGAGTCTACGGAAGCTCGACGAGTTTGCATAGACTCTCGAGTTTGACAACCTTGCCTTTAGAAGCAACAATAAGTGGGTTCACAAGATGGAGGATAGTCCACTAGTCAAAGGTAGATGGTGACCAAGGAAAACTATAGACCAAACAATGAGGATAAAGGATTTGGCTCCTTTGTAAAGTGTGGGGTGCACTTTAGAGGATCAAGTGCAAGAATAACCATTCGCTGAAAAATCGACGGTTGAGATTGTGATAAGATACATGCACATATATAACAAAATATGGAGTTTTTAAAATCCCAACAGTTGATTTTCCGATCAACGGTTATCATTTCACACTTAATCCTCTAAAGTGCACACCTCACTTCAGAGGAGCTAAGTTCAAGAATAAAACAGTCTATCATAAGACAAAATTTATGATAGAGCATTATGACATCATTTAATCCAAGTAGCCAACTCTATTTAGTTGGAAAAAGCTTTAGTTGTTGTTGTTGCTGCTCTCAACCTCTAGGCCTTCTCCCTCAATAAGCAATAGAAGAAAGATGATAGTGTTTGCAATCTTTTTTTACTTTTTCCATCTACAATTATTTATTATCTCAATTTCACTATTTATGCATAAAAAGTATGTATGTATGGCTGTAGTGGAATTTCTATTAAGGCTGCATCCTTCGTTATTAGCTCTTTAGATTATTGTGAGTGTTTTTCTCAAAAACTACTATATTGATTTACACTTAATATATTGTTTGCATTAATATAATATTTTGAAGCTTGGTTGAAATTTATGTGTCATTAATTATGAAATTTGAGTAAACCACTTTGGCTAGTGCTCCCCCAAAATTTTTAGAGTGTGTTTGGTAAGCCATTTTAGCTAGTTAAAAGCTGAAATTAGTAGCTAAAACCATTTCGGCTGTGTTTGTTAAGGTAGCTTTTTTGAGTAGCTACTAGCTTTTTTTGAAAAGCTTCTTGAGGTAGCTTTTTTAAAAAAGCTTCCATTTTCAGCTACTAGCTGAAAATTTATTACAAGTTTATCCCTCAACCACCCTCACTCATCATTATTTAATAATTAATGATGTACTTGTATGTCATTTTATCATTTTTAGCTAGTTTTACCAAACACATTCAATCAAATCAGTTAGCTTTTCAGCTAGTTTTACCAAACACACTCTTAATCAAGGTCTGTCACCACTCAGGGCAGAAAGACAGTTTGAGACACATTGCTATATTAGTCCTTTGTAGTTAGAAATATGATAAACTTAAAAATAAAATGGTAGGTAAGAAAACCAGACACATAATATTTAACATAAAGAGTACAGTAAACAGAAGAGTTAGTTAATGTAAATAAAATGACTTTTTCCATACTTACATGTAAGTTGTTGAAGTTATAGAGTTTTAGAGAAAAGGAAGGAGAGAAGAGAAATAATAATTATGAATATAATGATATATTGCTTGTTGATTGATAAGACTAGGTGGAGGTGAAGTCTGAACACACTAGTAAAATGCACGGTGAAAAATCTGAAAACACGTCGGTATAATGCACGGCGAAGGAGAATGGAAACTAGAGAAGAACAGAAATGTTAGGACTCGTCGGGGAGAGACATACATGTTAAAGTTATAGGGTTTTAGAGAAATAAATGAGAGAATAATTATGAATATAATGATATATTGATTGTTGATTGATACTTGATACAAAATACTAAGTACTGACTCTTATTTATACTAATCGCTAGACTCCTAATTCAATTTAAATTAGGAAACAAATCATGACAATTACTAAGAAATACGGAAACTAATCTTAGGAGATAATTTAAGATATTTTATAATAAATAAAGATACTATAAGATATTTTTCTGATATTCCAACATAAGTGAATGCTCATTTGCATTAAAATAAGAACTTAAAATAAATTATAAATGCAAGGAATGAAACTAAGTGAGAAATAATAAACTTACTTAGTTAATTGATTAGATGAAAGTTCAAGAGCAAGCAACGTTGCCAATGCACCACCCAAACTATGACCAGTCACATAAACATGCCATTTGTGGAGGGACTCAGAATGATCTTCTCTGCCACAAAACAATATACCTTCCGTTTATCAATAAGAAATCAAATTTTGAGGTGTAATATTGGTGAAGTTACACGTCAAAATCAAATGAATTTGATCAGCATTCAATGACAATACTTTATTGGAGTATGAGGAAAGTTTATGTCTAATCATACAGAACAGCATATGCAGAAAATGAAGATTAGTTGCAATTAAATCCAATAGGCAGTATGTATCACTGCTTTCTCCAGGAGAAAAATTATGTAAAATATTGAATTGTCCTGTTAAGAGTTAGCAACTAGAATCATTAGCTGTCACAATTGCCTTCATGTGCCTTCAACCAAAAGCTTTTGATAGTTGGTTTACGACAACATCTAATTTGCTTTATGTTACATAATATTCAAAAAACACTCAATGACTCAATCTAAAAGCTTAAATTTGGAAAGCAAAGAAATTTTCATTTAAATATTCTAAGAAATACAGCGAGTTTTTAAGGCAGTGCTTGGTGCAGTAAATTTTATTCAGAAGTACAACTTACACATAACCAATAGCAAGTCGAATTAGAGAAATAATCCTGGTCCTTACTGAATCATATGCACTTAGAAAACCACTGTGAACCTGCAATTATCTCAGCACCGTCAAAAACTGAGGAATTTTCTGTTTTTGTAGCCTTCTAGATATCTACTAAACATAAACCTGCCAGAAATTAACATACTTGAACCTCTTGCTTGAAATCTCCACCTATTCTTTCAGGATTCAGCCTATGGAAGTCATAGCAAAGTTAGTTATGGAATGAAATCATCTGGTGAAATCAAAATGCATTTTAAATTAATCCCTAAGTTAATTATGATGTGACACAGCACCAATGGTTATTATTAATTTTTGGGCCGGGCCTAACTCAACCCCAAAAGCTAACTTGTAGGGTGAGGATTGCCCAAGACTTATATATTTTAATTTGGCTTTATCTCTAGGCAATGTGGGACTCTAACACACCCCCTCACGCCCAGGACTGGACATCTGGAGCGTGGACATCTATACGGGTGGCGGCCCAATAACAACGGATCATCTGGGATAGGCTCTGATACCATATTAGATTTTGCACCGGGCCTAACTCAACCCCAAAAGCTAGCTTGTAGGGTGAGGATTGCCCAAGACTATATTTTAATTTGGCCTTATCTTTAGTCAATGTGGGACTCTAACAGTTGTTTTTAAAGGGCCCCTAAGATGGCATAACCTCAGTAATTGACATGACATAAAAAAAGACATTTTCCAAGTACTTTTGAAAGTAATAACAGGCTCAATAACAACAACAAAAATGATGAGTTAGGCCCATATCTCATGTTTATTCTAGAAAGAGACAGCAAGGGACTCAGGTAATAAATATAAAATAATGAGCCAAAAGAAGAGTTTGTTAGGGACCTGGAAAGGACGGACGAGCTGGATGATAAGGATGCTGAGCAAGAAGAAAGAGAAAGTGGGAATCCTAATGGAATGGGTACTGAGTGATAAAGGGGTCATGGTAGTAGGAGACTAGGAGTCAGGGAGAAAAATATGGTAGAAGGTGGTTTCAGTGGATCTAGCTGTTCCTAAGGAAGGATTTCTCTTTGGGGAGCCTCTTCATTTCTTTTTATGGTGACATTTCTTTTCTGAGTTGCTATTTCCATTTCAAGGGTTTCCAGAATACTTTCTGGTTTTAAGGAGCTTAGTTCTTGTTTTATATTTCAATCAATATAGTTCCTATCTATTTTTATGCATCAATTTCTTTTTATAGTTTTCCTCCTTCCTTTTTACTTTTAATTTTCCTTTTCTAATTCTTTTTAGCACTTAATTTTTTTAAGTCATAAAATATATCATACAAATAAAACATAACAGTATATTCTAATTACACTTTCATACAGGAACAATTTCTACTGGTATTCTAATTAAAAATATATCAAAGCGGTGAGATACTGAAACAATATAAGTTAAACCAAACCACTAAACAAGTGCAATTAGGTTAGAAATGAACATTACCCAGCCGGAACAAGCATCAGATCAGTTCTTAAGTCCTTCCATTGTGACTGAAAATCAAAAGTATAAGCATCGTTAAGACAAACCAGGAGCTGTACTCCACCAAAAAGAACATGAAGAACATGAAACTACCTGTTCTGTTCCTCTAAAAGCAACCACTAACCTTCTACGCACAGAATCACGCCAAATTGCAACCTGAAACTTCCAATGAATTAGAAAATAGAAAGCAGTGCATGGAATGAGATATTGGCAATAGATCACAACAGATTTTGGGATGATATGTTGCAGATTGTCAAAACTATAAAAAATAAAGGTCTGGACCTATTGAAGAGGAGATAACAAAAAAACACCTGTGTATCTGTGGATGCATTATCTAAGAAACATATCTTTTCAAACTCAGACTTAATGAAACTGGGATGGCCCAGTGAAGTGGCCAGCATGGCCCAAGCCTCCATGGCACTTTCGGCAGTTGAAAAAAGTGCTCTCATCTCTTCAGCTCTTTTATCATCCAACATTAATCCATTCTGTGAGCTAGGAAACTTCTGACTAGTAGAATATTGCATGTCATCACCTCCTACTTCAGTAGAATCTTCTTTGATTTTCCTCTCTTCTGAAGAACGTCCTTCATCTTTCATTTTGGAAACTGTTGCAGCCAAAAGCATTAAACCTCCTAAAATGGAATCAGTTTGCCTCATCAAATTCTGAGTTGCTTTTTTGACCTCTGGAAGTGAAGACTGAATTGCAGCAATGGCAGGAGGGCCACTTGTTTTATTATCTGTATCATCTGTGCCTCCAGGTATTGCAAGACCAGATTGAATATAAAAAGCTTCTGCAATATTTTGGGATTGTGAACCCATTTTGTTTAGAAACTCCAATCCATCCCACTTTAATTTCTCAGGAACAGAGAGACCTAGCTTTTGAACGATGTTAGCATTGATAACATTAGCAAAATTCCTCCAAAAAAGTTGATTTGATAGCTCATCCTCACTAACTTCTGTTGATGGTTCAGAAGCATGTTCATTTTCAGTATCACTGTCATCCATGTGAAATTCCTTCATGTTTTGTTCATTGCAAGCTTCATTAGAGGCTTCATTCGGTTCCCCAGAACCTTCAGTAACATACTCATCATTATCATTATCAAACATCTGGCCCTTCTGAAGATATGAATTATTAAATGACTTTAACTGTCCAAATGCATATTCCACAAATTGGCGGGCTTGTACTGTATCAGAACCAGTAATCTTTTGGAGTGCAGAATCAAAACCATTTATCTTTAGAAAGTCTGAAACAAAAGGTATCTTCCACCACTTTTTCTCTTCATCAACTTCATCAAAGGTTTTATACTTAACCTAAAATCCAAATTTTACTACAGAAATCAACAACTTATGACTCAAAATGTAACCTTGCATTATATACACAGGCACATTTACACCAAATTAAGCATAAGCAGTTCAAGCTTTCAACAATAAAGTGAATAGCTTGTCTCAACAAAGGTCTTGACTGAATTACAAGCAGAAGCCAAAATTTACATTAAGACATAAATGCCTATAGATTTTATTAAATATATATATATATATAACATCTTTTTAGAGGAAACAGTTTAATGGAAGTGATAAAATATTTTAACATAATATTTCAGCATATGAAGTTGTAAAAAGTATAATAGGGAGACGTAATTTTCTCCATTAAAATATTCATAAAATACAAATGGCACAGACATGCTTTCCACAAAAATACAAATGACCAATACTTGCCCCCATATTAAAATTTAAAACCCGTACAGTTGGTTTTTTTTTATTTGCTTTTCCATTAAAAGAAACATACCTCCAGCTGAACTTTTCCTCCACCACCCATTCCTTCCAACTCCACCAGTATTTCATGCACTTCTCCTACAACAAACACATTTTTGGTAAAATTTTTGTAGCCATAAGTGTAATATCAATCTTAACTTTATGTGCCCTTACTAAATAAATTCATAATTCAATTCCTATACTACTTCTATTTAACAGTTAAAATTCCAAGTAATCATGACATTCAGACATGTTTGCAAGAAAATGGAGCACAAATTCAACCCATATTGAAATTTTAAGCAACATAAGAATCTTTCAACATGCATCATCTATATCTTGCAAGATTTTCTGGTCCTCACCATCACAAAGCCATTCCAGATCAACACCTGCATTTCCCATGCGTTTATGAGGAGTTACAAGGTTTGCATCCCATGCTGCAACCTAAGATATACTGCCAGTTGTTAGAAAAATTAACATGAACTTTTCAAACTAAGTTTACCATCAAACTTTAATTTTATTTATTTTTCATATATTTTCATGAATGTTCATTTTTTAATCCAGATAATATACCTCAGTGCAAGTGTTGGATTAACTTCTACGGCAAAAGACCTCATTTTAATTACCACCATAAGAATGACAGTTTGCACTATGACATGTATGATTTTTTTTAGAGAAAAAGAAAAAAGCACAGGGTGGAAATTTAACATAGGACAAAGATAGCGTGGCCTAGAGAATTGTTCAGGAAAATTTCTCATGTCAATCACAATCTTACATGACCATTACCATAACACTATTCACGTTCACATTTTAAACCTTTATTTGAAATGTTCTAAATTAATCTATTCCATTCCTGAGTCCTTTGAACTACATTAGGCCTCCGTTTGGCAAACCATTGATTTCTACTCAACTGCAAACCGAAGGGACACTAGATTTTGGCAAACCAAATAGCAGGTATTGCATGCATATGCATGTATACATAATATTGTGCCAAAAAAAATTGGTAACTGCTGAATATCAAGCGCATGAAGGAAAGTATTATCAAAATAAAGGATGAGTGGAATATAAATGGAAATTAAATATCTAAATATATCAGAATAAATATTTTTACACTTTTCATTTATTATTTATTATGTTATATAAAATAGAGTTAAATATGTCTTTCGTCCTTGCAAAATCGGCATATTTTAGTTTTGGTCTTTATTTAAATTTTATTTGTTTTTAATCCCTATGTTTAACAAAAACAGTGTGTTTTTAGATAAGAGACTAAAAGCACATGACTTCTTTATTTTTTTAAGGATTAAAAACAAATAAAATTTAAATAGGGATCATAAGCAAAATTTGTCAATTTTATTAGGACGAAAAACATACTTAACCCTATAAAATATATGACATATAGGATATAAGTAATCTATGAATGGTATATTTTAAGATATTATACAGTCAACTCCTATTACTGGCAATCAGAAGACAGAACAAAAAAAGCATTTTTTTCAACAGGTGAGGTTGGCTATATGAATCAATTTATTCCATAATGTCCTATCATGAATCATGTCTTATGACAAACCATTTGAATCCAAATCCATCGTAATGGTTTGGCGGCTTTGGCCTATGGTTTTCCTTGGTCTCTCTCTACCTCTAACCAGTAGACTATATTCCATCTTATCTATCTTCCTTACAGGTGCTTCAACATGTCTTTTCAACACATGTCTAAAGCACCTACGCAAGACTCTATAATCTTTTCTACAAGTGCTACACAAACTTTCTCTCTAAAGTTTGCATTCCTAATCCTATCTTGTTTTGTGCATCTACTCATCCTTCGTAACATTCTCATCTATGCAATATTAAACTTACTTCCTTGTTGGCTTTAATCACTTAGCATTGAGTCCTATACAGCATTGAATCCTATACAACCCTGCAAGTCATATAGTTGTGCAGTATAATTTTCCTTAAGCTTGAATAATATTTTTCTATCACAAATTACACCTACAACATTCTTTCATTTCGTCCACCCTGCTTGAATCCCATCATTACCACAATGTATAAAATCAAAAAGAAAAGGAAAAAGAAAGAAAAGTAATGTACTCCTGGCCTCACAAAAGAAAAATACAAGAGAACTTGCATTATCTAGTAAAATTATATATAGTAACAAATGAACTTCCTCTTATGTATAGAAAGACAATTTGTACTTATGTACATCAAATATATGAGTTGTGCTAGTTACACATTGTTAGCAATATATAATATAAATTCATTCACGTGTCCTCCACCCAACAACTTAAGCTTTTGGGATAATTGGTTCATGACA
Source organism: Sesbania bispinosa (assembly GCA_026901365.1). Classification (NCBI taxonomy): domain Eukaryota; kingdom Viridiplantae; phylum Streptophyta; class Magnoliopsida; order Fabales; family Fabaceae; genus Sesbania; species Sesbania bispinosa. Next base: position 325,190 of record QLOH01000044.1, read on the forward strand.
TGGTATCAAAGCCTATATGACCAAGTGGTCTAGAGTTTGATCCTTGCTTCCCCCAACATTCTAATAAAAAATTAAAAAAAAAAAGTTTAATTTAAGCACAAGGTGGATGGGTTTGTGCATTGTCCATACTTCAAGCCCAATGGGCTCTTGCATGAGGAGGTATGTTAGAATAAAACCATTCATGTGTCTTCATCCAACAGCTTAAACTTTTGGAATAGTTGGTTCATGACATGGTATCAAAGCCAGTGTTATCAAATGGCGGAAATTGCGGCGCCATTGCGGAATGGCGTGGCGGTTTTATGGCAAACCGCCATACCGCATGGCTGCAATGGCGGATTTGTGATGGCGGTGCAATTGCGGCCGCCATGACCATGGCGGCTTGGCGGAAATTGCGGTGATGGCGCAAAATAGCGGCCAAACTGTGTTTTTTTTGTTCAGAAATGGGATTGGGCTCATGATCCGACCCGGTTTGAGGTGACCCGGTTACTCAATAACCCTAAAAGGGTTTCTTTCTTCCACCCATTCAACATTTCCTCTGCGTTTTAGCTAACAGCCACTGCCCACTGTGTCTTCTCTCCTTCAAGCTTCTTCTCCGGCGACTTCCTTCTCCAGCAACCTCCTTCTCCGGCGACCTCCTTCCTCCGGCGAGCGGCCACCAGATTTTCTGATGAACATCTTCTCTCTGTCTCTGTCTCTGTTTTTTTTTTCTTTTTTCTGTTTTTTGGTTCTGTTTCTTAGTTCTTTTCTTTGCACCCTCCTTTTAATTCTCTCTGTCTCTGTCTCTGTCTCTGTTTTTTTTTTCTTTTTTCTGTTTTTTGGTTCTGTTTTTTAATTCTGTTCTTTGCACCCTCCCCTTCTAATTTTTGGTCCTGTTTTTTTGGTTAAATTATGCAGATTTTTAGGTTTTTTACTATATATTTATTGTATTTTTATTATGGCCGCCATACTTTCGCCATAATCCGCAATGGCATCCGCCATATTTTTATGGCAGAATTTTGGCTTTCCGCCATGGACCGCAATTCGCCATTGATAACACTGATCAAAGCCCCTATGACCAAGTGGTCAAGAGTTCGATCCTTGCCACCAATATTATATCAATAAAAAAAGGTTTAATTTCTGCACAAGGTAAGTGGGCCTGTGCATTGCCTGTGCATTGTCCATGTTTCAAGCCCATAGGGCTCTTGCGTGAGCGGGAGTGTTAGAAATATATGATATAAATTCATCCATGTGTCCTCCACCCAACAGGTTAAGCTTTTGGGATAGTTGGTTCATGACACACATCAATAACTGTGCATGTGTTCATACTAGGTTAATTGACAGCATCAGAATACAACTGGTCCAACATGGAATTCTCCCACACCTACATTCAGATGTTGCCACCATTTGTGTGAGTATGAACATATGTGTGTAAGTGATGTGTATCTAAACTTCCTCTTAGATTTTGATGGGGCAGTTAAATTTTACAAGGACTTTGAGAGTACCATCCATTAATAAAGTTGTCTTGACACATATTTAGAGTGTGATATAAGAATAAAACATAAAAGTATAACAATGGAGTTAAGAGCAAGTTGAGATGGCAACCTATCTACAAGTCAACTACGATTCTGTCAAGCACATTAAACTCAATTGTATCAGGTTCTAAAATGAAGTCCAAGAAAAAGAAGACAGCGGAAGAAGGGATTATGTATATCTATTTAGTATAAGTACTAAGCTGTGATTTGTTACTACATCTTTTCATGCATAAAGATATGGCAACAGATTCCATGCAAGTTTCCATGTCACTTTCAAACTTAAAAGACAATTCCTCTTCATTGATTATTTTTTATGTGAAGAAAGGAGTCTCATGAGTCATGAATGTGCACATGCCCAATGCGAGTGTGTGGGGGTGCACAGATGAGAGAGAGAGAGAGAGAAACCATGCTTGTTAACCTGTAGAGGTTTGCTTGGAGGCAGCTTAATATTAAAAGTAAACTCCTCATTCCATGTTGGCTCTTTTTTCCTGTCATCAATTAATTTTACACAAATGAACCAAATGTACTCACCGGTTATGATAGTAATTCAAAAAGCAGTATATAAATGCACACTGCATTTAAGACATCCAATGTTAGTGAAGAAAACTGAAAGGATGTGTTTAGCAGGATTTTTATAAATTAAAAAACAATAGTCCCCACTAATTTTTCTTGTTACAACTTAGCCAATTCACAAATTTGAAAGAAAAAGTAAATCCACAATGCTTCGAACTCAAAAATGTTTGCAAGGACAATATAAAATATTTTCTGCAGAAAAGCCAAAGCAGTCACACAGTACAAATTCTGTAGCAACAAGAGCTGTGTACTATTAAAAGACTATCAAAATCTTTTTGACCATTAGATGGTAGCCTTTGAATAAGTGAAATGACCAAAAAACTGATGAAAGCTCACCCCCATTTGATACCGCTTTTGGCTGTCTGAGAATCCATCTGTATGACCACATATGGGTCACTTGTTCCCTGGAAATCACATAAAAGAATGAATGTAAAGCAATAATAGAAATAAAAGGGAAATGAAGTGGTTATATGAATTAACTAAAAATGGAGGGGGAAAATAACTAAGAGATGTGAGGCTAAGTGACAAGAAATGCACAATTCATCTCATTGCAGAACTATTCAGTAAATCAGTAGAGTAAATTTATTCAAGACAACCAACCCATGGATCCATGGCAGGGAAATTGAATCCTTTTTTCAACTTTATGAAGAGTTGACCATCATAAATTTCACGAACAAATTCCCTGCACATACCCAAAAAAGATCTTAAGCATGCCCATTATTTTGATAAGGAAGGCATTTGAGGTTAAATGCAACAAAACAAAAAACAGCCACGTCTTATCTCAGTTATTATCTGACTAAATAGGGTCTGCTATTGGGTTCTATATGATATAGAAAATGCACTTCAATAATTTAAACTTACAACAGAGAGAACAACTCTAATTGCAACTATGAAAGACAATTGGCACTTACTCAGAAAGATAGACTGTCTTGCAACCAGCAGCATCAACTTCACGCCTGCCAACGTTTTCCTGAAACATGTCATAATGGGAAGAAAAAGAGAAGGGATTAGAAAGTGTAAGAATACATCATAAGAAAACAAAAAGGTAAAATATGTTTTTAGTGCCTTTATTTTTTTGTCAACTTTAGTCTCCCTAATTTTTAAAACTTTTGTTTTATATCCTATACTTTTAAAAATACCTTAATCATAGTCCCTAACGTTAATTCCTTAATTAATTCTGTTAAGTTGCTACCAAATTATGCTTAATAAATGAACTAGCATCCATATTATATTGATTAAATGAGACTCAACACTAAAGGGTAATGTAAAAATCTATTAAACAGATCAACAGTTTAACAAACCTAATAAACCTTAGGGACTACGATTAAGGTGTTTTAAAAATATGAGATATAAAACAAAGGTTTGAAAAGTCAGATACTAATACCAAAGTTGACCAACACTATATATGGACGAATAACATATTTTACCAAAAAAAAAAACTATTACTTCCGGTGTAACATGATCAATTTATAGTATATTCCTTGTGTAATAAGGATTACTTTATATACATATATATAAGTAGCTGCTTTTTCATTTCAATCTCTCAATTTTTTCTCCCAAAAGGAAAACTTTTCAGCAAAAAATTTATAAAAAAAACTACCTTGCACTTTAATCAATCATATCTTTGTAAAAACAAAAATAAGGTGATCCAAACATGCAATAAGAATAATCAACTTAACTATATACAAAGTTCAAATTTCCTTCATTTTCTCGGGAACCAAACAAGAAAAAGCAAAACATACAGGGGGAGTTGTGTAGGCCTCAAAGGCGAAGCCTGCTAGAATAACCGCGAGGTTGATATCAAAGGGAGGCCGTTCATCATCTTCCCGAATAGAAATCCTCTCAACCTGAGAACCCGTTTCAGAGGCACAGCAGATTGAGATAACTTGCTTTCTTCTGTGGTGCCTCCCATTGAAAGAGAAGGACGGCAACTTTCCGGGAAAATGAGGAGGGAAAGGGCGAGAAAATCTGTGCCTCGTGGAGTGTGGAAGGTGAAGCTTGGGTGATGGAGGAGAGAGAATGAAACGGAATTGAAGAGAAGCCATGATGTTATTGCTACACGAGGAAAGAAGAGAGTGCTGGAAAGAACAGAAATGAATGAAAAGAAAGAAAGATAGTGGCAAGTTGTGTAATTTAGAGGAAAAGAATGGGTAGATAGATGAGAAAATAGATAGTGGCTTTTCGGATACGGCTACATGTTCAGTTCGGGCAACGGTGGTTGGTTCTGGAACATGTAAAGGCTTCTGTCACTGGACGGTGACCCGGTGACAGTTAATGGAAACAATTAATTAATAATAATATATCCTCATTTCATTTAAATACTTTTTAATTATAATATTATTTAAATTAAATGATCATATATATATTAACTTTTAGATAAATTAAAAATTTATAAGTATTTATATTTTAAATGATATATTATTCATTAAAATAAGATAACGTAATATATATAAAAAGAAATTTTGAAAGAAATCAATTTTGATTATTTCATTTTTAATTAAATTTAAATAATATATATATATGAGACAAAATTTCTTAATTTAAAATAAGTTATACTAGTATTCTATACGAAAATCTTTTGTACTAAATAAATTGAATAAAATTTTATTTTGATAAAATTATGTAGAATCGCATTTAATATGTTTAAACTAAGAGTTCAATAACTATACATTAACACTATAGACAAATTTTACATAAATATTTAATTGTATTTTACCACCTTACCATCTCATAATATAATTTTAAAAATAATATTATAATATAGCATGATAATAAAATATAATTAAATGTTTGTGTAAAATTAATTTAATATATAATTATTAAATTCTTGGTGGGTTTTATCATATATCTTTATTTTTTTGGATAACAAGTTACAACCCTTCAATTTGGACCGTTGAATTTGTTAATAAAAATGTGAATGGTGAGGATCTCCTGTTTGTCTCCGGTCATCCATATAGATGTCAATGTTTATGAAATTATAAATTGGTCCCTATGCTATGTTTAGGAAATTTATTTGTTTTTGGCCCTCTAAACCAAAGGTACCATTCGTTCAGTCATTCATATTTATTTCACCGGATAATAGTTCGGAAATTTAGCTCTAATTAAAAGAGAAAGGAAATATAGAAAGAAAGAAAGAAGCTATGTTTTATTACAGCTGACATTGGCTTTCTTCAACAGAGCACCATAATCAAGTCAACAGATACGTAGTTTGCTAATCCTAACAACTAGGAAAAAGCAAGCAATACCCTCTAGAAAATTCAAAAGAAACATATATGTTATTTTCTTCCACTTGTATTGAAGGAATTGAATAGCTAGACACTTTCACAAATGAGCCAAGACTAGTTTCACTTTTTGTCCATTCCAAGAGTGTGTTTCACACTATCCACAGCACCTTGAGCCATGTTCTTCACTTGCTCTCCAGTCTGCAACAAGAAGACATGATTTTAACAATGACACATTTCAACAAAAAGTCCATAAATAAATAAATAAAATTATCCCAAAATTGTGGGATTTGATTCCTCTAAAATGAGGTAATATATTTAAAATATAAAGTGAAAATTATAATAGTTAATTAAAAAATTATCTATTTTTAGCACAAGATCACAATCTCACATGTATCCTCCATAGGAGGTAATACTATTCTAATCAGATAGCACTCCTATAACACACCCTGGATTTAAAATAAAATTTATCAGCTGATCCTCGTGCTCAATAGTAATTAAAAAATCATCTATTGAAATTATGATAAAATAACAAGCTATGAAATTGATAAAATCTCACCAATTAAATTTTTAATCAATAGTAGTAATCTCATTTTAGAGAAATGAAATCAAAATTTGTGAATCATATGTATATTGAGAAATTAAATTAGCAACCTGTTGGAGAAAACCAGCGGCTTCCTGCTTGTTTTGTTCAGCAGTCTGCCCTGTTGTGTTAGCAGCTTCACGAGCCTTATCTGCAGCTGCCCCGGCTGATTCCTTTGCGGATTGCATCCATTCTTCTGCCTTAGCCTAATTAACCATAATCAAATATTATAAATTAGTTAACATCTCCAATTTGCAAAGACAAAAAAGTGTCAAAATATATGTGTGTGGAGTAACATGTATATAATTAATCCACATTGTAAATTTGTGCTTTAATTTCACCTGAGTCTGGCCTTGGGTTTGGCCGGCACTGAAGTTTTGCTGGGTGCTTGACATGTTTACTGGATTTGAAAAGGAAATAAAATTGTAAGGACAATAGATGTAATTAAGTTGGTGTTATTGGTGGGTCTTAGTGATATTGTTTGACAAGATTTATATAGAGTTTTGGTTTGCTACCAAATGTGTGTAAGATGCATAGAGATAGGATCACTCAGTTAATGGTGGGCGTATATTTCTGCTACTGAAATGGGCTTTGGAGGAAAATGTACGTAAACCTCTAATTAGAGACAATCACGGACATCCAAGTTCTATTTAATATTAGTTAGAACTAATGACTTTGAAAGTAATAAACCTTAATTTATGTAATTTATCCATATGTTAGAAAAAAAAAATGAAACTTATACACCATCAAATATATAACTATTTAACAATTGTATTACCGGTTTAATAAAAATAATGAATTATGTAAGCGACCTTATACAATAATAAAAAAAAGTATGAGAGGTGTAAAATAATACTTCCTCCCGTTATATTTACTCCCTCTAGTACTTGTTCTAACTTATAAGGAACATTTAACTGAATTACATATACCAATAAAAATAGTTAAAGTTAGTTAATTTTATTGGAGTTTTAAAAATAGTTTAACTTTCTAATTTTACACTTATTTAATATCATTAACTAACTTCACTACTATTTAAAAGTTGGAGAGACATTAAAGTTAATAAGAGTAAATAAGGAAAATGATAATAAATATTTTCTTGAAATTGTAAAATGTCTTATAAAAAGGACTACAAAAACTTGTATTTTTCTGGTTTGTTTTGAAAGTAATAATACCTTAATTTATGTAGTTTATCCAAATGTTAGAAAAAATGAAACTTATACACCACCAAATATATAACTATTTAACAATTGTATTGCTGGTTTTGATAAAAATAATGAATGGGTAAAATATGTTTTTGGTCCCTGTAAAATTAGCGACTTTTGTTTTTCATCCCTCCAATTTTTTTTAAAATAGTCCTCCCAATTTTTTTCCATTTGGTCCCTCCCCTTTTTTTGGCTGTTTCTGGACCTGAGTTGTCATGTTCTCTTTCATAAGACCCAATCCTACGTGTCCTTTGACCCTGACCTGGACAAAACACTTGCAAATATAAGGAGAGTCATGAGGTCTTTCTTCCCCAAATGCGTAGCCTCCCCTGCGTGCCCTAATTTCTGCCATTGCTACGTTGCAAAGCAAGTGGATTCTTCAAAGAAGCCATGAAGACGAAAAGCTACGGTGTTGAGAAGAGGTTTGCCACTTGCAAGTCATCATCATCGTCCTCCATTGTGCAAAGGAGCTACTGTGCGTGTGGTGAGGAAGTGACCCATTTGAAGTTGAAATTCGTAAGAAATCCTGGGAGAATGTTCTGGAGATGCCCTAACTGGGATGTAAGTAGCGCATGATTGTGTATTTCTTATTTAAAACTTGTTGATTCTTCCCCTACTCTTATCTGGTTTATTCTCGCTATACAGAAAGAGAAGAATTGCGGTTATTTTCGCTGGGCTGATGACGAGGCTTCTGAGCAAGGAGGAAGATTGGATGGCATGGAATTTATTGGGCAAGAACAGGAACACTTGAAAAGGAAAATAGGGAAGCTGCAATTGAAGTTAACTGCTGAAAGAAGGAAGGTCATGGTAGCAGAGTGTTGTGTGATTCTGTGTGTGGCTGTGAATTTGGTGGGGTTACTGTTGTGTATGGTTAAGTGTGATGGGGTTACGAAAAATGTGTAGGTATAGGTTGTCAGAGTAATTTGGGGACAACAATGTACAAATTGGAGGTGGTCCAATTTCACTATGGTTGATAGCAAATTGTAAGTCTTTTGGATGATGTTAATGAAAGTGTTGATTTGGTGTTCAAAATTGTCTATGCTTTCCTTTATTAAAATTCAATCTATGGTAGCCTTTGCTTGTTATTCAAATTATTTGCATTAAAGGTGTTCAACTTAATCCAGACCATTGATTGAAACCAAAAGTGTAATTGCCAAAGCAATTTTGAATTTAACTAAATACCATGGATTGATACCAAATTGTAAGATTTAGCAGTTGTTCTGCATAATACCGGTTTAATACATAATTGAGATTGAAATAGATGAACAACATTGTTCAGAGTAATTGCCCAATAAGCAAAAGGTTAAATATAGTAAGGTGTAACTATTGGCCTATCACAAAATACTAGTCTATTGGCCTATCACAAAAAAAAAGGTCTTAACTATTGGCCTATCATAAAAAAAGTTGCATCAACAATAGGTGCATCAACAAAAGGTCTTCAACTTCATTTCTGGGAGTTTCGGGGTTGAATCAGTGGTCCATGTTTTGCAGTTGTGACCTCAAATTCTTGTGTCCCTCCACCCTCACAATCACCAGCAGCAGCAATAACTGGAGCACACAACTTTTTTGCTTCATCCTAATTAACATTGAAAGAATCAAACTATTAGAATAAAAGTACAATTGAAATTGAGTAAACAATTTAAATCTTGGACAGAATTTAATTACCACTTTTTGCATAAATGTCATGTAAGCTTCAATGTTAGTAAATCCCAATTGACTTTCCACCTTCAGCCAGTCATACCCGTTGCTAGAAGTCACCTCCTGTGTCACATTCTATATGAACATTGTTCAGAGTAAATGCATCATATCACAGAAGTAGGTGTAGCTAAATTTAGATATAGATATGAAAGAATTACCAAAAGTGATTGGATCATAGTGTTTTCCTCAACCATATTTGTTGGCAAATATGGACCACATTTGTTATGTGAAATACAACATACAGATTGTTTAGACCCTAGTCAGTGAATATGAATGAATGAAAAGGAAGTCCACATACTTACCATCATAGTATTATGTGCATTCCTGAGGATTCCTATATTCTCATATATGTTGCTTGATTGAGATGCATTTTCTGGAGGTTTATCTTGAACAGTGGCAGGTTGTGCATTTGCTTGTTCTGCAATTTTCTTAACTTTGGGGGGGCCTTCCTCTTTTTAAGTTTCCAGCAGTAACCTTAGTCTTCCCCTAAATATTAACGGTAGCTGTTAAATGGCATTAGTTAATGTATGATAAAAGAAATGCAGAAGTGTAATTGATGGTTTTACCTTATTTGCAGCAGATTGAGCCTGTGGTGGTCCCCCACTTTCTGATACAGCAGATTGGGGTTGTGGCTGTGGTGGTACCCCACCTTGTGGAACAACAATGTTTTCTAGCTGTGATGGTTCCCCACTTGTGGGTCTATTTTTGCACTTTCTGGTATTGTGGCCAAATTGATGGCAATTGCCACATGCATATCTGGTATGTGATCTTTTTAACCTACTTGGATTGGGGTCCTCATCAGGTTCTCTCCTCCTTAAATTTTTGGGACTTCCAGGACCTTGCTTATAAGTGGGAGGAAAGATTTGAGGTCCTTCCACCTTTGGCCACATGTCTTGACCATTGATTGGTGATATTGTTTGCCCATAGCATAATTCATAACTCTCCCTTTTATAGGTGATATTGTTTGCCCATAGCATAATTCAGGGAGCATACTGTGTGTGACCTCAAATTTTAACCCACTAGCCCAAGTAGGAAACCAATTAGCAGAATGATCAACTTCCCTATCTAACCTCTTCCTTGGTTTAGGTAAAACTTCACCAGGATATTTAGCAAGTTTCTGTTTAAGGGTTGCAAACCTAGTCATAACATAACACCTAATCCATTCAAACATTGTTATTATAGGTTTGTCCCTGGCTAGTAGTATGGTACTATTAAATGATTCATAGATGTTATTCATTAAGACATCACATTTCGGATAGAAGGAGAATGCATGCTTACACCAACTTCTAGTAGGGATAGCTTGCAGCCAGTCAAAGGCCTTCTTGTCAACTTGTTTGATCTCATCCATTTTCTTCACCCAACCCTCATAGTATGTTGATTTAGTTGCTACCATCATTAAATCTCTAATCAGTGTCCCTCCACCAAACTTTTTCTTGAAATTGCCATACAAATGCTTCAAGCAAAACCTGTGCTCAACCCCATTCAACATCTCTTCGAAGGTAGGGATTAAACCCTATCATAAACATTAAATAAGATACATTAGAAAATTCATAAATGGTATACTAACTGTGAAAAAAATTGACATAGAGTCATACCTTTTGTTGATCTGACATAAAAATCCATCTGTTGGTAGTTACATCCCCAATGTCTTCCAACGATAATGTTAAAAACCACTTCCATCTCTCTTTTGTCTCATTCTCTACCACAGCAAAAGCCAGTGGGAAGTATTGGTCATTGGGGTCCCTCCCCACAACAATTAAAAGCTGCCCCCCATATCTTGTTTTTAAATGGCAGTCGTCCACACCAATAAAAGGCATTCACCCTTTAACAAACCCTGTTTTGCACCCCTCAAGGCACATGTAGAAGCTACCAAATTTAGGCAACAGGTTGGGGTTTGGCCTTTCCAGCTGTAACTTGCATGTGTTCCTTCTACATGCACATCTTAATTCCTCACCGTAACTCCACAGCAAACTGTACTGCATGGCAACATCTCCCTCTACTAATTTCTTAGCCATTTTTCTTGCCCTCCAAGCCACTGCCACAGATATTCCACCAGCATAACCCGTCCTTATATCACCAATTATATCACATAATATTACATTTTGTCCACCCCTGAACTTGTCTGCAACAACCTTAGCCACCCATTTTGATTTGGCATTTTTGTTATTGAAAACCCTTCCACACGTGTGTGTAGGGACTAAGGTTTTCAACCTATATGTTGCACTGCCACCTACCTTACCAAAACAAGGAAATCACACTCTTGTTTGTATCCCACCCTAACCCTGACCTTATCATTCTTGTCAAAGTACACCTCTCTGCCATTTAAAACATAATGCTCCAAAATTGCATCCTTGAACTCAGCTAATGAACCAAACTCCATACCCAACTTGAATTTGAAACTTCTGCACATATCTTCCTTCCTAAACCTCTCATATCTGGGCCTACTGTCATCTTCACCTCCAGAGCTATTGTAGTCACTTTCCAACTCTTCACTATGATACTCATTCTCCATTTCATTTGTTTGTCCATCAATACCCTCTAACAGTAGAGGTTCATTCATTAAACCCCCTGAATTGGTCTTCTTTTAGGAACAGACTTCCTCCTTAACCCAGTTGGCTTAACAACTTTCAATGGCTGAACCACATCACCATCGGGTACATCAAACCCATCATCATTACCCATTCTCTCCTCCTCACTGTCAACAAAATGGATATAATCTACACTGTTATCAGTCTCCTCACCATCACTGTCTTCACTCTTAACTTTGTTCTTCCCTCTTCCACTTGAAGACCCAACATGTTTTTCAGGATTATCACTTCCACTCACCTTTTTCTTTCCCTTACCATCACCATTCACACTCACAACTTTCTTCCCCCCATCATTACCACTTCCACTCACCTTTTGCTTTCCCCTACCATCTCCATTCCCACTCACAACTTTCTTCCCCCCATCATCACCACTTCCACTCACCTTTTGTTTTCCCCTACCATCACCATTCCTCCCTGCTTCACCACTTCCACTAACTTTTCTCTTCCCTGCATTATCAACCTTCTCACCTAAATCACTCTCAACATAAATGTCAGCAGCACACTTATGACTAATGGCATAGGTTACAAGTTCTGAAGTTGTTTTGTCATCAATTATCTTCTTCAGACCCTCATCAAAACATGTTTCTTTCTCTTTCCACCAAAGTCTTATCTTCCCTTCCACTCCAATGTCCTCTTTTAAGATCCTTGTTGCTTCAAAAAAGGACCACTTGTCCTCATCTAAGTTGTGCACAACATGTACCTCACCCCCTTTATAATGAGTCCTCAGGTGAGTCACAAAAGCCCCCCCTCACATGGAAACAGACAGAGAAAGACATCCCTACAGTTTAAAGAATGCATTTGTTTAAATTTTATTTGCATTTAAAGCAGTGCCAAACTATGAAACCTACCATTAAAATAACTCAGTTACACATTCAATGCATGAATACCACTAGGTATAATACGGGGTGGGGGTTCAACCAAATAAACAAATGCAATCAAACATCATTGAATATCCCCATGGTCCTCCCTACTTTCCCCACATGGAAACAAAAGAGAATCTGGAAACAGTGAAAGGAAACACCTCCACGCTCCTTACAAGCTATGAGACCCCACACACTCTTTTTCACCGATACAATAGAATGCCTTTATCCCTTCACGAACCACGCGTCTTCGCTGCGTCTTCTCCTCGTGACTTCACTGGATGGTAACCGCGTAGGGCTTCAGATTTCACAGAGATTCCTTGCTTTGCTGGGTGAAATGTGATGGAGACTGGGTGAAATTTTAGGGTTAAAAAGGGTTATGTTTCTTCATCTAAGAAACTGGGAAATTCCCAAATTTTTACCGAGAATCATTACCAATGCTTAATTGCTTAATTAACTCACTTAATTGGCTGCTAAACTGTAATTATTTTATTTAAATAAACATGTTTTGTCCAGGTTAGGGTCAAAGGACACGTAGGATTGGGTCTTATGAAAGAGAACATGACAGCTCTGCTCCAGAAACAGACAAAAAAAGGGGAGGGACCAAATGGAAAAAAAATTGGGAGGACTATTTAAAAAAAAATTGGAGAGACGAAAAACAAAAGTCGCTAATTTTACAGGGATCAAAAACATATTTTACCCGTAATGAATTGTGTACGTGACCTTATAAAGTAATATAAAAATGTATGAGAGGTGTACACTTCGGTCCTATTTACACTCTTTGGTACTTTTTATAAGGCATACCAATAAAAATTATTACAGTTAGTTAATTTTATTGGAATTTTAAAAAATAGTTTAACTTTCTAGTTTTACCCTTATTTAATATCATTAATTAACTTCACTATCATTTAAAAGTTGGAAAGACATTAAAGTTAATAAACGTAAATAAGGAAAATGGTAATAAATGCTTCTTGAAATTGTAAAGTGCCTTATGAAAAGTACCACAAAAACTTGTAAGGAGTGTCTTATAAAAAGGACTAGAGGAAGTATAAGACAACATTTGAAATTTTTTTATGATCCCTTTTATAAGATAAAGCACACAAATCATTTAATATTTTTTCTCATATTTATCCTTGTGAATTTTACCAAAAATATATTTATTCTTGTTGACCATTAAAGATTTTAAATTGACATTATTAACATGCTAGTGGATTTTAATTTTAAATAGGGGCAAATTTGAAGTGTTGAAAAGTTTTTTTTTTAAATTAATGCATTAATTACTTTTTTAAATATATGTGATTGGTCTGAATTGTCTTATAAATAAGACTAGATGGAGTAACGTTTATTTAGTGGTATGAAGGTAGCATTAATTGGTACATGACTTGCAAGAAAATTGTATATTTGAACAAATAATTAAAATTTGAGTTGGATAGTCCAAGATATATGCATTTTTTCCTTTTATAATAAGATGAAAAGCTATATCAAAATTAAAAAAAAATTGACTTGGTTGATATACAATCAAAGGGCATATATTTAGTTGTCAAACTAGAGTTTCAATTCGGGCTACAAGGCCCAGTTCGATGTGGGTAGAGAGTTTTATTGCGTTGGGCTAAAAAGCCCAAGAGTAATTAAAAACTTATTCTCTTTTCCCCTCGAAAAACCCTAGCCGCAGCAGAAAAGAGAGAAGCAACAGCGGCAGTGTTCTCCCCCCTTGGGGCCCCTCACTCCCCATGTGCGGGGGTTTCTCCACCCACTTTAATTGGGTTGTCCTTTCTCCTATGTGAGAGTTATTTTTTTCTCCTCCTTCCTCCACCTCTTTTATCTCTTTCCACCGCCATTTCTTGGTTTCTTGCCACCATCTCTACCTTTCATCTCACTACCAAAACCTCCCCCCATGCCTTCTTCCACCTCAAAGTTCCACCCTTTCCCATCTTTTCCTCTCCCCTCTCATAATTTTCATCTCCCCTTATACCTTCCCTCCTTGTTCTTTTCACATTCTGCCCATTTCCCCTCATTCTCCAAGAGGTGTGATCAACCATGTCCGGAGCCTTAGTTTGCATCTATGACATAAAATGGTTTCTCTGGTACTTATGGCAAAGCAAATTGAACAGAGGAAAAAAACTAGGAAAATCTCGACAAACTACTACATGGATAACCAATGTATGAGTTTTTCTTGGGTAGTCATTTTGTTGATTTGGTTAAACTTATTTGCAAGCGAGCACACTTTGTATTGTGAAACTTATTTGTTTAGAACTGCAATATTGCTTTATTCATTTGTTTTAAATGGTTGTAGATGTCATATAGATGCTTGAGGCTTAATGAAATGCTCATCTTCGACAAAAAAAACTGGGAGTTATTCAGTGAAGGGAATCAAGCATGTGGTCAGGGTGCAGCGTAATAAATGGATTCCCTCCCTTGTTATGATCGTTAATGCGAAAACACGAATTAAGGCATAAAAGGCATGAAACACAATGACATACCTTATGAGGATTGTAAACGAGGCAATAGCAACCACGTCTCTAAAGGTGTCCACACCAACAGCCGAACTAGGAAACCCTCCTCAACTCTGCTAGTAGCCTTAGAGAGTAAGAGCGATTGCTCATATGTATAGGCATCTTATGCTATATTTATAGAGTGGTGGCTAGGGTTTAACCCCTCACTCTATTAACCCTAACATATATGGGTCTGGCCCATTATGTTATAATTTTAATCAAATTAGAATTATTATCTTTTCCTAGTGGCTTGTTGTATGCGTGTGACCCAATAGGCTTTTAATATTTGGTTATGATATTAAAATAAAACCCTTTTATATTTAATATCATAAATAGTGAGCGGTATCTAGCAATACATCACTACCCAAATATTGAGATTATCAACAACTTTGACGAATCCTATTTTATGATAATTTATATGATTTGTCCCTTTGTCCAAATATCTAATTGAACACAAGGGCATGGAATATGTCAACCTTGTATAGTTCAATTTATGTTTTCTTGATCCCCAAGTAGATTGTACAGAAAATAAACATCTCATGTTTATCCTCCTGAGCATGGCCATGCATTTTGCAGTCTCACTTTATCAAGAGGCCTACAAATATAACTCCTGTTGCATAGGAGGGATAAATCCCATCTAGGTCACTCACATCCCACCACATAATTTATTATATGTCCAAATACCAACTTTATGATCACCTTGTTACAGGAAACGTTTGATGATATTTAAAACATATAATTCCTTATGTAGGAATCGTAGTGTTTTCAGGTCAAAGGACTTCATATAACATTTATCAATTTAAGAAACGTTCATGACACTTATGTAACAATCCAAGCAACGTTCTTAAGGTGGGACTGTCCAGTACACTATTACTCTTAATATGTACCTATGTGAGCACATGATATCTTATATCCATGATCCGTGAGATGTGATCATCAATGAACTCACATACTAGTCTAAATGCATCTTTGTCCTAAGATGATACTTGACCAGGGACTATTTTAAGAATAGTTCTTCATAAGATCTCACAATCAAGTCATCTACTTGATTTCTTATGAAGTTTGAGCTTACTATTCTAAGGACATTAATTGTATTCTTAAAAGAATGAATTGCCTTTATAAAATAATATGATACATGTGATGAATGTTTCAAAAACATATAAGTCTCTAGTGCATATACCTAACATTCAGACTTTTAAAATAAGTGCCCAAGCTCTACGTTTTTGTGGGCTTTTTGCAGCTAGCCCAGTTTTTTTGCGGATAGGGGTAGGGGTGGAAATTAGGGTTCAACCTGCCGGGTTGACCCACTAAACCCACAAAAAATGGCGGGGTAGGTTAGGTGACTCAACCCACCAACTCGCCTCAGCCTGCTAACTTAGCGGGGCAGGTTAACCTACCGAATTAATGCACTTTTTAAATTTTTTTTCCATTTTTTGGCGGGTTGGTGGTGGATCAACCCGCTAACTCGACATTTTATTGTCTTTTTTCTAGGGGTGTAATCAAGTCGGGTTAGATGTGTTTTGATGTCTGAACCAATTAAACACTATCGATTTGGGTTGGGTCGGGTTCTCTAATTTTCACCATGTAACCCGAACCGAACCAACCCGACCACTAACGGGTCGAGTCACGGGTTATGAACAACTTTTTTTAAAAAAAACCCTAAAAACATGAAAAAAAATTCAAACTACCTGAAATGCCACCTTGAACATAGAGGAAAGAGGCACACTCAACAATCAACAACATAGCCTGAAACAAAAAAATCACATAACTACATCTTCATTACCTACGGTATGATTAATTTGAAGCAAGCCAAAGAGGGGTAGCGACTAGCGACCAGTAGAGGCGTAATTGTGTTGGGGATGAATTGCGACAAGCCCAGTGGTTGCTGGCTCGCACAGCGACGCCGACGAGGTACAGAAAAAAGGGATAACTAATCTAAACGACAGAACTTTCAGTGGTGGGAATGTTTATCTGTTTCGAACGTTCGGTGGTGGGAACTGGTTCGATGCGCGACGAGATTTTGTCATTGCGAGAGGCGCGGGGAAAGCAGATCTAAGAGGAAGGAACGATGACAGCTCTCGATGAACTTATAACGAACAACAACGCTAATGTAAGGGACTGATGGTGAACAACGACATCGAACAACTGATGGCGAGCAACGGTGGCGAATGATGAACAGGAAACGCCAAAGTAGAAGGAGAGCAAGGAGTAAGGGATTGTTGATGCAGAAAGTGGAGTAACTTACAGCAGTTTGCATGTGTTTTCAACATTTTGAATCCCTCGATTTGGGTTGGGTTACTCGATTTCAAAACCCCGTAACCCGATACATGAATCGATTGTATTTGGTTCCAATAAAATAAACCTGACCCGACCACCCAACCTTCTAACTTAATACCCAAACCGATTGTATTGCGGCCAACTTAGTCACCTGAGCTGACTTGGCCATATGGGCTGGGTCCTTTGGACGGATCCGACACAGATTACTCAGATTGCGCCTTCTGGGCCGAATTCGTAACGATGAGTCAATTTATTATTGCAACAAAATTTTATCCTCTGTTTAATTTTTTATGTGCAGAGAATATATATATATATATGGGCCAAGATCAATTGACACAGTGTGTCAAACTTTTACACTTACACCTCTTAATAACTTTTTATGGAAAATAAATTAATTAATTAAACCGTTGGATTAATATCTTTTATATAGTAGATCATGTCTACGGAATTTTATACAAAAAAAATTGGTATTTCATCAACATTTTATTTTAACGTGAAATATGTTATTTAAATTATAACTAAATGTTTACTATTAAATTACATAGTTATGAATGTCCAAATTACATGAAATTTGGTATACGTGATCATTAGGATAATATGACAATATTCAACGGTTGGATTGGTTAATTTCACTTTCTTAAAAAAAATATTGATCAGTATAAATGTAAAAGTTTGACACCCAGTGTTAACGCATCCTATCTCTGTTACTTTATATATATTTTGGTCTCCATATAATTTTTCTCCTCATATTGTTTTCTCTTTATAATTAAAAAAATAATATAATTTGTTAATTTTTTTCCCTCTCATATTTCTATTTTTTTGTCATCAATTGAACAAAAGCTAAATGAAATGAGACAAGTGAAAAGGTGACAAATAGAATAGAGTGTGCATATACATTCCAATCAGGAGTATTGTTGATCTCCAATTCAAAGAACACAAGTCATTGTCAATGTGGCAGCATTTTGAATTTTTCTTTTTGAAACCTAACAGCAATTTCATTTAAGTGAAAAATGAAGAAAAGTAACGGAGGTGGCACTCACTGTCTTTATTCGCCTTTTTCAATGTTGCAGCAGTACCACTACTAGTCACTCTCACTAGCTCCATTTCTGAACCATCCATCCCTAGTAACATCTCAATCCATTTCAGAACAATAATCAGGTAAGGTTAACAGCATTTGGCTTATGGGTACAATACAATAATTGGCACAACAACTAGTGCACTGGTAACAGAGAACAAAACAAAAATTAGAGCAAGATCATTTCAATTAAAAAATCAAGAAAGATCACTGTAATTAGCTTTTTGAGTCAGCTTGAAAAGTTGTTTAATTATATCATTTATATCAGTGTAACTAGACCCTCCTCTTTAAATTTCATGGGTACTTGCGGGCTAGTTTAATTCTAAAATTTATCAAAAATGAAAAAAATAAATATGAATGTAAAAAAGAAAACAATACATTATACAAGTTATTGTAAAATGTTTCTATTAATCAAGTTAATTTTTATATTTCAAGAATAAAGAATTCATTTATCTGTATTTGTTATATTTTAAAATTTAAAATTTTTGCAGTACACAAAAATTATCATGCTATGTATGTGATATTTGCTATTTTAATATCAAAGTAATAAAAAAGAAAATTTATGTGATACATGATGTAAGTAAAATAATTTTCTATGAGTTTAATTAATTTTTAGAATATTAAAAAAGTATAAAATTTCAAGCACGTTTATTTTTATTTTAATTAAATTTTTTTGTCAATTAAATTTATTTAAATTATTTTTAAATTTTATATTATAATTAATTATTTTTTTATAAATTAGATTTGTGCTTTGAAAATTATTTTAATTTAATTTTTTACATTTCAAAAAATTATTTGATTTAAATCATTTGTAAAGAGAGAAAAAAAAATGAATGTACTTAAAAAAACACATGTTATGCCCACATTAAGTACCACGTACAGTAGAAAATAACCTATTCATTTTGTATTATTTATAGACATATTATATATATATATATATGGTTTTTTTAACATGTGCAATATTGCACAATAATAAAACAAAAGTGAAAAAGCTTTTATTGGGAATTACAACCATCACAACAATCAATGCATTGATAGTGTTACTGGTTGTAATTCCCTATAAAAGCTTTTTACTTTTGTTTTATTATTATGTGCAATATTGCACAGGTTAAAAAACTGATATATATATATATATATAAGGCTCAATTTACACAAGTGAACCCACTAAGGTGGGCCTCCTGGTTGAAGAGTTTGGATAGTTTAACATTAGATTCTAGATTGAAACCTGCTTTCTTCGTACGGCCAAAAAAAATTACACAAGTGTATTTAATATTTATTGTTGGTTTTTGTGAAAGATACAGAGCAGCAAACGGAAAATTCGGACAAACATAATGCTCACAATGCAAAAAGTGGAAACATTCTGATAATAACAGGTGGATATGATACAGTAATTTACAATCTAAAGTTAGATAGGTGCACAGTGGAATTTAACATAAAAAACAATAAAGTAGTACTAACTCCAAATCAAACCTATTCAACACATGGAATTCAAAATAATATTAAAATTATGTCACAAACTTAACCAATTTCCAAAGAAAATTAAGGACAATTAATATACAAATCTAGGACATAATAATAACTCTATGAAATAGAGTTATCAATGCAAATTGACACAAGTGAAACCTTTGCATTTATAACCATTTGTACTAGCACTACCTAGAAGTAGAAGTAGAACCTCCACTTCCACTTACATTCTTTGCTCCCTCCACCAATTGCGCAATCACAATCCATCAATTTCTTTCGCTATTATTAGTATAGATAATAGAAATAGATATATACCACAATTTATATAATTTTTTTTCTTAATTTCTATATCGCATCTCATACTTTTTATATCCCTCTACTCTATTTTTTATTGTTGTATAATTTGTTTTATATATATATATATACATATATATATATATATATATATATATTAGAATGAATTATATGCATGTATCATTTACGGAATACAATATTACCCGAGTGAAAAACATCCACATTATAATAAGATTAACTCTCCTAATAAATTTTTTTAATTTTCATCCACAATTCAGATCTTGCTTAAAAAAGTATATACCTATTGAACCAATTAGTGTTAATTTATCATATTATAATTTGATTGTGGAAATATAAGTTTTTAGTCTTTTTCGGCCACCTACCCATCTCGATGATCAAAATAAGATTGTAAGAAGCCCGTTTAATAATTGCAAATGAGAATAGAAACTCAAATTAAGAATATTGATAATGAGCATGCGTACATGAGAAAAGCGAAAAAATTTGTATGGACATTAGCATATAAATTGGAGAGCTATGTCCTAGTCTACAGTTCTACCCATAGGCTAACCGAACCTACACACACATCTCCCTCCCTAACTACCCAAAAAAAAGGGCAAAAAGCAAAATACAAAAATGACCATTTCACATAAAATGAATATAAAAATTAAAATGTAAAATTATTAGGATTGAGATAAAAAAAATTAATTAAGTGTTTTTTACCGTACCTAGGTAAGTTTGTTTAAAAAAATTATTAGGATTGTCAGGATTGTACTTTTTTAAATTGTTTAAAAAAATTGATTTTATATTATAGATTCTTGTATAATCAAAAATAAATTTTCGTTTGGCTACAATCAATAGAAAAACACTTTGTTTGCCATAATAAATACCTTCACATTGTTAAAAAGTTTTCTCTCTCCTTTATTGCAACTGCTTTTTTCAAGAAACAACTCTGAGTTACTTCATAAAAAAAGCTGAAAACTCATTATTTTTTTATTCTGTTTCTTAAAAAAAGTTTAGACAAACATCTTAAAAATTCTTATAAGTGATTTTCTTTTTTAAAAAAGAAGTGATTCTTTTAAGAAATAATTTTAAATAAACAGGCTCTTATTCGGCTCATCCACATTACCCAATTTGGATGAACTTCGACATTCGCACAAGTCGACCCTAAAGTCCAAGTCTGGGATAGCGTCGGGAATGAAAATGGGCTCACTAAGAGTGTGTTTGGTAAAACTAGCTGAAAAGCTAGATGAAGAGTGTGTTTGATAAAACTAACTAAAAAGACAGCTAAAAGCTAGCTGAAAGTTGAAAAACTAGTTGATTTGATTGAACGTGTTTGGTAAAACTAGCTGAAAATAGTAAAATGACATCATTAATTATTAAATAATGATAAATGGAGGTGGTTGAGGAATAAACTTGTAATTAATTTTCAGCTAGTAGCTGAAAATGGGAGCTCTTTTAAAAAGCTCAAGTATCTTTTCAAGAAAAGCTCGTAGCTACCCAAAAAACTACCTTATCAAATACAGCTGAAATAGTTTTTAGCTATCTGAAATGACTTACTAAACACACTCGAAAGCTAAAAAGTTAGTTGATTTGATATTGGAGGTGTTTGGTAAAACTAGCTGAAAATGGTAAAATGACATACAATGACATAATTAATTATTAAATAAGGTGAATGGGGGTAATTGAAAATAAACTTATAATAAATTTTCATCTAGTACATGAAAATTGGAGTTTTTTTAAAAAAACTACATCAAGTAGTTTTTCAAGAAAAGCCAGTAGCTATCCAAAAAAGCTACATTACCAAACACAACTGAAATAATTTCAGCTAAATATTTTAGCTTTCAGCTAGCTGAAATGTGTTTAATAAAACTAGCTAAAAGGTTAGCTAAAAGCTTAAAGCTAGCTGAAAACTGAAAATCTAGCTGATTTGATTAAATGTGTCTGGTAAGATTAGCTGAAAATGGTAAAATGACATATAAGGACATCATTAATTATTAAATAATGATAAGTGATGGTGACTAAGTGATAAACTTGTAATTAATTTTCAGCTAGTAGCTGAAAATTAGAGTTTTTTAAAATTAGAGTAGTTACTAACTTTTTTAAAAGTTACCTTACCAAACACATCTGAAATGGTTTCAACTACTAATTTCAGCTTTCAGTTAACTGAAATGACTTACCAAACACACTCTAAAAACACATTTATACGAGTTTATATTGTATTACTATCAAGGTAGGTGATTCTATCACATGTGATATTTCCTATCACCTTATGTTAGGTGTTAGGTAGGCGACTATTCATTGCTATTATTATTACTTTGTTAGGATTCCGACTAATTTGGGTATCAAAGTGTTTTTATAAGTACTCTCTCACTCTAAATCGAGTTGAGCAATACCGGATAGTGAATGAAAAAAACTCACTTCTTGTAATTAAGCGAAACTCAACTCTTCCGTGAAGATTAGCATGTGTCCTTACCATTTAGCTTATTTGTACTAAAAGCTTGACACATAATGAAATGTATTAACAAATGTATATAAGATTGCAAAGACAATCTAGCTGTTTCTGTCTTACTATCCATCGAATCAAAGTTTGATGGCGACATGAATTATTGTTACCAACATATTTTTTTTTTAAAAAAAAAGTTAAATTTATTTTTAATTCCTGAAATATATAGTTAATATTTGATTTTAGTCCTTGTAATTTAAAACTGCTGGATTTGACCACTCAAAAGGTAAAAATACCCCTTTTTAGTCCTTATTGATAAAAACTCGTAGCTAATCTGTAACAAAATCTATAGCAAAACTGTGAAAAAAGGACTAAATTGGTGTGTTTTCAATTTTTGAAAGAGCAAAACCACCAGTATTAAATTATATGGATTAAAATCAAATTTTGACTATATTTCAGAGACCAAAAACATATTTAACCCATAAAAAATTTACCTTTTAATTTAATTAATTATTTAGTATTCTCTTAAGTATTTGATCTCCTCTAATTATTCAAAACCAAATAACATTCAAGAATTATTGCTCCATCACCCTATACATATATTATAACTAATTAATTATGTGAGTTTGATGTGGCATTTTATTTGTCACATTATTACTTAATAAAAATCAGTTAATTGCAATACTAAAAATATTTATTTTAAAATAATGAGGGATGAGAACTAAATAAAGAATTAATGAAAGATCAAAGGTAAAATTTTTATCAGAATGAAAAATATATACATAAATTAATTAATTTTATTATTATTATATCTTCTAATTACTATTTGTGATGCCTTGTCGATTAGGGAGTTGTTACTCACTCCCTCACGCTACCTTTGGCTTTGTTTCTTTCTTTTTTTAAAGTTGAATATCTTACCCCAGAACAGTCACAACAACTTGATGAATGGGAAATGTTAACACAAACAAAAAGGGGAGACAAAATTAATTTTACATTTAAAAATTACTTTGGATTGACATAAAGTGACTGCAATCATGCTTCATAGATTCCCCGTATGGGACCTGAATGCGAGGAGGGAGATTTGTTGTTTTGTGATACTATAAGCTGAAAACAAAATGATTAATTTAGACTTGTATTGAAACAAATACGTGTTAGGATCTGAAATCAAAGCGGGGTTTGATTGTTGTTTGTATAAATTTAATTTGTATTCAAGTTTCTAAAAGTGTAAGTATATATATAAAGAATATTTTAATGCAAATATAGATATTTGTCTTTTTTCAGTTCTTTTGTCAAGATACTCTTTCTTTTTCTTACACTTGCATTTTTTAAAAATTATTTCGAGATACCTTATAATTTTTAAATGTTAATGAGTGATGATTCTACAAAACACTCTTTTTTTTGTAATTAGACTATTATTTCTAGCTATAAATATGTATTGGATGAAATATTGTTTTGAATTTTGAAAGAGAGAGAGAGAGAGAGAGAGAATTTCTTAACTGTTGAATAGGAAGTCCTATATATGTTTAGTTTTCATAGCTCGTGAGACAAACGTTATATGCATCATGTTCTTTTGAGTGTTACTTTTGCAAAATAATTAAACATGCACATAAAACCAAAGATTGGAATCGAAAAAATAATCAAGGATTGGAAATTTACATGATAAAATCCCAAAGTCTATCTTTTATTTAAGAAAATTTTTAAAGAATTTCATATTTACTCTGTATGATACTTTTTTTTAATTCCTCCGTTTTAATTAACAAACTCTTAATTAATATGATTGGTTCAAGTGATATATGTTTATTTCTCCGGTGTCAGGTTCGAGTTTTGTGGATGAAAAAAATCCATACTAAGAGAGTTAGCGCCACCATAATGTGTGAATATTCCCGACTCAAGCAATATTACCTCTCGTGAAGGTGGAGAACACTTTAGATTTTTTTTAAAAAAAACAAACCCTTAATTAGTGTCTCTACTAATGCTTATATATATATATATATATATATATATATATATTGTTCATTTGTTACTAAATATTGGTTTTGGTGTAGTTAATTTATTTATTTGTAGTAGTTAGACTACCTCTGACTATCAATATCTTCAGGTCTAAGTAGTAATGGGTTTTGAAAGTAAGGTGTTGAATTTAACTCTTTAAATTAAAAAAATAATTAAAAAGATCCTAGAAGGTGCCCCATCAATTGGGTATGGGAATAGAAATATATAAGTTAAATTGTTAGACTGATTTATATTTATTATTTTGATGCTGATTTATATTTATTATTGAAATCTCAGTGGACTAACTGAACCATTTATAGGGTCATTTGGTATTTTAGCATTTTGGTAGAATGAGATAATTCCTTGGTCATGGGTAGGTTGCATTGCATACTATCTATATGAATTCCTTGTGTCAAAGGGAACAATCCTAGTGAACATGATGATTGATGACTATTCACTGGCTATGTAGCCACACCACACTTTTGCCTTTGAAGAGAGATATGCCAAATACAATGAGTAGAACAAAAAATCTTTTAGAAATAAACTTTGTTTGAATCTACATAATGAAAGGAAAAATAAAACAATATATTTCTTTCTTACTTTCCTTCTTAGACCTGGAGAATATTCAGTAAGTTAGTCCAAAAGGAAAAAAAAATTGCTAATCTTCCTTCATTTTTTCTGTCTTTTTCAAGGTCCAAGAAAAGACTCTTTTTTTCCTTCTGTGGGAGTAATTCACTTGCTTATTTTTCTGCAGAAAAAGGAAGAAAAAAGACAAAGGAAAATAGGTGTTGTTGCAAGATACAAACCAACCCAGTGTACAGTAATACATATTAAGTAGGTGAAAGTGAGTTGTTTGGTTTGATCGAAGAAATGGAAGAGAAATGGAGTTTTTTATACCTACTGTCTAGAAAATTGATTTTCTGCACCAAAGGTTTATTTCTCTGTTTTTTTTTCAGCTAATTTGCGCAAAATTGATTTCAGAGTGGGACCCACTGCTTTTCCCCATTTCTTCACTATTTCCTTGTTGGACCAAACACAACATTTCACTCCTATTTCACGGGATCCATTTCACTTCTATAGTAATTCCCTATCACCAAACAAGGGCTTAGAGCCACTAACTCTATTTCCCTTAGGTTCTAGTTTTGCTTGTTCTACTTTAATTTGTGTTTGCTACGATGGAGTGTGGGAGGCATTCACAATTGGTGTGAAGCCGCGTGGACAAGCTTATAATGGTGTTGAAGACAAGATGGTGGAGAGGTCGTTCACTCGGGGTAGAAAAACGCTCGAAGCGTGCGGTTTATAATAGGATACAAGGTATGAATACATGTTATGTTATGGGTCTTCACTGCTTTCCTTCTTAAGTGTTTAGAGACAACCATGTGGAACAATTTCTAGAAGACAAAAATGGCTAACTGTGTTTCTTATGTCACCAAATTAGGGTTAAAGAATAAGGTTGTCAAGTCAACAAACATGTTAACACCACATCAGCAAACTATTAACTTTGTTTAACAGCGATGACCATTTTGTAAAAGAATAGTTTTAGGAGGACGAAAAGTTAAAAAAAAATAGAAAGACTAAAATGAAAACGAGTGTATTTTGGAGGGACAAAAACATATTTAAACCAAATTATAAATACCAATAACTAGTTTACTTTAGATGAATTCCTTTAGACTATAACTAGTTTTACTTTTCCTGTATTGTTTCTT
The DNA here is from genome assembly GCA_026901365.1 of Sesbania bispinosa. Lineage (NCBI taxonomy): Eukaryota > Viridiplantae > Streptophyta > Magnoliopsida > Fabales > Fabaceae > Sesbania > Sesbania bispinosa. The sequence goes on from QLOH01000044.1 coordinate 351,166, forward strand.
TACTTTTTTTATTATCGTTGAAAAATAACATTATAATTCAATCAAATAGTTTATTTTAAATTTAATTATTAAATATTGGTTTCAATGTCGTTAATTTATTTATTTGTAGTAGGTAGACTACCAGACTATCAATATCTTCAGGTCTAAGTAGTAATGAGTTTTGAAAGTAAGGTGTTGAATTTAACTCTTTGAATTAAAAAGAATAAAAAGATCCTAGAAGCTGCCCCATTAAGTGTGTTTGGGAATATATATAAGTTAGATTAGATTGTTAGAGTGATTTAATTTGTATTTATTATTGAAACCTCAGTGGACTAACTGAAGTACTGAACCATTTAGTGTCATCTGGTATTTTAGCATTTTGGTAGAATGAAACAATTCCTTGGTCATTTGGTAGGTTGCATTGCATACTATCTACATGAATTCCTTTCCTTGTGTCAAATCCTAGTGAACGTGACTATTCACTGGCTAGGTAGCCAGTAGCCACACCACACTTTTGCCTTTGAAGAGAGATATTCCAAATACAATGAGTAGAACAAAAAATCTAGATCTTTAGAAATAAAGCTTTGTTTGAATCTACATAATGAAAGGAAAAATAAAACCATATTCTTTCTTCCTTTCCTTCACTAGTCCTTAGACCTGGCATATTCAGTAACTAAGCTAGTCCAAAAGGAAAAAAATTGCTAATCTTTTTTCATAGTTCTGTCTTTTTCAAGGTCCAAGAAAAAGATTTTTTTTTTTCCTTCTGTGGAAGTAATTGCCTAATTGGCTTGCTTATTTTTCTGCAGAAAAAGGAAGAAAAAAAATAAAGGAAAATAGGTGCTGTTGCAAGATACAAACCAACCCAGTATACAGTAATACATACTCAATCACATTGTTCAATTTTGGATGTGCAACTTCCTTATTTGCATTTTATTTTCCCAACTTGCTTTTCTTTGTTTGAATTGAATTCTTCTTGCCATTCATTATCCTCAAGCTTTGCCTTAACAAGTCAAACTCCCTCTCCTTTTTGTACTTTTCTTTCTCCAATGAAACTAACTGAGCTTTTAAGGCTTTGATGGTTTCTTCCTTTTCTTGCACTTCCTTCTTCAGATTTTCCATTTGGATGTCATTTTCCTCTGCTTTCCAATACAGACCATCCCCTGTGAACATATAGCCATAAATAAATAAGCTCAACCAAAATCAAATCAAGACAATGCACACATTTATTTCAAAATCAACCTTATGTAAATATCTTTAATTGTAATATGAATATTTCTGAAGAAGAAAGTAAAAATAATCACCAAACTATAGAACACCTTAATTGGTTTATTTTCAGAAGGGCTAGAGGGATTGAATTGAACCCCACCTGCCACAAACTACTTTTCAAAAGACATTAATAGCATAAAACTAAGAAAGCACATGACAAATCACCAAAAATACTTATTCTACAAATTATGATTTTTTGCTTTGCTTACTACATACAAAAAGTAGCCATAGAGAGAGAGATACCATCATATGTCCTCTGAATGAGGTCATCAAGCTCAGCCTTAATTGCAAGATAAAGTTGCTTCCACTTCTCCACAGCTTCATCTCTCCTTGCTCTTTCCTCCTTCATCTGCTCAACCAAGAGCTTAGTCCCCATTAATTCCCACTCTTTCTCACTATTCTTCTCTACCATTCCAATCTCTTCCATCTCTCTTATCTTCTCTTCTTTCTCTTCCACTAACTTCCTAAGCTGCTTCACTTCCTCTTTCATCCTCTTCACCTCTTGCTTCCAATCTGCTTCCTTAAAAGTGAACACCATTATGTCCCTCTCATAGCTCCTACTCTCTTTCTCCCTCTCATACATCATCTCCTTAATTTCCTCCTGAAGAAGCCTCACTTTCTCTTTCAAATTCATGACATACATTTTTTCAGAACACTTCCTCTCACTCTTGCTAACACTTCCACCCATCTTTGAATTGAAGCCCCTCACTATAGGCCTAATGAGAGTATGAGTATAAGTATAGTATAATAACTATATATCAATGTGATGAAGAGTGAGTATTGAGTTTAGTTGTTATAGTGAGAGAGGAAACTAAAAGATAATAATAATGAAGAGGAAAGGTGGGTGAATGGATGGCATAAACTTGGCTCCTGACATTGAATTGATAGAAAAGGCACCAAGAATTTTGGGCTATTTTATGAAGTCAGATAAGGGTCATAGTTGTACTTATACTTCAATAATGGAAGGGAAGGGGAAGAAGAGGGTGAAATGAGGCTCGTGAATAGCACTTGCTAAGTAAGATTTTACATTAAAGAGTAGACATATGGACACCACATGTTGTGGCTGCAAATATAAATAGGAATTCACATATTCACATGCAAATATTTCTAAGGAGCGTGGGGTAGATTTATGACCCCAATTATTTGACTAATTCTAAATTGGTCCTACTCCAACATCTAATTTTATCATGAAATAATGCATAGTTGTACATGAGCATCCTTGCACAGTGCTACTTCACACATGGATAGTACATATAAATATAATTCTCGTGAAGTTTTGTTTGCCAGAGTTTATTCAAAAAAAAAAAAAACATACTTTATTTAAAATCATAAATTCAGTGACAAGAAAGGGGGAAAACTATGTGCACTTGCTAACACTCCGATTAGACGTGGTGAGAAAATCAAATGATGAAAAATGAAAAAAAAAAAGGGGTATTAATTGTATATGTTATTTAAATAAAGAGAAAATGGTGACAAAAAAAGTAAAAATATTCTCCAATTATTTAGTTAAATGAAAAATATGAGAAAAAAATTGATATGGGTCCTAAGTGACAATTTGTGCAAAGCAAAAGTCAATTTCAATCAAATTAAAAAAGGTAAGAAAACTCATGCATGCTTAGCTTTTTAAAGGTAAATTATTTCACTATAATTATTAGTAAGGAATAAAAAATTGCTTTTCCAAGCAATAGAATAAACTGCGTCCCATAAGTCACATGAGTAACACTTAAACCCCACATATTTTTGGAGAAAAGACACATTAATTAAACTAAGAAAATATACATTGGAACAACTGTCAACTTGTCTTACATACATATGTGATACCTATTATTATAGCACTTTGCTATAGAAACTCCTGCACTAGCTGGTCCATATGATACAAACTAGAATAGTGTGTGTGTAGATTAGGCCTACAACAAGTTTAGTCATGGGAAGCATATTCAGTGATGGTGTGACAACTAAATATTCTCAAGCCCAACCCTTAGCCCTATTCTTGCAGGTATTCATTGTCTTTTGGTTCCACAAAACAAAATTTCAATGTATGATCTTTTGTATGTACATTTCCCTATACACGACAATATTATATAATGTTGGTATGAAAACATTAATGAATAATTTTTGTTGTTACCACCTTTGGATTCCCTGGTTGAAAAGGACTTGTAGCATTCCTGCCATTATGGCCTTTGTAGTCTAAGTCTAGTTTTTCCCCTCCAAGGTCCAATCTTATTAAATTGGCTTGTGTTTTACTTCACCCTCTATGGTATGGCATTTAATTGTTACAATTACTGTCTTTTGTCCTTTTCCATGGATGTAGCCATACTCTATGACGAAATGAAGATGAAGAATAAAGCCCTCAAAATGTAAATTCACGAGGGTTTGTAAAAAGAGAAATGATGTGGAAATAGAGTTTGACAATGATTTCATTTTGCTATTATTTGGGCTATGGTTTTGAAGAATATTGACAATGAATAGGTTGAGTAAATTCCAAGGAATTGACAGATATGGTAGTTTTCATTGATGAGTATTTGGAACCAAAAAGTACAACTTAATAGTTAATAATCTCCGACCACAATAAAGAGACTCAGTATATAATTATAAGTCATTTGATTGGTTAGCTATCTACCTTTATATTTATTAATTTATAATTTTGTTTATTAAAATTAAAATATTTTATGAATAAACTTATCTAATAAACTTAAGCTTATTTTTCATAAATTACTTTAAGTAACTTATCTTTTTAGTTCCTGAGATATAGCATAGATTTGCTTTTAATCCATATAATTTAAAATCGGTGGTTTTAATCCCTCAAAAATTGAAAATACATCAATTTAATTCTTATCACATAGTTTTCTTGTAGATTTTTTTTACGGATTTTCCTATGAATGTTTATCGATAAGGACTAAAAAGGGGTATTTTTATTTTTTTTGATAAAATTTACACAGGAAAATGCGTAAGAAAATTTGTATGACGAAAATTATATGATAAAGACTAAATTAATATATTTTTAAATTTTGAGAGACCAAAACCACTGGTTTTGAATTATAAGGTCTAAAAACAAATATCATCTATATTTCGGGAACCAAAAACATAGTTAACCCTTTTTTTTTTTTATTATTACCCTTAATCATTTGCCAAGAACCCTGGTCGAGGTGGGGCCCTCTCCAGCCAAGATCATTGCCACTTGATCAACACTTGGGATGTCTACAAGTCAATTGATAATTACTCAGGTATAGGCATGACAAACAAACCCGAACCCGCAGGTACCGACCCGTCCCCGCCCCGACTTTGATAGGTTTAAGTAAAACCCGACCCCGAACCCGCCCCGCCTTTAACGGGGACGTGGTAGGGTTTGGGGCTGTAAGAACCCGTCCCGTCCCGTCCCGTCCCGTCCCGTCCCGCCCCCGAACCCGAACCCGCCCCAACAGAATAAATAAATAATTTTAATATACCAATTAGTTAAATAATAAAGGTAAATTTATATATTTTTCTTAAAATATAATATAGTTCTTAAGTTTTTTTTTTTTTAGGATTATCAATGTTTATATTTACATGTTATTTAAATTAGAATATATTAGATATATATAATTGATTTAAAAATATATATTTAAGTTATAATAAATAGAGATAAAATGAAAAAATAGAGAAGGTGAAATCCCCGCGCGTTTCCCCGAACCCGACGAGGACCTGCAGGGATGGGATTGGGTTTCATAATTCCATACCCGCTCTCTTTAAACTCGAACTCGAACTCTCCTCGACTTTTACGGGGATGGGGAGAGCAAAACCTGCCCCCGACCTGCTCCATTGCCATGCCTACTCAGGCAACCAAACATAGATATTGCGACTACTTTGAACTTTGAGGTAAGCATATTGTGTACTCCTCCAGAAAATATTACATCTGACCAACTACTTTCTTCCTAATGGGATCCCTCTTGCAATAAATGTACTTCGCATCTTACGATTTCAGAAGCTTTACCATTGTCACAAGTCAATTATGAGTGGTTTAACTGAAGTATAAGAAAGGTGAGTGAAAATTCCAAGAGTGTGTGAGACTTTAACGTTAGAGGACATCCCCTTCCACTCATCTACAATACCTCTCCATGCTTATAAATATCCCCATGTGAAAAAACAATATAAGAATGCATGTTTTCAGACGTGAGTATTTAGCGATGACCAAGCCGTCGTAAAGTTGAATTTTTTTAATTTTTTTTTACATTTTTTATGTAGCGTCCACCTGCCGACACTAACTTTATTAAATAGTGTCAACCTAGGCCGACACTAATGGTAAAATATATTTTTTTTTTTTTAGTGTCGGCTTGTGCCAGGCCGACGCTAAAGGCAAAAAGAAATTTAGCATCGGTTTTCGTAAAGTTGTTTTTTATTGTTATTTAACATCAGACCGTCACTAATTTCTTGTTATTTTTCACTATATATATATATATATAATATTTTGCACTATGTGTTTCAAGAAACAAATATAGTGTAACGATAATGTTCCTTTTTGATATCATGCATTTCGGAAAAATTATTAACGACGAGGCTTTTAGCACCGATCATTGCTAATTATGAAATAGTGACGATTTTTCCCTTATAACACCATCGTTAAAAACCGTTTTTCTTCCGGTGAAAGTTAAAATATGGTTGTCTTTTACCATATTTACACTTTGCCAAAATTACCTCTGACTTCAACGTTAGAGTGTTTTCTAAGGTACTCTCATCATTTTTCAATCGAAGATACTATTTCAAGCAGCAGTCAACCATTATACCCACAACATCATAAGAGTCCAAGTTGGAAGGAAAGAAATCAAGAATCACAAGGATAATTAATTAATTACTGGCATAAGACACTAAAATGAGGTATTTTTAATTACCCAATATTAGTGAAGGTGAAGCCTCAACTCAAACCTAATAAAATGCTAATCTCTTAATTGTTATCTCAATAAAATGTGTATATAAAAATATAAAATCATGAAAAAAAAAACAATAAATTATCATAAGTTAACATGTTTGTTCATTATGTATTGAACATCTTTGGCTAACATAATAATTAATTACTTCGTCCTGCAACATCGATGCTTTCTATTTTATGCTAAATTTACCAACTAACCTCCAACATGCTAAGGTGCATATCATGAGTACCACGTCTATGTCCAACTTGTTGTCACCATCCTCAACATCTATATGGAACCTTGGTTTGGAAAAACTATAAAATATGATTATACTATCAAGTGTTATCATGTTTAACCTATTTGATCGATAATGTGGCCCAAATAAAGTGATTTTCTTCATTTAATTTCTTGTTACAACCTAATAACACTATCATCTCCCTTGCCACTTACCACATGATTAGACATGATAAGAATTTTACAACTCATAATTAACCATATTTAGTGTTACTTGTAATTAACCAAATTGATAGCATATATAACCACCAACGTACATATAATTAACCATAAATTCATGTCCCTCACATATGTAATAATTCTTATGATCAATTGAAATAAAAGTTAAATGTTTGTCATTTTGAACAATTATATAAAGTAACTTTGATATTAACTAATTGAGCAGCTCATTTAACCACATACTAACTTACACTTAACCACCTATTGTGATACTTGTAATTACCCAGTTTAGGGATGGCACCCGCGCGGGGCGGGGGCGGGGGATACCTCCCCGCTCCCCGTTCCCGCTTCCCCATTTTATCCCCGTCCCCGTCCCTGATCCCCACCTCGGGGTAATTTTCTCCCCCATCCTTATTCCCCGCATCCCTGGGGGTTCCCACGGGGACCCCATATTTATAAAAATAAATAAATAATATAACAAAAGAATAAAATTAGTAAAAATAATATAAAATAATTAAAAATTTAATTTTTAAATTTAAAATTAGGATAATATAAAATAGAAATTATATATATTATATTATAATATATTATATATATCATATAAATAAAAAATTATATATATATATGTGTGTGTGTGGTGGGGCGGGGAGCATGATCCCCGTCCCCATCCCCACGAGGGAAAATTCTCCATCCTCGGGGCCCCATATGGGGCAGTCCCCGCGGGTATCCCCACTTGCAGTACAAAATTGTCATCTCTAACCCAGGTAGATAGAATGAATAACCATTAATGTACACATAATTAACCATAAATTATTCGTCATCACTTATGTAATAATCCTCATTTTCAATTGAAACAAAAGTTCAAGGTTTGTCAATTTGAACAATTATTTGAAGTAATTTCGATATTAACCAATTGAGCAACTCATTTAACCACATACTAACTCACATTTAACCACATTTTGTCTTACTTGTAATTAACTAATTTGATAGCATAAATAACCACCAAAGTACGCAAAATTAACCATAAATTCATATTCTCTCACTTATGTAATAATCCTTATGTTCAATTGAAATAAAAGTTAAATGTTCGTTAAAACGATCACTACCACAATATAGTAGTAGTAAGTAGTAACACCAAGACCAAATCATTCCAAATCCCTTCCTATTTATTTATTCATTTTGAAAAAAATTATTTCTATTTATCTGTTACATTTAGAAGTTCAATCGAGTATTAATTACATTTGTACTTTTACTCTTAATATGAAAGATAATAAATGAAAATGTAAATGTAAATGAATAATATAAAGAAATAAATGATATATTGAAAAAAAACACAATAAACTTCATGTAAATTAACACATTTATTGTATTTTTTAATTGATATTTTATTGTTAAAAAAAAACGTTCTATTTGATATTTTTTTGTGAAAAAAAAACAAAAGCGTTCTATTGTGCAGATGTGTGCACTGTAACAGTGTGGAAAAAACATTAGTCATAAATAAACTCAAAATTGTAACAACGGATCTTGGGTCTGCTACATCAATACGGGGATCTAATATTTTGATCATAGCCACCCTGCGTAATTACAATTTACGAGTAGTTAAACCATAGGATAGGACAGGACAACCCACTCCATGACTCCATCCATGGCATCATAAGAATTGAACATACTAAACTCATTGTCCGTTTATTTTGGCGTTTGAAGAATCAAAACTATGATTTCACAAAACTAATTTTAAATCACTTTCAATCTAACGTATTTTGTAAAATGCACATTACTCATCTCAACTATTATTTAATTTCTAAAATCAATTCCACTCAACTATAAACCAAGTGAACACTCAAAAACTATAACTTAAATGAAGCAGGATAGTAAACTAGAGTGGGAAATGGCAATAAATTGATCATTATATTTCATAACTTAATTGTAATTATCACAAGCCCAAGTTTTAACAATCCCTTCATATATATTAGGTAAAAAAAAGAATTACATACGACACCCAACCAACGTTACACATCAAAATGCTATCTCCGGGGCAAGGCCCTGAATCAGGATAAATTCTGGGAGAGGGAACCTTGAAGATATAAATCACACTTGAAATATATCACATTTGAACGAAGTAGCATCCACAATCTTCCTATAAATCTGCAAAAAAGTTGTTCGAACCACCTAGGGCATGCCCATTACTTGCAGTCTTACTCCTGTTCCCTGCAAAGGTATCAACACACAATGAAGCAAAAGATATACATAGCCTTCCAATAACCATATTACGGTCCAGTTTGGATACACTTCTGTAGAAGAACTTCTAGAAAATAAAAATAGAATGATTCAAATAGGTCAAATGAATTTAACTTCTCCATAAGTTGAAGTTAATTACTTATGGAGAAGTTAAATGGAAGAGCTTTTGGAGTAGGTGAGCTACAAAGACTAATTTCAACTTATGGAGAAGTTAAATGCATTAAACCTCTTTAATTCATTCTATTTTTTTCCACTTAGAAGTACTTCTGCAGAAGTTTCATCCAAACTGGCCCTACATCTATCATTGCAAATCATATCCTACCTTTACTAAACTTAGAAGGATCATCATCTACATCCATCTCATCATCGTCATTGTCAACCACTCCAGCTTCATTTCTCTGTGTGCTTCTTGAACCTTGCAGTATATTATCCAAGTCCCATAGCTGCACAAAAAAGAAAAATGTTGGATGATTCAGACAACTTATTTATAGTATCATCTGAACAAAATAGTAAAAACACGGACATACTTATATGCCACACATGCACCAACGGTTTTCACATTTTTAACAGCGACCTACCCTCCATTATTATGATGAAGGACGCCTAAATGGAATGGATTGACAGGCAACATTTTAAGTCAAATTTTTGCAAACTCATCCAACCAGTATGTTAAATGTATGGTCAATGGACCATCTGATGAACTGACTGATTACATACCCATCTTACTGTATCCTTTGTGCAGCATTTGTAAGTAGCAGATTATTATTTATGCCATCACCTCACCCAAATATACTATAACAATAACAAATTAACAACAATCAAGTTTTTTCCCATTCAATGGGGGTTAGCTACATGAATCAAACAATGTCATAATATCCTATCCAATGATAGACCATTTAAATCAAAATCTCTCAACGGTTGACCTATCAAACAATGCCATAACATCCTATCCAATGATACACCATTTAAATCAAAATCTCTTAATGGTTGACCTTTACGTACTCGGTCTCCTTTTTAGACTATCTTCCATCTAGTTCACCCAATGGTACTTCCACAGGTCTTCTCCACATATACCCAAACCACATAAGATGAGACTTTATCTTCTTTACCACAATGGGAGCTACCACAAACTTTCTCTCTAATAATTTCATTCCTCATCTCAAGCCTAAAAGAAAATTTCATTATACAACTATAAGATCCACAGTGTTGTATGAAGCTAAATATAAGGCAATAAAAAACCAACAACAAAGTAAGATGGTATATTTATATATCCCTCATTATAAGCACAAAATTCTTTGTCTTACACCCAGCTCATGTATGCTATTGCATACCAATTAATTGTTCTTTAGGAACCATGTAGTGAAGCCCCAATAAAATGGCCACATAGAGGTTTACAGTTACAACCATGATAATGAGTGCCTAGTATAAATGTACCAAAAATTAATGGGCAGAGGAAACAATTCCTAAAATTTTTGGAAAACTAAGAATGATAAGTACCTTTAACATTTGATCATGTGCAATACTTCCAAGGAACTTTCTATCATGGGAGAATGCTAGAAGACCAAAGAAAACCATAAGTCAAACTTACTTGAAACAGCAAAACAAGAGAAAACATGATAACATACAAAAAAAAATATATTCCAGAGCATGAGCACAATAATGAGGCTGAAAACAGTAAAAAATCATAGATGAGACCCCCAAATCACTTCATTAACTCAGCACAACAAATGAACTGTGACACACAAAACTAATGGTGAAGAAATTGGGGCTTAAAACAATAGGCTCTTTCACGCTCAGACTGAAACATCAAATGCTAAGAAAAGAGTAAGAGACTATATGTTACCAAGACGCTCAACAGGATATTCAGAGTGCTCTGCAATTGGCTGGATGACTCTGTTAGGTAATATCCCAACCAAGCTGAACATAGAAAAGAACGTATTTAGAAATGAAATGGAGAACAAAAAAGAATAAAATATTGAAATATGATTCAAACTAGAGATACAATGCTCTCAAACTGCTAAAGACTCACTTGATCATCCCATTCTCTGATCCAGTAATAATCCTATCTTCATCAAGCTAAGATAAAAAAAATAGTTATTAAAAGGCCTAGGATAGTAAAAGAGCCCACTGATGCTGAAATGATCATGTTATGCTATCCATTTACCTTTAACATAGTATCAATAGAGTTTGAAGAGAGATCAACAAATCGATCACTGAAATTGAATCATTAGCAAGAACATCAGTCAAAGAGGTAAAAAAGCAATATAAAGAGAACATCCAATTGATGTCTCTTCTCCATAAACAGAACCTTTCCATCATATAATCATGACATATTCCATATTATGTACCTGCAATCCTTGAAGCATCCCCATGAATACAATAGAATGGTTCCAGTCTGTGATCCGCAAACAACTTTCCTACCATTCTGATCACCCATCCAAAAAATGTAAACATCAGTCATGTGATTATTTCAGAAGATGATACATACATGTGCCAAACTGCATCTTTTGGTATAAAGGTAAGTTACAAAGAAAGACATAAACTAATTTCCTGTTTGGCCATGCTGTAAAATCATCAATAGTTGCTTTTTAGTTTAAAAAGCACTTCTTTAATGCTTTTAGGTATCTGGCCAAAGTATAAAATACTTCAAGTGACAGTAGAAATTGAAAATATAATATTAATAAAAAATGTTTTTCTGCCAGGAAGCAAGAACAAAAGCACAAAAAGCATTTTATAAATGAAGTTTCTTTTTAATAGTTCTTTTTCAAACATTTTAAAAAGCATTCCTACAAAAGCATAAAATTTCACAGAAGTGTCACAGGCACCATGACTTTGATACCTTCATCAAAACAACAGACAATAGCTCATCTTCAGAAAATTCAGACTGAGCTTGGACCTGTCAATAAATCAGGAAAAGCTGAGTCAAAATTCAAATGCTGATAGTGATTATGTTTCAAAAGGAATCACAAAACACTGATATACAACTTACTTTATTTCGCCGAAGATTGCAAACAGACAGAGTTCCATCTCCACTAAACAACAGGAAATTTAAAAATAAAGGAATTTAGACTGCATCGGTAAGTCAGAGAAAATAGAATTTGAAAAAAAAAATGTAATTCATGATGCATATTGCAATGAAATGCATCTGTTAATGGCTGTACATGCTATACAAGAAGTTTAAAAACATTAAATGAAAAAAAGAAACAGAGCAGATAACATCATTGCAAATTGTACATTCCCCCCAAAAGTCACAAAATGTAAACTGATGAGACCCTTGATACCAAATTACCAATATAGCAGCTAATGTCAAGGGCCATATGAAATGGAAGGTATATTGCAGAAAAGGGAAAAGAGGGGCATGTCGAGGACAGAGTGAGAAGCGGTTATGCTAAGTGGAAATTGAGTGGGGTCCAGGAGGAGAGTGGAGAATGGGAGGTGGCTAATACAAATTGGAGAGGGGGGTGTGAATTTGGGGGATATTCTGAAATTCTGGAATCATGGTAATTGGCCTTGGGCTTGGGGAGGAATTAAGCATTCAGTAGCTACTTGTGTTTTTCCTATTATCTTTTTACATTCTACTTTTCATTTCTGCTGTAATAGTTATGTTTCTGCACTTCTGAGTATCAAACATACCCTTGTCTCAGCAGTAAAATACATTCTCCTTGGTGTGAATTATTTTTCTGGTCTGTACGTCAAACCAGCTTAATAAACTACATAAAATGTCCCTCTGTTTTCTGGTAAACTTTACTTTTTATAAACAAGGAAAAACATCATTGTTAAAAATGTGAAAATGGTTAAGTAATTGTTAGCACTTAGCACCAAGGTGATTATTCTAGGATATAAGGGGGAAATGTGAAGATAAATTATTAAAGCATAGCTAGGATACGCTTTATTTCAGTAATTGCTAAGAGCAAAATGATTGAGCCCTACCTTCAGAGATGCTAATGGTAATTACTGAATTGATCAAATAGGAAATAATCAAATCTATTCTCCACACCCCACACAGCTTATGCTAATATAATTTCAGCTACACCAGCAGCCAGCTAGTTAATAGCACCCATAACGATTAGATAGAAAACACAATCTTATTTCTACAGCAGTTACTACAAGCCACAAGAAGTTTGCTTTTAGATTTTCTATTTGTCTAAATCAATATGAAGAATTTCAAAGCCAAAATATGTGATTATCTTGCAGTTATGGTTACTTTTAAATGCAACTATGAGTCTGAAAGGGGATACTAACATCAAGGTTTTGTCATTACAATTTGATATGGCAACCTTCTCTTCACCAGAAAGTTCAAAATAATATATACAATCAAATCAATATCTAGTGCCAACTAGGGAAATTTTTTATATCCGTTGATATTTTGGGATAGTTGAATAAAGTAACTGAATTTGGTACCTTGTTGCCAATAGTTTCATTGCATCAGATGCAAAAGTCATGTCTGAAACGTAATCTTCATGGGCATCAAATGAATTGCAACAAGAACGTTCTCTGGTATCCCAAACCTACAAGAAGGATAAGCTAAATGAAAAGCACTGAGGAAATGCTGATTGTCTATCCTTTCTATAATAAAAGATCAATATTGCAACCATCTTCAGATAATGGGTTGGTTTTAAGTAGAGGGAACAATCACTAAAAAAGACATAACAGTAATAAGTAAAAGAAATAGTATTAAAAAGGGATAAATGACCCAATATTCAAATAAGGAATGTCCAGAAGAAAGGCTATTAGTTGCACCTTACAGCTAAGTGTTGAAAACATAAGCAATTGTATGCTAGACCACCTGATAGGTGCACTTTTACTATATGCTTACTATGATAAAAACAGAACAGGCAAATGTATGGAAGAAAGGAATTATAGATGGGTGGATTGCAAGGTTATTGGGACACTTGTGGTCCAGATGTTTGCATGACAATGAGGAAGTGATGGTTGGGCACTGCATTTTCTGTGCTTGGTAGGAGTATAGTGCTTTCAAATTAGTTCAGAATGACTATTTGACAAGTTTATAAGCTGGGCAGGGCAAAGGGTGCAAAAGTTGTACATTAATGTGTAATTTATTGTTTACCACTGTCATACGAGTGAATAAACATCTATGTCAAATACCATCAATGCACTCCACGACATGATCTGGAATTCAGAGCAAATACAAATGCTATGAATGTGAAATGAAATTAACAAGTTTGAAGTTACCTTAATACAACCTTCATCATCTCCTGAAGCAACAGTTGACTCGGTCAAGTTTATCAATCTATTGACCGCAGCCCTGTATCACAAAAAAAAAGAAAACAGAGAAATTCTGACGCTATGAGCACACACGTGACTTTGTAAGCCCAATCATGACAAAATGAGTAAATGTAGCAAATCTACTCACTCATGGGCATTATCAAAACGGGCAATGGTAGATCCAGTTTCCACATCTGTAGCCAGTATCGAGCAATCCGGAGAACCCGTCAACAACGCTAAAACACAACATTACAACAAGTATTTCAAAGTCAAAATCATCCAAATTAAATCATTAATAAGATAACCAAAATGAAAAAGAATGAATAAGTATATCGTGCAATACCACGTCCACCATTGATGAATCGGGCTGCTCTGCAAGACTCAGTGTGAGCATGAACTTCCAACAGCCTGGATTTAAACAAAAAAAAAAAAAGACAATTGTAATGTTGGGATTACGAATAGCAGCAAATCTTTTCATATAGTGATGAAAAACCAAAACTTGGAAATAACATAAAGCCCACATTAATGTGGGTTTCAAGTATCCAACAAAAATTAAAAAAAAAAAAAAAAGGTTCAGAATTTATACCTCACCAGGTCATTATCAATGTTATCAGAGTTGTAACGGTATCTGCAGGACATGTGATTCACCATACTCATTACCATAAATTCAAAAATGTGTGTGTGCACGCATGTGTATAGGAGAGATCAAATTACACCAAGGTAAGTTACACCAATGGTTACCCCATTGAATATCTTTTTTAACAAATAGTTGTATTTCAAAATTAACCATTGGATTGAAAGTTACTATCAGATAGATCATATCTGTAAAATTTCACATTAATTCAAAATTATTTAATACATCTATGAGATATGATTAGAATAACATTCTATATACTTTTAAAATGTATGAAAATAAGAACCATTTGATTATCAAATTACTAATGTTAAAAATAAGAACCATTTTATCCAAAGTTATCAGTGGTGTAATCATTGGTGTAACTTAGCTTGGTATAATTTGATCCCTCCTCATATATACATACATAAGAAAAAAATGTCAGTGACGATGGAAGCAATAGCTCCAAAGCAACTTACAAGTGAAGGTCACCATTGATAAGTCCTGCAGCCACAAGATTATCCGATGGATGAAAATCAATGTCGAATGCGAGTTTCCCCAAATTGATTTCCATTCCTGTTTAGCAGTGCATACAAGAGAAGATTAGAAGAAAATCAAGCAACTTGACAAGAAGAGCAATGGTTCAATGAAATCTCAAAAACCCATCCATTCCTCTTTCAACAACACCCATGTACAAATTAAAAAGAAGAAAACAAAAGAGAGCATGTATGTATAAATTATATTCAATTTTCCAATCAATTTTTTCATTCTGATCTCATGCGAAGGGTACAAAAAGCATGCCTGAAATGCAGAATGCTAGGGCTACAAGCATACAAGCAATGTTATAAAACTCTCCTGGTCTGGTTGATTGATTGAACCGGTACAGATCATAATCTGTAAGTTCTATAATCATATTTTCAAGAAAACCATCACACACACATATATCATCCACAGTCCCATACTCCATAGTCAATACTCAAACTCTCAAAATATCATAACACAATTTAACAAGTCCATACTCCAATTCAGAAAAGCATCACACAAGTACCTAACACATTTTTAAAAGTTAAAAAGTGTGGAAGAGGTAGACGGTGCTGAAATGGTTTGATAGGAAGAGGTGGCCGCTGGGTAGAGATGGAAGAGGGGAAGAACAACCCTAACTTTTTTAATTTTGATTATTGAATCAAATACCTTTTTCAATTGAGTTGTAAAAAAAAAAATGCATTCTAGATTGTTCCTTCCTAGGCCATTGCACTGCAATAAAAAAGATATCTCTTACAGTTAAAAAAGATTGCATTCACAATAAAAATTAAAAAGGTGACCTTCCAGATAGAATGTTATACTCATCACCTAACAATTATTCAGTTACTAGGCCATTGCAGAATTGCAAAATATTATAAAATAATACAAACTGCAGCAACTATTAGCAGAACAATACAAAGAGGAAAAGGAGGTAAAAACTTTAAAAGCAAAGCCCAGTCTCTCCCAGATACATCCACCAAATCTCATCCACTAGACTACTACCAACTTGACTCTCAATAAACTGAAAAATATGTAACACTAATTAAACAGGCTCAAACATAGAAGAATCCCTAAAATTCCCTCTTAATTAGCCTGCCAAGTGCCAACCCAATAATCTCCTTTGCTTTATTGATTCTGGTTGATTATAAATCCCCTAAAATTCAAATGATTTATTATTGGTAACTTACTTTTTGGTAAAACTTGTGTTGATAGTTTCAGTACAAATACAACTTCTCTAAAAATAAAAATTGAGATGACATGGCACTTTTTAATATTCATTTTTTACTGTTAGTTATATTATTAAATATTAAATAAAATCTTACTAAAGTGTGGATCAGAATAGTTGGTGAATTAACAAGAATGATTGGGAAACTCATTTGTAATTTAATTTAGATTTTTTCTTTTAACATGAAGTTTTTTTTTTTACACTTTTATGAGTCTGTCTTTTGCCTTCTCAAAATTGGCTGTCACCTTTTATATTTATCATCATAATTCATAAATATAATGATATTGTAACTAATGGTACCTTCCAACTGAAAAGGAGAATCAAATATTAGTTGACCAACACATGCAACCACCAAAACTAAAGTACTGGTTCCTTCCCTGTTATAATAGTGGAAAAAGTGGCTTTCAAGTTGGGAAAGTGGAGACAAATCTGAAGGACAAGCAGAGCTTTTGGTACAGATAATACACCTAAGTGCAGGGCATTGGATTTCAGATCAGGAACAAATGTTCAATCCACAATACCAGCATCTCCTTCAACTCACTAACACAGTCTGCCACAGACTCGGTTGCTATCAAAAGGACAGGGTCAGTGACAGGGCAACCATTATAATCCTAGTCCTAGGATAAAATACTAGCTACTTTCCAAACCTTGATTTCTTGGCTGCATGCTTTTATTGCATTCCAATCGAATAATCATGAAATTCCGTCTTAATTACAAGGTTAATTAAATTACTGGTTTCAAATTTTACACAAACCCTGATATCATAGACATAACAATGATAGAGTGAGACACAGAAATAAAATCAAACACAAAACAAGCTTCGGTGAATAAAAAGGAGCATCAATAATAATGAGACAAAGAACAATAGAATCAAAGTAAGGGAGATCAAAAATAAAACGAAACAGGAAATTGAAAACAAAATTCAGATAAACAATAAAAGTTTTTAAAATCAAACTTACGTTGCTGGCAGCCCTGCACGGGACAAGACGCGACGCAGCACGGAGATGAGACGCCGCAGAGAAGAGAAGGGAGGAGACGACTTTAGAATCCTGTTTATGAATTCTGAAACCTGTTCTGTTCCCTGATAATTCAAGCTGTAAAACCCTAAACCCTCAAAACGCAGTGCAGCTATATGATCAAGTTAACATTTATATTTGCAAACAAGTTTTAGAGCGTGGTTGGTAAAACTAGCTGACTAGTTAGGAACTGAAAAACTAATTGAGAGTGTTTGGTAAAACTAATTGATGAACTAGTTGAAAGTTGTAAAATGACAAATAAGGGCATCACTAATTATTGAATCAAATCTTAATATTTTGTTATTACATATTTTCAAATAATTATAAATTTATATATTTTAGTTTATTTCAAATTATTTATAAGACATCACTAATTATTGGATCAAATCTTAATATTTTGTTATTACATATTTTCAAACAATTATAAATTTATATATTTTAATTTATTTAAAATTATTTATAAGACATCACTAAATATTGGATCAAATCTTAATATTTTGTTATTACATATTTTCAAATAATTATAAATTTATATATTTTAATTTATTTAGTAATTTATGATTCATGTAAATAACATGATAGTGTTTATTAAAATGTAAATAATATCTTATTCATATAAATCTTAATATTTTGTTGGTTCACTATTCCTTTTATCATTCTTAAGGATTGAATGAGTCATGAAAGAATAGAGAAGCAGGGGAGCATATTCACTGAGAAAAAACTGTAGCCATACAATTTTAAAAGTTCAATTGTTATAGTCAAAATAAAAGCCGCAAAATTAAACTGGACCTTGAAAGAAATTCATTGTCTAAGAGGGTAAATGCATAACAGGAAGCAAGATTTGTTGAACAACACTTTTGCCTACATGCAAACTGCTTAAAACCAGTGGGTTGATCCGGCACCAACATATTGGAAACCAATACAACCTACATACATTCAACAATAGCAGAAAATATTCAACTGCAAAACGTTAGAAGAAACAAAACAGAAAGGTTTCACACAGCCTCATCATCCACCAACAATAGGAGAAAATTATATTATAAATTTCTAATAAACTAGAAAAAACACAGATGAAAGCTATAAGAGCAAAAACTATAAACTAGAAACTACAAAACGGGACCAAAGTGAGGCAAATTAACAAGAACCTGTGTGTAGGATACGATTGGAGTATAAAGTTAAATTGAGAGAATGAGAGCTGTAGAAAAACCCTCTCAGCAATGACAGGGTGTGGGAGGAATGTGAAGTGAAGGGGAGAGCGGGAAGGGGATAGTAACCCAGAGAGAAAGGAGAGTGAGATATTAATGAGGGGTAAATTTGTAAAAAAAATTCAGCTGCTAGCTGAAAATATGAGTTTTTTTGGAAAAGTTAATTCAAGTAACTTTTCTAAAAAAACATGTAGCTACCCAAAAAAGCTACCTTAAGCTATCTTCCCAAACTTTGTAGCTTTTTTTGTTTTAGCTACTATTTTCAACTTTCAGCTAGCTGAAATGGCTAGTCAAACACACTCTTAGTAAGAAATTTTTCACAGCCTTTTATTTTTTAAGGAAAATTTACCATTACTTTGTGAAAAAAAAGTTGCAAATTTTTAGTATACTTATTTTAAATTTTGAAAAAAAAAAGAATCTGAAAAATTAGAAATTAATTTGAGTTTGAGTAGCTTCTAATAAGCTATAATTTATAATTATCTTTTTAAAATTAAAAATAATAATTGAAACTAAATAAAAATAATTTCTAAATTACATAAAATCTCTATAACAAATATTTTTATATAATTTTAAAATATTTTTTTAAGTTCGTTTGGTGGATGTGATAGGATAGGATAAAATAAGAGAGTTGGATAAAGAAAAGATATAATAAAAGTAAAGATATGAGAGGGGTGAGAGGTTAAAGTAAAAAGGGAAAGAAAAAAGGTTATCGTGTGAATCTCTAACTCAGACCCCTTCAAGATAAAAATTACATTAGAGAATACGATAATATAACCTAATATAATAAACTTATCCTATTATATTGCTACAACAAACACTTGAAAATAGAATAAAATAGAATATTAATATCTTATCATGTCTTTTATCATGATCACCCAAGGAGCCCTCAATATATGTTTGTTTGTTGATGTATCTCAATGATGGACCACAAAAAAAAGTGGTCTATGGTAGACTTTTACTATAAATAGTATAAATTTTAAAAAATTAGTAATATATATTATAAAATTAAATTTACTTTTTTTAGTAAAATAATTGAGAGTTTACCGTAGACACAAACCTAAAAGGGTCTACCCTAAAATCGCTCATTTTCTTATGCCTAATCTTTCTACTTCCTCAAATTTCAAAAATGATGGAGAACCAAAGCTTTATTGCTTCTACAACAAGTCACACGACAACTTCTACAATAGTTCTGGTAACCAATTCTTCTTTCATTTTTTGATTATGCAATTAATCCTTTGAACCCATATTTTTTTCACCCTAATGATAATCCTTCATTGGTGTTGGAGTCACCTCCTTTAAATGACAAGAACTACCTGTTACTTTTATGTAAGGAACGTGTTTTTTTTTTTTGAAAAGTATACAAAGAAAATTTAAACTTAAAAACGCAACTAAAAATATAAAATTGTCTTATGCTTTTAAGTAATTGAAAATGACAACTAATGAATACTATTTTATATTTATATAGATTGAGTTGATTAATCCGCAAGTTAATTTGAACTCATTCTCGATCCAATGTTGGGTCATTAATGCATATACAAGGGAGACAATGACTTTACCATTTTTAAAATTAAAATGAACAAAAATCAAACTAAAATAAAATTAAAACATGATCTAGCTATTGTTATGAGTTCATATGAAAAATTAATATGTATGTCTTTCAAAAGCCTATTATCCACACAATGCAATCAATAATCATTTCAAAATCTATATATTTTCATCCATAAGAGTGAATTGCTAACAAACCATCACAAATCTATGGAATTTCCTCATATATATTAAATTTGAGTTCTAATGGAGTTTTCACATTTACTTTGAGGTTAACAAAATTATCATGCTAATTCACATGACTTTTTATTTTAAAAATTACAATAAAAATTAGGAAAGAATTTGGAATTATTCGTTTCCAAGTATCCATATATATTTTTATTTTAATTTTATAATACTAATAATTTTTATATGATAATCTCCTTTTTTTAATGTTTTTATTTAAATTTAAAAAAATGATATCTTTTTTACTTAACTTTTTAGTTATATTAGAAGTATTAACAAAATAAATGTTATCTCGTATTTTGCATAGGTGGTTAAAATACTAATTTATATTTATATTCATCTTCAAAGCAAAATAAGAACCTCATTGTTTGATATGACAAAAATTAACATTGGGTTTTATTTTTTAAAAGATGAAATCGCTACAAGAAAGATTAAATAAAAAAAATGCGATGAAGATTTGACTCTTCCTCTTTAGAATAATAAAAATCTAAATTATTATAGAAAAATCAATAAATTGATATTAAGTCCACAAGCATAATAATTTATAAATTTACTAACATTTATTTATTTAATTTTCTCATTAAAGATTGAGATGTCTCACTTTTCTAGCACAACGTAACTGCTTGTTTAGAAAAGCCAAATTCATGCTATGCATACCTAAAGCTATGTCAGGTTATGTAGTGGAGAGCAGAATTGACTATAAAATAAAGAGGTGAATAAAAGAAATAGAATGGAATAAAACATTCCATTATTTAGATATTTTTATTTTTATGTTAGAATAGGGGAAAAATAAACTTATTTCATGTCACATCCAAGTTGAAGCATTAAAAAAGGTGAGATATCAATCCTCTATTTATAATTTTGAGACCACACTTTAGAAAATGAAACACTCACTCACCTTCATTCTCCCTCTTAATGATTTTCGGCATCATTTCCCTTTCTCATTGGAGAATGAATTCCATATGGCATATACTACTTGTAAGACACTCACTCACCCTCATTCTCCCTCTTAATGATTTTCAGCATCATTTCTCTTTTCTCATTGGAGAATGAATTCCATATGGCATACACTACTTGTAAGAGTGAAATTTTTCCTCTCAATCCTTCATATTAATCTCTTCTTTTTTCACAAACGGTGTTGGTTCAAGTGGTATATCCTTGATTCCCCTTAAGGTATTGAGTTCGAGTTTTATGGATAAAATATCTCCACTGGAAGAGCTAGCCCCACCATAATGTGAATGTTCTGTCCCATTTGAATTTTAAAATACTAATAAATGCTAATCTTAAATTTTAAAATTTATTAAGATTCAAAATCTTATTATATCATTATCTATTTTGTTTTTAATATAAATATTTATTCTTACTGTTATGATTTTAATTTATTTAAGTAAAATATAATCTACTATTATCATTTAAAATTAAATAATTATTCAAAATTATTCCAATTTTTATTTTAAAGATATTAAATTATTAAAAATTAATTTTAATTATATAAAAATAAACATTTAACGCGTATTAGGCGGGTTAATATCCTAGTTCAATTAATGGAAAAACATTTCATCATATTTCATTCCATCTTATTTTAAATAATCTGAATAAAAACACCTAGTATCTTTCCATTTTATTCCACTTCATATCTTTCCCTTTCCATCGATTTGAACATATCCTAAATGCCATGATGATACATAAGCAGAGCAGTCATAGTTTAAGATAACAGATGAGCTGAAATTTGAGTGACAGTCACACTCACACACAATAAACTTAAAGGGATGAAGTTTTAAAGTAGGTTTTGGAAGAGAATGAAAATACAGAGTTTACTTATATTTTTTACATAATGGTTTTGGAAGAGCCAAGTTAGTAACGGTACTTGGTGGAGTAATCTTTGGGGGCAATGACAAGACCACGTCCTTTCCTTGCACCTCTGTAGACAGTCTCAATGATATCAATGAACTCCTGCTTGTCCTTAAGAGCCCAATTGATCTTGTTGTTGTTACCAGTGCCAAGGTCTATCATGATGTGCTTGTTCCTAAAGAAGAACATAACCGTGGAGGGGTCATACAGCTCATACATAGTGTTGAAATCAGGCACCTCCGTGATGTCCACTAGGTATATCACAGCAAAGTTTTTAATTGTCTCTGCAACCGATGCCAGCACCTCATCCATCTTAACATGTAACAAAAATTACAACACCATGTTATACAACAGTACTAACCTAATTAATGCAAATTTCATTTAATATAACCTGTATCAAACTAAAATCAAGAATTGGAATATGATGTTGATGCTGATGGAAAGAAACATATGCTGAAGGAATATGATGTATCATATGATGATATTAATGTATAGTTGAATGAATGAACAGGGAGCAGATAGTTAAACCAAATCTCTAACAGAAACAACATTAGTCGTATACTCATCATCAGTCAATAATGAAGATCATGTTAAAAGTTCTTTTTTTAAATGTTCCTGAATGACATTTTGTCCATCAAATTAGTCCAGAATGTGTTTCTGATCAAATTAGTCCTCAAAATACCTAACTAGAACACTAATTTAAGAGATGAAATACACATTTAAGCACTTGAAATTTATAATTTCCATTATTTAGGAACTAATACATTGATGTCATGCCTTTCAGAAACTAATTTGACTATTTACTCAAATGAATAGGGAATACATACCTGCAGGCAGGTTTCCCCTTAAGTCTACCAAGAAACAAGTTTATAAGCAAATTAAAGGCCTGTTTGTTTTCCAGTTTGGAACCTCCCCAACTGTAGAACAAACAAACACTAACTAGATTTTGATAGAAGTCAGTTAGTTTGTTAATCAGATAAGTTGTTAAGCTGTCATAACTTCTTTTCCCGGTTCCATTCACTATAAGTACATATGTCTTGTATGAATTAGTTCAGATAGTAAGAATCAATTCATTTCAGCCTTTGTTCATTTCTCTATATCTATGATTTTCGTGTGATGGTATCAGATCCCTGATTCAGGGTTCTGCGTCAAGGTCACATTCTTCAATGGCACAAGGTGGTTCAAACAATGGAGGAATCGTGGAAACAATAGAGGAGGAAGTGAATTGCACTAGTTGGATCCAAGTCAGAACCAGGCTAGTCCATATTACGTCCATCCCAATGAGAATACATCATCACCATTGGTGAATCCAATTCTTGAAGGTAGGAATTATCATTCTTGGGCGCGAGAAATGAAGAGAGCCTTGATTTCAAAGAACAAGTACAAGTTTGTCAACGGAGATTTGGAGATGCCCGATTCTTTCGATCCAAGCTTTGAAGCTTGGGAGAGATGTAATAACCTGGTTCATAGTTGGATCGTTAGTTTAGTGAGTCCCTCAATTGGTCAAAGCATCATATACATGGAGAAAGTAGTGGATGTTTGGATCAATCTCAAGAAGAGGTTTGCACAGGGAGATTTGGTGAGGATTTATGAATTACAGCAAGAAACTAATGGATTTAAACAAGGTAGCCTATCTGTCACAAATTATTTTACAGAATTGAAGGTTTTAAGGGAAGAGTTGGAGAATTATAGGCTGTTGCCTTAATGCATTTGCTCAGTTAAATGTAAATGTGATTCTGTTGAGAATGGTAAGAAATATAGGAGTCAGGATTACGTGATTAGATTTCTGATGGGACTTCAATGAGAATTCTGCAATGGTGAAGTGACAAATGTTGTTAATGGAGACACTAACAAAGTGTTTTCCATGGTGTTACAACATGAGAGACAATGTGGGATAGTTGTGTTGTGAGTGATGATTCTGATGTCTTAATCAATATGGCAGAAGGAAAGAAATCCTATGGAAGGGGACGAGGATCTGGCAATTTTGGAAACTGGAAAGGTAAAGTTTGTACATATTGTGGAAAGAATGGACATACAATCAAAACATGTTACAAGAAGCATGGTTTTCCACCAACTTTTAAATATAGAAATCAAGTCAATGCTAACGATGTGTTTGGAGAAAGTAGTGAAACAGATGCAGATGAGAAGATTTCCATCAAGGAAGATAAGCCAGAGACGGGACCATTAACAGTAGAACAATACAAGAGCATATTGGCCATGATACAAAATGCAACTCAGCAGAACTCTACCGTAGCAAATCAAGTTACTTCAGCAGCAGCTTTTGAGAGTCACAAATCTGGAGGTAGTTCAGCTTTATCATGTGTCACCCACAACACTCACAGATTTTGGATCTTAGACTCTGGAGCTACAGATCACATATGCACTCAGAAAGAGATGTTTGAAAGTGTGAGAGTTATTTCACCTCTGATCATTAATTTGCCTAATGGAAACAAGTTGATCACTACACATATAGGCACCGTAACAGTTTTACCAAATCTCATTCTGGAAGATGTGTTGTATCTACCTGAATTAAAATTCAATTTGATATCAGTTCATAAACTGGTAATTCAACTTGGTTATAAGTTAATATTTCACCAAGGTACATATGCTATCCAGGATACAAGCACACAGAGGATGATTGGTTTGGTTGAAGAGAAGAGTGGCTTGTACCAGATTCAGATGCCAAGTGATGTTTCTTCTAATCAGGTTGCCTGTAGTGTAGATGTTTCTGTTAATAATTGTGCTATGATCCCAGAGTCAGCCTTATGGCAGCATTACAGATTGGGACATTTGTCAAATGGTCATGTGAGGTCTTTAATGGAAAACTATCCTTTTATCACCGCCAATAAAGAATTAGTTTGTGATGTTTGTCATGTTTCTAGACAGAAAAGACTCCCTTTTCCTCTCAGTTATTGTAGAGCAGCAGGCGTTTTTTATTTAATACATGCAGACATTTGGGGTCCCTTCTCTAAGCCCTCTATCCATAAGCACAAATATTTTTTAACTGTTTTAGATGATTACAGTAGATTCATTTAGATAACATTGTTGAAAGCAAAGTCAGAAGCCTCTGCTGCTATTCAGAGTTTCATTGAATTTGTTGTCACTTGCCACACAATTTGACAAAAGAATTGAGATGATCAGAACAGACAATGGGGTTGAATTTTTCATGCCCATTATGCTTCAAAAGGAATAGTGCATCAGAGGAGTTGTGTAGAGACTCCTCAGCAAAATGGGCGAGTGGAGAGGAAACATAAACATCTCTTGAATATAGGGAGGGCTCTTCTTTTCCATTCCAATGATCCTAACTGGGTTACAGCTATGGAATCTGAGATTGAGGCTTTGGAAAGGAATGGCACCTTGCTGTTGACAGATTTACCTGATGGGGTAATTCCTATTGGCAATGAATGGGTGTATAAAATCAAGAGGAATGCAGATGGCAGTATCTCTTGTATGAGTTAGTTCAAATAGTAAGAATCAATTCATTTCAGCCTTTGTTCATTTCTCTATGTCTCTGATTTTCGTGTGAGATTTCCCTACCTAGAATCACAAACTTATGATTCTACGATTCAACTCATGAGTATGATAACCATGATGCTAATCATGTTAGTCAGTTAGTCCCAAAATGATGAAAATAATGCTAAACGTCCCTGAATGACATGTTGTCCAACAAATTAGTCCACAACGTGTATTCTATTGATCAAATTAACTCCCAAAATACCTAATTGATGACTAATTTGACAGTCAAAATTCACATTCAAGGACTTTTGAGTGTAATGTTCATCATTCAGACACTAATATGATTGGCTTAATATATTTCTAGGACTAATTCAACACATACCTGCATGCAGGTCTCATCCCAATCATGACCGAAACGGATGACAACGAGACGCTCCTCCTCTGCAAGAATTGCCTGATCCACAGCCCATCCTGAATGCAAGTGAGGCAACAGGTACGACATCTTCACCTTCCTCTTACTCTCTGCCAACGCAAATTAACTTAGGGATTCAACAACAACAATCACTAATTTTGATTTCCATCAAGTAACTATGTAATTTTTTAAAATTTAAAAAAAGGAAAAAGAGGACAATATGATCTACGCATCTCCCAATTGACGAAAAGAATGTAATCTATCTATCTATCTATTCTATTCTATCTATTACTTCTAATAAAATTGGGTTCTCCTAGGGACACGTGTCAAATTTTTAGCTCAATTCTACTTTTTAATGTTTTACTTTTTAATGTTTTTATAATTTAAAAAACCGCTCATAATCTTAAAATAACCGTGTCAAATTTTTTATCTTTTTCCCGTTGATAAGTCAAACTCAAATATAACTGCTCATAAGCATAAAGTAACCTACACCGCTACTCTTTCCATAACTGCTCAGATATAGCTTCTATTTAAATGTATTATCTCTTAAATCCCTGATTTGAACTTTGTCAATAAACAAATTCTCTTTCTATGACAACAACTCTTTATTTTTTTTCTTACGGTCAGAAAATTCAAAATAATAAATAAAAAAATTAAAACTACACTCAAATAAATGGGCTCAGCCATGGATAGGTTGTGCAAAAAATTGTTCAAAAAATTAAAATAATAAGTAAAAAAATAAAACTACACTCAAGTAAATGGGCTCAACCATGAATAGGTTGTGCAAAAAACTGCACATTCTCACATATTCAAAAACTGCCACATTTTCAGCAATAAAAAAAATTTGCACGTTCAGAAATTAAAAACTGCACGAGAAAAAGGGCATACCCACGTATAGGTTGTTCTCAACAAACAACTACTCTTTCTATGACAACAGCTCTTTTTATTTTTTTTTCTTATGTCCAGAAAATTAAAATACTAAGTAAAAAAAATTAAAACTACACTAAAGTAAATGGGCTCAACAATGAATAAGAAGTCCAAACCAATAGAGTCACCTCGGTTTGAGTTGGTTCGGTTTCAGCATTTTTCACTATGCAACCCAAACCAACCCGATCTCTTACGGGTTGGGTCGGGTATCGGGTATCGGGTTTTAATTAAAATAATATTAAATGCTGGATTTGTGCAGAAAAAAATGAAAAAAAAAACTGAAAAAAATAGAAAAAATACATAGAAGTGCCAATATTTTCGTTCTCCTCTAAACCAGTGAACAAATCAACAAAACCTAATAAGTAATAATAATATATGTACTTGAACTAATTTATACATAGAACTACCAATTTATATGGACTTCAACCACACTGTCCACACATCATTCTCTTACAGAACAAAGTGCATAACCATACAAATTACCTATACTATTGGAAATTACGCAACAAGGTAACAAGCAACAAAAATAACAAATTTCCTCAATATTCCATCATGACAACAAGCAACAGAACAGAATCAATACACAAACATTACGGATCCTAATAACAGAACAGAACCAATACACAAACATTACGGATCCTAATAACAGAATAATATAAACCAGAAATTAAACACATCTTCTAACATAAAACAAAAATAAGCACATCTTCTGCAGTTTTGGGATCCTAATATTAAAAGAAAATTAAACACATCTTCAAACATAAAACAAAAATAAGCGGATCCTAATAACAGAATAATATAAACCAGAAAACAGATTGAAAAAACCTTTTAATCCTTATAATTTAGAAAGAATGCCAAAGAAAGGCTTGAAGACAGAGACAATAAACACTATAGTCAATAGGGATCCCAGCAACTCTCACC
Organism: Sesbania bispinosa; assembly: GCA_026901365.1. Lineage (NCBI taxonomy): Eukaryota > Viridiplantae > Streptophyta > Magnoliopsida > Fabales > Fabaceae > Sesbania > Sesbania bispinosa. The sequence goes on from QLOH01000044.1 coordinate 379,129, forward strand.
AAATATACCAACAGATTTCTGTATGTACTCATTAGAAACCACACCAAAGTAGAGCATTAAACCAATTACAACACAATAACATGTTTTCAGGATTACTGCAATTAAACAGATGCCATTTATTGATCCAGAAAAAAACAGATGGCTTTTCAATCAGAGTGACAGTTTTCTTCAATTTTCCATACTACCCAAACCTATTTTCACTGAAAGCACCCCCAAGCAGAACCCTTAAAGCAACCCCCCCCCCCCCCCCCCAAGCATCACAGAACCCTTAAGCTGTCAAGCATCACAGATAGTCTTCTTTCAATCTAAGAGATATAAAAATTCACAACCATCCATCCCAATAAAACCACACAGATACTGATCAAAGCACCCCCAAGCAGCCACCCATCCCAATAAAACCAGGACCCTTAAGCTGTCAAGCATCACAGACAGTCTTCTTTCAATCTAAGATAGACAAAAATGCATAACCATCCAATTATACAAAATGTACACAAGATAGAACAGAGATACGCAAATCTAAATCTGAAAAAAAAAACAAAAGGACCTCATATTTACTATTTAAATAATCAAGAACTTAATCACAGTTTTAAGTTTTAAAAATCAAATACAGTTTTAGGTTTTAAATATTCAGATTCAGAACAGTGGTAATCAAGTACAGAACAAGCACCAAATAACCAGAATAAAAATGAATTTAATGCTAAGAAAATCAAACCTGAGAACGAATGAGCGTGAGAACGATGAAGGGAGCTGCACGATCAACAGAGCAATCAAATCGGCAAAATCTGAGCTCCAAAAATTAAAAATGCATTAGAAGAAGAAAGAAGGAGGAGGGGAAGACGAATCGGGAAAACGAAGGGAGGAGAACGAATCTGGAAAAAACACCTTACCTGAGAAGTGAGAACGGTCCTCGGCCTTGACCACAGCGGCGACGACGAGACGAGAAGGAGGAGGGCGTGAGGGTGAGTGAGGAGCTGGGGCAAAATCTTTCTGAAGAACTCAAGTGAATAGGCTTTTTGACCACCGTAGGCCAAAAAAAAATAAATTTACCAAAATAACGTGATAGCGAAACAATTTACCAATTTGGGGTGATAAAAGACACGTGGACATAAGGATGCGCAAGGAAGCACAAATCCACTTTCCGCATATTGTAACAGGAAACAGGAAACGCAACTCCACTTTGCGTTTCTAGTTTAATATATTTTTTCCCTCCCAATAATCCTATTCACATCTAGTTAACAAAGGCAAAGTTTTTAGTCTTAATTTGCGTTTTTAGTTTAATATATTTTCCCACAATTTTGGTTTTTAGTTAACAACTTAGTTTTTTTAATTTGTAAATGTAAAATATAAAAATGTGTTAATTAAAAATAATTTGATAATATTGCTTCATTTTAAACAAAGTGAGTTGATAATATAATTTTTGATACATTTAATTACATGGGGGAAGGTGAGAGAATACAATGAGGACGTCGGTTCCGAGCATGGCGAGGTGAGTTTATTCTTGGCTCGGGGTCTTTAGTTTCCATTACGTTCCCCGATGAGCTTGCTTCTTCAGCAAACACTTCATTTAAGTTAAAATCAAGCTCATCGGGGAACGTAATGGAAACTAGGGGTGTTCGCGGTTCAGTTTGGATCAGTTTTGAGGCAAAAATCATCCGATCCGATCATTGCAGTTTTATCACTTCATCATCCGATCGATTTTGATATTTTTTTCAAATCCGATCCAATTTAAATTGGATTGGATTGGATCGATTTTCGGTTTTTCAAAGCAACAATAAATATTTGATAAAATTGATAAAATAATAAAGCAGTAGTAAACATTTTTTAATTGAAACTTACATTTATTAAAATTAATATAAAATTATATAAAAAGAATGACATAAGACATGAAAACTAAATTAAAACTAGTTTTATATTGATATATTTATAGAAATATTAACATGATATTAGATAATAAAATCATAAAAATATATTAGTATAAGTATTTTTATAAATATATATGTAAACAAGTGAATTTTATATTAATTTTAATAAATGTAAGTTCCAATGAGAAAATGTTTACTACTGCTTTTACAAGTGAATATAAAAATTTTATACTAATATATTTTTTATGATTTTATTATCTAATATCTTGTTAATATTTCTATAAATATATCAATATAAAACTAGTTTTAATTTAGTTTTCATGTCTTATGTCATTCTTTTTATATAATTTTATATTAATTTTAATAAATGTAAGTTCTAATAAGAAAATGTTTACTATTGATTTATTATTTTATCAATTTTATCAAATATTTTTTGTCACTTTAAAAATCGAAAACTGATCCAATCCAATTTAAATTGGATCGGATTTGAAAAAATATCAAAATCGATCGGATGATGAAGTTATAAAACCGCAATGATCGGATAAGATGATTTTTGCCTCAAAACCGATCCAAACCGAACCGCGAACACCCTAAGTTTCCATTACGTTCCCCGATGAGCTTGGTTTTAACTTAAATGAAGCTTTTGCTGAAGAAGCAAGCTCATCGGGGAACGTAATGGAAACTGAAAACCCCGAGCCAAGAAGAAACTCACCTCGCCATGCTCGGAACCGACGTCCTCATTGTATTCTCTCTCCTTCCCCGTGTAATTAAATGTATCAAAAATTATATTATCAACTCACTTTGTTTAAAATAAAGCAATATTATCAAATTATTTCTAATTAACACATTTTTATATTTTATATATACAAATTAAAAAAACTAAGTTGTTAACTAAAAACCAAAATATTAACTAAAAACCAAAAATGTGGGAAAATATATTAAACTAAAAACGCAAATTGAATTTGCGTTTGTTAACTAAAAATAAACATATCTTTATTGTATGTGAATAGCATTATTGGGTGGGAAAAAATATATTAAACTATAAACGCAAAGTGGATTTGCGTTTCCTGTTGTGATATGCGCAAAGTGGATTTGCGCTTCATGTTACGCTACCTGCTTTTGCGCATCCTTATGTCCACGTGTCATTCATCACCCCAGATTGGTAAATTATTTCGCTACCACATTATTTTGGTTAATTTTTTTTTTTTTGGCCTACAGTGGTCAAAAAGCCCAAGTGAATAAAATGAAGGGAGCCTCGCAAATACACGTTAGAAAAAAAATCATTCGATCTGATGCGAATTTATCATTTAATCGTCCGATCGGTTTTGATATTTTTTTAAATCCAATCCAATTTAAATTGGATTTGATTAGATCAGTTTTCGGTTTTTTAAAAGCGACAATAAATATTTGATAAAATTGATAAAACAATGAAGTAAGAGTAAACATTTTCTTATTGAAACTTATATTTATTAAAATTAATATAAAATTATATAAAAAAATGACAAGAGACATGAAAACTAAACTAAAACTAGTTTTATATTGATATATTTATAAAAATATTAACAAGATATTAGATAATAAAATCATAAAAAATATATTAATATAAGTATTTTTATAAATATATATGTATATAAGTATAAATATATGATTATTTTATAAGTAATAATATATGTATATATAAGTTCGATTTGGATTGGATTGGTTTTCAATATAGGATCCAAAAACCAATCCAATCCAATAAAAAAAATTCAATTTTTGCGGTTTGCATTTTTTTGGATTTCGGTTTTCGATTTTTATGGTTTGCATTGGATTGGATTGGATATGAACACCCCTACTTTAGAATAGTTATACATTGGTTCGGTTTCGGGTTAAGCGATTTTTAAAAATTGAGACTAGATACCCGAACCGAAGTAGTTTGATTTCCTCTTAAAAATAGTCGACCTGACGTGTTATCTAATCTAATTTAATCCAGTCTTTATCGTTTGGTTTGGGTCGGGATGACCAGTTTGACGGGTCAACCCAAACCCATTCACACCCCTAATAAATAAGTTGTGAAAAAAAACTGCACATTCTCACATATTCAAAAATTGCCAGATTTTCAGAAAACAAAAAAAATTGCATGTTGATAAATTAAAAATTGCACGAGTAAAGGGCTTACCCATGTATAGGTTGTTTGTTGTGTTAAAACTACACACTCAAGCATTTCCAGAGATTAAAAAATTACCCAGGATGCTAATTTTTTCTTCATCACTTGCTTCTTTAAATAGATTACCATGACTCTATTTTTTTTCTTCATCACTTGCTCCTTAAAGAGATTCACAAAGGTATCTCTACGTTCTATCTCACCTGCTTTTAATCTTCCTCCCAAAGGGTTGAATCAACTTCAGTGCAAATCATAACCTGGTCTTAAAACAGTTCCTGAATGCACATAAGGTAACATGAATTTCATTGGTAACCTGCTCCTGTTCTTCATGAGGGATAATTGTTTGATTAATTCTAAAATTTCTTGTACTTATCATTTTTTTCTAATCAATAGGTATGACACGTAAGTTTAGCTTAATTAAAAAAATTAATAATGTAAAGAAAAACTGGAAAAAAAGCAATCAGATCACAAATTTGTGGTTTGCAAATTTTCAGAAATCAGAATTTATTAAAATAATTTTCATGGATGAAAAGGTACTGTTCTCTTTATTATATTGTACAAAATTTCTATTTACATGTCACGCTTATCATTATCTTTGTTAACTTTTTGGGTAAAATAACATTTTAGTCCCTATAAAATACTCGAGTTTTGATTTTCGTCCCTGAAAAATTTTTCTTTTTTATTTCATCCTTATAAAATATTTATGCTATTATTTTTAGTCTCTGATGTTGATTCTACTGTTAATTATGAATGTGTCGAACGCTCATAATAGTCAACAATACTTCAGAAGTATCCTAACACATTATATAAGAGTCTCATCTTCCTTAAACTCATTTATAGAGCCAAATTTCATGGTCAATTTAAACATAATTTCTTTGTACATTTTCCCCTTCATATATATCATAAATAGTCTTTGAATGTGTTTAAGAAGACCAACACTGTTGTATAATGTGTCAGGGTACAATACATATGATTACTAATTATAATTGGCGTTCGACACATTCATAATTAATAATGGAATCAACAGCAGGGATTAAAAAAATAGCTTAAATATTTTATAAGGATGAAATAAAAAAGAAAAATCTTCCAGAGACGAAAATCAAAACTTAGATATTTTATAAGGATTAAAATGTTATTTTACCCTAACTTTTTAAATATTTGTTACTGGGTGATAAAATTCAAGCTATTGTGAAAGATGAAGACACTAATAAATGAAAATCTAAACTTGAAGAAGGCAACACGTATGTTATCCAAAATTTTGAAGTAAATAATAATACTGGCCAATATAAAACATGTAATCATCCCTACAAGTTATCATTCATGAGAGGAACAATGGCACAAGAACGTGATTTTCCTCAAATTGTTGGTAATGTTTATCATTTCACTACCTTTGAAGATATTATAGGTGGATCTGCTTGCCCAAATATCTTAGTAGGTACGCTGGATTTCAACCTAATATATTATTTTATATTCATAGTCATTGAAAATTACATGTATCTTTTGTCTTTAATATCAAACGTCATAGGTGAATTTGTTGAAATTCAACAAAATCAACCTAATAGTGTGCCAATGAGGTTTGTTATATTGATGAAAGATCAAAGGTAAATGGGAACAAATTTTCATATACCATTTCCTCTAATTTTTGTTTTCATATTATAAGATAGTTTAATTTAAGTTTATCCTTTTGTACCACCCATGAGCAATACACTAAGTTGCACACTCTGAGAGGAATATGCAAGTCAATTCTTATGTTTCTTAGACATGCATGAATCTGGACCTATTATTCTGTTGTTAACACTTGCAAAAATCAAGGAACCAAAGGGTTAGAAGCATCTAATATTTCATATTTTAGCACTAAATTTCTTGCTCTGGATTCAAATTTGTAAAGGGAATATATTTTGTAATTAGTTTTCATATTTTATCAGGTAAAATTCTTATAAGTATATAGAACAATAAGTATGCTTCTAAATTATTTATCAATGAAGATATGGAAGAGATCATCAAATACAGAAGCTTGTATGTATATAAGTTTTACTTCTTCATTGTGTTAATATTTATTATAATTTGATCACCAATTCATTTTTTTCTGTTATTTATAATCATAACTTGGACTACACTCAAGTTAGTCATATAGTAAGAAAATGGCTCAGTTTTCTTCATCATCTCTAATTACTTCTCAAAATTATTTTGAGAAAGATTCAAAAATTAAAAGTCTAATGGAAATCGAGCAATTAAATCAGGTATTTAATTAATAATTATCTTAACATTTTCAGCTAAATATAGTATAAAGATTTCAATATTTTTTATTTTATTTTGTACTCAACTGGGAATGTTATTGTCTAACCGTGGGAAGAATTGAGAAAATATTTGTTGAAAATGGATGGAGATATGAAGCATGCATTGACTGTAAGAAGAAATCAATTCCTTAATAGTGCCTTACACATTTGAATATTGTGGCTAGGGATGGGAATAGGTCGAGCCGAGTTAGGCTTTTCAAGGCCTGAGCCTGGCCTGCACCTTAAATCTAAGGCATGAGTCTGACCTGTTACCTGATATAGGCTTTATTTTATGGTCTGAGTCTGGCCTATTTAAAACCTAACAAGGTCTGAAAGCCTGTTTAAAAGCTTGTTTTATAGTAAGGTACTTGAATATATCATAAGCATATATATGAATAGACTTATAGGCTCAAGTTTTTAACATACTTAGATATTTATACAAGTTAATCAGTATATAATTATAAGGAAAAGTAATAAAAAATCTTTATCATAATAGCAATATAAAAAAAATATTAGTATTTTATTTATATTTAGTTAAATAGACTGGCCTAATAGGCTCAAAAGGCTTTTTCGATGGCCTAAAGCCTGACCTGTTTTGCTATATAGGCTTTTGAAAAAGCCTTGGCCTGTTCTATTTAATAAATTGGCCTGGCCTGTGCCTGATGTAGGCCGAGTAGTAGGCCCTTGACGAGCGGTCTGGCCTATTCTCACCCCTAATTGTGGCAAGCTGAATATAGAAACAAATCCAAGGTCATTTCTCTTATTAATGTGGCATATTTCTACCCGTTAATTTTTTATGTCTATATATTATTTTAATAATTGCAATAAAACTTTACATTTAGATTTAGGTTAGAATTAAAGATATCCCAGAAAGAAGACAATGCAAAATTTGTTTTATGGGACACACAGTGTAATTGCTCAACCAAACTGCTCATGACCTTAAAAATAAAGGTATATATACAAATTTAATATTCTTTTTTCTAAATATATGTAATCAAGCTTATTTTTCAAATTACGATTTCTTTCTTTTTACATTTGCATAAAGGAGAATTGGATCCTATGTCTATTCCTGAAGCTATTGATTCAATACTAGCAAAGATTTTAGCTTTCAAAATCAAGGTCCAACCAAAATACAAACAATATTTAGTCATGGAGATTTCTCAACCTCCAAATATTATTGAATCTATTACTGAAAAATTCCAAATTATGAGGTATGTACATTACTAACCAATTTAAACACTTAAAATATAATATATTTTAGTTTTTAAAAAAATTATTTAATTTTTAGGATGCTTACACAAACAGAAAGAGAAGTCAATTTGCTCATCACTTAATGAGTCTGAAATACATGAGTGTGTAAGTCATAATATTTATGTGTTAGCTTCTTATTTAATTTCATCAGGGTATTTGAAAGTTTTTTTATCTCTTTTATGGGCCTTTTTCCAACAATCTTTATCTGTAACAGGTGATTCTGATCCTGCAAGTATAGACTGTCTAACTCCACCTAAGAGATTGGCAACTGATAAATTTGCAGCTTAGAAAATCAACGAGGGTCAATTTTCTACTACTAGATTGACCAAGCACATAAAAACTGAATAAAAAAATGTCATAATGAATTCTACGTTGGATATTCATTCAGATACAACTATGTATTTGCTTATGTGTTGTTGAACTTATCTTTATCATTTTGTTGGATTTTATTGTTATAGTTATGGTGTAAATACTTTTTATTCATCTTAATATGTATGTTGTGGTTGTTTATGTTGATCATCTTTTAACACAGGTTCTTCAATAACTACTTTCTATTCATTTGATTTTCTCACGGGCAACTTTAATTGAGTACAAAATCACATCAAGAAAGAAACAATTGAATATGGGAACCGAATTACTTTTTCATTTGCAGGATTCCAATATATATAAATCAACTTTATAAATTAAAAAATGATAAAAGAAGAATATTATTTAAATTAAATTAAATTAAATATCTATCACTACAAAAAAAAAAGATTTAACCACGTTTATTTAGCCACGGTTGATACAATCCCTCTTAATGTGTTTGTCTAGCCACGGAAAATGCAACCCCCGCTAATAATTAAAAGAAAAAGAAAAGGTTATCGTGACTTTTACATAAACACATTTTCTAAGATTGGATTAATTTCTCTAAACTCTTTGTTATTCTCTCTTCTCAGTGTCGAATGTAAAAACCACAAGAAACACTAGAAAAACCTTTAACAAGCAAAACTTTTCACAAAGAAATATGAGCAACTTGCTAAAATTGAGAGTGAGGTACTTGTTGAAGTTACTTCAGCAGGTTCAATAAAACAGTTTTTGGAAACTTGTTTTTCAATACGTTTTAATTGATTTTTCAGTTTCAACTTATAAAACAGTTTACTTAGAACCCTCCAAGTTAGTTTAAACCAAATATAAAGATATAAGAGTAAGAAAAAACTTAGCCACATATTTATACTGGTTCACTCACTTCCACTGTGAGCTACGTCCAGTCCCAAAGCAAACTAGCAATGGATTTTCCCAGTATCTGAACAGATACAAGTATTCTTTTACAGTCAAACTTCTTCAGGCTCTATACAACAAGTATTCTTTTACAGTCAAGTCTTTCCAAGCTCTAAACCAAGTATTCTTTAAACAATAAGCCTCTCCAGGCTCAAACAGAAAACTGTTTAGAAAAGAGATTTCTTAAGCTTTGAAACTACACAAGTTTAAAGCCTAAACTGGGTAAGATGTGCAGATAACTGAGAATAACTCAGGATATAGAAATGGTGTACAAATGAAATATAATGAAAATATTTCTCAGAGAATTTTTAGCAGTAATTCAGCAGGTTGGTTCGTTCTCTTCTTTTTTTTCTTCTCTGCATGAGACTTTGTATTTATAGAGGAAGAGAGATGAGACTGGTTAGACTTCTCTAAATCCCGTTGTAAAATAACCTTCTTCCCGTTGAGAGACAGACTTCTGATAGCTTGCAGCAGGCACAACAGGAGTGGGTGTTAGCAGTGTTGACTCTACTTTTCTTAGCAAAGTGTACTTTGTAGCAGGTGTTGCCTTTTTGGTGAACAAAATTTTGAAATATGCCAAAAAGTTCCTGTTTTGCCTTTCCAGAAGAAGTGAAGTGCAGACAGCTATGGAAGTCTTGAGTCTTTAAAGGGATCAGTAGAAAATCTCTTTCCCAAAAAGATACAAGTCTCAATACGACGTTTCTCGTCTTCAGAGGGTTTACTGGCTTCAGCAGGTCTTGATCCTTCAGTAGGGTCCTCCTTTTCAGAAGGTTGCACCACATCAGAGGGTTGCATGACTTCGGAGAGTTACTCCTTCAGAAGGTTTGCTGAAACACAGAAAGTACCTTTTAGCATAACCTGTTCCTGAAACTTAACCAAATTTATTAATCATTAAAACTCAAGGTTATGAGACTTTAGCATTATTAACCATTTAATAATATTTTGAGACTCAACATCGAACCCTAAACCTCCAATTTTTGCAAATTGTGAATGCAAATTTCTCCAAATCGCTACCATATGCTCAAGACGTGAGCCTTGTAGCTACCTTCTACTTCCCGAAATCACCTCTAAACCAGGTCGCCGCTCATCCCTGGAACGAGGTTATGCTTTTCTGATGAGAGGGTTTGGGGTGTGGCCATGGTTGTCGAACGTGTGCAAGACAGGGAAGGTAAGAGTCGCCCTCAATGCCCAGGCATAAAAATGTACTTACCTGGACTTAAAACCGTAGTTAATGTCTTTTTTTTTCTTAGTTATAGATAGCTCTTTCATTAATTGGAATGCTATTTGATATAATTCAGAGATGAAATCTCTACCATTGTAATGAAATAAACTAGAAGAATTAAATGCTTGCAATGATTAATCTAGAGATATAGACCAACAAGTACCTGGTCTAGTGCTTGAATAGTTATAGCCTCCAATAGACCCTCCTGCAAGTCCTGGGGCAAAACTTTCTTGGATGTTGTTTATAGCACAAAAGGTCACTACTAGGATACTTATAGCATCTGAGATCAATTATTAGACAAAATATCAGCAAAGACCAGTTATTAGACAAAATATTTGATTGTATATTTGCTCGCTTCAGAAAAGACTATTCATTAGACCAAATATCTCATTGCCACATAACACAAAACCCCATTACTTCATTAAATTTTCTTTTTTGATCATGGAGTAGTCTATGGGGAAAGCAACATCTCTTTGCAGAAAAAAGCATGTAACAACATTATTATAATAATAAATTACTATTAAACATGCATATATTCTAATTCATATTCTGATTCAGAGAGCAAAAGTTGAATCACTGCTCTCACGCAGAACCTTTCTTTCTAATCAAGTGCTCAATACACAGACCTGGATGTACCTGTTACACTTACACAGCGCCAGAGTTAGAATGTCAACATATATGAAGCTATAGAATTAGTTATTTCAATCAAATCCTATATTTACCTCAAAACGATTTATGTGTACATCAAAAGTTAGATTTGCACACCTTCCATTTTGATAACAAAATTTAAGCCTCGTTTTTTCATAGTTTATTCTTACATTACCAAATCCAAAAATTAAATGCATTTCACAGAGCTAAAAATTGCTGCAAACAGGATCAAACAAAATTCTGAATCCTTTTACCAGTCTGCTAGGCATAATCATTATTCAATGGAAATTTTCCTGGCTTGAGTGATGGATGCAACTTTTTTAATTACTTTTGGTGTATGAAATATCACTAATAAGAGTCTGGTAAATGGCAACTTTTCACTTAAAATGCTTCTCCTAAGAGTCTTGTAGACCATTAAAATGAGAGGAAGATGATGGTTTGATTGACTCAAAAGACAGAGGCAATCAAATACAGGTATCTCACACTAACACCAACTAAACTATATACCATAGAGATAGAGCATAGCATTCCACACAAAATTTGAAAGGGAATAAAAAAGAACAAATTGAAGATGCAATTAATCTAACAAGCCTTGGCATTTGATATCATAAATTACTCAGAGGGAGAAAGGTGACTTACAAAGTTATGAACTTTAGGCTTAGGATCAATCTTGGTAGCAGTCCTAATTTTGGAAGTCTTGACCTGAAAAAAAGTCATATAAGCATAAACAAAGCAGTGAAAGAGATGAATAACTTAGCAAGCTCAAACCAAGTTCAACAAAGGGGGGAAAGAAATACTAAACAGTTAGAACAATGTTGATGTGTTACAATTCCCAAATAGCGAGAGAGATGAATAAGCAGTAGTTTTCTACCTCATATGTCCACTGCTAAGCAGTGCCCTTAAAAGCTTTATTAGATCAATAATAAATTCACTAGCTAATAAGCAGAAACTTTGCAAGCAATTGACCAAATAAGACAAAAATAGAACACATCGATCCTCTAAGAGAGATGAATTAATAAAGGATTTCCATGACAACAAGGTATCTGGAAGACCAGTTATAATTTATTAAAGGCTATCAATTGCAAGAACACTCTCAGGCAGAAACTAATGCAAATTTGATAACCACAACCATTTGTAAAATTAATAAGTTGACAAATCAATAGTTAACCAATCAAAGCACAAGATTAGACATTAAAACTGATATAGTCACAAGCCCAACTCATAGTGTAATATAGTTATCTCTAATCAATTCAGATTATTGGCGAAAAATAGTGAAAACACAGTGAAGCGTTAGATTTGCTTCACCAAATCAAAGCTCGGTGAGGGATAGATTGAGATACAAAACTTTCCAGGGTAGATTGTCTTCGCTAATGAATTGACTTCCAATTTCAGGCTTCTTAAGGTTAGAGAGAGAGGTTGTCGTCGCACGCGGCCTCCAGCCGCCATCATCTTCGATTGTTCTACACCGTGCCGCTCACGTTTCTGGCCACCGTCCCACGACCTCTTTCTTTGCCTTGGCGCTGGAATCGTGCGCTCCAGCCATGTCCCGAGCCAGTCTCGCTCTCGCCGTGTGTCATGAAGCTCACCCTCCGTTCCCCCTGCAAGACTCCACCACGATCCCCTTTACAGCGCCACGATCAATGTTGTATTTATGGGGGTTTAAGTCATCGTTAAATTTCATGTTTTTACCCCCGGTTTGTAACCCCGGGTAAATCTTCAATTCTCCAGCGTTTGTCCCAAACCGCGACTAACATGTTTGTGACGCCTGTATTACCCGCGGTTTCAGCAACCCCTAGTAAAACATTTAACTGAGGTTTAAAACCCCGCTAAATCCAAAATTAACCCCGTTAAAACCTTTTTTCTTGTAGTGTATAAAGATGCATCAATAATATTTGACATCAGTGACTGAATTTTTAAAAGGGCATTAAATTGTAATCATAAAACTCATTGATACTAATCTATTTATTAAATTGAAGTGGATATTGGTGTAACTTTATGTATTTTCAAAGACAATCCAAATTATTTTTAAATGTTATTTCATACAAATAAATATGATTTTTATAATTAAAATAGAATAACAATATTGTTAAGTTATACTAACACGAGAAATGAAATTTAAACTAATTTTATCATTAGTTTATAAATAATTCTACAATTTAAAATTATATATTTATAATTCAACATATACAATGTATGAATAGCTAAAAAGTACGGTATATAATATTTTACTTATTATTATTTTTCATTTAAATTATTAAAATAAATATTAACGAGAAAATCGTAATGTAATCAACTTAACTTTATCTAACTAAATCTTAAGTATTCTCTACTTTAAAAATATTTTTTATAGAATATTAAAAAATAAAATTCTTCCTTTAAAAAAACTAAGATATTAATAGGGAGAACATTCTTCATGAGTCTCATTGTGCATATGCTCTATTATCGCATCATGTGGATAAAGAAAACACATCACGTTCAGATTTGAATAATAAAATGTTATCAAAAAATTAAATAATAGAAAAGATAAAAATTAAAATTTTTAAATATAAACAACTACTCTTTAATCCATGATTTGAGATTTCTCAATGAACATCTATTTTTTTTATGACAACTGCTCTTTTTTATTTTTTCTTCATCAATATTTTTTTTTTGGTGAACTAGGAGGGCAACAAGCCCCAAAAAAAACAGAAAGCTAACTTAGACAGCCACGCCGAAAGCAGGCACCAGCAGCATCAGCTGATAAAGCCCGAGACGCAAAATCAGGGACAATACAAAATTCATGATACATACTTAGAAAAAGCACTGCCTTCTCTCTTAGTGTGACTCCAAAGAATATCGGGAATAGACTTAGCCAACAGCTGAATTTCCTCCACTATTGCAAAGAGCTGGTGGGATTGAGAGCATCCAGTTTTTGACTAGACGAATAGCAAATTCCGAATCAGATTCTATGATTACTTTAGAAAAGCCATGTTTACTAAGGAAATGAATCCCAAATAAAATAGCCCGGAGTTCAGCCAACAAAATAGAGCAATCACCGATATAAGTTGCAAAAGCTCCCTGAAAGGATCCCATATGATCCTGAACCACACCATCACTTAATAAAGATCTCAAAATTATTAATGCGGCCAGGAGACATATACTGACCAATTCCAAATGCTTCTTTGATCTCCTGAATGTTTTGTTGAATAGTTTGCCAAACCACGGATTCAGAGTTGGCCTCACCTTCAAAGATTATTTTATTCCTTTCAAACCAAAGCAAAGCTTCCAAAACACAATGGGCTTGACACTTGTGCCACTTAGTAAATTCAATTGGAGCCAGTTCTTCAACTACAGCTTCTCCACGAAAGGACAATCACGAAGAGCATGAATCAACGTTTCAGCCTTGTCAGGGCACCTTGGGCAAGCAGCAGAGGCATTGTCAATCATGGAATGGTCAACCACTTGAATGAGGGGATCATATGAAGGAATCCATTTGTCTTTCCAAAAGGAAGCATTTCGGCCAGAATTAATTGTCCAGGATAATTTTTCCTGGAGGTTGGGCCATTGATTATAAACACCACGCCAAAGATTGGAAGAGCAAGATTTGTGGCGAATGGAAGGAAGAAGATCCATTCCGCAACCATATTTGTTTCGAAGCACACGAGCCCAAAGGTTATCTTTCTGCTTGATTAACTTCCAACTCACCTTCATGATAAAGGCTTCATTTATTAACGCAGAATGTCTTAGACCAAGACCCCCCATGGATTTAGGACGACAAACATTATCCCAACTGACAGTGTAAATTTTCTTATGGTTATCTTTCTCTCCACAGATGAAGTTTTAGCTCTGCTGAACCTTTTCCAGAATGTAGTTAAAGTGATGCTTGGAGACTCTCGAGTGAAGAAGGGGAACACCCAAACATTTGCCCAAAATCCTCAGTTTCAAGAATACCGAAATTTTGGCAAATATTATTACGCAGCTCTGGCAAAACATTAGCAGAAAAGAAAATCCTACTCTTATCCTTGTTGATAGCTTGCCCGGAGCTAGCACAAAAGGTGGAGAGGCAATTTGAAATGATGTTAACTTGGTCAATATTTGCTTCCGCAAACAGCACTATGTCATCAGCAAAACAAAGATGAGACAAGTTGAATTGGACTCTAAGCCTCCCGTTCAACCAAAAGATTAATTAAGTGAGAAAGTCTTTCAATACATAACACAAAAATATAAGGGGATAAAGGATCTCCCTGTTGCACTCCTCATTCAGGTTTGAAAGACTCTGTCATTTCACCATTCCAGAGAACCTGCATATGAGAGGAGGATATACATTCTATAATTAAATGCCTAAGCCAATTAGGAACCCCAATATCCCGGAGGGTATCATCCACAAAAGTCCAACTGAGCCTATCATAGGCTTTTTCTAGGTCTAATTTGATTATCATAGAACCTTTAGAACCACGTTTAAATCTCATTGAGTGAACAACCTCTTGAGTTATAATAATATTATCCCGAATAAATCTATTAGCGACAAAACTACTTTGAGTAGGACTAACTAAGCAAAACATGATAGGTTTAAGTCTACTAGCAATAATATTAGTAATAATTTTGTAGGATACATTGCAGAGACTGATCGGTCTGAATTGCTTCAGAGAGGAAGCCTCTTCAGTCTTTGGGATGAGAGTAATGAGGGTACTGTTGATCGCTTTAATTTTTGAAGGATCCAGAAACACATTCTTGACAAACGAACAAAGAGAGGGCCCCACAGTGTCCCATTGACTCTGATAAAAAAGAGCATGAAACCCATCTTTACCGGGAGCCTTGAGACCACCCATATCAAAAACAGCCTGCTTAATTTCAGTGTCAGAGACAATCCTATTAAGATCTTCCAGAAGATGATTAGGAATTGAGGGAAAACAACCATGGAGAGCAAAAGGTTCAACTGGGGATGAGACATAATATAAAGTCATTAAAATTTATAGCCAATTTCTCAAGTTTGTCCTGATCAAGGATCCATGATCCAGACTCGTCTAGAAGAGCCTCAATGCGATTCCGTTTCCTTCTAATAATTGTAGATCCATGGAAGTATTTCATGTTTCTATCCCCAAGTTGAAGCCACTTACACCGGGATTTCGGGAACCATAGTAACTCCTCTTGAAAGAGAACCTCTTCATACTCTTTCCATAAGGTTGACTGCAATTTAATTAAATAAGGATTGTTACCATCATACAACTTCTTAGAAATCCCATGAAGTCTATTAGGAGCAATCTTTTTTTCTTAAAAATGCTCCCAAAGACCTCCTCATTCCAAACTTGAAGAAGATCCTTAATATTATCCAAATTCTGCGACAACTCAGTAGAAGAATTCCAATATGCTTAAGGATTTCCTCATTGAAGGAGTGATGACTTAGCCAAACCGCAATAAACCTAAATGGTCTTCGGTTTCCTATTCGGCCTAGGCTGCACTTTGAAGCACAACCAAAGGGGGACATGATCAGATTTCAGGAAAGGAAGATGATGAATAGCAACCTGTTAAAACCGCATACACTAGTCAAGATTAATGAGAGCACGATCCAACCTTTCAAACAAATCACCCTGCTTCCAGGTAAAAGGCCAACCCACAGACCCGACATCCAGAAGCTCACAATCAGAAATAAATTCATTAAAATCTATACTACTACGAAGATTAAAGGATTTACTCCCCCTGTCTCTCATGACTAAACCAGATAGAATTAAAGTCACTTGAGATACACCAAGGGCCCTTAATAAGAGGGTGAAGCTGCCTCAAATCATTCCACAAAATTCTTCACCGAAATAAATAAGGACTCGCATAAACTGTTGTGAAGAACCAAGGTTCACCTTGCTGCCAACAAACTTTCATATGAACAAATTGCGATGTGCTTTGGAGAATTTCAATTTGCCAAACATTTTTTATCCCAAAGGCACCAGATACCTCCAGAGTGCCCCGAAGAATGCACCATATAGATACCAGAAAACCCAAAGCGAGAAACAGTTTGATTTGCCAACGGTTCAGAGCAATGAGTTTCTAAAAGAACAAAAAACTTACTATCATACTTAGCACACTGATCTTTGATTAATCTGGGGAAGGATCTGCTACGTACCCCTCGACAATTCCAAATAACGAAATTCATTTAGAACAGAAAGCAGAGATAAGGTCCTTCACAGAAAGTTTTTTCTCCACAAGGACATCCACCTGCATAGACAAGTCCGCATCATAATTTAAATTCGAAGAAATGAGATTACCATTTGTTTCCAACTGCACCGTCATTAGGCTAGAATCTTCCTACTGTAAGCTCTCGGAACTAAAAGGGTCTGGATCAGGTGGCTCCTTAGAGGAGGCGAGCTCTTTGATAAGGTCCTTCTTTTGCGCCACAAATTGAAGGGTTTCCGCATCTGGGAGCAGGACTGAAGGAGATGTGATTGAACCGTGCCATCATGGAGAAGATTTCTTTCTCCTGCGTTGAAGATTCTTTGGCATTAGAAGCGTGCCCTTCCCTGGAAGAAGCTGTCTCAATAGGTGGCTGCAAGGGTGGCTCTTTATAATCAGAGGTCTAAGATAGATTAGCTTTATACCGATTCACCACTAAATGGGCTGATGGTTTACTGTTACCCCATTTCTCTTTTTTACGAAGAGGCCCAGGCTGAGGATTTTTGCCTCCGAATTTTTTGCGAACCTTAGTGATAATGGGCTTTTTTGGCAAGCTAGCAACCTGTGGGGAGGGGGGTCATCTACGAGAACTTCCTCCGCCTGGGGAGCATGATCAACGACATTCAACAATGAAGATTGGGTATTCTCCAAGATTGAAAATCTTGACCCAAGGTTAACTTGGTTTTGGGCCATCTTACCTGTAGTCATTCCGGACGAATCAGAAGGCTGGAACTTATGCTGCTATTTTTTCACCATTATCGAGGGACCATAGAGATCTTCCACATTTTACATATCATGAGAATCTTGCTTCTGAGGGGCCAAGGGGCACAATGTATCAACCTCATTAGTGACAGGAGGATTTTCACTCGAAGGGCCAAGACCGGATTCATCCATAACTTGGGGATTATCACCAGTATCCATGTTGATATTCTAAATTCCAATATTTGGTGCCTCTACAGGTTCATAGCAATTCTCTCGTTTATGTCCATATCTACCACACCTGAAATAAATGAGGTGTAAACCTTCATATTCTAAATGAAGAACATGGCCCATTACCTTAACCATAGGGACAAGCTTTTTGGAAAGATCCACTTCGACACAGATTCTGGCAAATTTGCCTCGAGAATGAATTGATGTCAGGTGATCCACTTTTAACAGAACTCCAAGCTTTCTGCCCACTCTCCAAAGAAACCTCTTGTGGTAGAAGACTATATGTGATGCTTGACAGCTTAAGGGTTCAGTGATGCTTGGGGGTAGGGGTGTTCAAAATAACCGGATTTGTTCCCCCGTCCATATCCATATCCAAATACAGATAAAAATATCTGCATTTTTTTTTAAAAAAAATTGAATTGACCCCTCTTCTCTCTTTAGTCGGTTATGTCATGTCCAAAATGGTAGATCCGGTTATTTCACCACATAGACCACACTATCTGACTATCTCTGTACCACTAATCAAAATATCAAAATTCGATCCCGAAAATTTTCCTAATTTGAAACCCTAGTTCATTGCTCTTCAGTTCGATCATCATCGAGAGGCCGTGATTCTACATCCAAATCAATTTCAATCAACCGTTCATCATATATTGATTTTGCTATTAGCGATTCTTCTCTTAAACCAGTTTCTTAGTCATCAGTTAATCACTTGTTCCTTCTCGATTCTTCTAGTTTGTGATTTTGGTTTCTTAAACCGTTCATTATAGATCGATTTTGGTTTGCGATTCTGGTTTCTTCTTCGTTTCTAGCTTTTAGCTTTGTATTTGTAACTCTTCCTTATATGGCTATGAATGATTTTTTGTTAGACCCATTTTTGTTCTTGCTACTAACACTTTGGTGATGGTGGGTTTAGGAAGAGTTGAGGTTGAGTTGCTGCAGAGGGACAACCCAGGTGTGGATTTTCAGCCAAGGAAGTGGTCTGGTTTTCATTCCAGGGAAAGGTAAAATTCCTCGGATGTTGATTTGTTGGTCACAATGTATATAATGGGGCTTTACTTAATTGAATAGATTTTCCTCCATCATTTAATAACCAAATGAGATTAGGTACTCACAAGTCCTGTAACATAGTTCATCGAGTGAGCTTAGTGGATTATATTATTATTTCTAAAGAATCAGGCTGGATGTATGGTTGATGAAAATATGGCAGAGTATAATGCAAGACAATACTGGAACATACCTCAAGCTGAATTATGCTGGATCAGGAAAACTGAAATGTTGTGCTAATCAAGATGATGGGTTGTGTTGTGTATCTGCTTATTTTCCAGAAGCACCACACTTGATAAAATTATTAAAAAGTTGAATTTCTAGAAATGGCAAGAGGAAAAGTGGTAGCCAAAATTAAAAAGCTACTATTTGCTTATTCTTGTTCTTTTGGTTATAATTATATAATAACCTTTTGTTTTGTATACTTAATAATAACACAAGGAATTAATAAATCAAAGGAGGTGTAGCACTAGCACCATGTAGGTATTTTATGTAAGGTCCAAGACCCTTTTGAACAAAGGTTTTAATGACAACAAACTTTCACAACAATATTCTAAGTGTTCTGAATACTTTGGTACTAATGTTTTCACTTAAGAATGCTTGAAAGAATACAGGAAAAGTTACAGAAGGAAGGTGCAAAGACCATAAACATCATTTAACATCAGAACATGCGTCTAGAAGCACGTTACATAGAGCTTTCATGTCAAAAGTGATGAAACAAGTTCAAGAAGTAGCTTCTTAGCTTCAAGAAGGTCAAGACAGTTCATCTAAGATCCCATGAATATTAAACCGAGTTGTATCAAGCTTCAGAAGCAAAGTTGAAGCTTTAGAAGGATCATTCAAGACCACCAGAAGCTTGAGAATGAGCTTTTCATGAAACATGACACCTTCAGAACTTACAGTTTCTGCAGAAGCATCAAATTCATATTTCAAGTTGTAAACATGTTCAAAGTATCTTTAGAAGCATTGAACAAGTTCCCATACTCCTCAAGCTATTATCCTTGAATATTTCAAGTTTAAGAACACTCAAAGAAGCTTTCATAAGCATAATTACTTCTCTCACAATGCAAATAAAGCAAGGATAAAAGATTGGAAGCTTTACAAGCATATTTGAAGCTTCAGAAG
Source organism: Sesbania bispinosa (assembly GCA_026901365.1). NCBI lineage: Eukaryota > Viridiplantae > Streptophyta > Magnoliopsida > Fabales > Fabaceae > Sesbania > Sesbania bispinosa. The sequence goes on from QLOH01000044.1 coordinate 399,034, forward strand.
AAGAAATAGAATTATGCACGCTTCCAGAAGAAGAAACAAAATTTTTGCAGAAGAAACAAAATTTTTGCACACTTCAAGAAGAAGAAACAGAATTTCTGCACACTTCCAGCAGAAGTTGTTTGCTCCAGAAGAAGAAACAGAATTCTGCACACTTCAGAAGAAGAAACAGAATTCTGCACACTTCCAGAAGAAGAAATAGAATTTCTGCAGAAGAAACAGACCCTCTGCAACCTCCAGAAAAAATAAATTGGCAGAACCTGCTGCAATTTCAATTTAAAGGAGTTTAAGACATCTTTTGCTAAAAATGAGAAAATGCTCAGTATTCTTGCATGTCTTACTAACTACTCCAGAAGAAGGAAGCTCAAATAGAATGAAATTATTGGCCGCAGAAGATACACTTCAGAAGGATTGACTGGTCAAAGTTGAAGAAAGAGAAAAGTTGTCTTATGATAGTGACAGCTCCTACAAGGCCAGCTGAGAGCTTGACCACTTTTCCAAGCAACTGCAACGGCTATTTTGACCCCTAAAACTCTATAAATGCAGCCTCATTCAGCTGGGCAAAATCGAGGAGAGCAAAAGGGAGGAAATCCAAAAAGTCATAATGTGGAAATTCCCTTTTAGAGTGAGGTTCTCCTTCGACCACTCCAAAATGTAGAGTTGTTGTTCATAAATTATTAGAGAGTGTGTCTAGGTTTAGTTTTGTAAAGATTAATCCACTCCATGAGTGTTTTGTGAGCCATATGTAAAAAATCCATCTCTTGTTGAAGAGTGTTTGTGACCTCCCAAGCTAACTAGAGAGAGTTAGTGTTGGTTTGAGGGTGTGTAGAGCATGCAAAGGCCGAGCAAAGAATACATGTGTTAGAGCCTGAAGAGGCTGCAGAATAATACTTGTAATGAGCTTGAAGAGGCTGCAAAAGAATACTTGAAAAAGAGCCTGAGGAGGCTGTGGGAGCAAAGAATACCTTGTAATCATGATTAATTACTAGAAAATCCTACTGAGGTAGGTACTGGACGTAGCTCAAGGAATGTGAGGGTGAACCTGTATAAAATTCATCTGTGCAATACCTCTTACCCTTACTCTCTTTATCTTTCTGCACTTACATTCATTGATTTGCTAGTTATTGTTCATACTTTAAATATTTAGCAAGATGCAAACCAAATTTTGATAAACCTGTTTTTGAACTGATTTTTTCACATAAATCACATCCATATCAGTTCAAATACTGATCTGGAAAGTTTCATTAAATTATGAAACTGTTTGGTGCTTCAGAAGCACATTTCTTGAAATTTGTCATTGTTTAACATTGAAACTTGGGGTTCAAACTATCAGATTTTGATAAACCTAGTTTTGAACTAATATTTTCACATAAATCACATCCATATCAGTTCAAATACTGATCTGGAAAGTTTCATTAAATTTTGAAACTGTTTGGTGCTTCATAAGCACATTTCTTGAAATCTGTTCATTGTTCAACATTGAAACTTGAGGTTCAAACCACCAGATCTTTACAAACTTGATTTTAATAAGATCTAACTTTATATTCTGATTGTTTACTATTTAAATATCTAATCTGGAAAGTTTCATCAAGTTTCAAGTTCATTTGATACTTCAGAAAAAACATTTATCAGATTTCATTGTGTAAGTTGATTTAAAAATACCAAATTGATATAAACTTTCTTCTGACCAGATTTTCTCATATAATCTTATTAGTTATTAGTTAAATAACTATTCTGAAATTTTTTATTAAAATACAAAATCATTTGAACCTTCAGAATAATGGTTTAAAGTAACAAATTCACTGTTTTGCTTTTGCATAACTGCAGAAACGTTATATTATTCTTCTGAACCTTATTTGAAGTTGTTTCTACATTAAATACACTATATGGAAGAATAAAATTTTATGATATTTGTAACGCCCTAAATTTCTAAATTAGAATTTAGCTCGTTGGAAACCAAATTCTTAACTTAGAATTTATAACGTGACAATTCGGTTATCAATATGTTCCCAAGAACATAAATAATTCAACGATAATTTAACAATTCAACGAACATTTCTAAATGATAAACACATCTATATAGGTTAAAACCAGTATATACATAACACTAGTCTATCTTGTACATCAAGTCACTAATATTTACAAATCATCCTTTGAGCCTACTAGGATGCTACTGCCACATATACATTTATATACAGGTAAAACATTTCATAAATAAAAGAAAAGGAAGAGCAAGTCCCTCCCGAAAGCACTTCATCTCCCGGTCTGAGAGTCTAGAAGAGGTGGTACCTGCTCAACTAAATAATCCACATATCGTGTGGTGAGATAAAAAAATCTCAGTAAATACAAATCACATACATGAATGCAGGGAGCAGATTTCAATGTCAAACAACTAATCATACATAGTTCATAAACAATAATCAACTAAACTGATATGCAAGTATGATGCACTCACTGTTGTGCCCAGCAGGTATGTTCTTATCTCTTTCTGGAGTTAGAACTGAACTCAGACTACGAAAAATATCTTTCCCGGGGACGAATCCCACCCAAACTGGACCGAAGTCGTGTTTTAAAACATAATTACTTAATTTTAACTCACAGCGCAAAGGCCGACTTGAATTACTCACGGTCGAAACCGACTTAAAGTGTTTCAATTAACATAAACATGATAATTCATTAACAATTCATAATATAGTAACAAGTCAGAATTCATACATATTCAATGTAAGCATTTTCGATAGTTTCAAACCTAATTTGTATCACATAATCCCTATTTCGATTCTAAGTCTCGATTCATAAGTATCAATCCTTAAATCAGTTACAAGAATACAATTTCTAACAATGATTCCGAATAGAGAATGGGAAGGAAGGGATTAGGGAGCACGTTCATAGAAACTATTGAGAAAGACACAAAGAAAGTGAGTTGTACTCACTTAAACTCAAAATTGAATGAAGAAAGATGGATCTAAGGTGGATCACTTGGTGATTCCTTGCTTCAAATTCCTCTTCAAGCTTCGAATCCACTTCCTCTCTCTAAACCCAATCTTTCTCTCTCTCTAGGTTAAGAAGAAGAAGAAGAAGAAAGTGAAGTTGTTTTCTGTCTAAGTTAGGAATCCAATGCCTATAAGTGGATTCTCGCTTGAGCGAGCGGGTCAATTGCATTCAAATCCTTCATATTCTCGCTCAAGCGAAGTTGTCTCGCTTGAGCGGGAATGACCCAGAGAATACCCCATTTCTGGACGATTCTCGCTTAAGCGAGCTCATTCTCGCTTAAGCGAGCTCATTCTCGCTTAAGCGAGAATGTCCCAGAAAACACCCCCTCTCTGGACGATTCTCGCTCAAGCGAACTCGTTCTCGCTTGAGCGAAAATTGTCCAGAGAGTCTCTCAAGTTCCCCTGCTTCTCGCTTAAGCGAAACGCAGTTCGCTTAAGCGAGAATCGCAGAATCTAAAATTCTAAGTTTTGCTGCATAAAGTGAGTTATTCTCGCTTGAGCGAGACTACTAAAATATGGTTTTTAGCCTAAGTCTTATCTTAAATGTTCCTATACCTCTTATCCAAATTATTAACATACAAATCCTTATATCAGTATCATGATTATATAAAGGTCCTGATTTATGGGATGTTACATTTCTACCCCCTTCAAGCAATTTTGTCCACAAAATTGATTAAAGAAATAAAAAGTGAAATATACTACCTCAATTGAAAAGTTCTGGAACCTGCTCCCGGATAACATCTTCTTTTTCCCAAGTTGCCTCTTCCGGTGATAGGCCTTCCTAAACTACCTTAACCAAAGGAATTGTCTTGTTCCTTAAGGTTTTGGCACTTCCGCCTACAATTCGTGCAGGCTTTGATGGAATTGTGAGATCTTCCCTCAATTGTATTGATTCAGAGTTTAAAACATGAGAAGGATCATGAATATACTTTCTTAACTGAGATACATGAAAGACATTATGAATTTTTGACAAATGGGGTGGAAGGGCAATCCTGTAGGCCAGAGGGCCAACCCTCTGCAGGATTTGAAATGGACCAATGTATCTATGATTCAGCTTTTTGGTTTTGATTGTTCTTCCAACACCAGTGACAAGGGTTACTTTTTAAAAAACATGGTTTCCTTCCTCAAACTCTAAATCCTTCCTTCTATTATCAGCATAGCTCTTCTGTCGGCTTTGGGCAGTTGCAAGCTTTTCCCTAATGATCTTAATTTTGTCAGTAGTTTCCTATACTGACTCTGGACCTAACAGAGCTTTCTCACCAACCTCAACCCAACAAAGAGGAGATATGCACTTCCTACCATACAGAGCCTCATATGGTGCCATGCCTATACTGCTATGAAATTTGTTATTATAGGCAAACTCTATGAGGGGTAAGTACCTATCCCAACTACCTGATTCCTCTAACACACAAGCTCTAAGCATATCCTCTAAGGTTTGAATGGTTCTCTCAGACTGACCATCAGTCTGAGGATGATATGCGGTGCTAAACTTGAGTTTAGTCCCGAAAGACCGGTGAAGTACATTCCAGAACCTAGAGGTGAATCTGGGATCCCTATCAGATATGATGCTAGAGGGAATGCCATGGAGTTTAACAATCTCCTTAACATACAGATCTGCTAACTTATTCAGAGAATAGGTATTCCTAACCGAGATAAAATAGGCTGATTTAGTTAGTCGGTCCACAATGACTCAGATGGCATCAAAACCAGCTTGGACTCGAGGTATACTTACCACAAAGTCCATAGCTATACTCTCCCATTTCCATTCAGGGATTTCTAACAATATTCCTAATAGAGAATGGGAAAGAAGGGATTAGGGAGCATGTTCATAGAAACTATTGAGAAAGACACAAAGAAAGTGAGTTGTACTCACTTAAACTCAAAATTGAATGAAGAAGAACGGATCTAAGGTGGATCACTTGGTGATTCCTTGCTCCAAATTCCTCTTCAAGCTTCGAATCCATTTCCTTTCTCTAAACCCAATCTCTCTAGGTTAAGAAGAAGAAGAAGAAAGTGAAGTTGTTTTCTATCTAAGTTAAGAATCCAATGCCTATAAGTGGATTATCGCTTGAGTGAGCGGGTCAATTGCATGCAAATCCTTCATATTCTCGCTCAAGCGAAGTTGTCTCGCTTGAGTGAGAATGACCCAGAGAATACCCCCTTTCTGGACGATTCTCGCTTAAGCGAGAATGTCCCAGAAAGCACCCCTTCTCTTGACGATTCTCGCTCAAGCGAACTCGTTCTCGCTTAAGCGAAAATTGTCCAGAGAGTCTCTCAAATTCCTCTGCTTCTCGCTTAAGCGAAACACAGTTCGCTTAAGCGAGAATCGCAGAAACTAAAATTCTAAGTTTTGCTGCATAACTCACTCAAGCGAGTTATTCTCGCTTGAGCGAGACTACTAAAATATGGTTTTTAGCCTAAGTCTTATCTTAAATGTTTCTATACCTCCTATCCAAATTATTAACATACAAATCCTTATATTAGTATCATGATTATATAAAGGTCCTGATTTATGGGATGTTACAATATTAGTCCTTATGATATTGCTTACCTTTGAGAAGATAGTTTCAATCAACTTAGTTGACATTATACACTAACCACTATCTTCTAGAAGTAACTTCTGATAGCCAAGGTATTCCTTGAGCAAAGATCAGCAAGTTTCTCAAAGTATTCGTAGGTTGGACCAAAAATTTTCAAGGGTCACACTTCAACCCCCTTTCTTGTGACTCTCTGATTTACTTCACTTTATTTCTATTTAATAAAAAAATAAATGAAGTGATTCTAGTGAGTTATTCTGAAATTGCAAGGGATCAGATCATCCATAGTATTATCATGTTTTATTCATTTTATGAAAATTCTTATTAATCACTAATCAAATGGCTAACTATATGTTAATTTGTTATGTTAACATTTACACTCCTCAAAAGTTTTGTATCCACACAATTGTTTTTCCACCTTTAGAAAAGCACGCCTTTGTCCCCTTCAGCAAGAACGTGTCCTCATTATGTAGTGCCCTCGTGGCTCCATTGTATGGTAACCGGTTCCTTGTTGCACAATTTTCTAGGGTGAAATGTCAGGGTTAACAACGGGTAGGGTTTTTGCCATTTGAAATCGAGAAAATTTCACTAAATGAAACTTTTAACCAGGAAAGATTAAAGTTTACTAATTATATAATTACTAACATTAATTGTTAATTAAACTCAAATACAATTGTAAGAATGGTTTTAGACCACATTAGATAAGTCATATGACATGTAAGATGGAGACCTAGGAGAGAGCGTGTCATATCATCAGTTGACACACACTGAATGAAGGGATAGACAAATTGCAAAAAAAAAGGGGACGACACTTTTAAAAAAATTATAGAGATAAAAAACAAAATTCGCTAATTTTTTGAGGACCAAAACATTTTTTTTTTATCTTTTTCATTTATAAGAACTATATTATTTAATACAAATTCATGTAAATGTGTGAAATAAGATAAAAATATTATATAAAGATTTGTTTAGAAGTAATTAAATATTCTCCCTAAAAAAATTAAATACTCACACAAAAATTACTTAGTGTGTGTTTGATTTAGTGCTGAAACTGGTCAAACTCAATTTAGATTCCACAACGCAATTATTTTTAGCATTGGTAACGTGGGTTTACCACGTTTCTCTCTCCTCTCTCTCTCTTTATTTCTTTCCCGTTTCTCTCTCCTTTCTCCCCTGCTTCTCTCTCCCTTGTTTTTCTCTTCTCTCTCTCTCATGTTTCTCTCTCCTCTCTCCTTTTTTTCTCTCCTCTATAGATAAAAAGTAGAGAAACAGAGGATAAAGGAGAGAGGAGAGAGAAACAAGAGAGAGAAGAGAGAGAAATGGTAGAGAAATAGAAGAGAGAGGAGAGAGAGAGAAATAAGAGAGAGAAATATAAGAGAGAGAGAAATATGGGAGAGAGAAATGGAGGAGAGAGAAACAGAGGAGAGATAGGAGAGAGGTGAGAGAAACATAGGAGAGAGGAGAGAGAAACATAGGAGAGAGAAAGAGGAGAGAGGAGAGAGAAACTGAGGAGTGAGGAGAGAGAATAGAGAAACGGAGGAAATAGAGGAGAGAGAAACGAAAGAGAAACAGAGGAGAGAGAAACAAGAGAGAAATAGAGGAGAGAGAAACAAATGAGAGAGGATAGAGGAGAGAGGAGAGAGACACATGAGAGAAACAAAGGAGAAAGGAAAGAGAAACAACAGAGAGAAAAGAGAGAGACATGAGAGAAACAGATGAGAGAGAGAGGAGAGAAAAACCGAGGAGAGAAAATAGAAAGAGAGTAGTGGGCTTATCTAGTAAGTTTAAAAAAAAAACAAAATTTTCTAAAATTTAGGTCCATAGGCCGGCCCTAGCCCACAAGGTTTTGTGGGCCTTTTGGCCTTATAGTCTTTGTTGTGAGGGGCCTTTTGACCATGTGAGATGTTTTGGCCTTGACCCATATGGGCCAGGGGTGGATGAGGCTAAATGAGCTAATTTGCCAGCTCTATCAATGAACATGATTTCTTTTTAAGGAAAAAAAAACATTTGTTTTAATTGAAGGGAAATTCTAGGGTACCCTCTCGTGAGAGAGGGTCTTGGTACCTTCTTTGATCATTTAATTAATTTCTCTCAACTTTCTTAAATGATCTTAGTATTTTTATACTTATAGGACAATATTTAACTATTAGAATTTGTATTTTTAATTTTTGAAAAGACTTTTTGACCCTCTATAACTATTATCATGTATTTTTTATTGTATTCCCATATTTTTTCACATTCTCATTTATAGTACACATGTGTCTCATTTAAAATCTATTTTATGTCTTCGAAATAATTTAGGATAGAGTACACGACTTGTTCCTACATAATTTGGGCCTATTCAATAAAAAAAGGGAGGTTACCAAATTGCGACCCTTAGTTGAACTTGTTGCTAAGTGCTATTCTTCCCGCTTTTATCCACTTTCAGTTTCATTTGAAATTCGGAGGTCACCAAACGGTACACACAGAACAGAGAAGACGATCCAATAGTAGAACAGAAGAGAAAACCTCTCTCTCTCTCTCCATGGCTCCTCACTTCGTCTTCCCTCGCACTCTTCAAGACCTCGAACAAGAAACAGACGAAGACAACCGTCTCTGCGTCCAAAACCCTCTCAACATCGCTTCCCTTCGCTCTTCCCAACTCGAAGAGTTCGTCAAAGGTAACCAAATCCAATCCCTAATATCGTTAACAATTTCAATTCCCCACCATCACCACATCTTATCTTTTCGTGTTCACACAGGTGTGTCCTTCGACCTCTCCGACAAAGAACTCTTGTGCGTGGAGGAGCAAGAAGTTTTCGACCGAGTTTACTCCTTGGTTCGCAAATTCGCCACTCTCCCCAACTCTTGTAAACTCAACCTCGTCGAAAGTCTCCGTTCCAATCTCGCCGTGCTTCTTCCCAACGTCGATTCTCTCTCCAGGGCTTCCAATGCTCCTCCAGACGACGACGTTCCCATGCTGGTGGATCGCGTCGCTTCTCATCGTAACGCTTTTAAAATATACACCTTCTTCCTCCTTAACATTGTTCTGGCTGAAACCTCCAACAACAACGGGTCCAAGGTACGTGGGTGAGTGAGTATATTGATTTGGTGACAAAATATCAACCATTAAAACGGAAATTTAAATTTTAAAGCGTAATCCTTCAAATTCTTTCATGAAAAATCTAGCAGCAAAACATAATCTCTAAGAATGCAAATATCTCATTCTAGTCTTAACCACTGATATCGATCATAATCGTTGTATTTAGGAACTAGCTGTCTGCTAGAACTAACATATTCACATTGATTTTAGTAAGAGTAAACCTTATTTTTTGTCCCCAATATTTCTAATGTTAGTTTCTGGGTGAAAGAAACACAAACAAAGGTCTTTGGCATATGCTTTTATGGATCAATTTAATCCCCAACCTATGCTTTTGTTAGTCCTGATCAGCATAGAGTTGGTCAAGTATTTTAATTCATGTTTTTTAGAATAGGGATTAATATAAATAATCTTGTGAGTTGTTAAGATTAGGGATTAAAATCAGCGTTTAGTTGTTTGTTACTAATACTAAGACAGAAATTTTGTATTCTGAAAACTAGTGTGTCCATATTAGTCCCTTTTAAGGATCAGGATGCGATTTTCACTCTCAGGAATCACCAAACTTTTCAATGAGGAATATGGGAGTTTAGTTAAGTTCAAAATATTTTACATGGTAAAAAAGGTCTTTAGTTAGAAGCATGTTAACATGTTGTATTGCTATATCTCGGAATAATGGTTTCAGGTGGTGGCTCCAAGTGCCAGAAAGAAACAGGCAGTGAATTCATGGAATTGGGAGCCACAGAGAGCTCGCATTCTCAATCTTATTGCCAACTCTTTGGAGATAAACCTTGAATCACTTTTCGGTTCACCTAACCTCGATGAAGGTTACTTATCTTTCATCACAAAGTGAGTGGTCAGTTCATATTTTGTTCAGTTCAGTACCACTTTGTACTTTCTGATTTTTTTTTCCATTCACCTGTTGTAGAAACGCATTCTCCATGTTTGAGAACTTAACGCTCTTAAAAGACTCTGACACAAAAGACGCCCTCTGTCGCATAATTGGAGCCTGCTCTACCAAGTATCATTACATGGCACAGTCGTGTGCATCTATCATGCACCTTGTTCACAAGTATGATTTTGTTGTCACCCCAATGGCGGATGCAGTTGCTGGTGCCGAAAAAAAGTATGCAGATGGAAGCCTTGCCACCTCTCTTGTTAGGGAAATTGGAAGGACCAATCCAAAAGATTATGTGAAAGACACTGTTGGTGCTGAAAACGTGGGGCGGTTTCTGGTGGAGCTTGCTGACCGTCTTCCCAAGTTGATCTCCACTAACATTGGCATTCTCGTTCCTCACTTTGGTGGAGAGTCCTATAAGATTAGAAATGCTCTTGTTGGGGTGCTGGGGAAACTAATAGCTAAGGCATTTAAGGATGTGGAATGTGGTGAAGGGAGTTCTAAGTCCATTCGCTTGCGTACCAAGCAAGCTATGTTGGAAATTTTGCTTGAGCGTTGTAGAGATGTTTCAGCTTACACGAGGAGTAGAGTGCTTCAGGTGTGGGCTGAGTTATGTGAAGAATACGCAGTTTCGATTGGTTTGTGGAACGAAGTGGCGGAAGTTGCTGCTGGGAGATTGGAGGACAAGAGTGCAATGGTTAGAAAATCTGCTTTGAATTTATTAATCATGATGCTGCAACACAACCCGTTTGGTCCGCAGCTTCGAGTAGCATCATTTGAAGCAACGTTAGATCAATACAGAAAGAAGTTGAAAGAGCTTGAGCCTTCAGAAGATTCTGATTCTGAAAATTTGAATGGTAATGGGGAAGTGGAGGATTTGAATTTTGAAACTGTTGTGAAGGAGCGGCAAGAGAGCCTGACTGATACTTGCCTGTCCCAGGGAGAAGATGCAATCCCTTTGCAGAAGAGTAGTAGTGTGCCAGATGTTGGGAACTTAGAGCAGACTAGGGCCTTGGTTGCATCACTTGAGGCTGGATTGAGGTTCTCTAAATGCATAGGGGCCACAATGCCCACACTTGTCCAATTGATGGCATCATCTTCTGCTACCGATGTCGAAAACACAATTCTCTTGTTGATGAGGTGCAAGCAGTTTCAAATCGATGGCTCGGAGGAATGTCTCCGCAAGATGTTACCACTAGTAAGCAAGCCCTTTATAGTTGGAAAAGACTATGATTGATGTTGTTTCTTCAATGCGCTATGTACTCTTCATATGTGATTGTTGATTATGATTATTTCTTTCCGGCATCTGCTCTCGTTTGTAGGCGTTTTCCCAGGATAAATCCATCTATGAAGCAGTGGAGAATGCTTTCCATACAATATACATCAGGAAGAACCCAATGGAAACTGCCAATAATCTCTTGAGTCTTGCCACTGATTCCAATATAGGAGATCTAGCAGCTCTTGAGTTTATAGTTGGAGCTCTGGTCTCCAAGGGTGATATATCTTCCAGCACAGTATGTTTTCATGCATCGTCTTGAGTAGTATGCTGCACAAATCATCTTAATGCCTCAATATTTGACTTCAGGATGATATATTATAGCCTAGAAATACAATCTTTTTTACTGTCTAAGAAAAGATAAATGCACGGAGGTTGATAATTTTCAACTTTTATACTTCTATATCATATATATTTCTGGGGATTTGGAGACGAGATATTAAGAGTTTGGTCTATATCTGTACAAATATGACTGACTAGTGGTGACACTACATCCTAGTTATGTCAAATTTCAAATGTCAATCCATGCTTTAAAAGTTCAGTTGTTCTTTTCTAAGTATGTTAAAATGTTATATTTTCTAAGTATGTTAAAATGTCATAGACTTAAATGTTTCATGATAAGAAGGCTTTATGTTTTCTTTGTCAGTTTTTATGTCCATGCTCACAAATTTAAATATGATTTGGGATGAAATTGGCTCCTTTCCTGTTTGCGTATCATTTGATAATAATTAATAAACACTGCTCTTAAACGGACATGTTTTACACTGGGAAGTAGAACTCGACTTGTTAATGCTGACAATGAGCTATCGTCTAATATCTGAATTAGTATGGCAGCTGCCATTTATTTCCCCTATCAAATATTTTTTTTGCTGCCAGTATATCAAATTTGATTCTCATCATTGATATGATTTCCTCATCACATCTCTGCTATTGCAGATATCAGCGTTATGGGATTTCTTTTGCTTCAATGTCAGTGGAACCACTGCAGAGCAAAGCCGTGGCGCATTATCTGTCCTTTGCATGGTCGCAAAGACATCAACTGGTGTGCTTGGCTCACATTTACAGGACATCATTGATATTGGATTTGGTCGTTGGTCAAAAGTTGATCCTTTGCTAGCAAGGACAGCATGTCTTGCTATCCATAGACTGTCTGAAGATGACAAGAAAAAATTGTTGGCAAATAATAGTGTTCGAATATTTGGTATTCTAGAAAGTTTAATCACTGGTTTTTGGCTTCCAGCAAATATTTGGTATGCTGCTGCTGACCAAGCAATAACTGCCACATATGCCATACACCCTACTCCAGAAACCATAGCAGCTGACATTATAAAGAAATCTCTCAGTTTTCTCAATAATGATGACGATGGTAATGACTTTGACAGTAGTGACAGCAGGCCTATCACAGCTCAAGTAGCAAAACTAAGCAGATGTTTATTTGTCATAAGTCATATTGCCATGAATCAACTGGTATATATTGAATCCTGTGCCCGTAAAATTCAGAAGCAGAAACTTAAGAAAGAGAAAAAGGAAATTGAGAATCAGAGTGCAGAAAGTAATGGTACAGCATCAGCTGGTACACAGAAGGTGCAATCAGTGTTTTTTTTTATTATTGTTATGTCATCCTTGATAGCTTCAATTATCAGTTCTCAGCAACATATCTTCATCTTTTGCTGTCAAATCTGTATAAATTTGGCTTACTAATGTGCTGCAGGATAATGATATAAATGCTGAGTTAGGATTTGCTGCCTCTGAGGATGCAGCACTTGATGCTTTGTTCGAAAAAGCAGAAAAAGAAATAGTTTCTGGTGGTTCGAATGAAAAGAACTTGGTTGGTATCTGTGCAACCTTTTTGTCAAAGCTCTGTAGAAATTTTGGACTACTGCAGAAGGTGATTGCCTTGATATCCTTCACGAAACTTGAACTGTCTTGTACTATTCTATTCATAATTTGGTAGCTTTTTTGTTTTCTATATTTCTACTAAATCAATGCCTGTAACCGGCAGTTGCTATTGAAATGTGAAAATATAATATAATTTCTGTAGTTAAATAATGTCTTGCATAAAATTTTAAAACAATATGAAGAAGCTTTTTCTTTTTTGCCTTTATGTTTCCACAATTTATTAATTTTTTGTTTGATAAAAAGGAATAACTTCTTCCATTTATTCAGTATCCAGAATTACAGGCATCTGCAATGCTTGCTTTGTGTCGATTGATGATTATTGATGCAGATTTTTGGTTAGTTCTTTGTTAACTCTTTACCTCGTATCCCTCATTCCTGTTCCAACTTTATGGCCTTAGAATGAAATGATAATATTCTAATAAGTTAATTGCTTTCAGTGAAGCAAATCTCCAGCTTCTCTTCACAGTTGTGGAAAATGCACATTCAGAAATTGTCCGTTCTAACTGCACTATTGCACTAGGAGATTTAGCAGTACGGTTTCCCAATCTTTTAGAACCATGGACAGAAAACATGTATGCACGCCTAAAAGATCCTTGTGTATCTGTTAGAAAGAATGCTGTTCTGGTTCTTTCACATCTCATACTAAATGACATGATGAAGGTAGAGGACACTGAAGTTTTTAATTTTTTTTTTTCAATTCTGCAATGGTTTAGACAATAATGTAATCATTTCTTCATCAGGTGAAAGGGTACATTAATGAAATGGCTGTAAGATTAGAAGATGAAGATGAGAGAATTTCAAATCTGGCTAAGCTATTTTTTGTTGAACTTTCCAAGAAAGGTATTTACTTTGAATTTAATTTTCTCTTTTGTAGAAGTGTCTGCTATTATTCTCGATATTACATTTTAAAAGGGAGAAAGTAGTTTAATATAGCCTTCTGGCATTGTAACAGGAAACAATCCAATATATAATTTGCTTCCGGATATACTTGGCAAATTGTCCAAGCAGAACCTGAGCAAAGATTCTTTCTGCAACATCATGCAATTTTTAATTGCTTCCATCAAGAAGGTATATGTTATCTCAATGTTGAAGTTGTTCTATATTTATTCTGATTGCCATCCTCACTTTAGTTTCTTTAAGTACTCCAGGACAGACAAATGGAAGCTCTGGTGGAAAAGCTATGCAATCGGTTTAGTGGTGTTACAGGTACTCTTTTTTTCCTTTGAAAATTTTTAAATACTCTTTATAAGCAGTTCTCTGCTGTAGCTTGTCAGCCATTAAACAAACAATCGCACAAGTTAATGCTTAAAATTGTCTAAACCATTGTTTTATGTGATAGTAACTTCCTTGAGGGTATATTATTCTAATATAACAATTTTTTCAGATCAAGAACCACTATCATTAGGTTTGCTTGAAATTCTGATCAACCTGGTATCAGTTGAATATATGTAGGGGTGTTGAATATTTGCTTCCAATTTCTCGTTTGACCAGCTATTAAGTTAAATCATGAGTTTTTATAGTCTCTCTTCCCTCCATCTTTCATTGTGATTGCGATGGCGTTTGAAATCAATTACAAAACCAAGAGAAATTAATTATTTTAGCTTACTGCTCATAGTGATCAGTTGTGACTTTATTTCTCTGCAGATGTCAGACAATGGGAATATATATCTTATTGTCTCTCTCAGCTATCTTTTACTGAAAAAGGGATGAAAAAACTCATAGAGTTATTTAAGACATACGAACATGTCTTGTCAGAGGATTCTGTTATGGATCATTTCAGGAACATATTAAACAAGGTATTGATGTTTTTGCTGCTCTTGCGTGTTTTTTTGTGAAAATGGCTGAGGCTTTTTGTTGTTTAATTTAAATTGAAATCAGGGCAAGAAGTTTGCAAAACTTGAACTTAAGTCTTGCATTGAGGAGTTTGAGGATAAGCTGAATAAGTTCCACATGGAGAAAAAGGAACAGGAAGTTACTGCTCGAAATGCCCAAATTCATCAACAGAAGATTAGCAGCAGGGAATGTTCTAATGGGGCTCAAAATTCTGAAGATCACTCAGAATCTGCTACTGCTTCAGGTTAACCTTTTAAACTTTAAAATGTTCAGGTTTTATACTTCTGCTCTCTTCCTAATGAGTAATGACCCAGTAATATTAGTACATTGTAGTAATAGTAATCATTGCCCACGAATGCATTTTAGATATAAGTCTTGATTTTCAGTTTGACAATTGCCACTCGTAATATATCTACTCTTCTGTTCTGCTTTACGCTCCTGTTTCTACTTTACTCTTTTACCACTTCTAATTTGATTTGACAGCATGAAAAGTATGATATTTCAAACTGAAAATAATTGTAATAGACACGGGTCAAGGGAAGAGTTGTGGTGTTTTGGTAAACTGCTATTATCTAGTATTTGCAATGGTGCTGACTTTTACAAACCGAGAACAAACCAAAAAGGAAATAGTTAGTATTCGACCAGAGTACTTGCTAATGCTATCCAATCGAAAGTTCAAAATGATAAGTCCAATCCTCTCTTGCACATAATTTGTCTGTTTTTTGTAACTTCTTTCTGTCGTCTTGGGGTTGGGTTTGTGGTATTCCCATCCCATCAAAGGATTTCAACAATGTATAAATGCACTCCTACATAGAAATGCGTGCAAGTAAAAATTGCCCTGGATGTCACATCAAACAAGACACTAAGAACTTTTCACATGTGATGATAAATCTTCTAAATATGGAATGAAGCCAACCATTAAGGATGTATTGCCGTGCCACTCCACTGACAAGTTGGCAAAGAGGATGAACGTGTAAACACTAAACATATCTACATGATTTTACTGCATAAATAATCTATTCGGGAAAAATATGATGTTGAGGAATTTTATTTTGTCATATAACTTCTTTCTTTGGATGAGCTTCTTGTGAATTTTGTGGTTAACTCTTTTTGCCGATAATCTTGGGTTTTCTGCAGATGAAACAGAAGGTGAAGTGATTGATGCACGTACTGAAGAGCCAAATACATTGTCTTTGAATGGTAAATCAAAATCTAAACTTGTGTCAGAAGCATATTCTGGTTCGTCAAGTGAGTTGACTGAGTTGGATCAAGGGGATATTGAAGTCCAATCACCCACGGTTAAGACGAGAGGTTAGTTTAAGCACTTAACGCAGCTTTTGCGAATCTGGTTTATTCCATTGTTATAATTAACAAGTGGCTGCCTATTATAGGAGCTCAACGGTCCAAAGCTAAGAAAAGCAACGTGAAAGATGGAAATGGTGATATCTCTGTCACCAAAAGAAGAGCTCTTAGGTCAAGGAGGTATGCCTCGCTGGATAAAAGGTTAAGCACTTATATATCTTCGGTTTGCATTTACTCAAATCTTGTTATTCATTTACCTTGTATCCTCATGCAGGTAGATACTCTAGGACATGTATCGATGGAAAGATAGAGTTTGATACTGTATTTGTTATGGTTGTTGATGCAATGCCTACTTATATTGGAAATGGAATCTGGAAGACCTACTAAGCAGCTGCTGAAAGTGAAATGACTGCATTATCAATGTTTGGCGGTGGAGCACTTATCGGAGTTTGCATAAATGAAAATTGAGTGATTTTTTACTTTGTATAGTGTATGCCCTTCCCTTCTGTCGTCCCTTAAAATAGCTATTGGGAATCAATTTTTAAAACATTAAATTGTACTTAAAAGAAAAAATGAGGCTTCGGGAAATCCTCCTATATGCATATATTTCGTTGTGGATTCTAGTGGCAGGCTGACTTGGTAAATATCAATTAGACATTGCATGCTGTTTTCCAATATCAATTTCTAAGTGTTTAGTGCTAATCGAGGAGACAATTCAAGGATGTGCTGTCTGACAGGCCATTTTATCCAAGCAACTCTTGTAGTACAGTACCTCTTACTTCATACAATAACTATTTTCAATTTCATAATTTTAATGAAAGAAAAACATACTCCTTTATTACTCAATTATTTCCATAATAAGGACCTTGACAAAATACACTATTTTTTAATTTCTTTAACTAAAATTAGATTTTAATGCCATCAAGCAAATTGGATTTCCCAATCCCCCCAGCAATTTTCGGAGCATCAAGCAACCATATTTCATATCAAAAACATGGTTAGCGTAGTTCTCTTACGAAGGTTGAAATTGCAGACGGTATTTTATATGGGTACTAGACGGTATTTCATAGAAGGCTGCAGAGTAACAAACTTTTAGCCAGCGTATTGGCCCTAGGCAAATTATATGCACTAGAAAAAAGATAGGTAATTTCTTTTTGCGTCTACTAGTTACCAATCTGTATGTTCCCCAGAGCACATCCTGCTGTGTTGTTTCTCAATTTACACTGAAATTAACTCAGTCCAGTCTGGGGTGTTTGCTAGTTTTAAATTTTTGATGTTTTAAAAATTAAAATCAAATTTGTATAACCCAACTAAGAATCAATAACCATTTTTTTGTAATTTTAAAAAAAATGAAAATGATTTTAAAAATGGGAGCCATTAATTTTTGTTTTTCACATTGCATCGTGGATTCTTTCTACAGAGTAACACAAACAATCCAAAAAACCCTGCACATTGAAAGCAGCTTCCTCATTAGGACTCATATTTCATCATCTTCAAAGGGATCTCGTTCGGGGTAGTCACCAACCTGTAAAGGATTTGTAGACATAAAAAATCTGAGATTTTTCGGACAAACGTTATCAAATCTAAAATTAAAGATATTTTATGCCACTAATGATAAATAGAACCTATTAATATGTTGCTTTTTTCCTCTTTTTCTTTCATTTCATCATATGGCCAGGATGTAAATTCCACTTACAGAGGCAATTAAATACAATTGCTAGATTGCAAAAGAAGCCTCAACCATAGAATCAGTTTTACACTGCAGCAAATAGGCGTGGTTGGCTGGTTACACGATCAACACCATTTCTTGAACGAATGAAAGCTTAGTTCACACCATTAGAAACTACCTAATTGATATTAAAACTGAGATTAAGGACCACTCCGAACAACTGATATCTAGTTCACTTTGAAAGTTTAACTGCCACTATCGTTTCCCTAAAAGCAAGATTGACCACTATCGTTAGACTCTATTCCACATCAAATTTTATTTTGAAAAAACAAGTTTGTGGGAAGGTTTGATCACCCAATGCAAGGATATTAACTGCACCACAAAACCCATTCTTTCTCTTCTATGTTATCCATACAAAATTACAAATTGACCTAGAAGTTATAAAAATGAGACAAAATCTAAAGGAAGGACAGAAGCCTACAAAAATTTTGACCTAGCAATATATTTGAGTTCATTCAAGCATTAAATCTGAAGTCAAAACTAATAGCATCCTATTCAATAACCATTATGGTTACAAGGGTAAAAACTTCAAATTTTCCAAAAGCTTCATTGCTCAAAGACGTATCCAAATCACCAATGTTTTGAAAACTAGTTTAGTTAAAGAATCGTGAAAGGAAGTGATAAATGGTCAAAGGACCAAACCACAACACACAATGAGTAATTGTTTATGAAGGGGGTAGGGGTGGAGAAAGGGAATATAATCGACACCGCCAGTGTGTTCAAAGGTCGCCGATCGGCCTCTCCGTCACGAGCCACCTCTAGCCAGTCTTTCACGCGCGGCTTTTGTCTGAGCAGCTCGCCGGCACGTGGGGTCCACGCGCCACCCTCCAGGATTCCGTTCGCGACGCCGTTTGTTCCGTTGGACTCGTCGGCCCTTCCTCTTCCCGTTTTGACCCTTTTCAGGTTGTGGGTCACGCTTTCGATGGTCTGTTGGTGGTCATTTTGGTTGCTGTCTCATTGGTCTGTTGGTGGTTGTTTGGTTGTTGTCTGTTTGTCGGTTGCTGTTAGATACAGTTGCTGTTCTTCATCTTTTTCTCTATATGGCAGAGATTCCCAAGGTTGACACATCTCCTAAGGAGGATCCAAAAACTAAATCTTCCAAAAGGGGGTTGGTCTCTTTTGCATTTTCTGGTTCACCTGTTATCACTTCTGAGAAGCTAAATGGTAAAAACTATTTGGACTGGTCCACTGCGTTTGAGGTGTGGTTTTTAGGCCAGGGTCTTTATGATCATCTTATTAAGAAGGCTTTCGAGGTAGATAAAGGGGTGAGTGATGAATGGCAGCAAGCAGATTATCAACTTGTATCTGTATTATGGCAGTCCATTGAGCCCAAATTAATGGTGCATTTTCGTCCATACAAGACATGCTATGATGTTTGGAAGAAAGCCCGAAATGTCTATGCCAATGACATCCAGAGATTGTATAAGTCTATTCGTGGTTTGGCAACACTTCAGTTGGTTGATAATGATTTTCAGTCATATTTGAATCATGCTCAATCCATTATTGATGAGTTGAAGCTAATGCTGGTTAGTGATGATCTTCAGAAAGTGTTAAGCAAGCTTGATAATATGTTCATGGTGTTTATTCTTCATGGCCTTGACAAGGACTACAAATCTGTTCGAGATCAGATTTTGACAAATCCTACCATTCCTATGGTGGAAGAGCTTATAGATCGTTTGATTCAGGTTCCTTCACCAGAGGCAGAATCTCAAACAACATCTGAGTCCTCTGCTTTTATCTCCAGTACGACTGAACGTGGAGGTCGAGGACGTGGTCGTGGTAAAGGGGGTAGAGGAAACCTCCATTGCACCTACTGTCAGAGAGATGGACATACACGGGACAGGTGTTATTCTTTGCATGGCTTTCCAAGCAAGACAACTAATGTTGCTCAATCTCTGACTTCGGAGCCCAAGATTGAATCTGAGAGTAATCATCCAATCTCATTATCTGCCGATGATTATAAAGAGTACCTTCAACTGAAGGCAGCCCAATAAGCCTCTTCCTCAGTCACTGTTGCTCACACCGGTAACTCTACAGTCTGTCTCTCTCATTCTACACCTATTGGACCTTGGGTTTTGGATTCCGGTGCTTCTGATCACCTAACTAGTAATGCCTCCTTTTTCCCTAATTTATCATCACATAAAACTCCACATAATATGACCCTTGCAAATGGGTCAAAAGTCCAAGCCACCAGTATTGGCCAAATATCACCTCTTCCCTCACTACCATTAAAATCAGTTTTACTAGTTCCTAGATGTCCCTTCAATTTAATTTCTATAAGCAAGTTGACTCGATCACTAAACTGTGCCATAACCTTCACTTCTGATTCTTTCTTGATACAGGACCAGAGTACGGGACGGACGATTGGAGCCGGATCTGAATCACATTGTCTCTACTACCTTCAGTCTTCCACTTCTACCATATGTGCATCTATTGAGTCTCCTGGTTTAATCCATCGTCGTCTTGGTCATCCCAGCTTGAATAAATTGAAGAAAATGGTACCTCATCTCTCACAGTTGGAGTCCTTAAGAGTGTGAGTCGTGTCAACTAGGAAAGCATGTTAGAGCTTCTTTTCCTAGTAGTATTAATAGTCGAGCTGTCTCCTTTTGATATCATTCATTCTGATGTTTGGGGTCCTAGTCATGTTCCTTCTATTTTAGGGCATAGGTATTATGTCACCTTCATTGATGATTTTTCCAGATGCATGTTAGAATTAGTCACATGTTTTAAATTAGTAACAGCTAAATAATAATTAGCTGTCAATCCCTAATTAGTTTCTAATTAGGATTAGATTTAGCAATCATGTTCTTATGTATTTATTACACACATATTATAAATACAACATGTGTGGTCTGAGTAAGACACACAGAAACACACAGAAATTCAAATTCAACATGGTATCAGAGCGGTACCATCCACCGTGACCTGTTTCATCACTTTTCCGCTGCCGAGTTCCCAAGTATGGAACTTTGTTCAGATTCAAACCCTCTTCAGCCATTGACACCATTGTCTAGTGCCATCAGTCGCTCTCCTCCGCCGTGTAGTCTTTTCCGGCTTGTTTTCGACATTTTCTAGACGTTTTCCCGCTATCTTCAGCTGCTGCCGCCGCCGGAGACGGCAACGATTCCGACCAGCGACCACACCGCTGGAGTCGCCCCTCTAAGACGAATCCAACGCTGCCAGAACCGCCTCGGACGGCGTTCTGACGCGCTCACACGCGCCCTAGCTTTGCCGGCGCATTTTTTCTGTTGCCAGACGCCGTCTGCCACGCGTGGCGGCGAGTCCGGCCACCTTTCTAGCGGATCTCACCGCCGCCGAACTCGCCCTTCCGTCCTCTCTCCCGATCTGGGCATCGTTTGTCTGGTTCATGTCCGGTACTTGGGTCCTTTCTATTTTGGATGCATTTTTCTCTCCTATTTGCTATTACCCATGATTTTTCAAAATCTAGAAATGTATCTCGAGGCTACCCAGAGCAATCTTCCTGGCCTCGTGGCTATCCCGGAGCAATCTTCTTGGCCCCGTGGCTATCCCAGAGCAGTCTTCCTAGCCCGTGGCTTTCCCAGTGCAATCTATCTGGCCCCACGGCTTCCCAGTGCAATCTACCTGGCCCCACGGCTTCCCAGTGCAATCTACCTGCCCCCACGACTTCCCAGTGCAATTTACCTAGCTCCACGACTGTCTAGTGCACTCAATCTGGGCCCTTGATTTATTAACTTCACTTTTGTTAACATGGGTATATTTGTAACAAGCTTAAAGCTTAGTAAGCTTTAGCTTGAGGGGGAGTGTTAGAATTAGTCACATGTTTTAAATTAGTAACAGCTAAATAATAATTAGCTGTCAATCCCTAATTAGTTGCTAATTAGGATTAGATTTAGCAATCATGTTCTTATGTATTTATTGCATACATATTATAAATACAGCATGTGTGGTCTGAGTAAGACACACAGAAACACAGAATTTCAAATTCAACAATGTACTTGGATCTTTTTAATGAAAAATCGTTGAGTTATTCACAATTTTCCAAAATTTCTACTCAGAAATAAAAACTCAGTTTGGCAAAGTAATTCGTATTCTACGAAGTAACAATGCTAAAGAATACTTCTCTGATTGCTTCACTTCCTTTATGAATTCCCACGGCATTCAACATCAATCTAGTTGTCCTCATACACCTCAACAAAATGGTGTACCCGAGCGAAAACATAGACATATTGTGGACACTGCTCACACTCTTTAATTGAATGCTAATGCTCCTCCAAATTTGTGGGGCCATGCTGTCCTTATTGCAAGATATTTAATAAATCGGATGCCATCCTCTGTTTTGAATGATCAGGTTCCTCATCCCCTATTATACCCGTTGGATCCTCTTTACTCCGTTCTCCCTCATGTCTTTGGTTGTACTTGCTTTGTCCATGATCTTTCCCTAGGTTGTGATAAGTTGTCTGCTCGTGCTATCAAATGTGTGTTCTTAGGATACTCTCATGTCCAAAAGGGGTACCATTGTCACTCTCCCGCTACACATCGGTTCTACACCAGTGCAGATGTCACCTTCTTTGAAGACACACCATATTTCATTGCCTCAGATGTCTCTCCAATTGACTCCGATCTCAATTTTCAGGTATTGCCTATTCCTCATTTTGATTTTGTTGTGTCTACACCTGATACTTTAGAGGCACCTGAGCCTCCACCAGAGTCTTCCCCTGGTGAGATTCCTCCCACACTGCCAAAGTTTGGTCGCCCCCCACACCGATTTGGGGTAACTTATGAGTGTCAGTCACATCCTATTGTTCCTCCTCCCATTGGGCCGTGTGATTCAGCCCCTGCTCCAGTCTTTTCACCTAATCCGGCTCCACCTGTCTCCGTTGACTTGCCCATTGCTCTTCGTAAAGGGAAATGTTCTACTTGTAATCCTCATCCTATTTATAACTTTCTCTCATATCATCATTTGTCTCCTACCTATTATGCTTTTGTCTCTACTATTTCCTCTATTAACATTCCCAAGACATTACAGGAGGCCTTAACCCATCCAGAATGACGACAAGCTATGATTGATGAGATGACAGCCTTAGACTCTAACCATAACTTGCGCACTTGTCCCACCTCCGCCTGGCAAATCCGTTGTTGGTTGTCGGTGGGTCTTTAATGTTAAAGTGGGCCCTGATGGACAAGTGGATCGATTGAAAGTCCGTCTTGTGGCTAAGGGATACACATAGGTGTATGGTTTGGATTACAGTGACACTTTCTCTCCAGTTGCGAAGATGGCCTCGGTCCGCCTATTATTGGCCATGGATGCTATGAGGCATTGACCCTCATTTCAATTAGATATAAAAAATGCTTTCTTACATGGTGATTTGGAGGAGGAGATCTATATGGAGCACCCCCCCCCCCCCGAGTTTGTTGCTCAGGGGGAGTCTGGTCTTGTGTGTAAATTACGGAAGTCCTTATATGGCCTCAAACAATCACCTCGAGCTTGGTTTGGTCGGTTTAGCAAAGTTATACAGGAGTTTGGAATGATCCCCTGCGAGGCAGACCACTCTGTTTTCTTTAAATGCTCACTGACACATAAATATATCTATCTTGTGGTTTATGTAGATGATATTGTAATTACAGGTGATGATCAGGAGGGCATCAAGGCTTTAAAGCAGCATTTATTTAAGCACTTTCAAACTAAGTATTTAGGTCCTCTGTGCTATTTCCTTGGGATTGAGATTGCTCAGTCAAGGTCCGGTATTGCTATTTCTCAGAGAAAATATACTCTTGACATTCTGGAAGAGGCCGGAGATTGTAAGCCAGTTGACACCCCCATGGATCCCAATGTGAAGCTTCTACCTAACCAGGGGGAGCCCTATTCTGACCCAGGGAGGTATCGCAAACTAGTGGGAAAATTGAATTATCTCACCATGACCAGACCTAATTTATCCTTTCCTGTCAGTGTTGTAAGTCAGTTCCTTAACTTCCCTTGTGAGAGTCATTGGCATGCAGTTGTTCGGATCCTTAGATATATCAAAGGATCACCTGGAAAGTGACTTGTTTACAGTGATAGAGGACATACAAATATTGTTGGATACTCCGATGCAGATTGGGCAGGTGATGCACGTGATAGACGGTCAACAACAGGTTACTGTGTTTTCTTGGGTGGTAATCTTGTTTCTTGGAAGAGTAAAAAGCAAAGTGTTGTTGCAAGATCAAGCACAGAAGCGGAGTATCGTGCAATGGCTCACACCACATGTGAGCTCTTGTGGCTAAAGTTTTTAATTCAAGAGTTGCAATTTTGCAAGGTTGGTCATATGGAACTAATGTGTGATAACCAGTCAGCCTTATACCTCTCCTCTAATCCAGTTTTTCATGAGAGGACAAAGCATATAGAGGTTGATTGTCACTTCATCAGAGAAAAGATCCTCTCCGGTGTCATCAAGACTTCCTCAGTTTGCTCCAAGGATCAACTTGCAGATATCTTTACTAAATCTTTGCGGGGTCCTAGGATAACATATATATGTGACAAGCTGGATGCATGTGATATGTATGCTCCATCTTGAGGGGGAGTGTTGAGATATTCTGTTAATATTCTGTTAGATATAATTCAGATATGTTAGTTTATTCTGTGTATATATTGTTGTAATTGATCAATAATAATGATCAGAAATACAGTCAGTATTTTCAAGTGTTTCCACTAATGGAAACATAGAAAATATCACCTATGCTATATATCAAGGGAAAAAAATCATGGCTGGAGGCAAAACAGACATCTACCAAAAAATAAGTCAGCTGATGGGAATAAAGCTATGTCAAATTATAATATGCTTTTGCTTGTGCACATTGGAAGAAAAAAGCAGCATGAGACAGCATTTGATTTGGGACCAGAATAGGCAACTAGGCATTTGGATTCAATTTGGCAAAAAGCTCATGACCTTTGAGATGGGGTTTACCTAACAGATGTTGAGGGATTGGGCAGCTTTCCTCCATTTGATTTTTTCTGTTTTGTTTTAAGGAGGATTCATTATCCTCCAATTTTTCTTTTTGCAACTTTTTGTGTTAATTGATTGTCTTTTATCAGGAAAAAAAAACTGAAGCACTATGAACAATAAAAGTATCCCGATATTAAATGACTATGTGGTATATAACAAACCTTCACTTTCTCCGGCCTAACTATTCCACCGTGAGATGGAGGGCATTCAAAGTAGCGTACTCCTTTCACCCTGTAAAATAACCAAGGGAAATTCTAAGATAACAGTAGGCATAATATGAAGTTTCTAAATGTAAAAAAGTACATAATAATTATAGGAAACTTAAGATGATTAGTAAGGAGTTTACTGATTTGCATATCATATATGAAGATAGCAATTTTACTTACAAGCCATCGTGTTTGCCCAAGGGTTCATCATATTGTACTCCAACCCAGAAACCAGGACCCAGTGATTCTGCCCGACCAACAAATTTTACAACACCCCTTTTTCCCCCAGGTTCAACTTCACACCTGGATCCCACCTTAATATTTTGCAAATTGGAGAGTAGAGAAACAACACAAATTCAAAAATATTTAATTCATTAAAAGTTAAAAAACTAGATGATATGATAGACATTACAATAATATAAAAAGAAAATATATAATATACTCTTTTCAACAGCACAAAACTGCAAATACACATGAATCACAATTAGGACAACCAAAGAAAAACACATGATTTAAGCATCCAAAAAATAGGTACCCTTCATAATTCATTTAAATATACAAGTAACAGCCAACTGCTAGAAAAAAATATCATATCATTACTTAGTACCCATTTGTTATATGACTAGCTATTGATACTTGATATAAATTGTAACACTTACAAAACATTATATCCAGGCATAGAACTAACAGCTAAAAACATTTCAATTCATATTGGCTATTTGGTTACATATGCCTTCCTTAATTTGTCTGGTTAGTCACATAGGTTAACATGTTCACCCTCCTCCAAACCTTTCTTCTTTTCATTTGAGTCATCCATCGCAATTCCACCTCCCCACTCTTTTTTCTCTTTAGTTTGTATTTAAAACCAGTTTCAATTGAACTGCAAACTAACCAAATTCTTTTTTCTTTTCTTTCACTATTCAAGGGAAAAAAGGTGAAAATGAAAAACTCAATACGAATAAGAAATGATGTTATAATAAAGTTTCCTAATCAGTTTTTTATTTATTTACTCTTAGATTTTGGACCGGGCTAACTCAACCCCAAAAGCCAGCTTATAAGGCAAGGACTGCCCAAGACTTGTATATTATTATTTGGCCTTATCTCTAGTCAATATGGGACTCTCCAACACACCCATCTCACGCCTAGGGCTGGATATCTAAAGCGTGGACATCTACGAGTGGGGGCCCAATAACATATCCAAGGATAGGCTCTGATACCATCCACTAATAAAGGAAATATAATATGTACAAAATAAGGAAACATAGATCTGTACAGAATAAAGAAATACAACTATACAAATCAGCACCTAATGCTAGAGGTGTTCACGGGTCGGTTTGGATCGGCTTTGGTGGAAAAACAAATTTGAAACAAACAAAAGTGTTTGGTTCGGATTTCCTCATTCTTTCGGCATTGACGTGAACCAAACCGAACCATTCAAGAACGGGTTGGTTCGGTTCGGTTCAATCGGATCAGAAACTCAAAGTAGCAGACTCACGGTGGAATAGGGAGTGGACGTAGATGCTGGAACAGTGAACACCAATGGAAGCAAACTTGCGGTGGTCGCAGATTCGCGGTGGATAGTGACCGCGATCTGCAGTGTGGTGGTTGCACGCAGGTGTAGTGAGGCGGTGCTTTGCTGTTGGGTGACAGATTTGTGGTGGTCGCGCGCCAGAATGAGAACGCAGTAGGACGGCGGAAGCCTGCAGGAATGAAGACTAAAGAAGACTATAACACAGTAGGAAGGCGGCAGGAAAGACTGAAGAAGAAGAGAACGCAGAGAAGAAAATGAACCCTAATTGTCTAATTGACGCAAAACATGTACAGTTTTTTAATTTTTTAGTGTTTTTTAAATTTTTTATTTAATCATATATACATATATATAGGTGTTCGGTTTGGGTAACAGGTTCAGATTTCTCAACCCGTTGCCCGTACCAATAGTCATCGGTTCTAATTGGTTCGGTTCGAGTCCAACCTGAATGAGTAAAAAAAAAACTGAACCAATTAGAACGGTTTGGTTTGGTTCGTCGGGTCGATCGGAACCAATGAACACCCCTACCTAATGCAGTTTCCTTGTTTCTCTTAATACAGTTTCCTAATTTCCCTAAATAGGAGATATTTTTTAACATTTACATTATTAGATTTAATGGGGAGGAGACAACTAATCAAGATGCAAGGGGATAATTCAACATTTACCTAGGCAGAACCATACTAGCAGTGACTTCTCTTGGCTGAGATTCATCCTAGGCCCTCACTACCGACACGTGTCTCAAATGCTTATACCCACTAAGAACCATACAGGTACTTAATTGGCAGCAATTTATACCAGATGTCTATCTGTGGTATTCTTCCAGCTGTCTAGCAGCATTGTCTTAGGCTGTACATTATTCTTGAAACACACTATTTCATTAATAGAAGTAAAAAAAAAAAAAGAAGAAGAAGGGTCAGATTTCTTTTATAGCTTCTCTTATGCAAGAAGCATCACAATCTCCCCCTTTGTTTCGAAAGTTGTTGCGCCCCCACTTCTATCTTGTTCCTCTTTGTTTTTCTGTTGTTAGTAAACCACCAATTAAGAAAGTTTATAGTAGGAAGAGGAAGAGTGGTAACAGAAACAGAATTAATAACAATGAGGAAGAGTGGTAACAGAAACAAGATTAATAATAGTAATTGTCCGGTGGACAATTAATTGAGATAGTGGGGGGCCAAGAATTAATAGGGAAAATGTAGAGGTTGTAACTATCAAGAAGATAGTAAATTGTAATAAGGAGGCGGTGGTATAAATAGGAAGGAAGGAGAGTTAGTGGAGACTTCCGATTTGTATTTGGAAAATATTGTGGTAGGAGAGTCCAGGTCTCTCAAATACCTGGGGGGATATTTTCTGTTTTCTGTTTAGCATCTCTAATTCAGTTCTTATATCAATCTGATATTGAGCTAGAGTCAGGGGTCTATTTTCAATAAATTTTCCAGCTTTTCTTATTTATTCTGAACCAGTTCTATCAACTGGTGTCAGAGCTCCCAAAGTCCAGGGAGTTTTGTTGGTTCATGGTCCGCACAAGAATGGAGGGACGGCTAGAATCTTTGGAGAAAGGTTTTGAATCATGGAGAAAGGAGATGGAGGCAGAAAGGGAATTACAAGAAACACGCAGAGAGCTTCAAGAAGCAAGGCTCAAGAAGATTGAAGACCTCTTGGGGAGCCTCACTCAATCTATCAACAAAGGCACAATGGGTGGAGCTTCTTCGGGGGTGTCAGAAAATGAGGACCTCAGTAGTGGGTCAGGGGGGAGAGCATTAAGTGAACACCATGAGGAGCCCTGGAGGAGGATGGAGATTCCCTTATATTCAGGGGATGATGCATATGGGTGGGTGAATCGTTTGGAAAGATATTTCCAAATTAAAGGTGTAACAGAAGAGGGGAAATTACAAGCGACAATGGTGGCCATGGAAGGAAGAGCTTTAGGTTGGTTTCAATGGTGGGAATCATGCACATCAAACCCATCATGGGAGGGCTTCAAAACAACCGTCATTAGAAGGTTTCAACCTTCAATGATGCAAAATCCCTTTGAATTGCTTTTGGGATTGAAGCAAACAACTACCATGGAAGATTTTAGAGAGAAGTTTGAGTTGTATGCAGGACCATTGAGAGGTACAGATCAAGAATACCTCAAGGGTATCTTCTTGAATGG
Source organism: Sesbania bispinosa (assembly GCA_026901365.1). Lineage (NCBI taxonomy): Eukaryota > Viridiplantae > Streptophyta > Magnoliopsida > Fabales > Fabaceae > Sesbania > Sesbania bispinosa. The sequence continues at coordinate 427,422 of QLOH01000044.1, forward strand.
GTTAAGGGAGGAAGTGAAGGCAGAATTGAAATTGCATCCAGCAGGGACGTTGGCAGAATTGATGAGGGATTGATGAGAAGAATCAACCACTTGTCAGAGGAGGATGAAATACACCAACCAGAAGTGGGAATTCTTATAAAAATTTCCCATTTTCTAGAACAATATCGGTGGAAACAGGGTCCAAGGTGAATTCTCAAGGAGTTTCACAATCAAATGTTTCAGTCACTGGATCTGCAACTAACAGAAACAGTGGCTCTAGTGGATCATTTCGAAATAGAGGTGGCGGGTTCAAAAGGTTGACAGAAGCTGAATTACAAGAGAAGGTGAAAAAGGGGTTGTGTTTCAGATGTGATGAAAAATATGGGCTTGACCATATTCGCAAAAACAAACAGTTTCAAGTGATGTTATTAGAGACAGAAGATTGAATGTGCGGAGGAACATCTGGAAGGAAATAAACCCCTGCAATTATCTTTGCACAGTATGGTGGGTCTCACCATTAAAAGATCTCTGAAGTTGTGGGGAATGATTAAAGAAAGGAGGGTGAATGTGTTGGTGGATTCGGAGCTTCACACAATTTCATATCTACAAAGTTGGTGCAAGAGATGGGGTTGCCGGTAGAGGAGACACCTCTCTATTTCGTGGAGGTAGGTGATGGGCATAAAATCCAATGCAAAGGGGTTTGTAAATGACTGGTTCTGCAGGTACAAGGCCTTGAAATTCAACAAGATTTTTTCTTGTTTGCCTTAGGAGGTGCAGACTTAGTAATTGGCCTAAATTGGTTAGTAAGTTTGGGGGAGATTCAAGCAGATATTCAAGAATTAGTGTTGAAAATTGATGTTGGTGGAACATTGAAGGTTTTGAAGGGGGAACCAGCACTTTCCAGAGCTGCTGCATCTTTCAAATCACTAACCAAAGCCCTTCGAGATGAGGGACAAGGGTTCTTAGTGGAGTACAAAGCAGTGACAGAAGTATTGACGGAGTTTGAGGAGATTTTCAAGGATCCGCCGGGCTTGCCACCTCACAGAAGACATGATCATGCTATTAGACTCTAGGAGGGGGCAGCTATTCCTAACCTCAGGCCATATAAGTACCCTCATTATCAAAAATCTGAAATAGAAAAATTATTAGATGAAATGCTGCAAGCTAGAATCATTATGCCAAGCATCACCCTATTCAAGTCCCATAATTCTGGTTAAAATTAAGGATGGAAGGTGGCGTTTTTGTGTGGACTATAGAGCCTTAAATAAAATTACAATTCTCGACAAGTTTCCTATTCCTGTTATTGAAGAGTTATTGGATGGAGTTGGGAGGTGCAAAGATTTTTTCCAAGCTGGATTTGAAATCTGGTTATCACCAGATCAGAATGAAAGAAGATGACATACAGAAAACTACATTTAGGACACACGAAGGGCATTATGAATTTCTGGTTATGTCTTTTGGTTTAACCAGCGCCCCTTCCATCTTTCAGTCATTTCTAAGGAGATTCGTCCTGGTTTTGTTTGATGATATATTAATATATAGTCAAAGTGAAGAGGAGCACTTGCTACATCTACGAGCAGTCTTACAGGTATAACACATTCAAATTTAAGGTTATTTTTTCCATTTGAAGCTTCCAAAATTACTGCTTGGAGAAGTTTTGGCCTTGCCTTGTATGCCTCTACTAATAGCTTAAGTTTTGGAGACAATTGGTCCTTGATATTTTAAACTTAAGCGTTAGATTGAGGACGATAGTAGAATTTAATATTTCTATTACGTTAGGAGTTTATTATGTTAGTAGTCTTATTGGGGGTAGGTTTGTACTAGTTGTACTACATCAGCACATAATTAAATTATTAGTATAAATAAGAAAAAGAATATTAGGTTAGTGTTATACTTTCAACAACTATTCAATTTTGCTCCTTTTCCACCTAAACCTTATGCTTTCAACAACTATACTAAAAAGAAAACTGTACAACAATTACAATCATTAGTAAATAGAGAAAACTGCACAACAATTAAATTATACATAATAACTGACAAACCTTAATATTAACACATAGGTCTTCCATGTAGTTGTCTGGTATCTGTGCAATGAATGCCAAATCAATGAGTGTTCATTACCCAACAGCCAGCTCATGGGCCCATTTCAAGTACTAAACATGAGAAACTCTAACATAGCCAATGATTCTATGCTATATGTACAATCAGAGAGGGCAAACAGCAGACTAAATAGGATAAATCAATCAAATGCTTACCTTTGCCTCAGCAGTTGATGGAATTTGGGAAGTCAATTTCTCCTTATATTTTCTGAACGTCCCTGATGCAGCATAATAATAAAAATATAAAATAAGCTGCAAAATCCAGTAATATGTAAATATGATTATAAAATACTGATGTTCTCTCAATAAAAAATGTGGAACAAAATAGTTCCATCGATAAGCAGGTATCTTGACAGCATCTATATAACTCTTTAATTGCATTGAAATATACTAATTTGGTTAAAGGAATTCTAAATACATATAATAGGTAACAACTTAAAAACAAAAAAAGGAACAAAACTCAGAAATAAAGAAGGGAAAATCTATAAAGAGAAGTTCACATGACACAAAACATAGTCAACCATCATCCATTCAAGGGTAACATGATTTTTACGAACAATGACTAAAATACACTTCAAGGGCATTGAAAAGCTCAATTTCTTCATGGTGTTCAACAAATTAGAAAACAGGTTCTATAAAACTTGAGTTATCTATAAGACTTTTGTTTTGTTAACATGTACCCTTAATGAAGAAAAATGGCATCTATTGCTCTTCAGACTTCAATAATTATTTAAGAAGAGTGTATTAAATGCTTTTTGGATTTCAAGACATTAAATGCTTCTAGTTCAATTTAATAGTATCTATATTTTATTCCTTAACCTATCCCTAAAATGGCATACATTGACAAAACCATATCTTTGAATATAATATTGGTTTAATTAATCAACCACCGCCAAAATTACATTAAACATAGATATCTGTTTATAGATGTACTACACTTAACCTTTTAAAATAAGTAAAAATAAAGTTTTTCTAGGGGGAGTAGGGAATGGTGGGGGTACATGCCTTCTCGTTTATTATAAGCTTCTTCAGAAATTTTGTATTTTTCCACCAATGAAGTATCTTCAAGCCATCCGCCAGATGTGACAGATGATGGATCAAGATCCACAACATGCAAACGAAACCTGCCAGAGGAGAATAAAACTAACCAACCAGCTTGATGAACAAAAAGAAAAACATGTTGACTGCTTCAAATAACAGTGGATGCAAAACAGCACAGATGTAGAGAGTAACAAACTGCTTCTTTCATAAATTCAATTCAATATAGTAACAAAGATGTAACCCATTTGAAAAGAAAGACTCCACTGGATTTGAGAACAGAGCAAAACTGCAAGACCATAAATCCAAACACCACTGTCCAGCCCAACTAAGCAAACACTGACCCCACAAAATGAAAAGCAAATTAAGGCATTATTTATTGGTATAGCCTTGATCATAAATTCTCATCACCACTCAAAATTTCCACAATTTCACCCAACTAGGAAACAATATTTCCACCAAAATATAAAGTTGCTTGCTAAAAACATAATTTGGAAAAAGCAATCAAAATTTTCATTTTATACGTGTGGCTGAATTAAGTTCTTATTCAATAAGTGCTTAAACACAAACTGCTTTTCATAAGCTTATCCTGAGAAACTTATTGAAATAACCAAATACTTGTTTTAAGTGCTTATCTACTAATATAAGTTCAAATATGCTCCAGAACCCATCGCATTCACATGCCAAGTACAGTAAGAGAAAAATGCATTTTTCTTGTCAGAAAAAATAATATACATATATGTAAGAGTGATAAGAATGACTAACCCATCTAGAGGCGAATAGAATCCGAGGGGTTTGGAGTTATCAGTGAGATCAGCGATTTTGTTGCGAGCGTCATCGAAGAGCTCGAGGTGCATCGAGTTCACGGAAGTGCCACATTTTTTCCACAGCTTCTCTTTCACGGCTTCCACAGTCAGCTATAAGAGGAATCCAATCGATAAAAAATATAAGGATAAAAAATTTAAAAACTAGAGGGAAAAATGAAGAACATAAAACTAGCTCATGAATCATTTCGCATAATGTGAAAAGAGAAGGGACCTGAAGTGAGAAGTGGATGTCGGGGTTGAAAGTCTTGAGATTTGAATGAGTGACGCGCAAGAGGACGGACTCATCCCCTTCAATCTTCTGCAAACTTGACGCCATTTTGCTGTTGCCACTCACCACCTCCCCCAATTCAAAATCTGCTGGATTCGGTGTTTGCACTTGAGAGACGAGTTGTCTGTGCAGTGAGTTTCACTCATAAGTTGATTTTAAATCAGCTAAAAAAAGTTCACAGTTTCAATTTTTTTAATTTAAAAACTAGTTTTAAACTAAAAGTGGTAAAATATTTTCATAAACTTTTAATCACTTCTAACTCCATATATCTTTTTAACTCGCCATTCAAATCTTCAGCTTCCTTTAAGTAAGAACAGATGAATTATTGAAATATAACCACCTACAAATCAATCAAACAACTTTCCACTGATGGGGTACTTACAACTAATTATCACAAATGTTCTGCAACTGCAATAAGTATCATATGAAAATTTCTGCAGCACATGATGTGAAACTTAACATTCTTATTTGAACCAAAGTCTCCATAAGCAAAAAACACATTTTAGCTTGGAAAAACCCTCTTTTTTAACTTGGAAAGCTCCTTAGAAGTCATTCCAAAAGCTCCTCCTTTATGTAAGAACCAAAAATTGTATTTGGAATTCTCTGCAAGCCAGGATTTCAGCTATCAAAACTGCCCAATATAGCAGCGGGCCCATCTCCAACATTCATCTGAAAGTGCGCTAGACCTCTAGGGAACACCAAAAAATGCCAGGGAAAGTTGACCTTAATTATCAAATTATCTTGTTTCTTTGCCTATATTTAATGACATGACATGGCCATATTATTGAGGTTGACAGTGTCTCCAAATTCAGGAAATCCTAAAGTACTTAGGTGGGTTAGGTGAACTGGTTAGTAAGAAGGAAAAACATCTATCCATTTCTATTTGGAGTTAATTTAAAATAAGCAAATAGTAATGAGAAATACAAGAGTCCCATAAGAACAATGTTCTGATGCTCTTCTGTATAATCTGGTGGAGATTTGGGAAAGCAACTTAAAGGGGATGATAATTTTATGTACAGAACTCTTTTTCCTAATATGCATGTTACGTGCAAATCAACTAGGGATATAGTTAGGCAGCTACATTCCTTTGAAATAGTTTGTTCGCAGTTTCTCATTTGGTTTATAAGATTTGGTAAGAATATGGAGGTCAATATACACTAAACAACTGAATAAAAACAAAATTTAATTTGAATTATAAACATATCTAGATAAAATACAAGTGAAGGAAACAATGCAGGTTCAGGATCTTGAAGAAATTTCCATAATCAGCAGAGCAAAGAAATCATTCTTGAACCTGAATTTCCTAATTATAGAATGCATGATGTTTAAAAAGGCAGTATAATCAACCTTCCCAAATCTCCATCCTTGCCTTATGACAGGGTGAATTTTAATTGGTTATGTCTTTATTAACTACACCACAGATCATGTTACCAGTATTCTTCAAAAGTTGCAATGATCTGATTAGCAAATGGGAGGGAATGCTGTCTTCAGATGGATCATGTGAAATGCATGTATGGCCTTTCCTTCAGAATTTGGCCAGTGACGTTATTTCTAGAACAGCATTTGGAAATAGTTATGAAGAAGGAAAAAGAATTTTTCAACTTCAAAAAGAGCAAGCTGAACTTACAATGAAAGTTGTAATGAAAGTTTACATCCCTGGATGGAGGTAAGACATTCTATATCCGATTGCTTAATATTTCATATAAGAAACAACAATTAGCAAATGATATTTAAAGATCAAAGAAATTTGTTTTAAACAATAACCAATTTACCTCATATAGTGACTGGAATATGTGGTATCTTTAAACTGTAACTTGAATAGGAAAAAGAAAATTCATTCCAGTTAAAACTATTTAGCAATAACATTTATCATTAAGAATCTATGTGATTGGAATGTGAGATATAGTATCTAATTGTAACTTGCAATAGTAAGATTCTGGATGTTGGAAAACCAAATTTTGTTATTGTTGACAGAATTACAAAACAAAACTAGAAGGCTAATTGATATAGGAAAGAGCACTCCCTTCATATCATAACAATTACAGGACTGATTATGTTTATTTTGTAGGTTTCTATCTACTGCTATTAATAGGAGGATGAAGGAAATTGATAGAGAAACCAAAGCTTCGCTTAAAGATATTATTAACAAGAGAGAGAAAGCACTAGAGGCGGGTGAAGCCACTATGAATGACTTATTAGGTACTCTGTTGGAGTCAAATCACAAGGAAATGCAAGAACATGGAAACAATAAAAATTTCAGTTATACTTGGGCTGTGATTTAAAATAATTTTTCTGTCACAATTTGATCAATTTTATTTCCTAGAGAAGTAAGTACCCTCCTGCTACTTGTTTCTAAGAAAATTGATTCCCTTTTGTATGTGGTACTCCAACATATTTAGAGTGACAGAACAGCTTTAGGTACCAACCAAAAAGAAACGTTAACATAACAGATTAACATATAGGTAGCCATTTGATTAGTGATTAATAAGAATTTTCATAAAATGAATAAAGCACGATAATACTATGGATGATCTGATCCCTTGCAATTCCAGAATAACTCACTAGAATCACTTCATTTATTTTTTTATTAAATAGAAATAAAGCACCTGCATGGTGCTAGTGCTACACCTCCTTTGATTTATTAATTCCTTGTGTTATTATTAAGTATACAAAACAAAAGGTTATTATATAATTATAACCAGAAGAACAAGAATAAGCAGATAGTAGCTTTTTAATTTTGGCTACCACTTTTCCTCTTGCCATTTCTAGAAATTCAACTTTTTAATCATTTTATCAAGTGTAGTGCTTCTGGAAAATAAGTAGATAAATACAACCCATCATCTTGATCAGCACAACATTTCAGTTTTCCTGATCCAGCATAATTCAGCTTGAGGTATGTTCTAGTATTGTATTGCATTATACTCTGCCATATTTTCAACCATACATCCAGCCTGATTCTTTAGAAATAATGCCCCAAGCATCACAGAACCCTTAAGCTGTCAAGCATCACAGATAGTCTTCTTTCAATCTAAGAGATACAAAAATTCACAACCATCCAACCCAATAAAACCACACAGATACTGATCAAAGCACCCCCAAGCAGCCACCCAACCCAATAAAACCAGGACCCTTAATCTGTCAAGCATCACAGACAGTCTTCTTTCAATCTAAGATAGACAAAAATGCATAACCATCCAATTATACAAAATGTACACAAGATAGAACAGAGATACGCAAATCTAAATCTGAAAAAACAAAAGGACCTCATATTTACTATTTAAATAAATCAAGAACTTAATCACAGTTTTAAGTTTTAAAAATCAAATACAGTTTTAGGTTTTAAATATTCAGATTCAGAACAGTGGTAATCAAGTACAGAACAAGCGCCAAATAACCAGAATAAGAATGAATTTAATGCTAAGAAAATCAAACCTAAGAACGAATGACCGTGAGAACGATGCACAGTGCACAGTGCACAGTGCACAGTGAGAACGATGAAGGGAGCTGCACGATCAACAGAGCAATCAAATCGGCAAAATCTAGGGGTGGCAAATGGATGGATTGGGTGGATTTGGATCAGGATTATAATGGATGGATTGAAACAATCCATTAATTCATTTATGATCCACTAAAATATATTATAAAAATCCAATCCATCCATGACCCATTAAATAAAAACCATCCAATCCATCCATTAACAATTATTTTATGGATGGATATTCAATCCATCCATACTTTTTTTAAAAAAATATTTTTTATTATTCTTTTAAAAAAAAAATTATTATCTTTTAAAATATTTTCTCTCTCTATATTTTTCATTTATTAAAATTCTCTCTCCTCTCTCTCCCTCTGTTTCTCTCTCCTCTCTCTCTCCTATGTTTTTCTCTCCCCCCTCTCTCCTCTCTCCTCTGTTTCTCTCTCTCTCTCTCTCCTCTCTCTCTCTCCTCTGTTCCAATAATTTTTTTTGTTTCAATTAAAGAAAAATTCATTGACAACGTATTAGAATCGCTAGCCGCCCGTTTGAATATTACATGGAATAAATTTAAACTTATTAAATAAATAAATGTGCTATATTAACCACTTCAGCAAAGTCTAATTGATGAGAAAAAGGGGGGAAAAAACAAAACAGAGAGCTCTACTTATTAAATAAATCTTTAATACTTTAAGATTTATCTTGACCACATCCCTCAAGTCCTATAAGAACCCCTCTTCTCTCACCAATTCTAAACCAAGTCACACATTTTCAAAGCTTCAGCCTTTAAGCTTAAGCTCAACAGAGAGTAAAAAAGAAAGAAACCCCATTTTCATTTCTAACAGAGAAAAACAGTTCAGCTCTAGAAATGAAGATGGGTAGTGCTACCATGGGAGGCTCAAAGAGAAGGCTTTCAAGCAGAGGACTTGGAGGTGTCCTTAGGGAGCAGAGGGCTAAGCTAAACATAATAAGAAGGTGTGCGGTCATGCTTCTCATGTGTAGGAAATGTTAGTCACGCTTGTGGAACTCTTGGCTCCACTCATGTGTTAAGGTTTTATCAATGTTTTAGTATAAGTATTTGATATATGCAAATAAACCCAGAAATGAAATAATCTGTTATAAGATCCTCCAGAGACCACATTGTTCTTTGCAGTCTAGAGAGCAAGATTTCTCAACAGAAAAATTGGGAAGTTGAATTTGGAGTTGTGTTAGATTTTATTTGACAGAACGGAATAACATAACAGTTCAATCTATATTAGAATTTGAAAATCTTAGAAATTTATGCATAAAAATTACAATCTTATTAAATTCACAACACTTATACATCAATCAATATGCTGTAGTATAATCGATTTAAGCAAGCTCAATCTATTAATAAGATTCATACTAAACTGTGACAACCACTCTCATGTGGCTATAGCATATAACAAATTATACAGAATAGGATATATAACCTAAATCATATCACACCCCTCAAACAACATGAGCTAGGATAGTACCCAGTTATGACCTTGTGTTTGAATAAGAGAAAGAAGTAGGGCAAGAAAGTGAGAAAATCTGAGAGAATTCTAAATCTGTAGTTGTATATTTCACTGAATGAATTGTTAGTTCAATAGATGAACTTGGTTGCACTTTTATATTGTAAGCTGGCTTCTAAGAGAAGCTAAGCAAACAGAACTAACTAACTGTAACTGACTCTAGTCAGTTATCTAACAGAAGCACATGTATCACATGTCTAATTACAATCAGCACATGTCAATAACAATCAGCACATGTGGCTTTAGCTATTACAAACAGAATTCACAGAAGCATGCACATACTCTAACACCTTGAAGCAAAACCAAAGGTATAATTCGAATTTAAGGACTGGTGGTTGGAATGGATTTAGGAATTTCAGGGACTTTAGGTAGCTCAGGCTTTGGCAATTCTGGGACAGTAACTTTAGGTAGCTCTGGCTTTGGCAATTCAGTAATTGATGAGATTATTATTTTGAAGCTAGACATTATTATTTTGAAGCTTTACCGTTTTTCTCATTAAAAATTTTCAACTTTCAATTCAAGCAGCTTTGGAAAAACCAACCAGCCAACAGGATTTTTTCAACTCCTGAAATTTGTAAGTTGTTTTGAATTTCTGGGCAAACAGTTTCTTACCTTTTCTGCACTTTTTTCTTTTTTAATTATCATCAAAGCAGAGCACTGCAAACCTCTTCCCTGCTTACTACTACTGAATTGCCTATTATCAGTCACTAAGCACTCCTCCAAACTAGCAGACTCCAAATGCAAATATGCTATTTTAGCTTCTGACCAGTGTAAAATTGAATCATGGACTCCTTTAGAACAACTACAACACAACGAACAATTACATATAAAGAGAAAGTATCCTTTGTTGGCTACCATAAAAGGAGACAACCCGCTTCAAACACATTCATTAAACCACCCGTCTGCACCCCTTGGAGATCATTTAACTAAAGGATAAACTAAGATGGGGGAAAATCTATTTAAAAAAAAAAACAAAAGATAAGTTTAAGGATCATTTCTTGTACTAAACCCCTTCATTCCTAGAATAAGAAACTATTAGGAAAAGGAAGTAGGAGAGTGCATCAGTTCAAGATAATAAATCCACAAAAAATAAACAACAACAACCAGACATTGCCCCACCAGGTTATGTCAGCTACATGCACCATTGGGTTCTATCAAAAACCAAATTTTCAATAAATCACTTTAGATTAAAGAATGCCTATAAACAAAGACACAAACTAAGCAAAGCTCTCTGATCTCTCTCCAATCTCCATATCTATCAAAGGAATCCCTCTAAATAAACAGGACACCATAAAGAAGCCAAAAAGAATACTTCATCCAATAAGAGACACAATGGTAAAGAATTGTACATAAAAATTCTGGCATTCTCTCCAACCATAGGCACCAGATAACTACATTTACTAAACAACCCCATAGGGATCTTCCCTTTTTAATCCTCTCAAAACCTCTCAAGTCAAAAATGACATCATAGTTGTTTTAAATTTGCAGGACAGATCCAAAATCTGAAGTTACTACAGCCCAGGTATGTATCAGCAGAGCAGCACATTATAAATGGCATCTACTTTTAAACAAAAATGCAAATCCTAGTTAGTCTACTGCAGCAAGACTTATTAGACATGAAGATTCTAATTTAGTTGCTGGCTTCATAGAATTTTTGTGAATCACTATCAACAGTTTGGCAGAAATTTGGGCTCTGATATCTAGTCTGTTGGTAGCTGCAAGATGGAATATCCAAAGAGCTACTCTTGAATTTAGTTCTAATATTTGGTCTCTCTTGTTAACAGAATATTGTTAACTAAAAATTTTTCCTCCCAATTTTCAATTTAGAACACATAATTTCATCCCCAATTTTCATGACCGTAATGAGTCACAGAACAGCACCATACCCATTGCAAAACAAACATTCATTCACAGATTTTAATTCAGAGTAACAGAGGAAAAGTGACACAGAAATAGCCTTACCCCTTGGAGCAAGGACGTGAAGCCTTGAAGGGCAATCCGCAGGTTCAGCCAGCGCCGGAGATGGAGCCCAGGCGAGGTCGCTTGACGGACAGACAACAGAGAAGACGCTTCACGGCGGCGCGACGGGAGTTCCTCACAGCGCGCGACGCAGAGCTGCTCACCGTGAGCGTGATTGACGAAGAATGGCACCGCGGCACGAACTGATCGGAGACAGGTGGAAGAGACGTGGCAGAGGCACGGCACAGAGCTGATCGAGGAGGGTGGGGGACTCAGAGCCTCTGTGATTTGGGTTATCACGACATGTTTGGTGTAAGTTTTCATTTTCATGATTCCATTTCTTGTTTTTATCATGCATCCACTTTTCTGAAATTTATAATTCTATAAAGTAAAAACTGGAAATGCCAGAAACAACAAATTTTTATTTTTAGTATTTCCAATTTTTCTTTTGTAAAATTTCAGAAAACAGAAAATAGAAAATAAAAACATGAAATGAAAATACAAACCAAACAAGCCCTTAGAATTTAACTTCGTACGGGTGATTTGGGACTTAGGGTTTGATTTGGAACTCAAATTTGATTTTTTAATTTTGAATTTTTGATTTGTAAAGAATTAAGGTGGTCTAATTTTGATCCATAAAACATTAATTTGATGGTCCATTGGATTTTTTTTATTATTGATCCATTGGATTTAAAAATAATATAAGATGTATTGTTATCCATCCATTTAATTAAATTATTCATCTAGTCCAGTCCAATTATTTTTTTGTTCACAGTTGGATGGATTGGATCAGATTTTTATTTGGATGGGCTGGATGGATGATGGACAATTGGACCATTTTGACCGGATTAGAAAAATCTATGCTCCAAAAAGTAAAATTAAAAATGCATTACAAGAAGAAAGGAGGAGGGGAAGATGTTAAAAAAGATTGGTTAAATTATGTTTTTGGTTCCCAAAATATCCCGATTTTTATATTTGGTCCCCCAATTTTTTTTCCCAAGTGGTCCCTAAAAATTATAATACATTCCCATTTGGTCCCTCTGTTAGTGCATTGTTTATTATCTCTATGGTAGCTCAGGTAGACAAAATAGGCGTACATGGCATGCATATGTGTCATCTTATGTGTCCTACATGACTTATATCACCACCTTTCATGAAAAAATAATTATAGAGTTCATCAATGTGACTCACAAAAAAGCGTTGATCAACCACCTATAGGCTTATTTTGTCATGTAGGATACATAAAAAGGCACATATGAAGTAGAAATTCCAATCACAAGAAGGGGGGTTGAATTGTGATTGCTTTAAAATTTTCTACAAGTTTCTTTTAATACTTAATCTGCTCAAGTAAGACTTGGCTTAATATTAAAAGATTACACTGAAAAAGATAGAGGTTATTGAATATGCAGTATGCAGAAGATATAGTTTCAATATTGAAACTCTTGTGAGTATCACTTACTTAGGTATTAATTACTTTTCAAAATAGTTTTATGCACATGTAATCAATCATAAAATAAGGAGAGTAGGGAAGAGAAGATTGCACACACAGATTTTATACTGGTTCACCACTTCCAACCTGAGGCTACGTCCAGTCCCTACACCAAGTAGGATTTTCTCACTACAAATATCAGATTACAGATTCCTTGGGTACACTTTACCACTAGTATTCTTCTGTAGCCTCTTCAGGCTCCTTATCAACTTCCTTAACACGCACTTGAGGCTTAATGCTTACTGCAGATTCTTCTGCAGAAGATTCAGCCACTAAAACACTGCAGAACACCTTTTGCAGGTTCTTTACTTAACCTAGCTAACTGAATCCCAGTTCACCTCTCAGATTATCTTCTCACTGCACTTTCTCAAGAGGTATTAACCACCACAAATCTCCTTGAGAATATACAACAGATAAGAGAAGAATAAATTAAGTACAAGGCTCAAAATAGATGAATTTAAAGCACAGTAGAAGCTAAGTGATGAGCCAACTCTCTCTCAATAACTTTTAGAACCAGAAACTCAGAGATCTGAAGAGAGAGAAAATGTTCTAGAAAATGTGAACTATAATTCTGAGTGTTCAGGCTTCTTCTAGAGAGAGGTGTATTTGATCTTGAGGGGAACTCCTCTTTTTATAGGAGAATGGAGGAAGTAGCAATTGGAGATCTCCAACTGTGTCCTTAGAGCTGTCTCTTTCAAGTTGCAGATGTCACAGTTGTGTACAGCTGTCATCTTTGACTAGCTGCCTCTTCTCAAGACTTTTCTTATGCAGTTGAAAAACTTGTGCATTTTGCAGCTATTTCTTCTGTAGGCATGCTGAGACCTTTAATTAATTTGATAGAAATATTTGAAGTATTTTTAACTCAATTGCAGCCCAAAAATGGGAAAAACAGAATTTAATGGATTCTGCTTCTTCTGCAAAATGTCCATCTTTCTTCTGTAGAGGAGGGTTGTTGACATATGACAATTGTAGAGACCTTCAAAGAGTAATTGTGCTGAACTGCATTCTTGGGAAGCTAGGGAAGTCATGGTTCTCAAGCAAAGTACTCTTTATTCACAGTTTACAAAAGTGAATCTTCCTTCTAATGTGTTATTATTTGAGTTAAGTCTAAGGATCTAACTTTAAGGATTGGATTGGGTTTAGTTCATTCATTGAATATCCAGAATTCCCTTTCCTGTTCTTTGAGTTTGCTAATCAAGCTTCTTTCATAGAAATGCAACTTAGTCTTTGAGCCTTATTATAGAAGATTCCCTTTTATCTTTCTCAATAGCTTTTTTGCTTTCATTCATTATTTCAGCATCTCAAGGATGTTTAAGGCATTTTCCCAGCTTGATGTAGTGCATGAATGTTGATTTCTTTCTTCTGGACACTATTACTATCTTCTGAAGATTCTGCCCGTATCTTCTTATCATACACTCAGAGTGAAATGATTAGTTCCATTTAAATCAGAATTATGACAAGTGAATTTTGATAGTTTGTCATCATTAAAACCACTTAGGAGGATTCTTGGACCTTACAACATACACATGTTGTGTATGCTTATTTTGTCCACCTAAGCTGCCACACAAGTATTTAACAGAGATAATAAATGGTGCACTATCAGAGGGACCAAATGAGAGTGTATTATAATTTTTGGGGGACCACTTAGGAAAAAATTTTTGGGGGACCAAATGGGAAAATCGGAATATTTTGGGGGACCAAAAACATATTTTAGCCAAAATGATTTTGTTTGATTTGAATATGTCTTTTTAGAATTATGTGATAAGAAAAACTAAAAATTTGATTTTCAATTATTTGAATTAAATAAAAGATTTAACGAAAAGACAGTTGAACTTCTTATACTAAGCTCAACTTTAGATCCCAAAGTCTCTTTGAAATCAACAGTGAACAAATTTGTTGACTTGTTCAGAAATTTCATGCAGGTGAAGGAACGAAGAGTTTTATTTAAATAAAATTTACTATTCTTAACTGAAATTATTTAATATTTTTATCATAATTTTTAATATTTTATTCCGCCGCCAAAGAAAAATTTCTGGCTATGCCCCTAAGTATGGATTATTTTTTTATTCACTCCATGCATTTGGGGTACATCTTTAGGCTACAAATCAAATTTCATGATTTTTATTTTCAGATTGTAATTATAGTGAATTATTTACTCAAAATAGAATAAAAAATAAATTAAAAAAAGCATGTGATGGAAATGAGTCGAGCTAAGCATATGAAGCTCAGACTTGGCTTGTGAAAAAAGTGGGTGACTCAAGCTTGACTCATTTATTTAAACAGACCAAATTTCAAGCTTGGGCTTCTTATTAAAGAAAAACAATGATTAGGTTTGACTTGTTTAACTCATTTATAACTTCAATGTATTTTCTTTTATGAAAATTTTCTTTAAATCATTTTTAAAATTTATGAATTCAATATTTAATAAATATTTGAAGAGTATGGTTCAACTTACACTAGTGTAAGTTACACTAAGTATTACACCGCTTATAACTACAAATCAAATGTGTTTTTTTAATAATCCAACCATTAAATTATGTTTATTCACCATCATGATTATTTGTGCCAAATTTCATAAAATTTTAACACCAATAACTTGATAATCAAATGGTTGGTTTTTTTTCATATATTTCAAATGTATATATGACACTAATCTTGAGATATCTCAATGATATATCAAATAATTTCGGATTAATGTAAAATTTTATATGTATGATCTATATGATGATAACTTTCAATCCAACGGTGGATTACTTAATACAATAATCAATTAAAAACTAATTCAGCGGTGCTGTAATATTTGGTGTAACTTACAATAGTGTAAGTTGATCCCTCCTCATATTTTAATATTAAATGATAATATAAAAAATGAAATATATTCTTGATATATGGTATATGTGGTTAAAAATTCTAAAATATTATATTTTTTGAAATTCAATATATAACATCTTGACTTATATAAGAAATATTACAATACTTATTTTGACATATATAGAGTAATTCTTTTACTTCATTATTTTATTATTTATTTTAAAAATAAACTTATAACTTTATGTTTTATTTTTCTAATTTTTACTAATCTTACTTTACTTTAATTATTAATATTATGTAATTATTAAATATAATAATTTTTTTTCTAAATTTTTTACCACCCATGTTTTTTATTTGATATTTCACTATTTTTCAGTAAATAACTCACTATAATTACAAACTGTCGAGAAAATTTATATATATTTTTTAAAATATAATATAGTTACAAATGTGTTTTTATTATTCTTTATTTTTCAATAAATAATTAACTGTAAATACATGTTGAGTCTCAAAAATTATATATGTGATTAAAAATATTTTGAGTCTCACTCTCTTAAGTTTTAATGAATCACAAATATAAAATAAAGGGGCATTTATATGATACTACACTTTCACAGTTTGTTGCAATGTTTCAGATCATATTTATGAGGAAAGATCGTCTGAAAGATCAACTTCATCTGATAGCCTCAGATCGTCTGAAGGAGCAGCTTCGTCTGAAGAGTGCTTCTCATCTGAAGACTTGAAGCTCATGTGAAGCACTCCTTGCATCTGAAGGCTGAAGGTATCTGGATTAAGGTTTGACCTTTGAAGACGTTGCTGTGTAAGAAGAACGTTCATCCCAATGGTCTAACCCCTTTCAGCATAAGAATCAGAGCTGCTTTCTCTCCCTGTTCAAATGTTTATCATTTTTAAGGAAAGTTTGCAACGCTGCTATACCTATTCAAAAGCATTGTGTGCGCAGACCTGCTGCACCTAAGACTGCTCAGAACGTGTTGAACAAAGTGTGTCTCAAACGTCTCCTGGAGCATTTAATGCTATTTGACTACGAATATCTCTTCTTGAAGCCTATATATATATATATATATATATATTCCATACAGTATGAAGAAGAGAAGAGAAGTGAAGCTATCAAAGAAAGAATACTCTGCCAAAACGCTGCGAAAATTTACTTTGTAAATTCCCGTACATTTGTTATATTCCAGATCTTGAGTGAATCTCAGTTGAGTATACATTTCTCTTTAGTTCAAGCTATCATCTGAAGATAGTTGTTGAACGTTTTGTTTAAACCTTTAACCAGTTTGGGTTATAAGCCTGGAGAGGCTTTCTGTTTGAAAGAATACTTGGGCTACACTTGGATAAGTGTCTGAGAGCCTGAAGAGGCTTGATGGAAGAAACAATACTTTGTGTATAGCCTGAAGAGGCTTGACAGAAAATAATACTTGTAATCTTGCAAGATTAGTGGAAATCCAGTGGTGGTTTGCCCTGGGACTGGACGTAGCTCACAGTGGTAGTGAGTGAACCGGGATAAATCTTGGTTGAGTACTCTATCCCTTAAACTCTTTCAATTCAGTTTAAACTAACTAAGGGGTTTGAAAAGTATTTAAGTGTGAAAATTTTTTCTTCAAACCAACTAATTTTCTAAAATATTCTTTGCGTCTGAACTTAGTTCAGAAGGTAGCAACTCACTTAAGACAATCTCGTATCATCTGAAGTATTTCAGAAGCAGTTTTATTAAAGTCCTTCTGAAAAATAAAAAGTTTCCATTGAAACACTATTCAACCCCCCTTCTAGTGTTTCCCTGTGTTTTTCTACAGTTGGTACCAGAGCTTATCCTCGGGGTTAGCACCTAATCAGTGCGGAGGACAGAGATCCAATGGAAACTTCTATCAGCAACAGACAGTACATCACTGAAGGAGCCTCCATCACGAGACCCTCATCATTCAATGGAGTAGATTACCACTATTGGAGGGATCGTATGAAGTTGTTTATTGAAAGCAACAACATTGATGTCTGGGATGTGGTTACTGATGGAGATTACGTAACCATGCATGCTGGAGTGCCCATACCAAAGG
The DNA here is from genome assembly GCA_026901365.1 of Sesbania bispinosa. Taxonomy (NCBI): domain Eukaryota; kingdom Viridiplantae; phylum Streptophyta; class Magnoliopsida; order Fabales; family Fabaceae; genus Sesbania; species Sesbania bispinosa. The sequence goes on from QLOH01000044.1 coordinate 444,974, forward strand.
CTGAATGGACCTTGGAGCAGAAGGCTCGAGTTCAATTAAATTCCAAGGCCAAACTCTATCTGATATGTTCTTTGAACAAGTCAGAATATGAGAAGGTTCATGGTTGTTCATCTGCCAAGGAGATCTGGGACACGCTTGCTGCAGCCCACGAGGGGACTGAGACTGTGAAGCAGTCCAAGATCAGCATGCTTGTACATCAATATGAGATGTTCAAGATGGAAGAATCTAAAACCATAGACCAAATGTTTGGGAGGTTTCAGACAATAACAAATGGACTCAAGTCATTGGGAAGAACTTTTGAATCTGGAGATAATAATCGAAAGATTCTGAGAAGCTTACTAAAGTCCTAGAGACCCAAGGTTACTGTCATTCAAGAAGCCAAAGATTTAAACTCTCTTAGAATGGAGGAACTACTAGGTTCTCTCAAAGTCCATGAGTTAGAACTTGGAGAGGATGACACCAAGAAGAAATCACTAACATTGAACTCTAAGGTCAGGCAGCCTAGGCATGGTAGCATGAAAACCATGCAAGCAGAGGACACTTCAGATGGTGATACTGAATCTGAAGGCTGTTTAGAAGATGAAGATCTTGCTCTTCTCAGCAAGAAGATCAAGAAGATGCTGCAAAGGAAAGGGAGATTCAGAAGATCTCAATCTTCCAATACCAAACAAGGTAAGTCAGGTAAAGACTCTTTTAACACTGACAAAATTACTTGTTTTGAATGCAAACAACCAGGTCACATGAAGGCTGATTGCCCCAAGCTGAGGAAGCCAACCTTTCAGAAGAAGAAGTTCTTCAAGAAAAAGAAAGGATTAATGGCAACATGGGAAGACTTGGATGATTCCACCTCAGACGAAGAGGAGGACACTTCAGAAGAAGCTAACCTCTGTCTGATGGCAAGCCTACCATCTTCAGACAGTTCAGATTCTGAGGTAATTCCTCAAACTTTACAAGATCAGTATGATGACCTTGTTGAAAGTAGCAGAGAGTTATTCAATGAGTTCAAGGAACTTTCAAGAGCTTTTACAGAAGCTGCTTTAGAAAATGAAAATTTACAAAAAGAAAACCTTGTTCTCAAAGAAAGGCTGCTTCAGCAAGATCCAAGTAATTTTGATAATCTTGTAAAAGAGAATAAAAAGCTCAAAAATAAGGTTAAAGAACTAACTCTGGATCTAGCCAGATTTGTCAAAGGAACTGATAATCTGAACAGATTATTAGGCTCTCAGAGGCATTCCTTAGACAGAAGTGGCTCAGGTTATTCAGACACATCTTCTTCTGAATCTTTAAATTTTAAAGTGCCTGATAAAGGACCTAGGAAAGGTAATGGGTGTTCCAACTATGGCAAACCTGGACATGTGGAGTCTCAGTGTAGACACAAAAGGAAAATAAGACCCAAAACTAATAAAAAATGACCCAAGAAGGTATGGGTACCTAAGAATTTAATTGTTCCTGTTGCAGATGTGTTTAACAGGACAAAAGAAACACCACAAATGGTACCTGGACAGTGGGTGCTCGCGACACATGACGGGAGAAAGGTGTTTGTTCCAAAGCCTTAGACCCCAGGCGGGTGGAGTGGTCACCTTTGGTGGAAACCAGCAAGGGAAGATCACTGGTATAGGGACTGTAGGTATGACTCCTCTATCCCTTATTAAGAATATGCTTCTGGTTGAAGGATTACAACATAATCTTCTGAGCATAAGTCAATTATGTGACAGTGGATATGTTGTGTCTTTCACTAAAGAAGGATGTATAGTCAAGGATGCTTTAGATCATATCCTCTTTTCTGCTAAGAGACACAATAATGTGTACAAAATTGATCTAGAGGAACTTGCTAGTCAGAATGTGAAGTGTTTTGTTTCCATTGAAGATGAAAAACAGATTTGGCATCAGAAACTTGGGCATGCTAGCTTGAGATTGATCTCAAAGCTAACTAAACATAATCTAGTTAAAGGCTTACCCAAGCTCTCATTCAAATCTGACATTTTATGTGAAAACTGTCTGAAAGGTAAACAAACAAGAAACTCTTTTAAGAGCAAGAATGTTGTTTCAACTAGCAGACCCTTGGAACTGCTTCACATAGACCTGTTTGGTCCCACTAGAACAGAGAGTCTTAGCAAAAAGAAATATGGATTGGTCATTGTTGATGACTATACAAGATTCACATGGGTTATATTCCTAAGAAACAAAGAGGAAACTTTTGAGAATTTCACAAAATTCTGTAAGAAGGTGCCGAATGAGAAAGGAATCTGCATATCTGCCATTAGAAGTGATCATGGTGGAGAGTTTGAAAACTCAAGCTTCAGACTGTTCTGTGATGAGAATGGGATCTCACACAAGTTCTCTGTGGCTAGGACACCTCAGCAAAATGGGGTTGTTGAGAGAAAGAACAGAAGCTTGCAGGAGATGGGTAGAACCATGCTCATTTCAAGCAATTTACCTAGATCCTTCTGGGCAAAGGCTGTTCACACAACTTGTTACATTCAGAACAGAATTTTGGTAAGACCAATTCTCAAAAAGACTCCATATGAATTGTGGAAAGGAAGAAAACCCAACATATCCTATTTCCATATTTTTGGATGTGAGTGTTTCATACTCAACACTAAGGATGATTTAGGAAAATTTGATGCTAAGTCTAACAAAGGTTTCTTTATTGGATATTCTGAAACTTCTAAGACTTACAGAGTGTATAACTCAAGAACCTTAACACTAGAAGAATCTATCCATGTAAGATTCAATGATTTTAAAGAGACTGATAGGGAGCTATCAGATCTTGAAGAGGATTTTGTAGGAATGAAGCTGAATCCAGAACTAAAGTCTGAAGGACCTTCTGAGCAAAAGTCTGAACCTGCATCTGAAGTTGGACCTTCTCAGACCAACATTGTTGAGTCTCAGACAGAGAGTGTACTCCCTCACCATCGTGATTGGAGATACAAAACTCATCACCCAAGAGAGCAAATTATAGGTGACACCTCAGAAGGAGTAAGAACAAGATCAAGATTCAGAAGCTTGAATAATCTTGCACTTCTCTTTGAAGTTGAACCTAAAATCATTGAAGACACTCTGCATGATGAAGGGTGGATCCTAGCCATGCAAGAAGAGCTGAATCAATTTGCTAGAAGTGATGTCTGGAAACTTGTACCTAAACCCCATGGGAAAACTATAATAGGAACCAAATGGGTGTTCAGAAACAAGTTGTCAGAAGAAGGAAAAGTGGTCAGAAACAAGGCCAGACTTGTTGCTTAGGGTTACAATAAGCAAGAAGGTATTGATTTCACTGAAACTTTTGTTCCTGTAGCTAGACTTGAAGCTATTAGAATTTTACTCTTTTATGCAGTAAATAACGGCATCACCTTATATCAGATGGATGTCAAGAGTGCCTTTCTCAATTGGTTTATTGAGGAAGAGGTCCTTGTTAGACAACCACCTAGTTTTGAAGATACTACTTTTCCAAAACATGTTTTCAAATTGAAAAAGGCTCTTTATGGTCTGAAACAAGCCCCAAGAGCTTGGTATGACAGACTAAGCAACTTTTTAATCAAAAATGGTTTTCAAAGAGTAAAGTAGATACAACTCTTTTCATAAAAAATGTCTAACAAAGATTTCATTCTCGTTTAGATATATGTAGATGACATTATATTTGGTTCTATTGATTCTTCATTATGCAAAGAATTTTCTGAGCTTATGCAATCTGAGTTTGAGATGAGCATGATGGAGGAACTTAAGTCTTTCCTAGGACTTCAGATTAAGCAACATTTTGATTGTATATGGATTCATCAAGAAAAATATACAAAAAAAATGCTTAAAAAGTTCAACATGAGTGATTGCAAGCCCATGACTACTCCTATGCATCCTTCTGTCATTTTGAACAAAGATGAAGGGGAAGAACCAGTAAATCAAACTTTGTATAGAGGAATGATTGGTTCATTATTATATCTGACAGCAAGTAAACCTGATATCATGTTCAGTGTTTGTCTCTATGCCAGATTTCAATCTGATCCAAGAATTACTCACTACAAGGCTGTAAAGAGAATCTTCAGATACTTAAATGGTAATACTAATCTTGGTCTTTGCTACAAGAGAAGTAAGGATTGCAGGTTAGTGGGATTTTGTGATGCTGACTTTGCTGGAGATAGACTTGAGAGGAAGTCAACCAATGGAGGTTGTCATTTCATTGGTGACAACATGATCAGCTGGTCCAGCAAAAGGCAAAGCACAATTGCTCTTTCCACAGCAGAAGTTGAATATATTGCTACAGCCAGTTGTTGTTCACAACTGCTATGGGTAAAATATCAGTTAGAAGATTTTAATATTAATGTATCTTCTATTCCTGTAATGTGTGATAATACTAGTGCAATTAACTTATCTAAGAATCCCATTCAGCACTCTAGGGAAAAGCATATAGAAATCAAGCATCATTTCATTAGAGACTATGTTCAGAAAGGAGTTTTCGATATAAAGTTCATTGATACTGAGCATCAATGGGCAGATATATTCACAAAGCCCCTGACTGAAGATAGATTTAAGTTCATAAGAGATAATCTGAATATCTTGGCTTTGTCTGAAATGTAATTGCTTGCTTGCATCTGATCATGCATATCATCTGAATATATGTTGCATCTGTATATGCATCTGAAGTAGTTGCATCTGAACATGCATCATTGTCTAAACATCATGTGTGTTTGAAGCAACTAGAATCTGATGATGTGACAAGCTGAAACGTTTGGTTTTCCTCTCTGAGTAATTGCTCTCAGCATGCTTGCACGTTCTCCAAGGTTGCAACTGCCATCATTAACCTGTTCGACGGCTATTTAAAGGACGCGTTTGCTACAGTTATAGGCTATTGCTCTCTCTCTCTCTCTCTCTACTGCAAGTTGCTGCTTACCTTGTGCCCTAAGCTCCTTGAGTCTTCTTTGTGTTCTTCGTCTCCTTCTAAACTCAAGTTCAAGCAATGGCATCCAAGAAATCTGCAGGAGGTCAGATTGTGCCTTCCAGAACGGTAGACCTGGAAGAACTCAAAGCTAGTGGGATTGATCTCACTGAAGTTTTTGAAGAGTGTAGGTGGACTAACTTCTTCTCTACCATTGACTGTGCATGGCATGAGCAGAGTGTGGCAGACTTTTGGAAGAATGCCAAAGATATCTCGTCTAAAGACGACAAGTATCAAGGGTCCGAGACAACAGTGAAGGGAGTGAAAATCACTGTAGATGCTGACACCATTGCTGCGGTAACTGGTGTACCTAATTCTGGAGACATGTTTATTCCAGAATAGGAGGTGAAGAATGGTGGTATCAAGAAGTTCACCAAGAAGTTGTACGAGATTGAAGATCCTGGTGACTTGAGAAGCTCCTACATGCACCCCAGAGCAAGGATTCTCCATGCCATTTTGGGCTGCTGCATTTTGCCCAAATATGGAAGCAAGAACCATGTCTTTGAGCTTGAAAGGTTCTGTGTGATTCACCTGGTAGACAAGAAGCCTCTGAATCTTCCCAGAATCATTCTCTACAACATGCTGAAGAGAGTAAATGATTATGTTGCAAGCTACACTCATACCACTCTCATCACCAAGATTCTGTTGAAGTTCAATGTTCCTATAGAAAGATTGTATGACCACAAAGGTCCTGCTCTCTTCTCTCTGGGAAACATCAAAAGGATGGGTATCTCTATGAAGAAGCCCTCTCCAGAAAGGACTCTGATGGAAGAAGCTGTAAAGGACAAGGTTGGTAGAACAGGGAAAAGTACTTTGGAGATCTTGGAGGATGAGCTAAAGGGTGACACTCATAAGGACAAGTTCGTGTCTGCTCAGACCCCTACCAAGGTTCTGAAGAAGAAGAGAACAAAGCTGATTCAGAAGGAAGCATCATCTGAAAAAGAAGTTCAGCTCAGACAATCTGAACCTGCTCAGAGTGTGCCTGCACATACTTCTGAGATTGTGGGTCAGGTTACTGAGAATCTTACTATTGCTACTCAGCCTACTCTCACCTTGGGAGGACAGGAAGAGGACAATAACAGGTTAGAATTTGAACCTATAGGTACTGAAACTGATGACTCAACCAAGCCAATCCAAGCTATTCCTCTTGCTACCAGCTTACCAGAAGCTGATATCATAAAAGTTGTGCAAGAGATTGAGGAAGAAGAAACAAAGAAAAAGGAAGAACAAGAAAAGCAAGATTATGCTCTTGCTATTGCAGCTCAACAAGCTGTCCTTAAAGATGAAAGAATAGAGCAAGCCAACAGACTGAAAAAAAGAAGAGCCAGTGCTAAAACTAGGAGGAATCAAAGGAGAAGATTGTTGTCTCCTGCTGCTAAAGCCCCTCAGAGGGTGACTAGAAGCAAAAGCATTCATCAAGAAGATGCTGTTGTGTTTCAGAAAGCTGTTGAAGCTCAAAGGAAGAAGACTTTGGAGGAACTGAAACAGAAGAAGGAAGCTGCTGAAGGCTCTAAGGCCTCTGTTAAAAGGCCTAGGGTTCTCTTTGATAATGTCTCCACTTTAGAAGATGAAGCACCTCCTCCACCTAAAGTTGTTAGCACAACAGAAGATGTACCCCCACCTTCACCATATTCTTCATCTTTGTCAGGTTATTCAGAACTTGATTCAGATGATGAACCAGGGAGTGTCTAATTTGGTGGAAATCTCTCTGTTGTTGTGTTACTAAGGGAGAAAGCAAGAGACCTTTCAAGGAAACAATCTTATGACCTTCCTCTTAATTTCAAGAATAATGAACAGATGATGTGGGCAGCTGAAGTGCCACATAAGTTCTACAATGTGCCTGTGAAGGAGAGACCCAGAGTTCCAATCTTTCCAAATTTACTTGAAGAGCTCATTTTCTTCAGAGAAGCTGCACCTCTCTACTCTCACTCACCTTCAAGGTTTCAGCTGGAAACCTCCTCAGAAGCTAGAAGAAGGCGCAATGCAGGGGGAGGTTATGTCTCAGATGCACTAGAAAAGATCAAGTATGGAGTTGTGTTACCCCAACACAAATGGAGATTGCATGACCCTTTCTCAGAAGATAAGTAATTTCTATCCTATGAAGACTGGGCTGTTGTGAGGTCTCTGTGTCTCGAGTCTGAGCTAGTAGATCAATGTTGCAGACGCTCATTTGGACTCAGAGGATTTATACCTCCTTCCAGGATTCACACCAAGCTTTCTACTGACATCAAGGTGTATCCTGATAGAATAGTTCCAAGACTTCCTTATGCTAACTCATTCTCATCTAAGCTTAAAGGCAAATAGGTAATTTCAGAAGGTGCTGGACCTCCAAGGGAGTTATTGAAGGGAATCAAGCATGTGGTCAGGGTGCAGCGGAAATAAATGGATTCCCTCCCTTGTTATGATTGTTTTGCGCAAACACGAATCAAGGCATAAAAGGTATTAAAACGAAAGGTTGTACCTTATTAAGATTACAAACGAGGCAAGAGAAGCCACGTCTCTATTGGTATCCACGCCAACAGCCAAACTAGGATACCTTCCTCAGCTCTTCTAGTAGCCTTAGAAAGTAAGAAGCGATTGCTCATGTGTGTATGGGGTAGTGCATCTCATGCTCTATTTATAGAGTGGTGGCTAGGGTTTTACCCCCTCACTCACTTAACCCTCACACTTATGGGTCTGACCCATTATGTTATAATAATTCTAATTTAATTAGAATTATTATTCTTTTCCTAGTGGCTTGTTGTATGCGTGTGACCCAATAGGATTTTAATATTTGGTTATGATATTAAAATAAAACCCCTTTTATATTTAATATCATAAATAGTGAGCGGTATCTAGCAACACATCACTATCCAAATATTGAGATTATCAATAACTTTGATAAATCCTATTTTATGATAATAATTTATATTATTTGTCCCTTTGTTCAAATATCTAATTGAACACAAGGGCATGGATTGTATCAACCTTGTATAGTTCAATTTATATTAACATGATCCCCAAGTAGACTGTACAGAAAATAAATATCTCATATTTATTCTCGTGAGCATGGTCATGCATTTTGTAGTCTCACTTTATCAAGAGGCCTACAGATATAACTCCTATTACATAAGAGGGACAAATCTCATCTAGGGCACTCACATTCCACCACACAATTTATTACATGTCCAAAAACCAACTTTATGATTACCCTGTTACAGGTAACGTTTGATGATAATTAAAACATATAATGCCTTATGTAGGAATCGTAGTGATTTCAGGTCGAAGGACTTCATATAACATCTATCAATTTAAGAAACGTTCATGACACCTATGTAACAATCCATGCAACGTTTGCGACACCCCTAGTTTCACCACTAAAGATATCACATATGTTACACGTTGCCAACAAAATTACTGTTTTTAGAAACATCAAAATGCGGAATTATTTTTTTTTATTTTTTTTTTGAAAAGGGTTTTGTCATCATTAATCTATTACATCTCAAATTTTCATTTTAGGTATCTATAAAACATTCTTTCCTTAATAGTGAAACTAGTTTTCGAAACGTTGAATACAATTACCATAATAAGTAAACATACATCATAAGTGAGACTGCATAATTATCACATGGAAATAAACCATTCATGAAGTCATATATACATAAGCAGTGTACTCCCTGAGCCATACAAAGTTACCAACAAAACAGGAGTTCTAGTAGTAAAATGAAATACATAAGACCTCAAACAAAATACAGAAAAGGGGTTACTAGACCAGAGTTGTACTACTAGACTCAAAATAACACTAAACTACTCCTCGCTGGAAGGGTCCTCTCCCTCTGGGTCCTCCTCCTCTGGGTCCTCCTCCGGGTCCTTATCCGGATCCTCGTCCTCCTCTGAAGTATCATCAATCACGATCAGTTCCATTTCATCAGAGAGGTCTTGCGCATCAGTACACATAGACTGAGAATCTGATGCCTCGAAAGTGGGGGAGTACCTAGGGGAGTCTGGCCCAACCATAGTTGCCATCCGCGACGACTGAGATGACGTCGAAGAAGCGGGACGACGACGAGAGTGACAGAATGTAGTGTAACGTACAAGTCCTGGTGGCGTAGCGAACTCAAGGGTCACTGGAACTGTAAAATCTAACTCTGGAACCAATGGGAGGCTAGGATGAGTGATGATGATACGGACCTCCCCCGTAAACACGCATCGGTTAGGAATGTCTGTCACACGCCAGTGGCCCCGCGGCATCCATCGCAGCTGAACCCTCATGGTTGTCATACTGAAGATCTCCAATGCCGACTATCGACATGACAAGGAAAACATAGCAACACGAGATAGAAAAGAAGGGTGAGAACATCGCATGAACTCACAACATGTAGGACACAGTAAACTAGAGTAATCATACACACGGAATATCCACACAATTCAATCAACAAGAATACAGTTTATATCATCATGATGCATATGAACCAATGCATGAGGGCCCAGGGGAAACATCACCATCCACAGTGCACACAGCAACTGTCCGACCATATATGTACAACGTATCAGGAGTTAGAGTCTGTACTAGCATTGGTACAAAGAGCATTGCTCATACATTTTGGCCAAATCATTTAAGCGTTCTTCCAGACAATCTCAACTGACCCCGAAAATCATGAGAGCGACAGGAATAGCTAAGTTGGGTTCCCCAATCTCGACAGTAGGGAGCTAATCTACGTCACCTGAGATCTTCCGGGAGCTAGGCTATCCTCAGGGTTGGCGTCCCTTTTGAGGACCCACTGGCGTTCTTTGCAAAACCCAGTTGCACCCTTCCCAACCGATTTCACACTGTACCAAGTGTCACTGCCATATAGGTCGTAAGGTTTTCAACCTCGAATATCATCAATGCTTATGATGCATGACACACAACAAGGTTTCAAAGCACATACATCCTTACAGGCAAAGCCCATCGAATCATTCAACGTCACCACTTACCCGTGGTACGGCCCGATTCAATGTCTTTCCTTCAAGAAAAACCAGACAATGCTTTCTCAGCATACACAATCCCTACAGGCAAAGCCCATCGAATCATTCAACGTCACCACCTACCCGTGGTACGACCCGATTCAATGTCTTTCCTTCAAGGAAAACCGAACCCTATCTTGGGTTGGAACCGCACTCTCTCACTATTCTTCTCGAGTCTTATGTAAGAAGAGGGCGTTGGTTATAATCTTTTATAGTAGTTTGTACTGATGTTCTTAATAATCATGTCCACTTAAGTCCTATAATTTACTAAGACTTATGATTGTGTCTTATGGATAACATTGCTTATCCTAATTCCTCTTGTATAACTAATTAAGATTAAGTTTAACTTTTAATTATCATTAGTTTTCATTAACTGAACTATAATTAGTCTTAATCTTCTTTAATTAAGTCTTAATCCTTACTTAAGATCCTAATTATTCCTTAATCTCTTCCTTAATCTTGGATTAAGCTTTTAATTATATTTGATTAAGGTTAATTAATTTTAGCCTTAATTAATTATTCTTTACTTAATTAACTTAAGTAGATTAGGTTAATTAACTTAGATAATTAAATTAGCCAAGTCCACTAATTAATTCTTGAGTTTTAATTTTAATAACTTGGATTATAGTTGAAGTCCAACTCTAATCTAAGCCCAATTTCATAAATTATTTTTTTGGTTGACTTTCAATGAGTCCTTGACTCACCTTTTTGAAGGTTTTGGGCCTAAACCAAAGGCCCAAAGGTTTGATAATTCTTAGAAATTCATTTTTACTCATGACAACTCAAAACATTGACTTTTGGGTTGACTTGTACTTGGGTTAAATTAAAAATCTGAATTTAGTTCTTTTATTATTTTAAAAGTTTTTCCTTATTTGCACTTTAACCATTTTGTTTGTAAAATTGCTCCTTAGTCCTTTTGGACCACCAAAGCCCATAAACATGTTTTCCAACACTTACTTGATCTTTTCAAGATCAAAAAGCATTCTTGATGAGTTTCATCAAGAACAACTCAAGAACATCAAGAACACCTTGAATGTTCATCAAAACTCCAATTTTTCAACAACATCCAAACTTTACTAACATTCAACACAATCATCAACAAGCATTATAAACAACAAATATGATACTAATTCATCCAAAATCATCCATACACATATTCAAGTTCATAACTTTATTTTCAAGCCCATAAGCACCATTTTCAAGAATCAAACATCCAAACAATTTCATAAACTCAAACAACTTCATGCATGATCTTAAATTCAACATATAAACACATTCCAAGAATCAAAATAATTTTGAAACACATGCAACCCAAAATATCCCTCAAAGTCGAGAGCTTTTAGGGGAAAAAGGAGAAATTTTTCCAAAATTTGTTTCCTTGGCTTGCATGCATCAACAATCACAATCCAAGCACTTTTCAAGCATCAAAATAAATTCCAAAACACACATACAGCCCAGCTCAAGAAATCCGAAATATTTCACTCCAAAAAGAGGTTCCAAAAAGTGATTTTTCAAAGGGAAAGTGATGATCAAGACAAGGATCAAGGGTAATCCTTGACTCTAGTCACCAATCCTACTAGAGTTCAAGTTCTCCCCCCTCTTACCTAAGGAAATTAAACTTGAAAAAGGTGCAGCAACTTCAAAGATAATCTCCTCTTGATACTCCTTTTGATCACCCAAGTAAGTTTCTCCAAAGGATGTAGGCTAGATTTTGAGGTTTAAGGTTAAAAAATGGAACCTTTCACCAAGTGTGTGTAGGAAAGAAAATGAAGTAGATGGAGAGAAAGGGGAAGAAAGCTCACGTTTTGGAGGAGAGGAAATGAAGAGTGAGAAGTGGTTTGCATGCAAATGAGGAGGTACGGTGCAAGTGTAAGAAAGAATGATGGCTTTCTTACTTCTTTGACTAAGGAAATGTGTAAGACAAGTTAAGTGCCATACCTTCACATGGCTCACGGTTTTGGAGTGTTTTAGGTGAGGGAATTGATGAAATGTTGCAGATTTTTGTGATTCAAATCAAGGGCATTTTGGTCCGGTTCCAAAAAGTGTAGGGGTAAAAAGGTCATTTTGCACCAAAACTCCCAAAAATTCCCAAAAAAATTCCTAAAAATATAGAAAAATATGAAATTCATTCCTAACCTTATTTAAATAAAATTTGATGATTAAAAATATTTAATCATTCAAAATTTACTAAATAACACAATTAAAAGCAAATAGGCAAAAATGCGGGTGTTACAACGTTCTTAAGGTGGGTCTGTCCAGTACATCATTACTCTTAATGTGCACCTATGTGAGAACATGATATCTCATATCCATGATCTTTGAGATGTGATCATCGATGAACTCACATACTAGTCTAAATTCATCTTTGTCCTAAGATGATACTTGACTAGGGACTATTTAAGAATAGTTCTTCATAAGATCTCACGATCAAGTCATCTACTTGATTTCTTATGAAGTTTAAGTTTACCATTCTAAGGACAATAATTATATTCTAAAAGAATAAGTTTGCCTTTATAAAATAACATGATACAAGTGATGGATGTTCATAAATATATAAGTCTCTAGTGCATATTCCTACAGTTATCTGAAGAAGACTGGAACAACCTTGCAGAATATATCTTCATCAACCAAGGCTTGGATCATTCACTATACAATGCTATGTGGGATTATCACTGGAATCTTGTTGAGAAGGAAGGGAGTTCATCAGGAACAACTTGGGATGATGCTGACTCTCAAGTGGCTGCAGGATCAACTATTATAGAGACTGCTACCTTCTTCAGAGGTCGTTTTCCTTTGTCTAATAGGAATCTTCATTCAGAATTGATAGTATCATTTCCATTTGTTTGCCCTGAATTCTACATCAAAGTGAAGGACCCAGTGCTGTATCATCTGCCTACTAGTTTTCAGTATTTTAGATTCTCTTGCAAGCATATCTCTCTTGTTTTCTATGAAGAGAATCTTGAAGCTGAAGTCAGTGCTCTGGTTGAAGAGAATGAGGAACTTCGTTTGAAGAATCTACAGCTCATGCAGAAGACAGATCAGATCTTGGAGACTCAAGCTCATATTCAAGCTGGTCAGAATCAACTTAGGGAGGCTGTTGTAGCTGAACTAGAAAGGTAGAGGTTGGCCATGCAAGAAATGCTTGAGAGAGTCCTGGGAGGCTTAAGACCAAGTTCATGATGCTGTCTCTCTAGATTGACTCAGATTGTTTTTGTGCTATTCTATTTCACTGTTTAAGACAATATGTGGTTCATATTTTAATGCATGAGTTTGTGCTTGGTATCTTTATGTGCATTTATTGCTACTGATTAAGATTTCTTTTATGTTGTGTCTGCTGCTTACCCTTTTTCATTGATGACAAAAGGGGGAATAATAATAACTATGCAGTATTTATTATGGGACTAACAAAATCTGAAAGTATGCAGCAAAAAGTAATTCAGAAATTATTTCAGAACGAGAAAGGATTTCAGAAGGAGAACATTTCAGAAGGAATATAAACATCTCAGATGAAAAATCTAAGAAAGGGGGAGAAACTTCTAAACTTAAACCCTTTTTTAGATTTTATTATATTTTATATTTATCATCATCAAAAAGGGGGAGATTGTTGAGTCTCAAAAATTATATATGTGATTAAAAATATTTTGAGTCTCACTCTCTTAAGTTTTAATGAATAACAAATATAAATTAAAGGGGCATTTATATGATACTACGCTTTCACAATTTGTTGCAATGTTTCAGATCATATTTATGAGGAAAGATCGTCTGAAAGATCAACTTCATCTGATAGCCTCAGATCGTCTGAAGGAGCAGCTTCGTCTGAAGAGTGCTTCTCATCTGAAGACTTGAAGCTCATCTGAAGCACTCCTTGCATCTGAAGGCTGAAGGTATCTGGATTAAGGTTTGACTTTTGAAGACGTTGTTGTGTAAGAAGAACGTTCAACCCAATGGTCTAACTCCTTTCAGCATAAGAATCAGAGTTGCTTTCTCTCCTTGTTCAAATGTTTAGCATTTTTAAGGAAAGTCTGCAACACTGCTGTACCTATTCAAAAGCATTGTGTGCGCAGACCTGCAACACCTAAAACTGCTCAGAACGTGTTGGACAGAGTGTGTCTCAAACGTCTCCTGGAGCATTTAATGCTATTTGACAACGAATATCTCTTCTTGAAGCCTATATATATATATATATATGTTCCATATAGTATGAAGAAGAGAAGAGAAGTGAAGCTATCAAAGAAAGAATATTCTGCCAAAACGCTGCGAAAATTTACTCTGTAAATTCTTGTACATTTCTTATATTCTAGATCCTGAGTGAATCTCAGTTGAGTGTACATTTCTCTTTAGTTCAAGCTATCATCTGAAGATAGTTGTTGAACGTTCTGTTTAAACCTTTAACCAGTTCGGGTTATAAGCCTGGAGAGGCTTTCTGTTTGAAAGAATACTTGGGCTACACTTGGATAAGTGTTTGAGAGCCTGAAGACGCTTGGTGGAAGAAACAATACTTGGTGTAGAGCATGAGGAGGCTTGACAGAAAAGAATACTTGTAATCTTGCAAGATTAGTGGAAATCCAGTGGTGGTTTACCCTGGGACTGGACGTAGCTCACAGTGGTAGTGAGTGAACCGGGATAAATCTTGGCTGAGTACTCTATCCCTTAAACTCTTTCAATTCAGTTTAAACTAACTAAGGGGTTTGAAAAGTATTTAAGTGTGAAAATTTTATCTTCAAACAAACTAATTTTCTAAAATATTCTTTGCGTCTGAACCTAGTTCAGAAGGCAGCAACTCACTTCAGACAATTTCGTATCATCTGAAGTATTTCAGAAGCAGTTTTATTAAAGTCCTTCTGAAAAATAAAAAGTTTCCATTGAAACACTATTCAACCCCCTTCTAGTGTTTCCCTGTGTTTTCCTACAATACAATCTAAAGAGAAAAATCACGAAATTGGATATAGAGCATAAGGACGATGTCCCAAGTGTATATGATGACTCACGCAATAATCCATGCTTGAAAAGACATTGTGATCACCGGTATTTAGGGTTGAAAAGATTTAGAAAAATATTTAATATATTTTTATGTTTCTTATGTAATAAATGTTTTTTTAGGTAAAAATTTACTATTTTGAATGTTCTCTACCTCATTAGATAAGCACTAGGAGATTAAATTATCAAAATTGTAAATTAAAATGCTCATTTTGAAGCATGTGACACTTACTCCCTTTAATTTCACTTTTGTAACGTAGAAACCATGGTTTGGACTTTCCAAAGATGCATTCAATTTACTCAATTTTTTATATCCTCCCACTTTTTTGACTTGAGTGCCTAAAATAATTCTCTCTCACCTCTCGATTATTTTAATTACATTATTAACAAAATATTATTCTAATTTTTGTAAAAATTTGAACATTTATTTTTTTTGTTTGGTCCTTTTTATAATAAAATTCTTTACAAAACTTTAAAAATATTTATTAATTTTTTTTCCATCTTTACGCTTTATAATTAATGAACCAATGTACTTTTCAATATTTGGTTAACGTGGGGAAATTAAATGAAGTCCAACTTTAATTAAAGGTATATTTGAAAGTTGAAAATTATTTTTATAAAAAATAAAGATAAATTCTATAGTCTAGTTTTAAAAATATGAGTACCAGTCCAGTCATAATATGTATAAATATTATTGAGACACATGTTAATTTTTTTACGGATATGCACCGAGAATTTTATTATACTTTTAACCCATAATTTTTTTTTGTTTTTCAATTATATACTCAAATTCTTTTGTTTGTCATATTTTCCACCATTGTTAATAGGCATGGTAACGGGGCGGGTCGGAGGGTTGCACTCCCCGTCCCCGCCCCCGTTAAAGTCGGGGCAGGTTCGGGTTTGGGTTTAAAGAGAGCGGGTGTGAAATTATGAAACCCAACCCCATCCCCACGGGTCCCGTCGGGTTCGAGGAAACCCGTGGGGGTTTCACCTTCTCTATTTTTCATTTTTTTTTATTTTTTATAACTTAAATATATGTTCTTAAATCAGTTATATATATTTAATATACTCTAATTCAAATAACATTTAAACATAAACATTGATAATCCTAAAAAAAATAAGAAACTTAAGAACTATATTATATTTTAAGGAAAATATATAAAATTTACCTTTATTATTTAACTATTAGTATATTAAAATTATTTAATTATTTTGTCAGGGCGGCGCGGGTTCTTATACCCCAAACCCTCCCCTGTCCCCGTTAAAGGTGGGACGGGTTCGGGGTCGGGTTTTACTTAAATCCGGTCAGAGAGGTTTTCCCGTCAAAGTCGGAGTGGGTACGGGTCTATACCCGCGGGTTTGGATTTATTTGCCATGCCTGATTGTTAATTTAATCTCAGATGAAAAACTTATAAACAAAAGTGAAAAATTAGAAATTTACTCAAAATCAAAGGTGAAGAAGTAGAGACATTTGGAAGATGCTCACGACTCCGTGTATGGTTCTTTCGCTCTGGAACAAGTACTTCAAGCTCGTCAAAATTATAACAAGTAATTCAAGCTCCTCGAAATGGCTTTGGCACTTTTGGTATTGAGAATTTTGCAACTAAGGGTGTCTGCTTTCTCTTCTCCCTTGACAGGTCATGAAGGGGAAATATGAAGGTTTGCAATTGCAACCAGTGATAAGGGAAAATCTGAAGGTAGTGAAAATGCTGTCTTGGAATGTAAAAAGTCAAGATTTTTATGGTATTCTCTCCCCTTTTGTTGACGTCACGATTTTTGCTTCTCCACATAGGCTCTCCTCTTCCAGCAACCTCACTACTTAATTCTTCTGTTTCTTTTTCCTTATCACATTCCATAGCAATTCTAACCAACCCAAATCCCATTTCACGAACCAATTAAGTCACTAATTGGAGTTGCAAGCTCAATCAGGAAGGTTGGCTTGGAAGTAGGGTTCTTTTGAGAACAAAGATGGGTTTAAGTGGTTCTTGCTACCGAAGCCAACAACTCTATGGTGTTTCAATTCGTAATGGCTTCTACAGAGAGGAAGACGAGAAGCAGAGCCAAAGAAGTGTGGGGCAAATTTGTAATTTGAAAAAATAATTAATGTCAAATTTATATAGAAACACGTGGCAAACACTAATTGAGACAAATCATGACTGAATTGGTATCCACTGTTTATTAGCTAGACCGGAGCACTCACTAAAAATCAATGCGTTGAAACATGTTTTCTTAATACTCTTTCTAGACTCAAATATAAACAAAAATAACTAAATTCACACTTATTAAGGAAATTAGTTAAACTCATTTAATTTTCTTGATAGCATCTAAAAAATATTTGTATTGCCTAAATTACCCTACATTCAATTTTATTGAAACTTGTCTAAAGTAAACATAGTGCCTGTTTGGGTGGGTGTTTGAAAAAACAAAACCTAGGTTTTGTAGAATTGATTTTAAATCACTTCCGTCCAACGTGCTTCGTAAAACGTGCATCACTCATCTCAACCATTCATTTCTAAAATCAATTTTACTCAATTGTAAACCAAACAGGCCCATACTCTCTTTTCATTGGAACATGAATCATTAAATAGAGTGATTGGAAAATGAAATTTGAATTAAATAAAGGGTAATTTAGGATGATGTCATTAAATATGGTGAAATTAGTTAAGTTTTACTTATATTTTAGTCCACCATAAATGAGTGTTTTTTTATTTATATTTGAGTTTGAAGAGAGTATGTGTGTATGGCTTAAAAAGATCTTATAAGTACAACTAGAGATATAGTATTAGACAAGAAATTAGAGCAGTGTTATCAAATGGCGGTTATGGCGGCGCCGACCGCCGCATTACGTTAAGTTCGTTTGGCCTTTGTATAGCGCGCGTCTGCCATTTTGGATATGGCGGCCGTTATGGCTGTAACGGCGTGGCAGCGGATGGCGGGCGTGGCGCCCATTTTGGGCTTTTTTTCATTTTTTTTCAGGTTTGGGCCCGGGTCGACCCGATTTCCTCCCATTTTCCCCAATCCTTTCTGATTCGAGACCTACATCTACTGCGCGAAAATCCTCACACACTTGGTCTCCTCCCTGAGTCGTCCACCGCATGCCACCTCTGATGAGTTCTGTCGGTGCCGTCGCTGCCTCCGACGCGACCACCACCGTCTGCAACAAGTTCTGCAGCAATCCTCATCCTTTTTCTTCTTCTCTTCTCCGTGCGGTTCAGGTTCTGCAGCAGTCCTCATCGTTCTTCTTCTCTTCTTGATGATGAGGAGGATTAAACAAAATAGTTTTAGGACTAGTCATTGTGTTTTACTGTTTTTTAACAATGTTTGTTTGTTTTGATGGCTATTTAATCCTTTTGTTGGTTAGGAATTTATGTCTTTTTATGATGACTATCACTAGATTATGAATGCCATGAATTTTATATTGTTATATTGTTGGTTTTCATATATCTGTTTATTATTTTGCTGTTTTTGCATCATATTATATATATATATATATATATATATATATATATAGGAGGGTTCAAATTACACCAGTGTAAGTTACACCAAGTATTACACTGCTCATAACTATAAATCGAATGTGTTTTTTAGTAATCTAACCGTTGAATTATGTTTATTTATCATCATAATTATATGTGTCAAATTTCATAAAATTTTGAGACTAATAACTTAATAATCAAATGGTTGGGTTTTTCATATATTTTAAATGTATATATAACGTTAATATTGAGACATCTCAATGACATATCAAATAATTTCGGATTAATGTAAAATTTTATATATATGATCTTTATGATAGTAACTTTCAATCTAACGATAGATTACTTAATATAGTGATCCATTAAAAAATTATTCAGAGGTGTAATACTTGGTGTAACGTATACTGGTGTAATTTGAACCCTCCTTTTATATATATATATATATATATATATTGTCCGCCATAGACTGCCATGGCGTCCGCCATAGCATTATGGCGCTTAAAGGTCCTTACCGCCATCCGTCGTATAACCTTACTGACAACACTGAATTAAAGATGGAAATGCTCTAAGACATCTTGAAAATATATGTATTTTATGCCTATAATTTGGTTGTGGTCTTTCCTTTTTAATATAACTAAACTTGTCAATCTCAAGTATTTGGGGCTTTTCTGTTATAATTTGAACGAGTCTCTTCCTAATTGAATTGGGCAATGGGCAACTAATAATTTTCATGGTGTTATTCCTAGGAGGATTTTCATGGTGTTATTCCTAGGAGGATTGAGCCACTTGTAAGTCTAGGATTCCTTGATCTTTCACAAAAAACTCTCTAAATGGTATCATTAATTCCTCATAATATCGGTAAACTTAAAGAAAGTGTACAGCCTCTATCTTTCTAAAAATAATTTACAAGGAAAAATTCCCCATAACTTCTGAATATGTGCAACTTGGTCATGTCTCAAAATCATTTTGAGAGCTTGACTTCTGATATAAGATGGCCCAAGCAACAAGTCTATTTGAACCTCACCAATAACCATATCACCGTGTCACTTCCCCCAAAATAATGCTTATAGGTTGTCCAATGTTAATTGCTTCTTGGAAACAACACTCTATAGATGATTCCATTCTAAGTTACAGGGCAAAAATTGACTCCTTATACAATCTTGACCTGACCTTTCAGGCAACATGTTACTCCGTCCAGTCTTATTTATAAGAACCTCTTTAGGATGGACCTTGGTCTTTTTTATAAGAACTTTTTTAGATGGTATCATGCATTAATTATTATTTGACAAAAATACCCCATTAGTGGATGTAGGTGAATAATTAATTAGTAGAGAGAGTATGACACAATTGAGTAGTTAAATAGAAAGCGAAAGATAATGACTCTCAATAAATTCAAGGGTAGTATAGTAAATATGATACACATTCATGACAAATTCATTGTAATCAACTAAATTAACCAACTTCCTTAATCATGTGAAGTAGTTAAAAGGTTCTTATAAATAGGACCGGAGAGTATATGGTGAATTATGAGGTGTCATTTCAATTTCCAAGGTATATTGGTAATCTTCCCACGTTGGTAACAATAACAGTCTTCGAGGGGGATTCTATGATCTTTCACAAATTTTAAGCATCTGTTGATTGTATATCTTTGAAATCTTACTCACTTAATCCCTCAGAAGCCTCACCGGAATGATTTTAGGAAAGAAATGTTCTGTCACCCAACTTCTTGAAGTTTATGAACAAGAGATAAGAGAGATCACAGAAAGAAGAGAACTTCATTACACCAGAAATCTAAAATTGGTAGTCAACATGGACTTGTCAAATAACAATTTGAGTGGATCTGTTCCTGAAGGAATAACTTTGCTTGCTGCATTACAAGGCCTAAATCTATCATACAACCATTTGTTAGTAGAAATACCTAAAAGGATAGGGGGCATGAAGTCACTAGATTCCTGGCACCTCTCATGACCAGCTTTAGGAACAATTCCAAATAGCATGTCTAGTTTAACTATAAGTCTTAAATTTGTCCTACAACAACTTTTCAGGACCAATACACAAAGGAGCTCCACTACCAAATGAGCTTCCTGCTTAGGATCCTCAATGTGGAAAGGAAGATGAAAATAGCAAAGAGGATAAGTTAGAGAAATTCTGATTTTACTTTGTCATAGCACTTGGTTTTGATATTGGGTTTGAGGAGTGGTTGGAAGCTTATTGATGAAGGAAGATTGGAGGCATGCTTACTTTCAATACATTGATGAGTCAATGCACAGGATAAATGTAAACATTTGTAATACAGTTAGCAAGGTTAAAGTAAAGATGCGAGGGAAACCCTATTGATGAGTGACAGGTCTTTATGTCCTTTGGCTGTCTGTTTTATGCCCTAGGGAAGATTTCAAATTTATTTTGCTTGTTTAGAAGGAGCTTCACCTCTGTGAAAGCTAGTAATGCTACTTGTTGAATTTCCATTGTCATGCCAACAGTGTGCTACTGTTTTATTCTAGTCCAATTAATAATTGCCCAAATGTTATCGGCATTAGCTTTCCTATTTATCAATAATTTGAGTCTTGCTTTACTATTTGGAGGAAGCTTGCTTGGAGGATAAAATAAGACTGCATCAACACCACCAACATATGGAATCATAGGGCATTGCTATGATTCCCTTATGGGTTTGGAACCCAAGCAAGCTATCAAGCATTTATTGGTTAATGATTTTATTACAAACACTTAAAAGCCTGTTAAATATAAGTAGCTGCAAATGAAATGCTTGCAACTCACACAGGGTACTAAAGTAATGCTCCAAATCATAATATTGGCTAATGATTTTATAACAAACATTTAAAGGCTTATTAAATATAAGTAGCTGCAAATGAAATGCTTGCAACTAATACAGGGTACTGAAGTAATGCTCCAAATCATAATGTTACAGCTACCCATTTTGCTTCTTCACACACTTTATTCACTTTATTCCTCTGTTTAAATAAACTCTCAATCTCTCCTAAGAAGCAATAAAAAATATGCAGCAAGTGTGAAGGAGGAATGGTGTATGAATTCAAGATTCATTTAAAATTAGAAAGATAAAACACAGGTCTGACTTGGTTGTCTCTGGGGGATTACACTACAGTTTTGCTGGTAAGCTTCCATGGAAGACCTAAAAAAGCCCTAGTGAAGAGGGAACAGAACAAGAGAACAACAAACTGGCTATCCTTACCGTTACCATGCATTAGCTCTTCAACATTTTAAAGTTCATATTTGATGTACATGTCCTATAAAAATTGTATTATCATAATGGCAACAAATGTCATGTAAGCATAGGACAACTTGAAGTGAGATAATCCCAGAGGACAAGAGATAACTAGTGCCCGTTTGGTTTAAATTTTGAACCATTCAGAATCAATTCTGCAGAATTGATTTTAAATCACTTCCGTCCAATGTGTTTCGTAAAGTGTGCACACTCATTTTCAACCATTGATTTCTAAAACCAATTCTACTCAACTGTAAACCAAACGGACCCCTAGTTGTATAAAGCTGGTTCAACTGCTTATATTTTGATCTCTGTAGTGAGTTTTATACGTATCTTTTAAAGTGACACCAAGAGAATCCTCTGGTTCTCTCTAACAAAGAATGCTCCGTCTTCCACAAACAGTGTAAAATTTTCGCATTGTTATTTATTAAGTTATTTTTGTGTTTACCCATCTTTGTCTATCTAATTCAGTACACATGATGAACTATTTCAGTGTTTTGGGATTAACTGCAAGATTGAAGCATTTAAATGGTAGTTAACATTTGACAAGTGGTTAACATGCTGTGCATCAACTACAATAATGATTTAATCCATATATTATTTCTTTGCATTCAGATTTAAATAGTGATAACCCATATATTTTGGTTAAAAATAAAAGTAGAGTCAAGGTCTCAAAGGCCCCAAACATGCAGTTCCCCACACCTAAGCAGTATGCATGTGCACATGGGTGGGTGGGGGGGTGATCAGTTCACATTATACAAAAGCTTCCTTCATGAGAGGAAGAACTAATATGAACGAATATCCATTCAATGTTACAACTGGTACAAAAGATCTAGTGATAGTTATCAAAGTAATTATGAGTCCTAACAATGTCTGTAAAGGACTAATATGAATTCCTGTATTGAATAATCTAATTTTCTCACATCATGATATAATAGACCAACTAAAAATAGAGAGAGAAGAAGACTAAACTCTTACAAAGGAGATGCAGTGCCTATGGAGTGATACATGTTGGCAAAACTCAAGCATAAGTTGCGGTCTCTGTTATCCCCCCAGCCACCCCAACCTTTAAAGCCAGCTTTATAACCAGGCTGATTTTTATATATGTGGACTTCCCAATCTGATTCAATATTAGCAAACTTGTCAAGATCTTCTACATTAATGTTCACCATGCCATTATCAATGCAAGCCTTTTTCTCTCCCTGACCCTGATGCAAACCACATTTCCCAAAGTGAACAGCACTAGTCCTAGGACCTCGTAATGTGTAAACAGGACTACCAAATGAGGGATAAACAGTTGCCCACATTGTGATATCCCAATTATAGTCATCAAAGAAACAAAATTCTCTAGCCTTGTTGTGTATTTTCCTCCAAACAGTTCGATTGAAAGAGTAACCTACATTTCCCATTCTCTCAGCAATTAAACTTTCCCAGCCTTCACCTCTTGAGTTCACATCAGAAGGTGCTAAATTTGCAGCATAACAATCAGGACACTTTTTAGGCTTCAATGAAGTTAGAATTTGCAGATTACGATATGCATTTGGAAATATGAAGTGATCTTCTTCAATGAAAAGAATATGACCAGAATGCTCTCTTGTCTCCCTCAATCCATCCCATATTGTGTTCATCATCCACCACCAATGATGCTTCAACGAAACAATCTTCGGTGAGCGGTGGTTTCCATACTGATCAGGATTCCCCTCACAATGCTTTTCACTGGCACCATCTTTTTCCTTGCAGTCACCAGCTGAAACCCCAGGAAAACTACTAGAAAATAGATGGGGCGAATAGGGAGCATAGATCTGTTTAACTTGGCAAAATCTGATACCATCAATGATCTTATTCATATCCTCAAAGTACCCATCATGACTAACAATCAGTAAGGTCTCATTAATCCCTACCACCCGCGAAAGGCTCTCAACAACTATTTTAAGATACTGAGGTCGGTTATGAACATACAAAACAACAATGATAGGATCCTTGGCAAGAGTTGGATACAAATCCAAGTTTCTTGGAGGCAACCCATTTAGCTTTTCCAATCTAAGTGACAAGTCATTCTGCTGGGGGAGGCTTTGCCACTTTGTAAACTTCAAGTCACGATGATATACAGAACCCTCATCAGCATTGTCAGTATCCTGAGTCCCAATGGTTGATGTTGAATTTGATCCAAGGAGAAATATCAGTAGCAAAACCCCACACAAAGTAACACACACCACAGATAACAGACGGCGCAAAGCCGCATCTTTAAGGCGGTGGGGTCTCTTGGAAGCAGCCGCCATAATAGAACTAACCATGCAGTGATACACAAAGCATAAAAAAGATTCGAAATTCGCTTACAAATTACATCAAAACATAATTACACCAGCAAATTTATAACATGGCATTAACTAATAAAAAAAAACTGAAAGAACAGGTTTTCAAAAACAAAAAGTATGAGTATTAAAAACCTATGAAATGATGGCCTTGATGCAGGGATTGAAGCAGCCAGCCAAAACCCACTTCTAGTTGGAGCTAAAGAACAAAACTTTGCACTTTCCCTTGTATATGGAAGTAGAATCAGATGCAGAAACCAGGGTTGTGGGAGCAAAAGGTGCGAGACAGACCCATGAGGGTATGGGATCAAAAATGTAGTGGGGAAGAAGAGGGCATGAATTTTGGGGGTGTTTTGGTGTGGGATGCAGAAGAGGATTATTAGAGTTGAAAAGTAAAAGAGGGTATTGGAAATTTGGAATCAAACTTAGAATACACGACAGAGAGAAAGAAAGGGAGGTTTGAACTGCAGGCATATGGCGATGGACAAACCAAAGATTTGCGTGCGTTGGAGGGGTCGGGTCTGGTGTGGTGGCTATAGGATCCGACTACTAACAAGTCAATCAAGGGAAAATGACAATTTAGTCATTTTAGTGTGCCGTGCTTGACAAACAAGTCAATTTTAGTTCCAAAAATCATACTTCATCAATATATTCACATTTTAGTACTTAGTTATCATAGGTATATCATTGATTACATTAACTTTATTTTGTCCTTGGTGTAGGTGTTTTCATCAGTATTAATGTGAGATTAATCATATGAATACTGCTGCAAACTAATTATAGTAGGGTTTATTTGATGGTTAATTATAGTAGGTTTTTTTTTTGTAATAGATAAAAAAAATAGTTATAGTATGTTTGGTTTAGGGTTTTTAAAGATTTTTTTTAAAAAAAACACTTAAAAACTATAAAAAGTTATTTTTTTCAAGAATAAATTAACTTAAAAACTTAGTTAATAATCAGAAAATCCTTTAATAGATGCTTATTTTAACTTTTTTGGTGTTCATTAAATTTTTTGCAATAAGGTATTTATTGAGTAATCTCGTGGATAGTGTTGTAACTAGTTATTAATAAAAAAAATTATTCTTTTAACTTTGTTCATATTAATTAATTTTTTATGTTAAGATAGTTTAAAACTAAAATAATCATTATATGAGTGTTTGTTGTGAAATTTTTCAATTAAGTTCGAAAACTTTCTTGATTCTGAAAGTACAATTTGGGACTAGAATCTAAATCATCTAAAGGTTCTTTTTAAGAACTAGGTTTACTCAGAAATTGCATTCAAGAAGTAACATAAATTTGAATGACTTGGTTCTTCACAAAAGTGAATTAAAAAAAATTAATTTGCAGAATGAAACAGAATTTCAAAGAGAAAAGAAGAGTAAAAACAAAAATTTGAAACTTGAAAAGAAATTAAAGTAAAAGCAGTAAAGAACTGAAAGTAAAGTGCAGAAATTTAGAAGCAAAAAGTAAACAAAGAAAAGGAAAAATTGCATGAATTTAAATGTAAGAAGTAATCAAAAAGAAAAGAAAAGTTGCAGAAAGTTAAAGACAAAAAGTAATCAAAGACAAGAAAACTGCAGAAATGTAAATTGCATTAATGAAAAGTTGGTATGGATACACATACTAGACAATCTCCTTAGTAACCACTTAGTCGTTTCTGATTTTAGACTTTGGGTGTTTTAAGAGAGTTTCAGTAAAATGAAATCCAACCTTTATTACATCACAATTCTGCCTATTTATAGACTCTATTCTAACGGCTAACTTACAAGCCTAATTGAGATGTCAAATTTCTAAGTAGGACACGTATTAAAAGCAACAACGATCTTCTACTTGCCAAAGTAACTGATAGTCTGAGATCTTGACACTTGTCTCTGAATGATAACTTCCAATAACTGCTTCATTTGAAATTCGAATAATCTTCGAATTGACTTTCAACATCTGATGAGTCTTCGAATCCCTTTCAGACCTGACTTTATAAATTTGTCTAAGTTATGAGCCTTGTTTCTGTTTCGAACAAATCCTTGATCTCCATCTGAATCTCGAACCATATTGAGAAACTTAACCAAATGCTGACTGGTCAACTTTATGTATTTCCACATGCTGTATTTCTGATTGGTCAATATGTTGGTGGATTTGACCACCGACCACACGTGGATTTGACCCTCAAACTGATTGGACAATTGTGTATGTTCATTAATGGCACCGTCCAATTCTATCAGTATAAATACTCTTGGGCTTTGACGTTCTTCATTCCCTTCTCTGCTCAATATGAAGAAGTTTCTTCCTTTGGCTATTGCGTTCAACCTGATCTTTCTTGATTTCATTTTTGATAAGGTAGACGAAATAGCCAAAGCTATAAGCTTCTTCAATCCTTATTAATGATTTTCTTAGGTTGAACGTACTAGCCAATTAAAGGTTCATTTACACAATAAATGAATCCTATTTACTTCTTTCCCACGCTTTCTTTAATTACACCCCAAGCACCAAGGGCTGCACAATCAAGTCAGCATAATGCTTTTGCCTTGGCTCAATCAAAGCTCGTGGGAGAGGAGGAGGAAGAAGAGGATCAGATGAAGAACAGGAAGACTAGAGTCAAGTTTCCTGAAGACCCAGGGAGGTAGGAGTCAAGTTTTCTGAAGATTTAGAATAATCTTTACTATTTATGTACTTTTATATTTTCATTCGAACTCTGTTATGTAATTCGAATTCTATTTGTACATGAATAAAAAGACTTGTATTTTCTTTATTCTTTGTCCTTCAAATTTTGTAAAGACTATAGAACTCTTTTTCTTTTTCTTCGTATTCAAAAGACATTTCGAATTCGAATAGGCATTTAATCAAGTATCTGCATTCTTTTTTAATATGTATAACACAGTGCCTTAAATTTCGAATTCAGAAGGCAGAAACTTCAAACTTCAATAAGTTATAATGTATTTCGATTCATATACTTTTCGAATCTTTCATTATATACTTCAAATTTCAAAGATCTTAATCTATAATAACTTAGTAAAATTTGTAAATTTCACCCCAATAGATGCCCCCTCAAAATATTAGTTTTGAGGATCATATCAACTTCAGTAGAAACTAATATTTTAATAACATGAAGAAGCATTCTAAAATATTACCTCATTCAATTAACTGTTCACCTTCGTCTTTAGTGGTTCACTTTGGCAGCAACAATTTTTTTATATTATTATTATTGGCTCATTACTGCGCGCCACTTTTTAAAATTGCAGTTACCATTTTTATGCAACTGACTGTGCCCACTTACTCTCAGCTATATATAGGGATATGAACAGTTACCAACCTGAGCAACCTTTCACCTTTCTCTTTTGCAAAAACTGTCAGCTTCTTCTCTCTCATTTCGCTTTTTTCTTGCTGCTTCTCAGCGTCTTCGTTTTCTTTTCTTCATCAAATTCTGCAAACAAGAGCTTCAATCTTTAAGGTAATGTTGTAAAAACTTCATTTTCTCTGTTTCCTTCTGATTCTTGAACATTATTCTGTCTTCTTTTTGCTGCAACATTTTTCTGACATTGCGAAGAACCATTATTCTTTGAGCAACTGAAATCTTTTTCCCTAAACAATGAATTTTTCAATCAAGAACCTCTTTTTTGTTCAAGCATTGTTGCTAATCTGTTGAAAAGAATGATCTTTTCTTGTAATAAACCGATTTTCCTTCAATTTTTTTTAAACTCTCTAAAGATTGTTCTTCCCCTTTCTGACATGTATTTTCTCTCACTAAGCTTACCCAACTTCGATTTCTTATTCTCTTGATGTTTCAGGGATTTTAAAATGGCTTCCCAAGGAATTTCAAAACGTTCTGAGCCTATTCCAAAGGCTTTCACTAATGGGAAGTTGATTAGGTTAAATAACACCAACTATGTCCCTGAACCAGAGGAAGATCCTGAGCGTCTTCCTATATGGAGAAGTCAATCTTTAATACCTTACTCCATTCAAAACAAAGATCACTGCTTTCTGGGACCTTATTTTTGACCTCCAAGGCTCGAAAGGTGCATTGCTTTCTTTCTTTGTCCTCCTGAAAAAAGATTTTTGCTTTTCGAGATCCCATTAGAACAAATTTTTTAAACAACCTACCCTCTATCTTTCGAACCGTCCTACTTGTTAAGAAACAAGCCTATTTAAGTTGGTTAGATAAAGTTGAAAGCAGCAAAGGAAATCATTGGAAAAATTAGGGATTTTCGATTTGATCCAACTTAGTAGATATGATCTCTCTTATGATCCTGTGCTTTTAATAACTTCATGTTTCTTTTGAGATCGAAACACTCACACATTCCATCTGCCTTATGGTATGATCACACCTACACGTTTTGACTTGGCTGCCATAATAGGGGTTAAACCTGAGGGTGATATTTTCATTCCTTCTGATTTTACTATAGACAATACTTCAGAGCCAAATTGGGACAGGTTTACCCTACTCTTTTCATTCAAAATAACAACAAAGTCACTGGCCCAGTATCTAGGACCGAACACATAGCTTTCCTGATGCTTTGGCTATCAGGTTTTGTCTTTTGTTCCCGTTCTCTTCAAATTCCAAAATCTCTTCTTATTCTTGCTATTGCTCTATCTCAAAGCGAAGTTTGAATAAATTTCAGTCGTTTCCTTCTAGGCAGTCTTTATGATTGTTTGAATGAGGCTGTTCTGACTCTAAGAAAATCAGAACCTGTCAAAGTTCTGAGTGGTCCTTTTTGGCTCCTTTAATTGTGGCTCAATGCCATTTTCAAAGAACATTTTACAAGTGTGGAATCAAAAAGTTCCAAGCTTCCAGATTCAATAGAAGGATTTCGACTATCTTTTATACCCCAATCTCTTGGAAGAAAGATCCCCTTGCTTCATTCAAACATTATTTCTCTCTTTTTCTTGGCCTTAACAAACACAAACCTTCTCTTGCTCCATTTGTTTCTCGATCCTGTGGACCAAACTGGTTTACAAGAAAATTTCCTTATGACACCCCTGGCAATCAAGTTGAAAGTCTTGATGTTTGGGAAGAATTTTTAACTTGGGGCGTCCTATTCTTTGAGTTTTCGATTAAGGACATGAAAGCATATTCCTATTAGCCAAACTTAGTGGCTAGGCAGTTTGGTCTCTCTCAACTCCGTCTTACTCCTATGAGTTGTTACCCAGAAGATGTAATTCATGGACGAGCTACCACTGGGATCGAGGCCATGAATGAATTAGTCAATCATTTTTCTGGCATCAGTCCTACCCTTACTCCTTGCTCTTTT
Source organism: Sesbania bispinosa (assembly GCA_026901365.1). NCBI lineage: Eukaryota > Viridiplantae > Streptophyta > Magnoliopsida > Fabales > Fabaceae > Sesbania > Sesbania bispinosa. Next base: position 474,136 of record QLOH01000044.1, read on the forward strand.
GAACCATCCTTCTATAGCACAGTGTCTTTCAGGGATTGGTTGTCATCCTAGTACTCTTCCATTCAAGTATCTTTAGATACTTGCCTTAGCAGAATGACACCTCCTCCTGAAAAAGAAGTTTCGAAGAAGAAGGATAAAGGTAAAGGGTAGCCTTCACTTTTCACATCATTTCTACCATAATCGAATTTGTATTTTATCAAATGTATTGACTTCCTCATTGAAATTATCTTATTTAGATCAAAAGATGACCATCAGTCAAGAGAGTGAATATGGTGAAGAACAATCAAGCAAAAAGAGGAAATCGAAGGTAATTTCGATTTTGAATTGCTCTTTCTTCAAGATGTTCTAAGAGAATTATTTCTAACCTTTATATGTTGAATTCAACCTTCTGTTTCTCCTGAAGTTTCAAAGGCTAAAAAGGTTAAAGCAGGTTCCTCTGTTGGAGGAATTAAGAAAAAACAAGTTCAAGAAACTTCTGAATCTGCTACCCCCCAGTGATCCAAAGGTGTTGGAATTTCGAACTCATTATTGTCATAGAAAAGTTCCTGTGTTTCTTTATTTTGACCAGTTCTTTCGTTTCTTGAAGCTTAAAAAGAATTCTAAATCAGAAGACGATTCTTCTAGTTCTCATTCTCTTCCTTCTAATCCACGTGCTGAAAGGAGAACAAAAACACGTTATGACTCCAGAAGTTCAAGGGCAAAAGAAAAGTTCAAATGAGAAAGAACAAGATGAGAATGAGGAAGACCCTAAACTTCCTTCAAAATCTGGACCGGTCCAAACTGTTTCTTCGAAAATTATTAAGAAGAAGAAAGTTGGAGCTTCTGAGGTAATAATTTTTAAAGTCTTTTTAATCCTCATTTCATGATTCCTTTCAATCATTTACACTTTTCATCTCAAATAGGTGGCTAGAAAATATTATGCTCTTCGAGTGAAACATATCGCTCATAAGAGACCAAGGCCAAAGAAAATGTTAATACCAGAAGGCATTGAGGTGGAATTTCGAATTCCTTCCTTAAAATTATATATCTTCTTTGAGCTTTTCTAACCAAATTTTTATAAATTGTAGGTTCAAACTATAAATTCTTCTTCGAAATCAGCGGCTGAAACAACGCCAAGAGATCAATCTGGTCGAGAACAATCTTCAAAAGAAGGAAGTGAAGAAAAACAACTAAGTGTGAGTTCCCCTCCAGAATCTCGACCAGAGGATGATGTTTCTCAAAGAGGAGAAGAAGAATCAAAGAAAGAAGGTGATGTTCAAATGAATAAAATGACAGGGGTCGAACCAGGTCTTAAGGATAAGGTTGAAAAAGAGTCCATTCCTGAGACTTCTCAGTTGAAAGAGAAAGAAACAGAAAATCTGACTAAGACACATACTCCTTTGACCAAGGATCCCTCTAAAGATCAAACAAAAACTGACATCCCTTTTACTCAACCCAAAGAGAACATAATTCCTGATAATGCTTCAGAAATTCATAGTGAGATGACTGCTGCTCAACAAACCACTCCCTTGAATACTTCAGAAGCTATACCCAGTACTTTAAACAAATCTCCAACACCCTCAAGCTTGAAAGAATGTTTAGATATATTGGATGAAAATCCCTTTGCTGTTCTCGACCTTTTGACAGGTGAAGGCTCAATGTCCTCTGCTCATTCAGATTCTAGATCTTATAAACCAACTACCGAATTTGTTGAGGACTTGATCGAAGGTTTGAAAAGTTTGATATTCACTGATGACTTCCTTGAAACCTTCGCAAAAGAGGTTGAATACCAATATAGGGTGGAAAGGAAACTTGAAGCCATTCATGCTCGACAAAGCAACTTATCTATGCAACAACTTAATGGGTTGAATGCTTTCAAGAATATCTATGTTAAAGTTGCAGATATTTTGAAAGAACATCATGCAAACGCTGCAAGGGCTTCTGAAGTAAGGGTTGAAAATGAGGATATGCTAGAGAAATTGAAGGACTCCAGAACTAAGGTTTCAAAGTTCAATGAAAGTTTGGGGACTCTTACTGCCCAACTGTCTTCTATTGCAGAAAAACGTAGAGCTATTGAAGAACTGTTAAGATATGTAGAGATATTACTATTTATTCTCTTTGATTTATTGTATAGTTTCCTGATTTAGGTTGATCCTAAATTGATTTAGATTGATCCTAATCCCAAATCTCTAGGGATTGGTTCTCTCATAACATGTATATATATACACTGTTGTATTTGCTAATTTAATTAGTCAATATACACTTTTCATATTTCTATTTCAAGTTGGTACCAGAGCTCTTCTGGTCCAGGGAACCGTTTTTACTCCGGTCGCCCACCTAGGTCATTCTTTTTTTTCAGCGGCTGCTTGTGTGGACGCCGCCAAAGTGTTCAGAAGTCGCCGATCTGCCACCCCACCGCGCGCCGCCGCTTTTCCTCTGTCTGTTTTGACCACTTTCAGGTCGTGGGTCACACTCTTTGGTGGCTGTTCGGTCGTTTTTGGTTGCTGCCAAACCGTTTTTTGGCGGCTGTTTGACGTTCCTGCTGCTGTTTGGCGTTCTTGCTACTGTTTGGTGGCTGTTTGACATTCTTGCTGCTGTTTGGTGTTTTCTTGTTGCTGCAAAACTCTTTTAGTAGCTGTTTGGTGTTTTGGTTGCTGTTCTCCTTCTTTTTCCACATGGCGGAGATTTCCAAAGTTGATAAGGAGGATCCAAAAATTGAGTCTTCTAAAAGGGGACTGGTTTCCTTTGCTTTTTCTGGTTCACCGGTTATTACCTCTGAGAAGTTGAATGGTAAAAATTATTTAGACTGGTCTACTGCAGTTGAGATATGGTTTTTAGGCCAGGGTCTTTATGATCACCTTGTTAAGAAGGCTTCCGAGGTTGATAAAGATGTGAGTGATGAATGGCAGCGAGCAGATTATCAACTTGTATCTGTATTATGGCAGTCCATTGAGCCCAAATTAATGGTGCATTTTCGCCCGTACAAAACATGTTATGATGTTTGGAAGAAAGCTCGGAATATTTATGCCAATGACATCCAGAGATTGTATGAATCTGTTCGTGGTTTAGCAACACTTCAAATGGTTGATCATGATTTGCCATCTTATTTGAATCATGCTCAATCCACCATTGATGAGCTGAAGCTGATGTTGGTTAGTGATGATCTTCAGAAAGTGTTAAGCAAGCTCGATACTATGTTCATGGTCTTTATCCTTCATGGACTTCATAAGGACTACGGATCTGTTCGTGATCAGATTTTGACAAATCCCACCATCCCTACGGTGGAAGAACTCATAGATTGTTTGATTCGGGTTCCTTCACCTGAGGCAGAATCTCAAACAGCATCTGAGTCCTCTGCTTTTGTCTCCAGTACCACTGAACGTGGAGGACGAGGTCGTGGTCGTGGTCGTGGTCGTGGAAAAGGGGGTAGAGGAAACCTTCATTGCACCTACTGTCAGAGAGATGGACATACACGTGATAGGTGTTACTCTTTGCATGGCTTTCCGAGCAAGACAGCTAATGTTGCTCAATCTCTGACTTCAGAGCCCAAGATTGAATCTGAGAGCAATCATCCAATTTCCTGGTCTGCTGATGATTACAAGGAGTACCTTCAACTGAAGGCAACCCAACAGACCTCTTCCTCAGTCACTGTTGCTCACACTGGTAATTCTACAGTCTGTCTCTCTCATTCTACGCCTCTTGGACCTTGGGTTTTGGATTTTGGTGCTTCTGATCACCTAACTGGTAATGCCTCTCTTTTCCCTAACTTATCCTCACCTAAAACTCCACATCATATCACCCTTGCTGATGGGTCCAAAGTCCAAGCCACTGGTATTGGCCAAATTTCACCTGTTCCCTCACTACCAATGAAATCAGTTTTATTAGTTCCTGGATGTCCCTTCAATTTAATTTCTATAAGCAAGTTGACTCAATCATTAAATTGTGCCATCACCTTCACTTCTGATTCTTTCTTGATACAGGACCGGAGTACGGGACAGACGATTGGAGCAGGATCTGAATCACATGGTCTCTACTACCTTCAGTCCTCTGCTTCTACCATATGTGCATCTACTGAGTCTCCCGGTTTGCTCCATCGTCGTCTTGGTCATCCTAGCTTACATAAACTGAAGAAAATGGTACCTCATCTCTCCCAGTTGGAGTCCTTAGAGTGTGAGTCGTGTCAACTAGGAAAGCATGTTAGAACTTCTTTTCCTAGTAGTGTTCATGGTCGAGCTGTGTCTCCTTTTGATATTGTCCATTCTGATGTTTGGGGTCCTAGTCGTGTTGCGTCTATTTTAGGACATAGGTATTATGTTACTTTCATTGATGATTTTTCAAGATGTACTTGGATCTTTCTAATGAAAAATCGTTCTGAGTTATTCACAATTTTCAAAACTTTCTGTTTAGAAATCAAAACTCAGTTTGGCAAAGTAATCCGTGTTCTACGAAATGATAATGCTAAAGAATACTTCTCTGATTGTTTCACTTCCTTCATGAATTCCCATGGCATTCAACATCAATCTAGTTGTCCTCATACACCTCAACAAAATGGTGTTGCCGAGCGAAAACATAGACATATTGTGGACACTGCCCGTACTCTGCTATTGAATGCTAATGCACCTCCAAAATTGTGAGGTCATGCTGTCCTTATTGCAGGATATTTAATAAATCGGATGCCATCCTCTGTTTTGAATTATCAAGTTCCTCATTCCCTGTTATATCCATTGGATTCTCTTTACTCTGTCCCCCCTCGTGTTTTTGGTTGTACTTGTTTTGTTCATGATCTTTCCCCAGGTCGTGATAAGTTGTCTGCACGTGCTATCAAATGTGTGTTCTTAGGATATTCTCGTGTCCAAAAGGGGTACCATTGCTACTCTCCCACTACACATCGGTTCTACACCAGTGCAGATGTCACCTTCTTTGAAGACACACCATTTTTCAGTACCTCAGAAGTCTCTTCACTGGACTCCAATCTCTATTCTCAGGTATTGCCTATTCCTATTGTTGATTCTGTTGAGTCTCCACCTGCTACTTTAGAGACACCCGGGCCTCCACCAGAGTGTCCTTCCCTACCAGGGTCTGGTTGTCTCCCACACCGATATGGGATAACTTATGAGCGTCGGTTACATACTTTGGTTCCATCTCCTAGTACACCGTGTGATTCCCCTTCTGCTCCAGTCTCCTCACCTACTCCGGCTCCACCTCTCCCAGTTGACTTGCCCATTGCTCTTCGTAAAGGTAAACGTTCTACTTCTAATCCTCATCCCATTTATAATTTTCTCTCATATCATCGTTTGTCTCCTACCTATTCTGCTTTTGTCTCTGCTATATCCTCTATTACCATTCCCAAGACAGTACAGGAGGCCTTAACCCATCCAGGATGGCGACAAGCTATGATTGATGAGATGACAGCTTTAGAATTTAACCATACTTGGGAACTTGTTCCACCTCCGTCCGGCAAATCTGTTGTTGGATGTCGGTGGGTCTTTAATGTTAAAGTGGGCCCTGATGGACAGGTGGATAGATTGAAAGCCCGTCTTGTGGCTAAGGGATACACACAGGTATATGGTTTGGATTACAGTGACACTTTCTCTCCAGTTGCGAAGATGACCTCAGTTCGCCTCTTCTTGGCCATGGCTGCCGTGCGACATTGGCCCTTGTTTCAATTGGATATCAAAAATGCTTTCTTACATGGTGACTTGGAGGAGGAGATCTATATGGAGCAACCCCCTGGGTTTGTTTCTCAGGGGGAGTCTGACCTTGTGTGTAAATTACGGAAGTCCTTATATGGCCTTAAACAATCACCTCGAGCTTGGTTTGGTCGGTTTAGCAAAGTCATACAGGAGTTTGGAATGATCCGCTGCGAGGCAGACCACTCTGTTTTCTTTAGATGCTCACTGACCCATAAATTCATTTATCTTGTGGTTTATGTGGATGATATTGTAATTATAGGTGATGATCAGGAGGGCATCAAGGCTCTAAAGCAGCACTTATTTGAGCACTTTCAAACTAAGGATTTAGGTCCTCTGCGCTATTTCCTTGGGATTGAGGTTGCTCAGTCAAAGTCCCGTGTTGCTATTTCTCAGAGGAAATATGCTCTTGACATTCTGGAGGAGACAGGACTCGCAGATTGTAAGCCAGTTGACACCCCAATGGATCCTAATGTGAAGCTTCTACCTAACCAGGGGGAGCCCTATTCCGACCCAGGAAGGTATCGAAGACTAGTGGGCAAGTTAAATTATCTCACCATGACCAGACCTGATATATCCTTTCCTGTCAGTGTTGTAAGTCAGTTCCTTAACTCTCCTTGTGAGAGTCATTGGCATGCAGTTGTGCGGATCCTCAGATATCTCAAAGGATCACCTGGGAAGGGACTTGTTTACAGTGATAGAGGACATACAAATATTGTTGGGTATTCCGATGCAGATTGGGCAGGTGATGCAAGTGACAGACGGTCAACAACGGGTTATTGTGTGTTCTTGGGAGGTAATCTTGTTTCATGGAAGAGTAAAAAGCAAAGTGTTGTTGCCAGATCAAGCACAGAAGCAGAGTATCGTGCAATGGCTCACACCACATGTGAGCTTCTGTGGCTAAAGTCTTTAATTCAAGAGTTGCAGTTTTGCAAGGTTGGCCCTATGGAACTAATGTGTGATAACCAGTCAGCCTTATACCTCTCCTCTAATCCAGTTTTTCATGAGAGGACAAAACATATAGAAGTTGATTGTCATTTTATCAGAGAAAAGATCCTCTCCGGTGTCATCAAGACTTCCTCAGTTTGCTCCAAGGATCAACTTGCAGATATTTTTACTAAATCTTTACGGGGTCCTAGGATAACCTATATATGTGACAAGCTGGATGCCTATGATATGTATGCTCCAGCTTGAGGGGGAGTGTTAAGATATGTAGAGATATTACTATTTATTCTCTTTGATTTATTGTATAGTTTCCTGATTTAGGTTGATCCTAAATTGATTTAGATTGATCCTAATCCCAAATCTCTAGGGATTGGTTCTCTCATAACATTTATATATATACACTGTTGTATTTGCTAATTTAATTAATCAATATACACTTTTCATATTTCTATTTCAAGTAGAACAAATAAAGAAACTGCAAGAAGATGACAAAGTCTTGATATAAGAAGAAAATGCCTGCAAGACTTCAATATCCAAAATCAAAACCCGAAAGCTCGGACTCCTCAATGGGGTGAAGTATGTTTCAAGTGAGCTAGTGAAGTCAAACGAGCTCCTTACCATTATTGATCAAAGGGACAAAGTCTTGCTTCAACATTATAAAGATCTGAATCAAGTGTTTGGGTCACTGAAAGAGAATCCCCTTTTTTAACTTTCACTGTTCCATTTCAATTGTTTGTTAAAACACTTTTGATTGGTGCTTTGGAGTCACCAACTTTTCTGGATGTTTTAAACAATCTTAATTTCATGTAAAGTTGGCTTATATTGCTTCAAGTATTTTCCATTTATACTTAGGATTCGATTATCACCTGATAGTTCTCTAATCGAATAAGCATTATTTGAAAATACTTTTTCAACTTCGAATGGTCCTTCCCAATTCGGAGACCATTTTCCAAATCGTTTAGATTTCTTATCAACAGGTAAAATCACTTTCCAAACAAGATATCCTTCGTTAAACAACTTAGATTTCAATTTACGATTATAAATTCGAGATACTTGTTCTTTTTTCCTTATGATATTCTCTAAGACTCTTAATCTAAACTCATCCAACTCACTTAATTCATCCAACATCAAGTTATAATAATCTTGAGTGGGTAAATCGAATTGTCTTTGTAACCTGAGTGATTGCGAGTGAACTTCAACTGGTAAAACTGAATCATGAACCTAAACCAATTTATAAGGCGTAAATTGTGTTGCATCTCGAGGAGAATTTCGATATGCCCACAAAATTTGACTTAACGTCTTATGCCAATTTCGGGGTCGTTGGTCAATATTTTTCTTGATCAAGGAAATAATTGTTTTATTTACAGCTTCAACTTGCCCGTTTGCTTGTGCATAATAAGGGGTTGAAGTAAGAAGTTTAATCCCATGCCATTTTCTTGTGCAAACCTCTTAACTCTTTGGCCTGTAAATACAGTCCCTTGATCAGTTGAAATAGATTCATGAATACCAATACTAAAAACTATGTTTTCTTGAATGAAATTAATCACATCTTCTTGAGCTACATCCTTTAATGGGATTGCCTCTACCCATTTTGTAAAATAATCTATAGCCACTATAATGTATTTATGCCCCCTAGATGATGAGGGATGAATTTGACCAATCAAATCAATAGTCCATCCTCTAAAAGGCCACGACTTTATTATCGAATGTAACTCACTTGTAGGGATTTGTTGTATGAAGCCATGTTTTTGACATTTTTCACAAGCTTTCGAAAAATCATTACAATCTTTAGCCATAGAAGGCCAATATAAGTTTTGTCTTTTTTAAACCCATTCCATTTTTCGACCTGCTTGATGTGCTCCACAAATCCCTTGATGAGTATCAATCAAAGCTTGATATGCTTCTGATTCTCCTAAACATCGAAGTAAATTACCATTAGGTGCTTTCTTATATAACTAATTAACCAAAATTACATAATGTAAAGCCCTGTATTTCAATTTTTGATCAACTGATATACTTGGATTTTGCAAATACTTAACTAAGGATTTTCTCCAATCATTGACATCTAAAGTTTCAATATCTAAAACTTCGAATTTCATAATTGGCATATTCTTTTTCAATCGAATCAATTCTTCAAATTTAGAATCACAAATTTTATAACTAGAAGCAATCATTGCCAATTCATTGACAATTTCATTATCAATTCGAGAAATATGCTCAAATTCAACTTCATCAAAATACCTTAGTAACTGAAAAGCTATTAGTAAATATTTTTACAATCTAGGATTCAAACACTTATACTGTTTAGTGACTTGTTTGATCACTAATTGTGAATCTCCTCGAATTAAAACTTGTTTAGCTTTGAATGATATCAAAACTTCTAATCCTAATAATAAAGCTTCATATTCAGCTTCATTATTCGAACGATCCATCCCCACTAGAAACATTATTTTCGTTGGTAAACCTTCAGGTGCAATTAAAAGAATTCCAATCCCAACACCTGCTTTATGTTTTGATCCATCGAAATAAAACTTCCAAGGTTTTAAACCCACGAAGTCCAATTCATTAATTCGAATAGGAGGATGATCGACTAGAAAATCAGCCATAACTTGGCCTTTCACAGCTTTTAATGGGAGATATGTTAGTGAAAATTCAGTTAAAGCTAACGCCCATTTTCCTATTCTACTATGAAGAATAGGCTTCCATAACATGTGCTTTATTATATCAAAATGAGAAATTACATAAACGTCAAAAGGTTTTACATAGTACTTTAACTTAGTACAAGAAAAGCAAAGACATAAACATAAATTCTCAATGGCACAATATCTAGTCTCAACATCATTAAGAGTTCTACTAAGATAATACAATGCTCCTTCTACTCCATTTTCATCTTCTTGAGCAAGCATACTTCCTAATGTCTCTTCAGATGCAGATATATATAGCTTCAAATGCTTTCCTTGAATTGGAGGTGTCATAATTGGAGGATTTGTGAGAATCCTCTTTATTTCTTTGAATGCTACCTGGTACTCCTCTTTCCATTCAAAATTTTCTTCCTTTTTGAGTCTCAACAGAGGAGAAAACACCTTGGTCTTAGCTGAAAGATTTGCTATGAATCTTCGAAGAAAATTGATTTTACCCAATAAAGACTACAATTGCTTCTTGTTCGAAGGAGGAGAAGTTTCCAGAATTGCCTTTGCTTTATTTTTATCAATCTCAATTCCTTTTTGATGAACCAAGAAGCCTAGAAAATTGCCTGCAGATACACCAAAAGCACACTTAATAGGATTCATTTTTAACTTATGTAGCCTCATCCTTTCAAATGCTTCTTTCAGATTCGAAAGATGATCATTTTTCGATTTGAATTTTACTACAATATCATCAATATAAACTTGCATGAATCTGTTGAGCCTCAAAAATATCATAAAAGAAAATATGATGTTTAAGACAACTCAATTCCCAAGTTTTAATGCTTAACAAATTTGAGTTAAAATATTTATCATAGATACATATATGCTTTAATGATTTATCTATGATTTCAGCAAGAGTCACTATGAGCCTACATAGAAAGACTAAGCGTTGAAGCTGTCTGAAGAAGCAGAACTCGTCTGAAGAGTTGAAGCTGTCTGAAGTAGCTCAACCCGTCTGAAGAATCAGTGCCGTCTGAAGTCTCACTTATGACGTGGCACCCTCTGCTGAAGCTTGTGAAGACTTTTCTGAACCTCTGCTGCACGTACCTTTTCAAACACGATTATGGCAAGGATCACAAAGACCTTTCCTGGCGATTTTGAATTTCATACACCACTGAGGAAATCTCTGCAACGCAGCCTCTGCAACAACATTTGTGGCAGCCTTAATGCAAAAAGAAACCTTGTATCGTGTCAGAGATATCAGAGCTCTCAGAAGCATGTCTCACAACGGATTAAATAGCATTTAATGCTATCTCTAAACGGTGGTATTTCAACGGATTAACGTTTGGGTATAAATACCCCTCTATGAAGACCATCAAAAGATGTAGACGAAAGAGAAAGAAAGAAAATCAATATACAAGAAAGCCAAGAGAAACATCACGCTGCAAGTTTTTACTCCGTAAAAACTCTCTGATAGAATTCTTTGTACACATTTGTATATCCTGAGTATACCTCAGTTTTATTGTACATTGTATTGATTTGAGCTTCAAACTTGGATAGTTTAAAAGCTTAAACTCCTTTCTTTGTAAACCTTGGTAGAGCCTGAAGAGGCTTGACAGAAAAGAATACTTGTGGTAGAGCCTGAAGAGGCTTGATAGAAAAGAATACTTGTGGTAGAGCCTGAAGAGGCTTGACAGAAAAGAATACTTGTTTGTGTCTGGAGAGACTGTACTCGTTGTGTCTGGAGAGACTGTACTCGTTGTGTTTGGAGAGACTGTACTCGTTGTGTCTGGAGAGACTGTACTCGTTGTGTCTGGAGAGACTGTACTCACACTCAAGCTTGTAATCTGAATATTCATATAGTGGAAATCCAGTGGTTGTTTGCCATTGGGACTGGACGTAGCTCACAGTGGTAGTGAGTGAACCAGGATAAATTTCTTGGCTAAGTTTTCTTACCCTTATCTCTTGTCAATTCTTTTTACACTAATCAAGGGGTTAGAGTAATTAATCTGATATGTTATAAAGGCATAAAACATTGTCTCAAATCAGTATTTTTATACCGTCTGAAAACTTCAGACAGTCCGTTAAGAGTCTGTCTGAAATCATGTCTTTAACACCTGTTTGCGAAAAGCTTTCAAAAATATTCAGAAACACTATTCAACCCCCCTTCTAGTGTTTCCCTGTGTTCCTACAGAATCTACCTATTAAGTCATGAAAAATAGAATTCATGGCCCTTTGATAAGTAGCACCAGCATTTTTAAGACCAAAAGGCATCATTACCCAACATTTTGGTGTACTTAATTTAAACTTGCATGAATCTACCTATTAAGTCATGAAAAATAGAATTCATGGCCCTTTGATAAGTAGCACCAACATTTTTAAGACCAAAATGCATCATTACCCATTCATAAGTGCCTATTGCACCTGGACATCGAAAAGCAGTTTTCGAAATATTCTCTTCAGCAATAAAAATTTGGTTGCATCCTGAATAACCATATAACATACTTAATATTTCATTTCCTGCTGCTGAATCTATTAACATATCAGCCACAGGCATAGGATATTCATCTTTAGGGGTTGTTTTATTCAAATCTCTAAAATCTATGCAAACTCTTAAAGAACCATTTTTTTCTTAATAACTGGTACTATATTAGAAATCCAGTCAACATACCTGGCAATTTGAATTAACTTAGCTTTCAATAACCTCTCGATTTCACTTTTGATTTTCTAAATGATTTCAGGTGCAAATCTTCGAGGTGCTTGCTTCATAGGTTTCTTAACAGGAAACGTAGGTAATTTATGTTCCACAAGCTCTTTACTTAGACCAGGCATTTCATGATAATCCCATGCAAACAGTCTTTATACTCTTTAAGCAATTCGACCAACCTACACTTAAAATTTTCTGATAAATTCTTACTCACAAATGTTGGTCTTGGGTTTTCGACATCCCCCAAATTCACCTCCTCAAGAGGATCTTGAGCCTCCATCTTCTCGATTCCATGAGATAATGCTTTCTTGAAGCCTAGAGGAGTATCATCATATATGCAATCAAGTTTTTCAATCGGTACCTCTTCTTTGAGTCTCATGCCTGAATCTTCCATGTTTTTATATTCAATATCTTGTACGGCTACTGAAGCCGTTTCAAAATTCTTTTCGAATTTTTGATAAGACTAAATTCGGTCTCGAAGACCGTTCTACAATCTGCGGCCTCTAAGGCCGCTTCAAACCTCCTCTCAGCAGTATATGCTGAGGTTCAAGCTATGAAGCTCGAAATTACTCTTCTTCTGAAATCCATTCAAAAGTAGAGGTGGTCCCTGATGGACCAGTTGCACTTTGAATTATCAAACCATACTCAACATTGAAAAACGCTTTGTGTGGAATTTTACCGGGAATAAAACCACGCTTTTCAATTGTACAAGGTGTCTGATTCATTATCCATTTTTTTACAGTTTCTTGCAGTTACAGTACCTGCCTCTACCTTGTAGTAGGTTTGATCAGCTTCAATATATTCTGGAATGCCTTCGTCATTCCACAAACACGACTTTTGATGGACAATTGAAGGAACTGCCCCTACTCCATGAATCCATTCTGTTCCCAAAAGCACATTATAGTTTGCTTTCGAAGGAACTACTACGAACACAGTGGGTCTTTTGATTGATCCCACAGTCATGTCAAAACACAACAATCCTTCCGATTTTGACGTCTTTCCACTGAAATCCGTAATTATCATGTTGTGCGGAATCAAATAACACTTCTTTTTATTGAATTTCTTCAACAGAGAACTTGGCAATAAATTGATTGCCGCTCCACCATCATCCAACACTTTACTTACATTAATCCCTTCAATTTGAGCCTGAATGAACAAAGTGTAGATGCCTTTATTACAGGTTTTGATGATGCCAATAAGAATGAAAGAAATGAGAAAGGCAATGGCAAACAAAAGAACTAAATTCAATTCAAGCATCAAAGAATAAATAGAAGATCAAGATCAATATCAAGTCAACACAAAGGTTTATTAGTTTAAGCTTGATTGAGTTAGATATAATGTGTCAAAAGAGTTCTTATCAATTGCAAGTAACTTGGCACTGAAAAAGAAATTAAAGAAAATATTTTTATAAAGTAAAAATCAGTTCAAAGATTAAAATTTTTGAACTGGTAATCGATTATCAACATGTGTAATTGATTACCAGATGTTCCAGAATTTAAATTTCAAAAATTTTGATCTGTGTAATCGATTACCAGAGTGCAGGAAATTCAAATTTTGAATTTCAGGCACAACTGTTCGCAAAACTGAACTGTGTAATCGATTACCAAACCCTTGTAATCGATTACCAGTGTTCTGTTTTTGAAAATCTTGAAGAGACATGACTTTTAATCAAGGATTACAATGTTTCATCTTCATCCTTATATATATATGTCTCAGATTCGATTTTTAACCAGATTTTCTCATGTGAAATAATTATATTTTGAAATCACTTTGAATCATCTTGTGCCAAACACTTGCAAATCATTAAGATCTCTTATAGGCTTTCAACTTGTAATATCCACTCTAAAGGAGAGTCCATTTGTTTTCATCGATTCTATCTGTACTTGTACGTTGGGTTAAAGAGAGGGTGTCTCTCTTGTTATTTGGATTGATTCTCAACACAAGGAAGGGTTCCAAGGTGTTGGAGAATAGATTGTTTGTAAAAGACTTTACAAAATAGTGGAAATCTCAAGTGGATACTTGGGGACTGGACGTAGGCAAGTGGATTGGCCGAACCAGTATAAATCGTGTTTGCAATTTCTCTTCCCTTAACTCTTGTTTACTTATTGCATTTACAATTTCGTTTTATTAAGAGTAAAACATTCATTCTTCATCTTTGAAAAGAGCTTTTTAAGCATAATTAGGGAAAGATAATTCATTAAAAGAAAAGAATAGATAATATCGAATAACTTAATTCACCCCCCCTCTTAAGTTAGTGAGGCCACTTGTCTAACAAGTGGTATCAGAGCTTGTAACTTGTTTAAGGATTAGAAGCCTCAAGATCAACTATGGCCTCATCCAACTCTCTTTTTGGTGAAGGAAACTCCTTTAATAGACCACCTGTGTTCAATGGAGAAGGATTTCACTATTGGAAATCTAGGATGCAAATCTTTATAGAATCAATTGATCTAAACATTTGGGATGCTATAGAAAATGGACCTTTTGTTCCTTCAATGCAACTAGGAGATGAAATTAAGATAACACCTAGGGATCAATGGAGTGAGGAGGATAAAGAAAAGTACAATATAACCTAAAGGCCAAAAACATAATCACATCTGCAATAGGCATTGATGAATATTTTAGTCTCCAATTGTAAGAGTGCCAAAGAGATGTGGGATGTTTTGGAAGTAACTCATGAGGGAACTAGTGATGTCAAAAGATCTAGAATAAACACCCTCACACATGAATATGAACTATTTAAAATGAATCAAAATGAAAGTATACAAGAAATGAAAAAGAGATTCACTCATATTGTTAATCATCTTGCATCATTAGGAAAAAGTTTTCCAAATGAAGATTTAATTAACAAAGTTCTAAGGTGTTTGAATAGGCAATGGCAGCCAAAGGTGACCGCGATTGCAGAATCAAAAGATCTTACAACTATGTCTCTTCATTCACTCTTTGGGAAACTTCAAGAACATGAGTTAGAGTTGACAAGACTAAATCAAAATGAAGAAAATGACAGAAGTAAGAAAAGTATTGCTCTCAAAGCTTCATCATCAACGGTCCATGAAGAAGAAGATATTATCGAAGATGAGGACTTGGACGATGACGAAGAATTCAGTCTTTTTGCTAAAAGGTTCAACAAGTTTCTAAGAAACAGAGGAAATAGAAGAAGACCTACACCCAACATAAAGAAGAAAGGAGAAGACTCTCAATCAATCCAAAAATGCTTCAAATGCAACCAACCAGGGCATCTCAGACTAGAATGTCCAATTTACAAGAAAAGAATGGAAAAATACAAGAAGACATTCAAAGACAAGAAAATAAAGAAAGCTTACATCACATGGGATGACAATGACATAAGTTCCAGTGACTCAGAAAATGAAACTGTCAACCTAGGACTTATGGCCAAAGACTACGAAAGTGAAGAAGAGGTAACATCTTCTAACAATGATACATCCATCTCATTTGATGAATTACAAGAAGCATTTAATGATTTACATAAAGAATCATTTAAATTAGCAAAACTAGTTTCATCATATAAGAAAACCACTACAAAGCTTGAGGAAGAAATTTCTAAATTAAATAGAGAACTAGATAATCTAAGAAATGAATTTAAATTAGTAAACTCTAAAAATGAAAATTTGAGTTCTATCATTAATTTAGAAAACAACAAAGAAATTCATCCATGCACATCATGTCTAAAGCATAAAGAGGAAATTAATAAATTAAACACTACTCTTGCAAAATTCACCTTTGGTAAAAATAATTTAGATGTTATTTTAGGAAATCAAAGGTGTGTATTTGACAAAGCAGGATTAGGATACAATCCTCAAACTCAACAAAAGAGTTATAAAAATTTCTTTGTAAATGCTCAATCCACCAGTTCTCCATTCTTAACATGCTTTTATTGTGGAAAGAAGGGTCATAATGCATCAAATTGTTATTTTAGAAAGAATTCTACAAATCTCAAAAATATGATGTGGATCCCAAAAGGATCTTTAATTAGCACTAACTCTAAGGACCCAAAGAAAGTTTGGGTACCTAAATTAAACAATGTTGTGACTTGTAGGATTCCATGAAACATACTTGGTACATCGACAGTGGATGCTCCAAGCACATGACCGGGGATATCTCAAAGCTTATGGACATCACTCCAAAGAACAATGGACATGTTACCTATGGAGATAACAACAAGGGTAAAATCTTGGGAATTGGAAAAATAGGTACAAATCATTCAACCTCCATAGAAAATGTTTTACTTCATGATGGCCTTAAGCATAACTTACTTAGTGTTAGTCAATTATGTGATAAAGGATTCTTAGTATCATTTGATTCACAATGTTGCTTTATTGAATCTAAACATGACAAAAACATTAAGTATATAGGATATAGAATAATAATGTATATAAGATAAAATTAGATAATACTACAAATCATAACCAGTGCCTTATTAGTAAAAATGATGAATCTTGGTTGTGGCATAAAAGAATTGCTCATATAAACATGGATCATTTAAATAAATTGGTTTCAAAAGACTTAGTTATTGGTTTACCTAAAATAAAATTTGAAAAAGACAAACTTTGTGATGCTTGTCAAAAAGGTAAACAAGTAAGAGTCTCTTTTAAATCTAAGAACATAGTATCAACCACTAGGCCTTTACAGCTTTTGCATATGGATCTCTCTGGTCCATCTAGAACTATGAGTTTTGGTGGTAGTTATTATGCTCTTGTAATAGTAGATGATTTTTCTAGATTTACATGGACTTTATTTCTTGCAAATAAGAGTGATGCATTTCATACCTTTAGAAAATTTGCAAAAATGATTCAAAATAAGAAAAATATTAAAATAGCTTCCATTAGGAGTGATCATGGAGGGGAGTTTGTAAATAAAAACTTTGATATGTTTTGTGATGAAAATGGCATAGAACATAATTTTTCTGCCCCTAGAACTCCACAACAAAATGGAGTAGTTGAAAGGAAAAATAGATCACTAGAAGAACTAGAAAGAACAATGCTTAATGATTCTAATATTCCAAAATATTTTTGGGCAGAAGCAGTAAGTAATGCTTGTTACACAATGAATAGGGCTCTAATTAGACCAATCTTAAAGAAAACACCCTATGAATTATTCAATGGTAGAAAACCAAATATCTCTCATCTTCATATTTTGGATGCAAATGTTTTATTCTAAATAATGGAAAAGAAGATTTAGGGTAAATTTGATGTTAAATCAGATGAAGGGATATTTCTTGGATACTCATTGAATAGTAAAACATATAGAGTATATAATAAGAGAACTATGACAATAGAACAATCTATACATGTAGCTTTTGATGAGTCTAGCACATCTTATCCTAGAAAAGAAATAATTGATGATATTGTATAGAATCTAGAAAATACCCACATAAATGAAGAAGTTCACAAAGATAAAGATATAGAAAATTTAGAAAATCCTATAATAGAAGAAAACCAAACAAACTTGGATCTTCCAAAAGAGTGGAGAACTCTAAAAGATAATCCTATAGATAACATCATAGGAGATATATCAAAAGGGGTAACAACTAGACATTCTCTTAAAGACATATGCAATAATATGGCTTTTGTTTCTAAAATTGAAGTTAAAAATATAGATGAAGCCTTAAAAGATGAACATTGGATTATTGCTATGCAAGAAGAATTAAACCAATTTGAAAGAAACCAAGTTTGGGATCTAGTTGATAGACCAAGTAATCATCCTATTATAGGAACGAAATGGGTTTATAGAAACAAGTTAGATGAACATGGTATAGTTGTGAGAAACAAAGCTAGGTTAGTGGCCAAAGGATATAATCAAGAAGAAGGAATAGATTATGAAGAAACCTATGCACCTGTAGCTAGATTAGAAGCTATAAGAATGTTGCTTGTATATGCTTCCATAATGGATTTTAAATTATATCAAATGGATGTTAAAAGTGCATTTCTCAATGGTTTTATTAAAGAAGAAGTGTATGTAGAACAACCTCCTGGTTTTGAAAATGAAAAATTGCCTAATCATGTTTTTAAGTTAAAAAAGGCCCTATATGGATTGAAACAAGCACCTAGGGCTTGGTATGAAAGATTAAGCAAATTTCTTTTAGAAAAAGAATTTTCAAGAGGGAAGGTTGATACAACACTTTTTATTAAAAGAAAAATGCATGACATTCTGTTAGTTCAAATATATGTTGATGATATAATTTTTGGTGCTACTAATGAAAATTTGTGCAAGGATTTTTCTAATGACATGCAAAGTGAGTTTGAAATGTCTATGATGGGGGAGTTAAATTTCTTCCTTGGGTTGCAAATTAAGCAAACCAAAAATGGTATCTTCATCAACCAAAGCAAGTATTGCGAAGAACTTCTCAAGAAATTTGGAATGGAAAACGCTAAACATATGGCTACACCTATGAGCACTGCTTGCTACTTGGATAAGTTGAAAATGGGAAGTCTGTAGATATAAAGCAATATCGAGGTATGATTGGATCCCTTCTTTATTTATCAGCAAGTAGACCTGATATTATGTTTAGTGTATGCTTGTGTGCTAGATATCAATCTAACCCTAAAGAATCCCATTTGAGTGCTGTAAAAAGAATTATGCAATATTTGTTTGGAACTGTTAATTTAGGTTTATGGTATCCTAAAAATATGCCTTTTAGTCTAGTAGGATATTCTGATTCAGATTTTGCGGGATGCAAAACTGATAGAAAAAGTACCGGTGGTACTTGTCATTTTATTGGGTCTGCATTAGTATCATGACATAGTAAAAAGCAAAACAATGTTGCATTATCCACTGCGGAAGCAGAGTATATTGCTGCTGGTAGTTGTTGTGCTCATATTCTTTGGATGAAACAACAATTATCAGACTATGGGTTAAATGTAGATCATATACCAATTCGTTGTGATAATACAAGTGCCATTAACCTATCTAAGAACCCTGTCCTACATTCTAGAACCAAACATATAGAAATTAGACATCATTTTCTTAGAGATCATGTACAAAAAGGTGATTGTATTTCAGAATTTATAGAGTCTAAGCAACAACTTGCCAATATTTTTACCAAGCCTTTACCTAAGGACAGTTTCTTTACAATAAGGAGAGAATTAGGTATTCTAGATGCTTCCAACTTAGATTCATAAAAGTTTTTAGGGATAAAAATGGTTTAGAACCTAAAATAAAAATTCTGGGAAGTGTGTAATCGATTACCAGAGAGCTTGGAATCATTCAGATGCTCATCTGGGTTCCTGGTAATCGATTACCATTGTGAAGTAATCGATTACCTGAGAGCCATATTTGGTGTATTCGATTACCAAAGAAGAGTAATCGATTACCCGAGAGCTTCCCTATCTGTAATCGATTACCAAATAAACGTAATCGATTACCAGAGTCATTTTTGCTCAATCTGGAAACGTGGTAATCGATTACCACTAACCGTAATCGATTACCAGACAATGATTTCTATAAAAGCACTCCTTCTCTTTCTCTCTCTTCACGGCTACTTTCTCTCTCTGCTGTGCGAAGCCCTAACCACTCCTCCCTTCCAATCCTCATAACTTCCTCATTTCTCCACCAAATCAAGCACCGCTTCTTGCAAATTGCTCCTCTCTTCATCCTCTACAAAACCCACCGAATAATTTCGTGTCTGAACCTCCTCCATGGCTGAACCTTCAAAGAGACCTCGCCGCTCCGCCGCTACCACACCACGCCGTGGCAACTCCGAAGAACCTCCGGCAGTTCCCACTCCCTCTCCGTTGCTTGCTTTCTTTTCCACCAACCGGCAACGTACTAGGTACACTTCATTTTTTTCGAATCGTCGTATCATTGACCCTAAGTTTCTACACCTAGAATTCTTTGAAGATGAAAGCTTTGACTGTTTTGAGACATTTAGGAACTTTGGTTTGTTGGAATTTATGTCTTTGAAAGCCCCACTTTACCCGGATTTAGTAAAGATGTTTTATAGTAATATGGAGATTAGGGATGGAGTTATCTATAGTGAAGTTAAACGCATTCCCATAGTGATTGATCATTCTCTGTTTTATTCCATAACCCATCTTGATAGTGAAGGTGAAAATTTTGAAGGAACTATAGTAGATGAGTGGAAATTATATTATAGTACTGACATTGCCCGTAGGATGGTAAGTCATGAGCATGCTGACTTAGACCACCGTTTTCTTGCTGGCTCATTTACGTTTGATAGTCGTGTCATGCACTACATCATTGATCGTATTTTACTTCCCCGTGCTACTAACCTGGCTCAGGCCACTGAGGAAGACCTTATAATTATGTGGGCCTTACTGACTGGACGGCGAATAAACTGGGCTCATTTGATTCGTCACCGTATGTCCAAAGCCTTGGTTGCCAATGCTCATCTTCCCTATGCCCATTTAATCACTCTGTTCTTGACTCACTTCAATGTTCCTTTGGCAAATGAGAACATGCTTCCCATCAAGAGAACCAATGCTATTGGTGCTAATGCAGTTCACTCCTTTGGGTATCAAAAGACACTTGATGGTAATTGGGTCAGAAAATGGGATGTCGTGCACGCTGATGATCGCACTCCCTCACCACCACGTCATGATGCTTCTACTACTCTTCTTACTGATATTCTGGATGAAATTCGTAACTTCAGGCTGCATTTTGACGAGCGCATTGACGCTTTAGAGACTCGCCTTACCCGGTTAGAAGATGGTCCTGGTGGTGATCCTGCTGCACCATAGTTTCTTTCCTGTTTTGTTTCCTTGTCGTGTATTTGGCATTATTTTTTAGATTTCTTTTTGGTATTGTTTTTCGCCACTTTGGTTTGGCTACTTTAGACCACTTTAGTTTCGTTACTTTAGATAGTACTTGCTTTACTATGCTTACTCTGTTTAGTATACTCTATTTAGTTTGGTATATTTTGTTTATTATACTTTGTGGTATGGCTGTTTGGCATATTTTTTAATTCATAACTGTTCTTGGATGCCTAATATTGTTTTTGCTGATGCCAAAGGGGGGGAGATTAGGGAAAATGAATGACATTTTGGAAATAAATGACATTTGCAAAATTCTTTATTTGACAAGATTTTGTTGATCACAAATTTTTTTGGCAATTAAGTTGATCTTGTATAATTTCTTCCCAAAGAATTCAAGAACTCTAAAAAGATAAACATAAAGGGGGAGAATAAGGGGAATGGTCGTTGTTAACTTGCAAATATTCTTGTTTTTCATTCTTCCCTTAAAATGATGGTTGTCATCATCAAAAAGGGGGAGATTGTATATGTCTTTATTACAAGTTTTGATGATGCCAATAAGAATGAAAGAAATGAGAAAGGCAATGGCAAACAAAAGAACTAAATTCAATTCAAGCATCAAAGAATAAATAGAAGATCAAGATCAATATCAAGTCAACACAAAGGTTTATTAGTTTAAGCTTGATTGAGTTAGATATAATATGTCAAAGAGTTCTTATCAATTGCAAGTAACTTGGCACTGAAAAGAAATTAAAGAAAATATTTTTATAAAGTAAAAATCAGTTCAAGATTAAAATTTTTGAACTAGTAATCGATTACCAACATGTGTAATCGATTACCAGATGTTCCAGAATTTAAATTTCAAAAATTTTGATCTGTGTAATCGATTACCAATTCTTGTAATCGATTACCAGAGTGCAGGAAATTCAAATTTTGAATTTCAGGCACAACTGTTCGCAAAACTGAACTGTTGTAATTGATTACCAAACCCTTGTAATCGATTACCAATGTTCTGTTTTTGAAAATCTTGAAGAGACATGACTTTTAATCAAGGATTACAATGTTTCATCTTCATCCCTATATATATATATGTCTCAGATTCGAATTTTAACCAGATTTTCTCATGTGAAATAGTTATATTTTAAAATCACTTTGAATCATCTTGTGCCAAACACTTGCAAATCATTAAGATCTCTTATAGGCTTTCAACTTGTAATATCCACTCTAAAGGAGAGTCCATTTGTTTTCATCGATTCTATCTGTACTTGTACGTTGGGTTAAAGAGAGGGTGCCTCTCTTGTTGTTTGGATTGATTCTCAACACTAGGAAGGGTTCCAAGGTGTTGGAGAATTGATTGTTTGTAAAAGACTTTACAAAATAGTGGAAATCTCAAGTGGATACTGGGGACTGGACGTAGGCAAGTGGATTGGCCGAACCAGTATAAATCGTGTTTGCAATTTCTCTTCCCTTAACTCTTGTTTACTTATTGTATTTACAATTTCGTTTTATTAAGAGTAAAACAATCATTCTTCATCTTTGAAAATGGCTTTTTAAGCATAATTAGGGAAAGATAATTCTTTAAAAGAAAAGAATAGATAATATCGAATAACTTAATTCACCCCCCTCTTAAGTTAGTGAGGCCACTTGTCTAACACAAAGGCTTAATGTGAGACACCATCCCAATAGAAGGCCTATCAAACACGGCTTAATCTTGATTAACAGCTTGCGTTGACAAACAAGTGTAATAAGTTTGTGGCTCTGATGACTCATCTTCTATGAAATCATCTTCAAAACCTTCTTCATACTCTTTTTCGAATTCTGCAGGCAGAATCGAAACTACTCCACATATATCTTCTAGTCTATCAGGAAATTCAGTCTCGAAGCCATTGTAAGTAAATCTTCCTCAACCAAAACCTTGTCTTTGCGAACAACACTTAACTTATCCTTTTGTAGGATTTGGGAGTATGTGGGTTGACTAGAAGCACCTTGCACTTGAATTAACTGTGCGTTTTTAGCATTCAAAATCTTTGAGGAATTTGAAGAACTGCCCCCTTGTTCCAATGCTGCCTTTCTATAACGTTGATTTCTCCTCCACTGTGTCTTTGTCATGAAAGGCTTTCCATTGAAAGAATTATTATACTGCCTAAGTACTTGTGGATTCTGACAATATTCTTGACTATCTGTCACCCGAATCCATCTGTTAGGAGGAACATTCGAAGGAGGCACATATGTTTTTGGATTTTGGAACATAGGAGCTTGCCCCCTATTCATTTCATAATTCTTTTGAAAGGGAGGTCTTCGAACTTCAACATTCGAAACAGGCCTTGTCATCTTCTGAATCCTTTGACTGATAGTCTGTTGATAATGTTTTTTCATTTCTGATGACTCAAAAGACAGCCACCAACCTATCGAAAACTGCTTTGCAATGAGGACAAAGGGAAACATAAGCATTTTCCTCTTTCTTTTGAAGCAAAAAATCAACCAAGGTTTCATTGCTCTTTGGGAAGATATCTTTGACTTCCTTTTTGAATTCTTCAATTGCAATATCTATTGCAGTTTTCGAATCTATGGCAGGTTCAGCTCTTACCATGTTTATTTCCACAGTATCAATATAACTGGCATTGACATTCAATGGATCAGAATCAACTTTCACTGCCATTTTCTGCTTTTCTTCAAATTTCAACCTACCTTCTTTAATGGCCTCTTGAATAAGATCCCTGAAATGAATGCAATTGTTAGTCCAATGTCCAAATGCATTATGAAACTTACAATATTTCTTTCCTTTTCGTTGTTCGAAAGTAGGAATCTTAAGATCATCACTAAGGACAATTTGTTTATCCTTTACTAAGATATTAAAGATTTGTTCAGCTTTCAATATATCAAAACCATATGTCTTTTTGGGATACTTACTTTGTGAAGTTTGATTCCCCGAATTATTATTATATGGTCTAAGGAAAGAACATGCATAAGGAGGGTCCTGGTTTTAACTCAGCAATATCAATTTCGTTTTCATCGAAATCTGAGTTTTCATCACTAAAATTTTCATTAACATCAACATAGGCAATTTTATCTCTTCTTCATATCTTTTTGATTTTCCTATGTTTTTCTTTTTCCATTTTTAACTGCTCAATTTGCCTAACTCTTTCATCTAATTGGGTCATGTCCCTCAATTGCTGATTAACTAATTTCTTTCGAATTGAGTAGTCAAACTTCCTGCTGCGATTTTAACTAATTCATTTTCAGGAATTGGTACAAGACATCTAACTCTCATTTGCCTAAATCTGTTCAAATAATCTTCAACAGATTCATCTGAAGTTCGTCTAACAATAACCAATCCATAAGACTAACTTTTGTTTCAGCTCTAAAGAATTGTTTATGGAACCGTCTTTCTAACTGGTTCCAAGTATGAATCGAACCAGGAGACAAGATTGTGAACCATGTAAGGCATTCTTAGTTAGGGAACTTGGAAAATACTTCATTTTCAAATTTTCATTATTAGATATGTCCCCACATTCTATATGATACCTTCCAATGTGTTCTGGTGGCTTGGCCTACATCAAATCCATGTCTATTCAACACTAATTCAACTATATTTGCTATATTTTGTTGCCCCCAATATTGTTTTGCCTTATTCTTTCTAAAACCTCATCAGCATTTTTATTCTTATTCCAAATTAAAGGCTGAGCATTCATATTTTGAATTGGCTCTCGAAGAATAGGTTGTTCATTATTCTCCCTAGCACCATTATCATTTCCAAGGTTCTGATTCTGGTTTTGATTAAGGCCAACATTAACCTGTTGGTTTTCAAAATTTGGGGGGAGCCTCGAATACATCAGCAATCCTAGCCATTTGCCTAGACAATGTATTATAATTTTGATTAGTGTTTTCAATAAGAGGATTTATAACCGTTGTCAATTGCGTTGACAACATATTAACCATTTCATGGTTACTTTCATCCACTTGTTGCCTAATCGAATTCAAAGCAGTATTTGTCAAAGAATTCGAAATTTGGCCAGAATTCAACCCAGAAACACCATTTCCAAAAATGCCTAAGTTTGAAGAACAAGCGTGATTGAATGCAGATGTCATCGTACTTGTGTACATGACTGGGGTTGTTCCTTGAACAGAAGGAACAAACCAAAGGGAAGCCCATATGTTGGAGGCCTAACACTTGCGTTTGTAACCTGTATGCCCCCACTTGATAGTGGATTTGTGCTCATAGCCTGAGACCTTAAAGGATCTTCAACCTGAGTAGTGTTAAGCGGTTGATCACGATTCACACTATTGTTATTTTCCACTCCATTAGTCTCGTTATTGTTTACAGACTCATTGTTATTCCTTTGATTTGTAGGACTTCCTTGATTTGCAGAAGCATTTCTAGTAACATTGTCTGAAGTGTTTCGGTTTCAGTTATTGTTCGCCATTGAATTAGAAATGGTTCTACCACTTCTCAAGATCATACACTTTCTGAAACTAATTCAGCACTTAGTCCCACCGGGCGTGCCAATTTGTTTGTTGTGAAATGTTTTCAATTAAGTTCAAAAACTTTCTTGATTCTGAAAGTACAATTTGGGACTAGAATCTGAATCCTCTAAAGGTTCTTTTTAAGAACTAGGTTTACTCAGGAATTGCATTCAATAAGTAACATAAATTTGAATGACTTGGTTCTTCACAAAAGTAAATTCAAAAAAATAATTTGCAGAATGAAACAGAATTTCAAAGAGAAAAGAAGAGTAAAAACAAAAATTTGAAACTTGAAAAGAAATTAAAGTAAAAGTAGTAAAGAACTGAAAGTAAAGTGCAGAAATTTAGAAGCAAAAAGTAAACAAAGAAAAGGAAAATTGCATGAATTTAAATGCAAGAAGTAATAAAAAGGAAAAGAAAGGTTGTAGAAAGTCAAAGGCAGAAAGTAATCAAAGACAAGAAAACTGCAGAAATGTAAATTGCATTAATGAAAAGTTGGTATAGATACACATACTGGACAATATCCTTAGTAACCACTTAGTCGTTTCTGATTTTAGACATTGGGTGTTTTCAGAGAGTTTCAGTGAAATGAAATTCAACCTTTATTACATCAGAATTCTGCCTATTTGTAGACTTCTATTCTAACGGCTAACTAACAAAATTTTGACTTGTTTACAAGCCTAATTGAGGTGTCAAATTTCTAAGTAGGACACATATTAAAAGCAACAAGGGTCTTCTACTGGCCAAGTAACTGATAGCATGAGATCTTGACATTTGTCTCTGAATGATAACTTCCAATAACTGCTTCATTTGAAATTTGAATAATCTTCGAATTGGCTTTCAACATCTGATGAGTCTTCGAATCCCTTTAAGACCTGACTTTATAAATTTGTCTAAGTTATGAGCCTTCTTTCTGTTTCGAACAAATCTTCGATCTCCATATGAATCTCAAACCATATTGAGAAACTTAACCAAATGCTGACTGGTCAACTTTCTATATTTCCACATGCTGTATTTCTGATTGGTCAATATGTTGTTGGATTTGACCACCAACTACACGTGGATTTGACCTTCAAACTGATTGGACAATTCTGTATGTTCATTAATGGCACCGTCCAATTCTATCAGTATAAATACTCATGGGCTTTGACGTTCTTCTTCATTCTCTTCTCTGTTCAATATGAAGAAGTTTATTCCTATGGCTATTGCGTTCAACCTGATCTTTCTTGATTTCATTTTTGATAAGGTTGACGAAATAGCCAAAGCTATAAGCTTCTTCAATCCTTATTAAGGATTTTCTTAGGTTGAACGTACTAGCCAATTAAAGGTTCATTTACACAGTTAATGAATCCTATTTACTTCTTCCCCACGCTTTCTTTAGTTACACCCCCAAGCACCAAGGGCTGCACAATCAATTCAGCATAATGCTTTTGCCTTGGCTCAATCAAAGCTTGTGGGAGAGGAGGAGGAAGAAGAGGATCAAATGAAGAACAGGAAGACTAGAGTCAAGTTTCTTGAAAACCCAGGGGGCAGGAGTCAAGTTTTCTGAAGATTTAGAATAGTATTTACTATTTATGTACTTTTATATTTTCATTCGAACTTTGTTATGTAATTCAAATTCTATTTGTACATGAATAAAAAGACTTGTATTTTCTTTATTCTCTGTTCTTCAGTTTCTGTAAAGACTATAGAACTCCTTTTCCTTTTCTTCGTATTCAAAAGACATTTCGAATTCGAATAGGCATTTAATCAAGTATCTGCATTCTTGTTGAATATGTATAACACAATGCCTTAAATTTCGAATTCAGAAGACAGAAACTTCAAACTTCACTAAGTTATAATGTATTTCGATTCATAGTATACTTTTCGAATCTTTCATTGTATACTTCAAATTTCGAAGATCTTAATCTATAATAACTTAGTAAAATTTGTAAATTTCACCCCCACAATGAGTTAAAGTGAAAAATTTAGGAATTGTTTATATATTATTTTCAAAATTATTTTTTAAATTTTAGTTTTTCAAAAAAAAAAATAAGGCCTTGTTTGGGTAGTTTTTTTGTTTTGAAATTTAAAAAATTTTAAAATCAAAATAAATTTTTAGTTTTATAATTTTAGTTTTTTTTTCCTTTTTCTAGTTTTATAAAGTTATTCTAAAACATGTTATTTAGTGGCAAAAATCAGGGAAATGGAATGAGATAAATTGTCATAACCCTACTTGCAATTTATGTCAGTAACACTATAAAGCTAACATAAATGGTGCTTCACCACTACCACACAAATATCATAGTCAATTATGAGTATTTTGATTGTACATAAAATTCTCTTGGCTTGCAAACCCCAGACGATCCCAAACTTGAAACTAAAAAGGGAAATCTCTAATATTGTGAAGCTATCTTCGTCACTTTGCATACACCTAGGACATAAAGGATTGATAGTCATACTCTCGTGACTTAATAGTTTGCAATTCAGAAGAACATCATGACAAATGATCCATATTAGATGTCTATTATTTTGTAGAGCAAAAAAAATCATATCCAAGTCCAACTCAACACTAAAGTTGACACTACGGAATTGATAGTTAACCCTTGATAAGTTGTCTTAACAATATAAACACCAAATAAATTACCTTTCCAAATAATTGTATCAGGTATAGAAATATGAAATAAGAGTGTGTTTGTTTACGAGTATCTAAAAATATTCCCGGGAAAGTAAGTTCGGGAAAATGATTTTCTTTTGTTTGATTCAAGTTTTAGAATAATATTTCCTGGTATTATTGATTCCCAGGAATGTTTTTAGTCCTTCTTTACCCACTTTTTATTCCCATGGTGAGGGACGAAAATCTTATGTTCCCATGAGAATGAAAGTTATATTTCCTACTTCCACTTCATTTTACAATAAATTTTCTATATTTATTTTTTTAAATTTTAAAGTAAATCATTTTTTAAAAATATTTCCAATAATATTAAATACATACCAAACATACATATAAATTTTACTCAGGATTAGCATTCCTGGTAATAGGATTCCCGGGAACATCATTCTCGGGAATATGATTTTATACCTTGAAACAAACTCACCCTAAAGGTTTTATCTATAAATTTTGATTGATTACTTCATATGAAAGGTCTGTCCAAAGCCTCTCAAATGTTAGATAGTAATTTACCAAGCATCTTTTACACTAAAGTTAATGTCATTGATGTCTTTCACATAAGCCAAGTTTCATTAGGGATGTTGTTCACACCAGATATCAAACCAAAAGCTAGCTTTTACATCCCTATATTTCAATTGGGAACCATTACTTAAACTTAAATTTAACTTTGTAATAGACCTCCAAACAAAAGGATTTTTTTAGTAGAATATTATTATGGGTTAGATATTTGGAACATAAGATTTGAACCCATAACTTATGTGTTTGTTATGAAGTAAATCTCATACAAGCTTTCCCATCAAATAATTATTTTGGTTTCTAGCCACCTTGACCCAACCGTCCTAATTTAGTTTGTGACTTTCTCCCAATTGATCAAATGAGTGTCACTACCTTACTTATTACTCCAAATAAAAATTCTGGCCCAACAATCAAAGTTATCCCAAATATGTTGATGAAACCAAAGTATATGCGTAATACAAGAAGGGACTAATGTTACGATTGAATGAACCAATGTCACATGCCCTAACTTGTTGAGAAACTTTCTCTTCAAGGAAGATGGCTTAGAGTCTATCTTGTAAGACATGTTTTTGTTCCTCAAACATATTGGATGATCAAGTGGTTTCGACTCCTGCACAAACTTGTAATGGTTTGGTCCCATAAATTCAATTCTCATTGTTGACTTGGCATTGTATTGAAGGATAATAAGAGATGTTAGTGGTTGGTTAAGAACAATCCTGTCATATGGCGCAACGACCTTCATTTCAAAACTATATTACTATAACAGTTTTAAAAAAAGCCATAATTTCTTCATCTTTTGTCTTCACCTGTGATATTCTTTTGGAGGAATATTTGTTATGTCTTTTGACTTTTTTTTCTTAACACATATCTTTAGCCTCGATATATTCATTTGTTCGTGATGAAGATTTAAGAAATAATTCACATTAACATCACCATTGTTGTCGCATAATCCCCCCTCTTTCAACATTGCAAATTTATTCTCATTGGAATCATTACTTTTTTTGGTCTCCCCCTCATTATTGTTTTCCCCTTTTGGTGGATTTTGTTTGTTGCGGTTTGAAATTCTTCTCATTCTTGATAATAATTAACCATTCCTTCCATGTGTTTCATCTGTTGCATAATATCCACCTTGAATTATGCTAGGTTATCATGGTTGACTTTTACAACATATATGTGCATGTGCCTTCAACTATGCATCTTGTTGCTACCTTCCCTGTGAATATGC
This sequence comes from Sesbania bispinosa, assembly GCA_026901365.1. Classification (NCBI taxonomy): domain Eukaryota; kingdom Viridiplantae; phylum Streptophyta; class Magnoliopsida; order Fabales; family Fabaceae; genus Sesbania; species Sesbania bispinosa. Next base: position 503,665 of record QLOH01000044.1, read on the forward strand.
TAGACATGTAGGAGTTAGTGAATAATTACATACAACATGACCATAACATCCGCATTTAGAGTGAATAAGGTTTAGACCCTCTTATTGACCTTGTCCAATGACAATAAAGCCAATTTTTTCCGCAACTGGACAATTTAAATATTTCTTAGTGTAGACTTTAGCAAACTTCCATTGTTTTGCATTTGTCGTAGTGATGCCAGCCTTTAATGGGCTCTCGACTGTTGATGCAAGTGCAAGGATAACACTTTCAACATAATATTCCATCCCTAAACTAGGAAAACGTCTCCAAACCAAAGTCTTGTCAATCTTAGCTTCAATAGAGACAAAATAAGAACCCCATAATAGGCTGAGAGATAATGATCAAATAACATCCATGAACCATCCATGATCACCTTGTTTTTTATCCCCAACAAGGTTAAAGTTAACTATGAAAAATCCATGGCAACATCCATGAAATCAAAATCACCTATAGAATTAATGCTAAATATCTTTTCAGTCTATCTCCCATAACTACACATCCCATGTTTTTCCTAGCAATTTGACAAAAAAAAAATCTACCTTCAATGGCTTCCATAACTCATAAAATACACCTTCTAAAATTGTTTTGGCCTTAGCATGATACCATCTCTATGCTCTATACAAAAAAGATTATTTTTAATCAATTTTGTCTTCTCTCTACATGGAAAAGGCTCATTGCTTCTAAAAAATTTGTCCCTAAATGATATCTTTGAAGGACAACTCTGCCCTATGTTATTTACTTGGAGGAGGTGGTTCCAATGAGTGTTGTTAATGAATGTCACACTTACTATCAACTTTCTAAGCTTTGATTGCTGGTTGTATTGAAATTTTAATGTAAATTTTAAATAATATAATGTTATATATGTACATCTATTTTATCTAATATAAAGTAAAAGAAAATCAAAAGTGTTATTATGGTGTACAATATTTGAGTCTGAGATTCTTATATTTTAACATTTAAAGTTTATATTCAGATACTAAAATATTAAAATATAATGAAATTACGTGACCACTCTATTAATAGTGTTATGTTAAAATGGCTAAATGAATCAAATAATTAAGATATTAATATCTCAAAAATTAAACTAATAAATATAATTTAGAAAATGCTAATGAGCACTGGTGGCCTTATGCATCTATTAAGGAATCAAAAATGTTTTTTATTAAGAAGTGTAACATTTAATATTTCAAATGTAATAAATATTGTGGTTTTCAATAAAAACATTATTCATATTTTCCTTAACCGATGTCCTCCAATGGCACGCCCATATAATTTTTAAAAACTTAATACTCCCTCCATTTTTATTAAATGATTAAATTGTTGGACCGATGTGGTAATCCATTCTTCACTTTTTAACTTTAAGAATTTATGTGATAATTTTTATTGTTCAAGAATTAATATTCAATATTTTTGTTTTTAAAGACCAAATTGAATGTTTACTGATTTTTAATATACTAATTGATTTTATGATGAGGAATTGAATTTATGTCTGAGCACTAATTTATATTTTTTATCTCATTTTATTATTTGAATAAACCTTTTTCATTATGAGGAATATTAATAATACACTATTTGACACATCATTTTAACAAAAATACCCCACGCCACACCCACCCATTCCTCTCTCTTCTCCTTCCCCTTAACCACCCCTACCCCTTTATTCTCTTTTCTCCCCCCGCCCTCATGATCCCCCACCCCCTTTCTTCTCCCCCATTGATGAGGACATATGAGGGTGGTTTATCGGCGAAGGTATAACAGGGCTAGGAGAGCAATGACCAGGTCAAGGACAAAGAAGGCTAGAGAGACACTTAATCAAATGGTGACATTGTTGTTTGAGTCGATCAGTCCGAACCTTGAAGAAATGTTTGAGACGGCTAGTCTAAGCCTTGAGGAGAAGGAACCCACATTGATCAACTGTCTAATTCAATTAGAAGATGGTGATGCATAGGGGATATTATCCTAAGCTAGTTTTTTATTTAAATTTCAATAAGTGTTGTAAGTTGGCTAGTGATCAGTCGAGCGAACTTCTTCCAAGGCGACCATGATCTACATCAGTCGAACTCTTTCCTTAGCGTGCAATCGGGTTTTTAGTTGTAACGTCCTAATTTCTAAATTCAGGATTTAGTCCGTTGGAAACCAAATCCCAAATTTTTCGAAATCAAATCGTAACATTTTGATCATCATCAACAATCACAACTTGATAAGAAACCAACGATAACTTATACAATTTGTGAAGAATTCAAACTCTATATATATAATATATACATATCTTGCCCGAAAGCTACAAAGCTAACATCCCACAGAATTAGTCTATACATATACTACAATCCAACGACTAAGAAACTAAATTCCAACTAAGCACATTCTTCAGCTCTCAACTCAAAGGCCCGTGCCCCGAGGTACCTGCACACCTAGAATATATCCACATAACGTGTGGTGAGACGGATGTCTCAGTGAAGCACAACTATGAATATGCAGTGTAGGGGAAAATCATTAGCTAATATACAACATTCATGACATAATCATAATCATAATCATAATCATAACAATCAAGTCAATAAATGCACTGATGATGCAACTCACTGTTGTGCCCAGCAGGCATGATCTTATCACTTAAACTGGAGTTAGAACTGAGCTCAGACTACGGGAAACGTCTTTCCTAGGGACAAATCCCACCCATTACTGGACCGAAGTCAAGTTTTCACATAATTACTTAATTTTCTTAACTCACAACGCAAAGGCCGGCTTGAATTAACTCACGGTCAAAACCGGCTTATATGATTTAATGAACTAATAACTGATAGACAATATATTTCACAAATTCGTAAGTTTCGTAAATTTCGTAAGTTTCATAACCTAAAGTTCTTGATATCAATAACAATATGCTTTTAAACTCAATCACATGAATTATCATACAATCACTATTAATTCAACATCTATAAGTATAAGGAAGGGGAATTAAAGAGTAGGGTTCATGCATAAGGTCAAGGAAATCACTATGTGAAGGTGTGTGAGTTGTACTCACCTAATCTTGAAGCTCAAAGGAAGAAAAGTGAGTAAGGATGGATCACGTGACGATTCCTTGCTCCAATTTCCCTTTTCAACCTTCAATCCAAGTTTTCTCTCTCTAAAAACCCAGAGTCCCTCTCTTTAGACTAAGGAAGAAAAAGAAGGAGAAGTGAAATTATGAGTCTGAAAGAGAAATCTGGTGTCTTAAGTGAATTCTCGCTCAAGCGAGGTCTTCTCGCTTGAGCGAGCGTGTCGGTTGCATGGCCATTCTTCACATTCTTGCTCAAGCGAGACTATCTCGCTTAAGCGAGAATGACCCAGAAAATACACCCTCTCTGGACGATTCTCGCCCAAGCGAGCTCCTTCTCGCTTGAGCGAAAATTGTCCAGAGAGCCTTCCCAAAGTCCCCGTTTCTCGCTCAAGCGAGCTAGGCTCGCTTAAGCGAGAAATGCAGAAAACTCAAATCCAAAACTTTTCTGCATAATTCGCTCAAGCGAGATCTTCTCGCTTGAGCGAGACCACTGAAACTTAGTTTTCAGCCTAAGTCTTATCTCCTAATTCCTAAACTTCCTTTTCTCAATTATTAACATACAATTCCCTATCTTAATCTTATGGATTTATAAAGGTTCTGATTTACAAGATGTTACATTAGTCGGACAGATCCTTATTCAGGTTGGCCAGCTGACCAAGTTAGCTTGAGTATCCGAATTTAGGAGGCTGAGTTTATTATTTACTTATATGTTTTTTTGGGCTTGTATAAGCCAGTTAATTCAATTAGTGGTTTTTTTCAATGCTCCTAATTATCTATATTATGGTTGTACGTAATACAATTTGGCATATTTGGAATTTTAATCAAATTGGGTTTTCCCTTTTTGAGAGTTTGTGTCTCTTGGGTTCTTGAAGAACCACCTGAACTTATCAAGGAATTTCAACCTTATGACGTTCCCTGGATTATAAGATTCTTTCTGGGTTGTGGCTCCGCATCATTATTTGTGATCATCTCTTAACTTAATCCATATTTTGTTTAATTTTGTTATATCTAGATAATTTTCAATCCTAGTAGATCCGTAATTTGAATTCATGTCAACTGAGTTCACATCATTTGGTATCAAAGCTCAGTTCTAGGATTGGAATTGAGCTTAATTATAAAAAAGAGAAAGAATCCATTTATCCATTTCTAATTCCAATATTGTTTCTGCCCATAATGATTTGAGCACAATTGAAACTGAAATTGAACTTAATTCTATCCATTTCATATAAAAAATTACACTTGCTTAGCTTTATGTTACGTGTCCAGAATCATCTTAATTTCAAGTAAATTGTCACATTTTTCATTTTTTGGTTGAGTTTTTTTTATTGGTAATTTTATTTGTTCTTGTGATTCACTCAAGAATTCAAGAGAGCAATTGAGTGGAAAGAGGCCATAGTGCACATTACGTAAAATCCAAAATTGAATGCATAAACACGAGTGGAACCACATTTAAGATCGCAAACACGTAAGTGGAGTGGAGAGGTCTCTTATTGTAATTTTAATAATTTTACTTGAAGCATGGCGGGAACAGGTGGGGATGGAGAACCTTGGTTGGATTGAGCTCATAGGTTGCTATTAGATGCTTTAAATGCACAAATGCAAAGAATGATAACAAACCAATAAGAAGAATTCAATAAAAGATTTGAACAGTTAGAGAATCAGGATAATGATCAAGAAGGTGAAAGGAGGAGAAGAAGGGACTTTGAGGGAGAACCAAGAGAGGACAAAAATGAGGGAGTTAGAATTAATATACCACCTTTTAGAGGAATGAGTGGTCCTAAGGCATACATAGAGTGGGAGATGAAGGTGGAACAATTATTTTCTTGTTATACCTTAACGGAGGATAAGAAAATAAAATTAGTCACCTTAGAATTTACTAACTAGGCTTTGGTGTATGTGGCAAAATCAATTTCAATGGGAGAGAGCGAGGTATGGAGAGCCTATGTTTGGAAGTTGGGAGGAATTGAAGAGAGTCTTAAGGAGGAGGTATGTACCATCCCACTATCATAGAGAATTACTCAATAGTCTACAATGACTCACTCAAGGTAGTAGGAGTGTTGATGAGTATAACAAGGAACTAGAAGTGGCCATGATCCGAGCTAATGTAGAGGAAGATAGGGAAGCTACCTTGTCCAGATTTTTAAATGGACTGAATGGTGATATAAGGGATGTGATGGAGGGAACCGTTTAAGAATGAGGGGGCTGCATCTTCTCGGACACCCCTGACAGCAACACATTCTTATCTTGGAAGAGCCAAGGAACTATCTAATAAGTCTTGAACTAGAGCATTAAGTGTTTTAGATGCTTAGGAAGGGGGCATATTGCATCTGATTGCCCAACAAAAAAAATTAGGGTGTTAAAGGACAATGGAGACATCACCGGTGAGTCTTCACAATCTGAATTGTCAAGTGAAGAAGAAAGAGAGAAGGAAGATGAGGAGGTACCCAGGGGAGACTTGTACATTGTGAGGAGAATGCTAGGAGGAATTTGTAAAGAAGATGAGGGCAGCCAGAGAGAAAATATTTTTTTATACACGATGCCTTATTCAAGGGAAGGTGTATTCTTTAATTATAAATGGAGGTAGTTGCACCAATATAGCAAGTTCTAGGATGGTGACAAAGATGAATTTGGAGACCAAACTTCATCCTAGACCATGCTATAATGGCTTAGAGAGGAAGAAGAGCTGAAAGTGGATAAACAAGTAGAAATAAAGTTTTCTATTGGAAAGTACCATGATTTTGTTTTGTGTGATGTGGTGCCAATGGAGGCAAGCCATTTGCTGCTGGAATGCCTTGGAACAAAAAGGATGTTCATGATGGACATTCCAACAAGTATTCATTTATGCATGCAGATTGCAAGGTTACATTTGCATCCTTGTTTACAAGAGCGATTTGTGAGGACCAAAATCAAATGAGAAAAATAAGAGAACAAGAGAGAAAGGAAGTGCAAAAAAATGATGGGTCACTGGACAAGAAAAATAAAGACCATAAAAGAAATAATGAGAAAAAAAAGAGTTATCTTGCAAAAGAAAGTGAGATTAAAAGAGCATTACTAAAAAAACAGTCGTTGTACATGCTCTATTGCAAGGAGTTTATTTTGAATTCTAATAATTTTGGAGCTAATTATATACCTAGTGGTGTTGATTCTGTTTTGAAGGAATTTGAAGATGTATTTCCTAAAGAGATACCCCCTGGATTACCACCTTTAAGGGGAATTGAGCACCACATAGATCTTGTGCTAGGCGTTGTTCTGCCTAACCGGCCAGCCTATCGAAGCAATCCACAAGAGACCAAGGAAATCCAGATGCAAGTGGAATATTTGATGCAAGAAGGCCATCCAATAGCTTATTTTAGTGAGAAATTAAACGGAGCTGCACTTAATTATCCCACTTATGATAAGAAATTGTATGCTTTGTATTTGAAAGGGCAAGGCAAGCTGAATAAGAGGCATGCAAATGGATTGAATTCCTTGAGCAATGTCCGCATGTGATCAAGGATAAAAAAGGTTTGCCTCGGACATAGAATGACAAGGATTCCATTTTGTGGTGGTGGATAGGTTCTCTAAGATGACACATTTCATACCTTGCAGAAAGATAGATGATACATGTCTTGTTGCTGACTTATTTTTCAAAGAAGTGGTAAGGTTGCATGGTCTGCCAGGAGTATTGTTAGTGATAGGGACAAAAAGTTCCCAAGTCATTTTTGGAGAACATTGCAGGGTAAGTTGGGTACTAAACTCCTTTATTCAACCATTTGCCACCCCTAAACTGATAGGCCAGCCTAGGTGGTAAATAGAACCCCCATCTTCTCTTTTAAGGGCTGTAATTAAAAAGAATATTAAGACTTGGGAAGAATGTTTGCCCCATGTTGAATTTGCTTATAATAGGTTGTTCATGGTACAACTAGTTATTCTCCATTTGAAATTGTTTATGGCTTTAATCTTCAAACTCCTCTTGATTTATTACCATTGCCTAACATTTCTATTTTGAAGTATAAGGATGGAAAGGCAAAAGATGAATTTGTGAGAAAGTTACATGAAAGAGTAAAAGCTCAAATTGAAAAGAAAGTGAAGGGTTATGCTAAGAAGCCAACAAGGGAAGAAGGAAGGTTATATTTGAACCGAGTGATTGAGTTTGTGTTCAGTTAAGGAAGGAACGATTTCCTTCACTAAGGAAATCAAAACTTCAATCCAGGGGAGATTGTCCTTTTCACGTGTTGTCCAAAATTAATGACAATGCTTATAAGATAGACCTTCCAGGTGAGTATGGTGTAAGTGCTTCTTTCAATGAGTTTTATTTAACTCATTTTGATGTAGGTAGTGAAGAATCAAATTTGAAGACAAATCAAGTTCAAGAAGGAGGGGATGATGAGGACATAGAAGGGTGGCTTAACAACGAAGGTATAACAGGGATGGGGGGGAGCAATGACCAAGTCAAGGACATATAAGGCTAGAGAGACACTTAATCAAATGATGACATTATTATTTGAGTCGATCAGTCCGAGCCTTGAAGAAATATTTGAGACGACCAGTCCAAGCCTTGGGGAGAAGAAGCCCAGATTGATCAACTATCTAATTCAATTAGAAGATGGTGATGGATAGGGGCGTTTATCCCAAGCTAGTTTTTTTATTTAAAAATCAATAAGTGTTGTAATTCGGCCAATGATAAATCGAGCCGAACTTCTTTCGGGGCAACTATGATCTACATCGGCCAAACTCTTTCCTAGGCGGTCGAGTTCATAGTCAGACGAGATCCTTATTCAGGTTGACTAGTTTATTATTTACTTTTATGTTTGTTATTGGGCTTGTATAAGCTAGTTAATTCAATTAGTGGGTTTTCAATGCTCCCAATTATCTATATTATGGTTGTACATAATACAATTTGGCAAATTTGGAATTTTAATCAAATTGGGTTTTCCCTTTGTGAGAGCTTGTGTCTCTTGGGTTCTTGAAGAACCACTTGAACTTATCAGGAATTCCAACCTTGTCGCGTTCCTTGGATTATCAACCTTCTTTCTGGGTTGTGGCTCTGCATCATTTGTGATCATCTCTTACCTTAATTCATCTTTTGTTTAATTTTGTTATTGTTCACCGTCTAGATAATTTTCAATATTAGTAGATCCGTAATTTGAATTCATGTTAACTGAGTTCATATCACCCACCTCCTATATCTCTATTTCGCCTTCTATTCTCCCTCCCTCATTCTTATTATTTTTTTTTTTTGTATGTTTTGGGTGTGTTATGAATTGATTTTAGAGATGGAAATTGACATGGAGTGACTTTTATACTTTTGAAAATTAGTTTTCGATAGCAATTTTGTTTAATTTTCGGAAGAATTTTTAATATAGTTTTAGAAATTAATTTTCGAAAGTATTTTTGACAATTTTGCTTTCGAAAATTAATTTTGGAAGTATGTTAAAAAATTTGCTTCCTAAAATTAGTTTCTGAAAGGAAAAAATTATTGAATAAGTTTGTTTTCAAAAAATAATTTCCGAAAGTGGATAAGGGATATTTAAAGAATAAAAAAGTTAATGGGGTCAAAAAAGTAAAAATAGGGGTAGGAAAAGCAATTCCCCATATACAAAGAAACAAAGTTGGCATCAAGTTTATGCATGGGTTGGGTTCATTGAAATCATTTGGTTTGATAAAGGCCATTATTTGATACAAATGGTCATTTGGTGGACTTTGTGGGCTATAAAAAGGGGGGTTGCTTTTAGCATCCCTTTTGCTATTCACGCCCCTCCCTCTTTTGAAAATATTTTCCCAACCTACACCCACCCCCATTTCTCCACCCCCGCAACCACCTCAACCTCCCCCACCTCCACGACATCCCACCTCCATGACGAAAAAATCTACAATCCTCCAAGTACTCATTCCATTTAAAATCCAACACCTGGCATGATTAGTTATGCATCCCCAATTTTAATTTGAAAAAAGAAAGTTAAAAAAAGAAAAAATTGACAAATAACAAAGGGGAGTACTGAGGAGTGGGTGTTCCTGGAGTACTGAAAATTTGTTCCTCCATGACCACTCCACCCCATGGCCATTCCCCCACGTTAACCTCTCCCCAACCCTTTCTCCTCTCCCCTACCCACCCTTTCCTTCTCTACCTCCCCCCACCCTTTTCCCTTTCATATTTCCCCCCGCCCCATCCCTTTCCTATCCCCCTCCTTTCTATTTGATTTTTTTTCTGTCTTTCTTTTTCTCTTTGTTTCATTTTTTTAGTTATTTGCGTTTAGAGATGAAAATAGAAATGAAATTTTGTCTCTTAAAATTGAAACTTTTATAATAAAATTTCACACTTTTAGAAATTAATTTTTGGAAATATATTTTTTGGAGACATAATTTCAAAAGTTAATTTTCAGAAATAATTTTATTATTTAGTTTTCAGAAATTAATTTTTGAAAGTATTTTCAATAATTATACTTTCAAACATTAGTTTTCGAAAATTAATTTCCAGAAGTAGGTGGAGGGTATTTTTGGAAAAAAGTTTTTTAAAAAATTAAAAGGAGTGTGGACAAGGTTGGTCCAAGGGTAAGGCTGCTCAAGCCCTTGCTTTAGGCCCCCCAATTGTTAGTAACATCTTTTATACAAAAAATAAAAAATATTATTATAATTAGGCCTAATTCATTGGTTTATAAATTGATTTTCCTCCTTAATGGTTGATGGTCCAATCCTTGCTAAATGAATTTTAACTTTTAAAGCCTCTTTCTTTCACTTCATGTATTTGAAAAGGCCCCAAAATAAAAATTTGTTTGAGGTCTCACTACATATTGGGTGATATTGGGCCGGCCCTGGGTGTGGAAAGTAAAAAAGGGTGTGTAAAGCAAAACTCATATAAAAAGACTGAATGGTCCACCGTCTCTCAGTTTCATCCTTTTCCTCTTTAGGCCCAAAAGAAAAGTTAATGGACATTATCGATGCCAATGAAGTTAATTCTTTTATATTCACAGCTACGTTTTCAAACCATCACTGCAATAGTTTGTTGTTATTCCGTGAAGGAAATTCGATATGATCATTGATGAATAAGCTTAAAGAAATTATATATAAACTGATCAGCTGTAATTTTGCACCTAAATATAGGTAATTTTCTAAAATCATTATAATGGATTTTAGGAAATTATTAATTGAAAATAGTACGTGTTACAAAAGATATAGTAGTAAATATTTCTACACAACGTTCTCGAGTTATTCCAAAAACTCAAATCAGTAGACATTTTATTTGGTCAACTATTTGTACTTTTCAGAGAAATTAAGTCGGAAATTTTTTATGGATTTCAAACTAGTAACCATAAAACACACACCATAAAGGTATAGGGGGATACACTATTACATGGTTCATAAATTATTTTATTTTTAGGACCCGGAGTATCATAGGTATCCTCCGGATGAAGCAATTTGAACATCACTATAGTAGAAGTGATTAATTTTGTTTTATTTTCTAATTTTTGAAAATTATTTTATAAAATAGTTTTTGAGAATTATTTTTTACAAATGAAATGATTTATGTGTGTTTTTTTATTTTTCAATTTCTTAAAACAATTTTACAAAATTGCTATATATAAATGAAAAGATTTATTTATAATATTTCCAACATAAAAATAGAAAATTAAAAATATTTTTTCAAAATATCTAAAATTAGTTTCAGAATTTTAGATTTTAAAAACTAAAAAACAGTCATACTTTTAAAAACTATTTTTAAAAACGGTAAAATTTACAACATTTCCAACATAAAAATTAAAAAATTAAAAAAAAGGTTTTTCAAAACATCTAGAGTAGTTTATGCCCTTTACTTTGAGAAAATATTTTTTATTTTCTTTTTTTTCATTTTTTAGTTTTAATTACCAAAATATTTTTAATTTTAATTATAAAAACATCATTGTATTTTCTATTTCCAAAGTTTTGTAAAAAAACACACCGAAAATAACTTTGTATTATTTTCTGTACAAAACTCTTGAACATAAAATAAAATGAAAATAAACAAAACTTGACATATATTCTCTGTAATTAAAACTAAAATAATAGGAAATGAAAACAAAAAATTTCTCTGTAATTAAATTTAAAAAATAGGAAATGAAAATAGAAAATATTTCCTCAAAGTAAATGGGTTAAAAATAAAAAATAGTCAGATTTTACAAAACTATTTTAATTTTAAAACTATCTCTCAAACATGTTTTTCAGTTTTCCGCTTATGAAAATAGAAAATAATTTTTAAAAACTGTCCATAAGTGTTCTTTTAATATACATATCACTCAAACACAAGACATTATTTAAGGAGAATCAAATATATATCCCATCTAAACCAATCACTCATTGATTCATAAATTATTTTATTCTAAATTTTCTAAACCTTAAATTAAATCAGAGTTTTTTATATGACAACATTTTATTTTATTACGCAAGAAATTAAAATATTCTACTTCCCCTTTTTAACAAAATTCATATCATTCATTTCCCTTAAGATATTCATTGCTGAATTTTTTATATAATAGAAATTTGGAGGTAGCTAGGTTCACCTTATTTAATTATATAGCTTGGTGTATATTGGCAGTTTGCCAAGCACATGGTTTTCTCCATGATAAGTTAATTTGTTCATTTAAAGCTCATTGACCATTTCTCAGCCAAGGTCTCTCAAGTTGTTGTCCTATTCCTTCTCCAAACATTCATGTGATCACATGTGTCCCCATGTTTCACATCTGATTCTCTCTCCCACCAGGGAACATTTTGACTAAATATTATACACTTGATATACTATTTCAGTTATTACAGTTATGGAGTTAGTTGCATTTGTATACATATACAGCCAACATATTTTATAAGATGTTTAGATTGCAATTGTGGTAGGAGGGGCTTTCAAATTAAAGGTCCTTTTTATATTGTCCACTTGAATTACATGGTTTTTATTTTATATACACTGAGATGCAGACAAGGATTGGGCTCAATAACTGCATGTTGCACATTGTAACTTCTGATTGCGTAAATCAAATATGGAAAAACCACATCTAGATACATTGAACTAACGGGTTGACAGTAAGGTCCACATTGAGAAATCATACTTCAAGAACTTGGTTTCAATTTTTATAATTATTTTTTCTTCAAAACAAATATAAAAACAATAAAATTTTATTTACTTTGTTATGATCAATGACGTGGTCACGTTACGTGCATAGCATTAATAAGTTATATGAAAACTAAGTTTTTAATATGAAAAACTAGGCTCCATTTAAGATGGGTTTGAGTTTTCAATTTTTGATTTTTTAAAAATTTAATTCAAGTTTATACAACTAAAAATTAAAATCTCACCATTGCTAAGCGTCCATTTTCACAAAAATAGAATTATAAAAATTTGTTTAAAATAAAAAAATATTAAAATTTAAAAACTCGTAACCAACCAAAAAGGGCTTAAATAAAGTTTTTTAAAAGCATTTGTGGTGTTGCACTATTGCTCCATAATAAAAATATTGATTAATTGTGAAAATAAAAATAAAGTGAATGAAAATACATATTATATTTTTATTAAAAAATAATTCCACAAACATAACTTTTTCTAAATTTTATCATTTTCAATAAAAATTACTCAAATTTTGAATATCCTGCAAAATATTTTATACACTTTACAGAATAAAATAAGAAATTATAATAATTGATTAAAAATTAATGGTAAAAAATTTAATAATTTTATAGTTTATTATATGATTTTTTTTTTCGTATTTTATCCTTTAAAGTTGAAAAGCTAAATCATTGAGTTTTTCAATTAACCCACTTTTATAATGAGTTTGAAAAAAAAATACCAACTCAACTCAATCCATTATAAGTTTGTAAATTAAGTGGGTTAACTCATCTAATTTAATAAAAGTAAAAAATAATTTTAAAAGTTATATAAAATCACAAAAAATAGTAAAACAATAAAATAAAAGTCGATGGTTTTGGTTATTTAAAAATTAAAAATTATATCAATTTTAGTTTTCATTGTATATTTTTCTTATAAATTTTGCCATGGATTTGCTACAGTTTTTTTATTGATAAGGATTAAAAAGATGTATTTTTACTTTTTGAGGAACTAAATCCATCGATTTTATATTATAGGGACTAAAATCAAATATCAACTATATTTTAAAAACTAAAAATATATTAAAAAAAATGAAATGTGAGCAAAATTGACCCAACCTGAGCAACGTGTAATTCAACATGGGCATAATGCCATAATCGATCTGTTGTAAATTTGTAATAAAGGAAAGACAAAAGTAAAGGGAGGATTTTAAAGGCAGTGCATGCTTTGACACAAAATAACGTATATTATGTGTGGTCGTGAATAATGGATGGATACGACACAATTGGTCTCAACTATAATGGTGTCTACACCAAAGACTCCAAAGTTAAGATTCTAGTCGCACCAAATTAAATTAAAACTTTTTCTGGTTAATTTCTCTCTTACATATTCCTTTCACCCGTTTATATTTGGTTTCTATGATTTAATAAGAAAATAATGAACAAATTGATTATAATTATTTGCCAAAATTACGAAGTTAAAATTTAAATAAAAAACAAAATAAAAAGGGATTGTATTATTTTTCTTGCCTATATTATGTATATATATAACAAAAAATTATTTCCACAAATATCATAAAAGGGGAGAATTTGTTTTGGTTTAAGAATTTTTTATTTTTATTAATAATTGCAAAAAATTTCACTTTAATTATTTTCTTTTTTAAATATTTATATAAGAAATTTTAAATATAATGCTATTCTATATTGTTGAATGTGTACTTTAGTTATAATATTAATAAAATGAGAAATAATAAGTCTTATATAATCTAAAAATAATACACGTTTAATCATAAGGAATAAAAAATTTCTTATTCCGAGAAGCCAAGAATCTCTTGTTATTGCTTGGTGAAACACCCACATTCATTGTACCAAGAATTAAATGTTACCCATAGTAGGAGGGTATTAACCAATTAATAATAGAATCAATTTTGCTTTGATCAGGCCATCCTAAATTACGAGATCTAATTCTAGCTTAATATATGCATGTGAAAGGATAAAATTTTGGTATGGATTTACGAGATTAAGATTACTTTACAATTAGTATCATGCCATTTCCACTAGAATTTTATTTAATTCGATGCCACATGTAAGATAAGAAAAATTAAATCAACTTGGACTAGAAGAATGAAACTTCACAAAAATGTATAGATGCATGATTGAACGAATCACCTATATGCTAAGCAGTGACAAAAAAAAGCCTATGGTCCTCGAGCGGAACAAAAGATTTGAAATTGTCATTTAGATACTTATATTTCATTGACTTACAAATGAACCCTCTAGCTGCTGCATTTGACCTCTTGAGAGTTAGATTCTTTCTTGTGGGTTCCTTGCAATTTTACATATGAAATTTTACATATGAGGAGTACTAACAACACAATACTCTTTTAAACATACTCCTATAATTATTGGTTGAAATTCACATGGACTCTATCAAATTATGTGGTTGGATCCATGTACTTTTAACCAATACAAGGAGTGTGTTGGGAATTGATCATTTTAATAATTCCGATGATGATTGGTTATGTTTGGGGTGAGTGTTGTTGGCTTATGACAGAAACAAGAATAAGTTTAGTCTAAGAAGAAGAAAATAGGGAATTCACTTTTTATTCATCAGCCAACATTACATTTATAATACTTGAAAGCAAAACAGAAAAACAGTAAACACCAGTATTTCAGCAAACTTAGATAAAACAAACTAACTTGCTCCTAAAGTGTAGGAATCACTTATTGACTAAATAACTAAAATTATTTAAAACTGAAACAGTAACAGATAAGGATAAAATTTAAAAATCATGCAGTTCAAAAGCAAATAATTAACACTCCTCCTTGCTTTAGGATATGCAAACTCCAATCTTCTGCCTTAGAAGCTCAAACTTGCTAACAGGAAGTGGCCTTGTGAACAAATCTGCCAATTGATCTTCTGACTTACAATAAACCAAACTCACTTCTCCACTTTGCTGCATCTCTCTTAAGAAGTAGAGCTTGATGTTAAAGTGTTTAGTCTTTCCGTGACACACTAGATTCTTTGAGATTGCAATTGCTTCCTGGTTGTCAATAAAAAGTTCGATCTTATGATTCTGCTGCATATGTAAATCACATAAAACCTTTTTTAGCCACAAAACTTGATTTACATCTGTTGTTGCTGCTATGAATTCAGCTTCCGCGGTGGATTGTGCTACAATGTCCTGCTTCTTTGTGCACCATGAAAAAACACCTGAACCTAGGCTAAAACAATACCCTGAAGTGCTCTTCATGTCATCAATGGATCCAGCCCAATCACTGTCAGAGAATCCATACAACTTAAACTCTTCACACTTCTCAAATTTGACATTATAATCAACAGTGCCTTTAATGTACCTTCGTACTCTCTTTGCTGCTCTTAAATGCATTTCACTAGCACAATGCATAAATCGAGATATGAGACTTACAACAAATAGAATGTCTGTCCTTATTGTAGTGAGATACGTTAAACATCCAATCAAGCTCCTATAATACCCTTCATCAACTTTATCAACACCATGTTCCTTGCTAAGATTCTCCTTTTGATTCATTGGTGTGCTAACTACTTTGCATTCCTCCATTTGAAACTTATTCAATATTTCTTTTGCATATTTCTTTTGGCAAATGAACACTTCATTCTCATTTTGTTTGATCTTAATTCCAAGAAAATAGGTCATAAGACCAAGATCTGTCATTTCAAAAGCTTGCATCATTTCTTGCTCGAACTCCTCAACCAGTCTTGTACAATTTCCAGTCACTAAAAGATCATCAACATAGAGGGAAACTATGAGCAGGTTATTTCCCTTATGTTTCACATAAAGAGTGGACTCAGATAGGCTTTTTTTCAAAGCCTATGCTCAATAAATGATCATTTATCTTGTTGTACTAGGCCCTTGGTGCTTGTTTAAGGCCATAGAGAGCCTTTTTGAGTAAATAGACTTTATCTTCTTCACCTTGCTTCACAAATCCCTCTGGCTGCTCCACATATATTTCTTCTTGCAAAACACCATTTAAAAAAGCTGATTTGACGTCTAATTGGAACACTTTCCATCCTTTTTGAACAGCAACAGTTAGCACCAATCTAATGGTATCTAATCTGGACACATGAGCAAAAGTGTCAGAATAATCAACACCAAAAACTTGTGCATACCCTTTAACTACGAGTCTGGCCTTGTGCTTATTGATTGAGCAATCTGCATTAAGTTTTGTTCTGAAAACCCATTTAACTCCAATGATTTTTCTGTCTTCAGGCCTTTCAACCAGCTCCCATGTTTTATTTTTCTTTATCATTAGCATCTCCTCCTCCATTGCATTTTTCCACTTTGGGTCTTTTAGTGCTTCTTCACAGCTAGTAGGTTCACAAACTGCTAGATTACATCTTTGATAAATGTCGGACAACAACCTTGTGCCTCTAGTTGGAGGGTCATCAACTAATTCATTGTGCCACAGCTCTGTTGTTTTCTCCCTGGAATGATTATCTTCCACATTGTGAAAGAAATCTGTTATTTTTTGTGAATTATTCCAGTCCCATTGTTGATCTTCATTAGAGTGCACATCTCTAGTGATAGTCATCTTTCCGGTTTGAGGATGATATACTTTGTAGGCTTTCGAAACTGAACTATAACCTACAAGGATACCCGGAATCGCCTTCTTGTCAAGTTTATCATGCTTCACCTGTGGAACATGTGCAAAACAAACACAACCAAACACTTTTAAAAAAGTTAGTGAAGGCTTATACCCATACCAAGCCTCGAATGGAGTTTTATCTTTTAAGGCCTTGGTTGGAAGTCGATTTTGAATGAAGACTGTTGTGTTGGTTGCTTCTGCCTAAAATTGTATAGGCAATTCCTTCTCATGCAACATGCATCTAGCCATCTCCAACACCGATCTATTTCTCCTTTCACTAACTCCATTTTGCTCTGGAGTATAGGGAGCTGTGAGTTGATGTTCAATGCCATCTTATTCACAAAATAAATCAAATTGTGCTGAGGTATACTCCTTCCCATTGTCAGATCTTAGAAATTGAATCTTGCAGCCACTGAGTTTCCACCATTTTCTTGAACTTCGAAAATACTCCAACCACTTCATGCTTGAATTTCAAGAAAAAATCCAGCACATTCTTGTAAAGTCGTCTATGAAAAGAATAAAGTACAGACTACCTTGTAACGATGGTGTTCTTTGAGGTCCTGCCACATTGGTGTGAATTAGTTGTAGCTTTTTGGAGGCTCTCCAAGCTAATTTAGGAAATGAATTTATGTTTTGTTTACCAAATTGACAAGCATTACAATTTGGAAAATGATCATAAAGTACTGGTAGACCACTTGTCATGTCTTTCTTCTTCAAGTTCAGCATTCTTTGAAGATGGCAATGACCAAGTCTCTTGTGCCATAGCTCTATAGGACTGACTTGAGTGTAATAGGCTGCATGCTCCTCCTCTGTTAGATTAAATGAGAAGCTTTTACCTCTCATTTTAACCCTTAGAATCTCCTGGTCAGCAGTGTCATAGATGAGGTAGTGTTGATATTCAAAGGCTACTTTAAATCTTTTTTCTATCAACTGGCCTACACTTAGCAAATTTTGGTCAATGTCAGGTACATAAAGAACTTCTGAAATAGTTTGTGTACCTGAACTTGTTGAAATTGCTATGGTCCCTTTTCCTTTTACAGAAATGTAGCCACCATTCCCTATTATGACCTTTGCGACTTTAGTGGGCTTCAAGTCCTTGAAGAGAGTCTTGTCATATGTCATGTGGTTTGTACAACCACTGTCAATCAGCCAGCATTCTGAACTACTCTTTGCTAAAAAACATGTTGCATAAAAAATATGATCTTCTTCATCTTGCTCAACGACTTGGGCATTGGCTTCATGCTATTGAAATTGGCTTCTATAGAGTACAACTTCATGTCCAAGCTGATTACACTTACTGCACTTCACATCTGGTCTTTTCCAACATTTGAATGGTGGATGACCCATTCTACCACAGTGGTCACAAGGTGGGTAATTTTTCTTTTTACCCTTGCCTTTGTATTGCTTTTTGCAATATTTTCATTGCTTGTTGGTTGGTTCTTCTTGGAGTTTTTCTTTCTACTGTTTCCAACTTCATGATGCTTGGCTAGTAAAGCACCTTCAACCACATGATCTTGTCTTATAAGCCTTCGCTGCTCCTAGGCTTGCAAGGAATGTAGCACTCCTGCCAAAGTGATCTTGGACAGATCCTTTGTGTTCTCCAAGGCCGTTATCGATGCTTCATATCTCTCAGGCACTGTAACCAGAATTTTTTCTACAATTCTGGAATCAGCAAATTCAGTGCCCAATAACCTTACCTTGTTAGTAATGGTAAGCAATCTGTCTGAATATTCTTTGATGGTTTCAGACTCCTTCATTCTTTGCAACTCGAATTCCCGCATTAAATTAAGTATCTGCATGCTTCGTATCCTTTCATCTCCTTCATATTCTTCTTTCAGATAATCCCAAATTGCTTTTGCTGTTTTTAGAGTCATGATCCTTGTAAAGATGATTGGTGAAACTTCAGCAAAGAGACACGACTTCGCCTTTGCCTTCCTAGTTTTTTTCTCCTTGTGACTTTTTATCTGGGCCATGGTAGGATTGTTTGGCAACGGAGGAACTTCATAATCCTTTTCCACAACTTCCCAAAGATCTAAAGCCTCCAAGTAAGACTCCATTCTTACTGCCCAAAGGTCATAATTTTCTCCATTGAAAACAGGAGCAACTTGCGAAAAACTTGCTTCAGTTTCCATTTTTACAAGTCCCGTAAGATTAAAGCTTTGTGATACCAATTTTTGGCTTATGACAGAAACAATAAAAAAACAAAATAATAGAGAGAAGAATAAGTTTAATCTAAGAAGAAGAAAATAAGGAATTCACTTTTTATCCATCAGCCAACATTACATTTATAATACTTGAAAGTAAAACAGAAAAACAGTAAACACCAATATTTCAACAAACTTAGATAAAATAAACCAACTTGCTCCTAAAGTGTAGGAACCACTTATTGACTAAATCACTAAAAATATTTAAAACTGAAACTGTAACATATAAGGATAAAATTTAAAAATCATGCAGTTCAAAAGAAAATAATTAACAAGTGTGAAAAAAAAGATTGGAGAAGAAGAATCTATTTTGTTTTGGGACGACAGGTGGTGAGGGACTTCTAAGCTGAGAGAGCGATTCCCAAGGCTTTTATTGGTTGCTGAAGATAAGGGTTGTAAGGTTTCTAAAGCTGGCCATTTTGGAGGGTAATGAATGGGTGTGGAATGTAGGGCGGAGAAGAAATATTTTTGTATAGAAGGAGGAGCTTAGGATTTATCTTATGAAATTTCTCTCAAATATCAGCCATGTTAAAGGTGGACAAGATAAATGGATTTGGAGTTTTGATTCCTCTCAAGCTTATACAGTGAGATCTATATATTTGTTAATTCAAAATATATGTCATCCTTCTGCCCTTTAGTGTAATGATCAACTGTCTATTTTTAATCATCTTTGGAAGTGCCAGATCCCTTTCAAAGAGGCGGTTTTTGTATGGCAGGTACTTCAAGATCGATTTCCATCAAAAGTGAATATATTTCATAGGCATATATATTGGATTCACAGAATCAGGTCTATTGTGTATTATTTGCTCTATTAAAGCTTTGGAGTCAGGAAATCATCTTTTTGTGTCTTGTAATTTTTCGTCTTCCATATGGCATGCTATCTTTCATTAGATTGGATTTTCCTTGGTGATCACGAGTGATCTTTTTAGGTTTTATATACAGTTTAAAAATTTGGCTAGTGGAGGTAAAAAGAAACAAATGTGGATAGTGATTTAGTGCTCAGTTCTTTGGTGTGTGTGACAATTGAGAAATGATATAATTTTCACACATGCAAGTTGTGATTTTATGTAGGTGTTGGATATGATTAAACGAAAATCTTGGCATTGGCTTTCTGCAAATATTAAGGGTTTATTTCATTATTCTAATTGGTGTGTGGACCGTTTGGCATGTATTAGAAATATGGGATAATTTGTGTTATCTTGGGTTGTTTTAGTTGCTGGTTTTCTTTCTGCAGTATGTGAAATTGTATTCTATAAGGGACAACTCTATAATTGATGTTATACTGTAACATCCCAAAATTAGGATGTAGAAAATATGATGGAAGCCTTAGGCTGTGAATCCTATCGAGAGGAGGAAATTAGAAGTAGAAAGAGATTCCGGGAGTTTAAGAGTAAATTAAAAGAAGAGATGGGGAATTTATTGTAGTTATGAGCTTTAAGGGGGTTTTGGCAGGGAGACCAAGTACTAAGCCCAACACCATTGTAGAGTTAACTTAGTAGGTATCACACCCTAAAGTTGAGAGGTTAACAAGGTAACAAGGTAAGGAAGAAGGCTGAGGTGTTGAACGAGGGAATTAGATTGAGATGGAAGGAATTTACGTTGGTGAGTTGATGATATTGAGCGGATGAGAGTAAGATTAAAAGGACCAGGCTAGGAAATAATTTCTTTAACATTCCAAGAATTAAAAATAATTTATCCAGAAAATTAATAGGGTAACGTGATCTAAGAAAGGGATTAAGAAAGGGGTGAGAAAATTGGGGAGAAAAGATTGAAGGTGAGAAATCAGGACTCTAAGTCGTGATATTCTCGCTCAAGCGAGCCCTTCTCGCTTGAGCGAGATTATCAGTAAAAATAAGGAATTTGGGTTCTGGTATTCTCGCTCAAGCGAGAAATAGGGGATAAAAAGGGTGCTCTCTAGAAGATTTTCACTTAAGCGAGAATCATTCAGAGAGGGGGGGTGCTCTTTGGATCAGTATTCTCGCTCAAGCGAGGAGCTTCTCGCTTGAGCAAGAATGCGAATCTAGCACACCCTCAGTGTTCTCACTCAAGAGCGAAATTCTCGCTTGAGCGAGAGCGCGCATGACCCAGCTTTTTAAAACAGTTTTGTGAGGCTTTTGCCCTCATTTTCCTTTCCTTTTCTCCACTTTTAGAGAGAGAAACTAGAGAGAGGGAGAAAAGATCGAAGGAGAGGAGCTGGGATTGAAGCCCCCACACCAATCTAGGAGCTTGGGTCACCATCTTCAAGCCTCCTTCTTCTCTATTTCTTGCTTTGAGGTGAGTGTGGTTCACCCACTCACTTTCATTCTTTTATGAGATTCTATGAATGTCCCCAATTCCTACTTACCTTGCTTAATTATGTGGCTTGATTATGGCTGAGTATAGGTGAAACTAGGGTTGATGGTAGGATTGATTGTGTGAAATGCTTATGTTGCTCTTGCCCTAGGTTTGAAGGTTAAGGTGTCATGATAGTATTGATTATGAAGTTTTGAATGTCATGGAATTATCATTTAACATATATAACATTGATAAGTGAAAATCATATGATAAATTAGAGCACTTTTTAGTTCACCTATCAAGGATAAAATGGTATTTTTGCCCCAGTTTAATACCTTTTTATTAAATATTAGATAAATTATATTTATTAATCTTAGATTTGAATTTGATGCTATTTTGATAGAAATATTGCTGATTTTTACAGAATATTGCAAGGACTTTATGTGAGGGAAAGATAGCATTAAATAAGGGAGATATCTGCAAGATTTGAAGTTTGATTGAAGGCAATTAATGAAGATTGGAAGATTATTTGTGAGCAATAATGAAGATTTGAAGAATATCTGAGAGCCATTAATGAAGATATCTCTGCCAATCAAACAAGGATTCTGCAAACAACCTTCCCAAATAAATCAAAGATGCTCAATAAATACAAAGATTTCATCAAATAAAGGGAAACAAGGAAAGACAAATCAGTCAAAACCAGTCTCGGGGAGAGATCAAATTAAAAAGAGAAAGTTTGGAACTGCAGGACGCATGTTGTGCTTCAACCTGTGCTACAACGCAGGATGAAGCGCAAGCTCTTTGGAACCTGCGCTGCATCCTGCGTTGTAGCGCAGGGTGAAGCGCAGATCACACTTATTCTTGCCCTGTTGCCGTTTTTATATAGATTTCTCCCCAATTTTCTTTGTCTTTCCTTAGCCTATAAATAGGAACCTCTTGCACCAGATCAGGTGTGCACGATTATTGTAATTTAGTTATATTCCAGTGATAATGCACCAGTTCTAATTTTAGAGTAGGAGAGGAGGAGCGCTTCACAAGGATTGAAGATGGTGACAGCATCTTCGGTGGTTTGTATGGCTACCTTGTGTAGTTAACTCTCCATAAGGATTGAATGTAATCGATTCCATTCCCAAGTGTATGTTGAACTCTATCTATTTATTTATGCAGTTCCCTAGCTATAATATTGGTAATCTTGTTCTGTGCTTAATTCCTAACTTCTGCGCTTGCGCTGGAGTTATAGGCTAGTTTGTAATTAACGTTACGACTAGGATTGAGTTTGGGGGAGCCTAGACATTGGAAACTCAACCTCTGAGAATGAGAATACTCGGTTAACCAGTGACTGCAACATGGGTGTTGCTAATGATTGATGGGTAGTGTGAGTATCCTAATGAAGGGCATCTAAAGGATAGGCATGGTCTAATGGATCAATAGCAAAGGATTAGTTGATTGTCAATCCAGGAAGCGAAACGTGGATGTATTCTAATGAGTGATGAGCAGTGACAGTACTCTAGCGAAGGTGCGTCCAGAGGAGTAGGCCTCGTTTATCAAGTAGTTCTTTTACAAACGGAATAAAGAAAGCAAAATAAGCCGAGGGTAAGTTTGTCGCTTGGGAGAACCCGCATGGATTACCTTTGAGTGTAAGTTGCGCCTGGTAACTCGGGGTCTTAGCAATATAGTTTGTCTACAGTGTTATAGTTCAAAGCCTATAAATAATAGGTAGTCTCGACATACATGAGGGGTGTGATGAGATGAAGTTCAATCCTAATCCAAGTAAAGTGTCTCTAACTCTTTCTTTCTAAATTCAATTGATTATTAATTTGCTATTTACGTTTTTCGCACAACAATATTCTCAAAACCCGTTTTTTCCCTTGATAATTAGATCACGAGTATAAGTGAATTGACCGTTCCCTGTGGATACGATACTTTTCTTACTATTATACTACTGGATTTTTGGTTCGCTTGCCAGAAACCCATCAAGTATTTTTGGCTCCGTTGCCGGGGAACGGTTTCCAATTTGTGTAGACCTTGGCGGTCTAGTTATCAAGTTTTTATTATAGGATTTTGTTTATTTGTTTTCTTAGGATTTCTTCTATTTATTACTCTTATTATTTTTAGGATCTAGTATTATCTTAGGTAATTTATTGTTTTTCTATTATTATTAATTCTCTTCAACACTTACCTTTTCAAAGTTTCTTGTTTATGCTTCTGAGAGGTCAGGCGTCCCCCAATCAATTACAGTTCGACCCGGAAATGGAAAGGACGTCGCGAAGAAACAGAGGTAGGAACGGGAGAAGAAGAAGAAGAAGAAGGACAATTGTTGAAGAACCCAAAAACATGGCAGAGGAAGCTCCAAGAAGGACGCTAGGAGACTATATCTCTCATCAAGGACCACGTCACTTCTCAAGTATTGTGTTACCACCAAATGCCAGAGCTTTAGAGTTGAAGACTGCACACCTCAACCTCATTAATGCACATCAATTCACTGGATTGGATCATGAAAATCCAAATGCTCATCTCTCTAATTTTTATGAATTGATTGGTACTATGGGTTTCGAGGAAGGTAATTTAGAATCTGTTTACTTACGCTTGTTTCCTTTCTCTTTGATAGGTAAAGCTAAGGAATGGCTACAATCACACCCAAATCAAAGCCTAACCAATTGGGGTGTGGTTGAGGAGAAATTCTTGACAAGATTCTTCCCACCAGGGAAGCAGATAGAAGCCAGAGCATATATTTCTACCTTCAGACAAGGGATTGATGAGCCACTTTGTGAAGCTTGGGAAAGATACAAGTCTATGTTGCGCAACTGTCCCAACCATGGCTATGAGGATATAGCCCAACTCAACATATTCTGCAAGGGACTTCGTTCAGATTCAAGGTCATTCATAGATGCGGCAGCAGGTGGAACTATCTTATCCGCAGAAGTTGATCGAGTGCTAGAAATCATCAACCACTTTGCACAGAACGATCAACAAGCTCAAAGTGGAAGACAGCCCGCGCAATTACCAAAGAAAGGGATGCTGGAACTCAATCAAAGTGATGCTTTGTTAGCTGAGAACAAGCTCATTAAACGTCAACTAGAAGCACTCATTGAGATGTTGAAGGAACTCCCTCAACAACTCAAAGTTGTCCACTCACAACCCATCCAAGCCCAACCATTGATTTGTGATTTCTGTGGAGGTGACCATCTAAATGGTCAATGTGCTAGCCAAGGAACACAACCAGAACAAGTCAACTTCATGGGTAACCGGGGAAGGCAAGGGAATTACTCCAACAATAACAACAATCAATATTCACAAGGTGGGAGAAATAACCAAACCAACTCAGGTTGGAGTCAGAATGGAGGAACAAGACAACCACCTTACCAACAGCAGCCCTCAACATATGATAAACTGAACACTTTGGAAGGTAAGATTGATGACCTTGTGCAAGGATTTAGTGGATTCAAGAAAACTACTGAGGCATCAATCAAGACTCTAGAGAGTCAAGTGGGTCAGTTAGCAACTGAGATGGCAGAGCACAGGCAACAACACTTCTCAGCTGTGACCCAAACCAATCCAAAGGAACAATGCAACTTGATATCTACTGATGGAAACAAGTCAGAGGAGGAGGAACTTGATGAGGAAGAAGAAATCATCTTTGAAGAACAATTGCTCCAAGAGGAAGTTGTTCAACAAGATGAAGAAGCAGCACAAAAGGAAAAGGAACATCATGAAGAGAAGGTCTTAGTCACAAGTAAGTCACTTGACCCAGGTAGGTTTATTATACCCATCTCTATTGGTAATCTACCTCATACTCATGCTTTATTAGATCTTGGAGCGAGCATCAATTTGATGCGGCTATCGTATTTTAACAAGTTGAGTAATGTGAAGGTCAAGCCTGCAAATGTGGGGTTACTTCTTGCAAATAAATCCGCTCAATGCCTTCATGGGATATTAGAGGATATTCAAATCAAAGTGGATAAATTTGCATATGTTGTAGATTTCTACATTGCAGAGACAGAAGAGGAGGATACTGAAGTCCCCCTGATTTTAGGAAGACCCTTCATGAAAGCTTCTAAGATGATCATTGATGTTGATCGAGGAAAATATGAATTGAGCTCAAAAGATAAAAGTATTACGTTTCATAGAGGTACGCCCAAGTTACAACAAGCTGATGTTATTTCCAAAAGTCCAACAAAGTTGCCAGGCTCCGAATTTCTGAGGAAGCCTAGGATGAGGATAAAGCATCCAAAGTCAATATGGGAGTTCAAATTTAAGAGGAGAATGAGATCAACATCTGATACTGAGGAAGACAGTGACAATGATGGAAGAGTCAAAAATTGGCATGGAGGATGGGAGCTCAAAGGAAGAATTGGTATGGAGTCAAACATCATCCTTCACTTGAGGCCACCATAAAAGGGTTGAGTAACCAGGCGTCGAGCTAAAAGACGTTAAACAAGCGCTTCCTGGGAGGCAACCCAGTCTTTGTAAGTTTTAATTGTCATTTTGTTAATTTTTAGTTTTAGGATTTACCTGTTTAAATAGGAGATTGTTAAAATGAAGGATCTAAATTTTAAAGGAATGCATGGAACCAGTTAGGAATAGCAGAAGCAGAAGCATAAAAATACTGCAATCTGCGCTTCAACCTGCGTTGTAGCGCAGGTGAAGCGCAGAATTAAAATAAAATAAAGTGACTCTCTGATTTTTGCGCCTCACTCTGCGCTATAGCGCAGGGTGAAGCGCAGTAGAACGCTTCAACTTCTGAGATGGTACGCGCTCCACTCTGCGCTGTAGCGTAGGGTGTAGCGCAGGAAGCGGATCTTTAAATTCTGAATTTTGAACGACTCGAACTTCCCTTCGTTCCTTTCCTTTGCATTTTCTCTGAGTTCCTAACCCTTGCTTTGCTTTTTTTTCACTCTTATAGCCTTCATTTTCAATTTCTGAGCTTATACCAGGTATGTTTTTATAATTTTCTTTCTTTTTAACCGATTGAAATTTTGATTTTTTTTATTTTATTTGAGCATGACCTTAGGATAGGAAACTTAGGATTTTAGGAATCTTTAGGAAAGAAATAATTATCCATAGTGCTTTAAACTAAATTGCATGTTGATAGGATTCTTTGTGAGTAATTCTTGTTTGTTTAGGTGGTAGTTTCTGAGTGCTCAATAGTTTCTGCAAATTATTTTGTTGGTGCATGTATGCTTAATTAATTGCTCTGATATTTTTGCATGCCCATACATAAATGATTGTGCAATATTGCATGTTACTGATGACATGATTTTTTAGCATGAGTTTGGTTCTCACTTTACCTGTTTAGAATTGTTTAGGACTTGCATTAACTGATCACTTTAGCATGTCTTAATTAATTAATTGGAATTTATTTGGTAATATTTAAAATAAAATTTTTTATGCACAATTGTTTGGTTAATTGATTGCTCTAATTATTAAAATTAATTGGCCATTTATTTCATAATTATGAGCAATTAAATATTATGATGCATAAATAATTTTGAGCTGCTTTTGCTTTGCAGATGGTTCACACGAAGAATGTCAGTGGTGCTAGTTCCTCTAGGAGGGGCACAGGGGGTGCCAAGAGGAAGGCCCCCCCAGAGGGAACCTGAGTTCGACCCTCATCGCTTCAAGGACCTCAAGTCCTTTGAAGCATACACTGACATTGCTGATTGCAAGTTCATCCTGGAGCGACCAGTCATCCTCCAGGAGGGGGAGTATAAGGATTTTATGGCTGAGATTCACAGGAGGCGATGGGATCGCCTCAGCCGCCCTGACAACTACTTCGATCAAGACATTGTCTGGGAGTTCTATGCTAACGCCATCAGAGACCACGACGTTAACTGCAGGAGGGAGTCCTATGTTCGAGGACAGATTATCAATTTGATTGCGATGCAATCAATGCACTTCTAGGACATCCCATAGAGGAGGATAGAGACCTCGTGGAGTGCCAATACCACGAGAGGATGGATGCCGTGGGGCTTCATGGCAATGATCCCCTTGACATTGAGACTGCTCAGCTGCTATGCTTACCAGGGCGTTCCTTTGAGAGGAATGCATATCAGGAGGCTGCCAAGATTCATAGGCATGATATGACGAGTATCACACAGATGTGGATAGTACTGACACTGGACAACATACATGCTACAGGACATGTTTCTGATATCATTATGCTTGTAGCCTACCTCGTTTACTGTATCCTCACCGGTGCTACTATCGATATCTCACGGGTTATCACCAGTAGGATATCAGACTTCGCATCTTCTGTGGGGCACCGGACCCCTAACTCCAAGATCAGGCTTGGCTTCCCTTCTCTCATCACCTCACTCTGCAGATCTAGGGGTGTAGAGGTGAACCCCAGGGTTCGCATTGCACTACCTATGACTAGATCATATATTGAAGCCAACTGTATCCCAGTTGAGGAGTTACAGGATGATGAGGAGCAGCAACAGGCACCACCACCACCACTAGCAGACATGGATGCTCCTGTCTGGACCCAGTGTCTTGAGGCCCAACACACTCATTTGATGGCTCAGATGTCCACTATTCACCGAGCAGTTGTTCATTTTCAGAGTAGAAATTATCAGGCTCGTGTGGACCCCATGACCCCTGCGCAGTTCCATGATTATTTACAGTGGTCTGGGGACAGGCTTATTTTCCCAAGGGGGGATGGAGCAGCTGATGCCGGAGCTGAGAATGGAGCTGCTCACATGGACCAGGATGGTTGATTTTTTTCTTTCCTATTTGGTGCTTTTCCTTCTTTTTCTTATTATTTTTCTTATTTTTCTTTTATTTTCCTTTTGATATGTACTGTATATTATTTCCACTGATACATTATCTATATTATGCATTACTTATTCTGTTATTTTCTATTTTTCTGCTAAATCTTTAAATTTTTAGGACTTTTAGGACCTTAGGAAATTAGGATTTAAGGCAACTTTTTCAAAAATCTCTATAATTAGGTAGTTTAACTAACCCGACTAGGAAAGATGATAGGGTTTTGTGATTAATTCCATAATCAGTTAGGATCAGGATTCTTCTCAAGAGAACCTATCAGGCTAGTTAATTAAAACCATTAAGTGCTTTATCAAGGGAATTTTAGCCAATAACCGGTGAGCTGAGAGCCCAAACACTGAAATTGAGAGCTTTTCACTGCTGCTTGTCAACTGTTATTGCTTGAGTTTCTGAATTTTGTCTTGCTAGTAGAAAATATGGAAGTGACAAAGGCATATTTTGTGATTATAATATTTTGCTCAGTGCCAAATAGCCAACCTTGATTGAATGTTTCCATTTATTGATTGCCCATTTGAGCCTTTAATATTTCTTTTGATGCACCCTAGTCATACTCAATGATTATATCCTGTCCCTTAACACTTAGGATAGGGAGCAAGGTGCACCACAACAACATGTGACAAGAGGTTGGTGAAATGAAAGGTCAAAGGGATTCAAAGAGAAGGCACAAGAAATCACAAAGAAGAATACTCCCCCACAAACAAATTATCTATGTTATTGTTTATGCTAAAAAAAAATCTGCACAAAGGTGTGGAAATTGAATAAGTTGGGGGGAGTACATCTTCAAACAAAGAGGCCAAGCTGAATAAGGGTAATAATTCAAGAATGACCAGGAGAATGGAGAGAAGTCCCAAGCACAATCACAAGATGCTCTCTATTCAAAGTGTTCTTTGCATATCTAGAAAAACCATGATTTCTTGATAGCTCAGCCTCATTACAACCAAAGAAAAGACCTTTTGATCCATAATTAACTGCTTGCAGGTTCAGATATTGGAAACAACTATCAATTCTAATTGTTCAATAGTGGTGAAAAAGATTGAGGGAAACACTTACCCGTGAGAATGAGAGATTTCCTTGGTTTATCACTTACTGCTTTAATTGCTATTTTTGAAGTTTGATTGATGTTGGTGTTATATTCTGATTCAAGATTGGTAACATCTCTTAATCCTGATTTTTTATTATGTTTGGAAAATGACTGCTGCTTAACAAGGAGATGATGGAAAGTTCCTTGAATTTGTTTTTGATTACACAGGTAATAGAATGGATTTTTTTTATTGAAAAGAGGTCTCTTGCTTGAGGACAAGCAAGAAGTTAAGTTGAGGGTATTTTGATAAGTGAAAATCATATGATAAATTAGAGCACTTTTTAGTTCACTTATCAAGGATAAAATGGTAAGTGAACTAAAAAGTGCTCTAATTTATCATATGATTTTCACTTATCAAAATACCCCCCAACTTAACTTCTTGCTTGTCCTCAAGCAAGAGACCTCTTTGCAATAAAAAAAATCAATTCTATCCCCTGTGTAATTCAAACAATTTAAAAACAAATTCAAGGAACTCTTCATCATCTCCTTGTTAAGCAGCAGTTACTTTCCAAACATAAGAAAAAAATCAGGATTAAGAGATGTTATCAATCCTTAATCAGAATAGAACACAAACATCAGTCAAAACCTCTCAAAAATAGCAATTAAAGCATTAAGTGATAAAGCAAGGAAATCTCTCATTCTCACGGGTAAGTGTTTCCCTCAATCTTTTTCACCACCATTGAACAACTAGAATTGATAGTCGTTTCCAACATCTGAACCTGCAAGTAGTTAATATGGATCAAAAGGTCTTTTCTTTGGTTGTAATGAGGCTGGGCTATCAAGAAATCATGGTTTTTCTATATATGCAATGAACACTTTGAATAAAGAGCATCTTCTGATTGTGCTTTGGAGCTTCTCTCAATTCACCAAGTTATTCTTGAATTGTCACCCTTTTTCAACTGGCCTCTTTGTTTGAAGAAGTACTCCCCCAACTTATTCAATTTCCACACCTTTGTGCAGATTTTTTTATCATAAACAAGAACATAGATAATCTATTTATGAGGGAGTACTTTTCTTTTTGATTTCTTGTGCCTGCTCTTTGAATCTCTTTGACCTTTCAATTCACCAACCTATTGTCCCATTTTGTTGTGTTGCACCTTGCTCTCTATCCCAATTGTGAAGGGACAGGATATAATCATTAAGTATGGCTAGGGTGCATTCAAAAAGAAATATTAAAGGCTCAAATGGGCAATTAATAAATGGAAACATTTAATCAAGGTTGGCTATTTGGCACTGAGCAAAATATTATAATCACAAAACATGCCTTTGTCACTTCCATATCTTCCACCAGCAAGACAAAATTCAGAAACTCAAGCAATAACAGTTGACAAGCAGCGGTGAAAAGCTCTTAATTTCAGTGTTTGGGCTCACAACTCACCGGTTATTGGCTAAAATTCCTTGATAAAACACTTACTGGTTTTAATTAACTATCCTGATAGGTTCTCCTGAGAAGTATCATAAACTTAACTGATTATGGAATTAATCACAAAACCCTATCATCTTTCCTACTCTGGTTAGTTAAACTACTTAATTACAGAGAATTTTGAAAAAGTTACCTTAAATCCTAATTTCCTACAGTCCTAAAATTTTTTAAAAAATCCTAAAAAGATTAAAATTTAACAGAAAAACAAAAGATAACTGAATATGCACTGCATGATATCAATGATGTATCAGTGGGGTAACAATATACAGTACATATCAAAAGGAAAATAAAAGAAATAACAAGAAAATAATAATAAAATAAAATGAAAGAGAAAAAGAAAAGGAAGGAAAAGCACCAAATAGGAAAAAAAATCAGTCATCCTGGTCCATGTGAGCAGCTCCATCCTCAGCTCCAGCATTAGCTGCTCCATCTCCCCTATGAGATATCCTAGAAGTGCATTGATTGCATCGCAATCAAATCTGATAATCTGTCCTCGAACATAGGACTCCCTTCTGCAGTTAACGTCGTGTTCCCCGATGGCGTTGGCATAGAATTCTCTGACGATGTTTGGATCAAAATAGTTGTCAGGGGGACTGAGGCGGTCCCATCGCCTCCTGTGAATCTCAGCATAGAACTCCTCATATTCATCCTCCTCAAGAATGACTGGTCGCTCGAGGATGAATTTGCACTCCTCTAAGTCAGTGTATGCTTCAAAGGACTTGAGGTCCTTGAAGCGATGAGGGTCAAACTCAGGTTCCCTCTGGGGGGGCCTTTCTCTTGGCACCCCCTGTGCCTCTCCTAGAAGAACTAGGTCCACTGACATTCTTGGTGCGAACCATCTGTGAAACAAATGTAATCAAAATTATTTATGCAGCATAATAATATTTAATTGTTCATAATTATGAAATAAATGGCCAATTAATTTCAATAATCAGAGCAATCAACTAATCAAACAATTGTGCATAAAAATTTTGCTTTTAGACATTACCAATAATTGCCAATTAATTAATTAAGACATGCTAAAGTGATCAATTAAAGCAAGTCCTAAACAATCCTAAATAGGCAAAGTGAGAATCAAACTCATGCTAAAAAAATCATGTCATCAGTAACATGCAATAAGGCATAATTATTTTTGTGTGGGCATGCAAAAATATCAGAACAATTAATTAACCATGCATGTGCCAACAAAATAATTTGCAGAAATTATTGAGCACTCAAAAACTACCACCTAAGCAAACAAGAATTACTCACAATTAATCCTGGCAACATGCAATATATATTAAAGCACCATGAACAATTATTTCTTTCCTAAAGGTTCCTAAAATCCTAAGTTTCCTAGCCTACGATTTATGCTCAAATAAAATAAAATTTCAAAATTCCAATAGGTTAAAAGTAAAGAAAACTATAAAAGCATACATGGTATAAACTCAGAAATGAAGAAATGAAGGCTATAAGAGTGAAAGAGGGAAGGCAAAGGGTTAGGAACTCAGAGAAAACGCAAGAGATGGGACGAGGGGAAGTTTGAATGAACTTCCCTCGTTCAAAAATTGCAATTTATAGACCCGCGCTTTGCGCTTCACCCTGCGTTGTAGCGCAGGGTGGAGCGCGTGTTGATGGGTTTCTGGCAAGCGAACCAAAAATCCAGCAGTATAATAGTAAGAAGAGTTATTGTATTCACAGGGAACAGTCAATTCGCTTATAGTTGTGATCTATTTATCAAGAGAAAACAACGGATTTATAAGAGTATTGTTGCGTAAATGGTAAATAACAGATAAATAATCAATGAAATTAGAAAGGAAGAGTTAGAGACACTTTACTTGGATCAGGATTGAACTTCATATCATCACACCCTTTGTGCATGTAAAAACTATCTATTATTTTAGGTTTACTCTATAATACTGTAGACAAACTATATTGCTAAGACCCCGAGTTACCAGCGGCCTCACACACTCAAAGATAATCCATGCGGGTTCTCCCAAGAGACAGACTTACCCTCGGCTTATTTTATTCTCTTTATTCCGTTTGTAAAAGAACTAACTGATAAACAAGGCCTAATCCTGTAGACGCACCTTCATTAGAGTACTCACACTACCCATCACTCATCAGGATACATCCATGTGTCGGTTCTGGATTGACAATCAACTAATTGTTTGCTATCGATACTAAGGCCTAATCCTGTAAACGCCCTTTCGCTAGAGTACTGTCACTACCCATCGCTCATTAGTGACGCTCATGTGTCGGTTACAGAGTATTGAGTCCTCTTATTCAATCAGAGTTTGGGTTTCTTCAGAATCCGCTCCCCCATCCTCAATCCTAGTCGAAACTAGCCTATAATTCCGGCGCAAGTGCGAAAGTTAAGAATTAAGCTCAGAATAAGATTACCAATATTATAGACAGGGATCTCAGAAATAATAAAATAGAGTTTACATACACTTGGGGATATAATCAATTACATTCAATCCTAATGGAGAGTTAACTACACAGGGTAGCCATACAAACCACCGAAGATGTTGTCACCATCTTCAATCTTTGTGAAGCGCTCCTCCTCTCCTACTCTAAAATTAGCTTTGGTGCATTATCACTGAAATAAGACTGAATTACAATAATTGTGCACACCTTAATCTGGTGCAATGAGGTCCTATTTATAGGCTAAGGAAAGACAAAGGAGATTGGGGAAAAAATCTATCTAAAAATGGCAACAGGGCAAGAATCAGCGTGACTTGTGCTTCAAGTTGCGCTACAGCGTAGGCTGTAGAGAGCTGCGCTTCACCCTGCGCTACAGCGTAGGTTGAAGCGCAGAATGCGTCCTGCAGCTTCAATCTTTCTCTTTTTAACTTGATCTCTCCCCGAGACTGGTTTTTGCTTGATTTGTCTTTCCTTGTTTCCCTTTTCTTGATGAAATCTTGCATTTATTAAGCATATTGGATTTAATTGGGAAGGTTATCTGCAGAATCCTTGTTCGATTGGCAATGATCTCCTCATTGATTGCCTCAAATCTTCTTCATATCTTTCTTAAATGTCTTCAATCAAACTCAAATCTTGCAGATATCTCCCTCATTTAATGTTATCTTTCCTTCAAATCAAATATTTGCAATATCCTGCAAAAATCAGCAATATTTCTATCAAAATAGCATCAATTCAAATCCAAGATTAATAAATACAATTTATCTAATATTTAATAAAATGGATTAAACTGGGGCAAAATACCATTTTATCCTTGATAAGTGAACTAAAAAGTTCTCTAATTTATCATATAATTTTCACTTTTCAAAATACCCCCCAACTTAACTTCTTGCTTGTCCTCAAGCAAGAGACCTCTTTGCAGTAAAAAATCAATTCTATCCCCTTAATAACTAAAAAAAATCAAAAACAAATTCAAGGAACTTTTCATCACTTCCTTGTTAAGCAGCAGTCACTTTCCAAACACAAGAAAAAAATCAGGATTAAGAGATGTTACCAATCCTCAATCAGAATAGAACACAAACATCAGTCAAACTTCTTAAAAATAGCAATTAAAGCAATAAGTGATAAACCAAGGAAATCTCTCATTCTCACGGGTAAGTGTTTCCCTCAATCTATTTCACCACCGTTGAACAACTAGAATTGATAGTCGTTTCCAATATCTGAACCTGCAAGTAGTCAATATGGATCAAAAGGTCTTTTCTTTGGTTTTAATGAGGCTGGGCTATCAAGAAATTATGGTTTTTCTGGATATTCAATGAACACTTTGAATAGAGAGCATCTTGTGGTTGTGCTTTGGAACTTCTC
Source organism: Sesbania bispinosa (assembly GCA_026901365.1). Classification (NCBI taxonomy): domain Eukaryota; kingdom Viridiplantae; phylum Streptophyta; class Magnoliopsida; order Fabales; family Fabaceae; genus Sesbania; species Sesbania bispinosa. Next base: position 537,928 of record QLOH01000044.1, read on the forward strand.
TCCATCTACCATGTCATTCTTGAATTGTCACCTTTTTTCAGCTGGCCTCTTTGTTTGAAGAAATACTCCCCCCAACTTATTCAATTCCACACTTTTGTGCAGATTTTTTTTTGGATAGAATAAAATATACTATAACATAGAGAAGAATTTATTCATGAGGGAGTAATCTTCTTTGTGATTTCTTGTGTCTGCTCTTTGAATCTCTTTGACCTTTCATTTCACCAACCTTTTGTCCCATTTTATTGTGTTGCACCTTGTTCTCTATCCCAAGTGTGAAGGGACATGGTATGATCATTAATCATGGCTGGGGTGCATCAAAAGAAATATTAAGGGTCAACTGGGCAATCAAAATTTGGAAAAATTTAGTCAAGGTTGGCTATTTGGCACTAAGCAAAATATTTTAATCACAAAATATGTCTTTGTCACTTCCATATCTTCCACTAGCAAGACAAAATTCATAAACTCAAGCAATAACAGTTGACAAGCAGCGGTGAAAAACTCTCAATTTCAGTGTTTAGACTCTCAGCTCACCGATTATTGGCTAAAATTCCTTGATAAAGCACTTACCGGTTTTAATTAACTATCCTGATAGGTTTTCTTGAGAAGCATCCTGATCCTTAACTGATTATGGAATTAATCACAAAATCCTAACATCTTTCCTAATCTGGTTAGTTAAACTACTTAAATACAGAGAGTTTTGAAAATGTTACCTTAAATCCTAATTTCCTAATGTCCTAAAAATCTAAAAATTCAACAGAAAAATAGGAAATAACATAATAAGTACTGCATAATGTATCAGTGGTAATAATATACAACACATATCAAAAGAAAAAAAGAAAATAAGAAAATAAAATGAAAAAGAAAAAGAAAAAGAAGGAAAAACACCAAATAGAAAAGAAAAATAATCAGTCCTCATTCTGGTCCTAGTCAATGTAAGCTGCTCCATCCCCCCTGGGAAAATAGGTCTGTCCCCAGGCCACTGTAAGTAATCCTGAAACTGGGCAGGGGTCATGGGGTCCACACGAGCCTGATAATGTCTACTCTGAAAATGAACAACTGCTCTATGAATGGTGGACATCTGAGCCATCAGATGAGTGTTCTGTGCCTCAAGTCGCTGGGCCCAGACTAGGGCGTCCATGTCTGGTGGTGGTGCCTGCTCCTGCTGCTGCTCCTCATCCTGTAATTAACGTCGTGATCTTCAATGGCGTTAGCATAAAATTCCCTGACAATGTCTGGATCAGTTCCATAGCCTCCTGTGAATCTCAGCAGCAAACTCCTCATATTCCCCCTCCTGGAGGATGACTGGTCGCTCCAAGATGAACTTGCAGTCAGCGATGTCAGTGTATACTTCAAAGGACTTGAGGTCCTTGAAGCGATGAGGGTCAAACTCAGGTTCCCTCTGGGGGGCCTTCCTCTTGGCATCCCCTATGCTCCTCCTAGAGGAACTAGCACCACTGACATTCTTTGTGCGAACCATCTGCAAAGCAAAAGCAACTCAAAATTATTTATGCATCATAGTATTTAATTTCTCATAATTATGAAATAAATGGCCAATAAATTTCAATTCTTAGAGCAATCAACTAACCAAACAAATGTGCATAAAAATTTTGATGTTAAACATTACCCAATAAATGCCAATTAATTAATTAAGACATGCTAAAGTGATTAGTTAAAGCAAGTCCTAAATAATTCTAAACATGCAAAATGAGAATCAAACTCATGCTCAAAAATCATGTCATTAGTAACATGCAATATTGCACAATCATTTATGTATGGTGCATGCAAAAATATTAGAGCAATAAATTGAACATACATGCACAAACAAAATAATTTGCAGAAATCATTGAGCACTCAAAAACTACCACCTAAGCAAACATGAATAACTCACAAAGAATCCTAACCACATGCAATCTAATTTAGAGCATTATGAACAATTATTTCTTTCCTAAAGGTTCCTAGAATCCAATAGTATAATAGTAAGAAGAGTTATCGTATCCACAGGGAACAGTCAATTCGCGTATAGTTGTGATCTATTTATCAAGAGAAAACAACGGATTTATAAGAGTATTGTTGCGTAAATGGTAAATAACAGATAAATAATCAATGAAATTAGAAAGGAAGAGTTAGAGACACTTTACTTGGATTAGGATTGAACTTCATGTCATCACACCCTTTGTGCATGTAAAAACTATCTATTATTTTAGGTTTACTCTATAATACTGTAGACAAACTATATTGCTAAGACCCCAAGTTACCAGCGGCCTCACACACTCAAAGATAATCGATGCGGGCTCTCCCAAGCGACAGACTTACCCTCGGCTTATTTTATTCTCTTTATTCCGTTTGTAAAAGAACTAATTGATAAACGAGGCCTAATCCTGTAGACGCACCTTCATTAGAGTAATCACACTACACATCACTCATCAGGATACATCCATGTGTCGGTCCTGGATTGACAATCAACTAATTCTTTGCTATCGATACTAAAGCCTAATCCTGTAAACGCACTTCGCTAGAGTACTGTCACTACCCATCGCTCATTAGTAACGCTCATGTGTTGGTCACAGAGTATCGAGTCCTCTTATTCAATCAGAGTTTGGGTTTCTTCAGAATCCGCTCCCCCATCCTCAATCCTAGTCGAAACTAGTCTATAACTCCGGCGCAAGCACGGAAGTTAGGAATTAAGCACAGAATATGATTACCAATATTATAGACAGAGAGCTCAGAAATAATAAAATAGAGTTTCATACACTTGGGGATAGAATCAATTACATTCAATCCTAATGGAGAGTTAACTACACAGGGTAGCCATACAAACCACCGAAGATGCTGTCACCATTTTCAATCCTTGTGAAGCGCTCCTCCTCTCCTACTCTAAAATTAGCTTTGGTGCATTATCACTGAAATAATACTGAATTAAAATAATCGTGCACACCTTGATCTGGTGCAATGAGGTCCTATTTATAGGCTAAGGAAAGATAAAGGAAATTGGGGAGAAATCTATCTAAAAATGGCAACAGGGCAAGAATCAGCGTGACTTGCGCTTCAAGCTGCGCTTCACCCTGCGCTACAGCGCAGGTTGAAGCGCGGAATGCGTCCTGCAGCTTCAATCTTTCTTTTTTTAACTTGATCTCTCCCCGAGACTGGTTTTGGTTGATTTGTCTTTCCTTGTTTCCCTTTTCTTGATGAAATCTTGCATTTATTGAGCATCTTGGATTTAATTGGGAAGGTTGTCTGCAGAATCCTTGTTCGATTGGCAATGATCTCCTCATTGATTGCCTCAAATCTTCTTCAAATCTTTCTTAAATGTCTTCAATCAAACTCAAATCTTGCAGATATCTCCTTCATTTAATGCTATCTTTCCTTCAAATCAAATCTTTGCATTATCCTGCAAAAATCAGCAATATTTCTATCAAAAAAGCATCAAATTCAAATCCAAGATTAATAAATACAATTTATCTAATATTTAATAAAAAGGGATTAAACTGGGGCAAAAATACCATTTTATCCTTGATAAGTGAACTAAAAAGTGCTCTAATTTATCATATAATTTTCACTTATCACGTCTCATTTGGACAATGAAGCGCACCCACTGCGCTTCACCCTATGCTACAGCGCAGAGTGAAGCGCAGAAGTCAGAAACTCACATTTTAATTTTTTTAATCCTGCGCTACAGCGCAGGTTGAAGCGCAGATCTGCAGTGTATTTTTCTGCTTCTGCTACTCCTAACTGGTTCCATGCATTCCTTTAAAAATTAGATTCTTCATTTAACAAGTTCCTAATTAAACAGGTAATTTCTAAAACTAAAAATTAACAAAATGGAAATTAAAACTTACAATGACTGGGTTGCCTCCCAGGAAGCGCTTGTTTAACGTCTTTTAGCTCGACGCCTGGTTACTCAACCCTTTTATGGTGGCCTCAAGTGGAGGATGATGTTTGACTCCATTCCAGTTCTGCCTTTGAGCTCCCATCCTCCATGCCAATTCTTGATTCTTCCATCGTTGTCACTATCTTCCTCAGTATCAGATGTTGATCCCTTTCTCTTCTTAAATTGGAATTCCCATATTGACTCTGGATGCTTTGCTCTCATTCTAGGCTTCCTTAGAAATTCGGAGCCTGGCAGCTTTGTTTGATTTTTGAAAATAGCATCAGTTTGTTGTAATTTGGGAATACCTCTGTCAATATGAAAAACAATACTTTCATCTTTTGAGCTTAGTTCATATTTTCCTCGATCAACATCAATAATCATCTTAGAAGCTTTCATGAAGGGTCTTCCTAAAATTAGGGGACATCAGTATCCTCCTGTTCTGTCTCTGTAATGTAGAAATCTATTACATATGCAAATTTATCCACTCAGATTTGAATGTCTTCTACTATCCCATGAAGGTATTGAGCAGATTTATTTGCAAGAAGCAACTTCACCTTTGCAGGCTTGACCTTCACATTATTCAACTTGTTAAAATACGATAGCGGCATTAAATTGATGCTCGCTCCAAGATCCAATAAAGCTTGAGTAGGAGGTAAATTACCAATAGTAATGGGTATAGTAAACTTACCTGGGTCAAGTGACTTACCCGTAATAAAGACCTTTTCTTCATGGTATTTCTGTTGCTCTAATGCTGCTTCTTCTTCATTTTGATGAACAATCTCTATGGATATTCCTTCTTGAGACGATTGTTTTCCAAAGATGATTTCCTCCTCTTCATCAAGTTTCTTTTCTAGCAATTTGTTACCATTAGTGACAACCATGTTGCATTGCTCGTTTGGATTGATCTGGGTCACAGCTGAGAAGTGATGTTGCTTGTGCTCTGCCATTTCAGTCGCTAGCTGACCCACCTGGTTTCCAGAGTCTTGATTGATGCCTCTGTATTTTTCTTGAATCCATTGAATCCTTGAACAGGATCATCAATCTTTCCTTCCAAGTTGTTCAATTTATCATCAGTTGACGGTTGTTGCTGGTAAGGTGTTTGTCTTGATCCTCCATTCTGACCCCAACCTGAGTTGGTTTGGTTATTCCTCCATCCTTGTGAGTACTGGTTGTTGTTATTGGAGAAATTACCTTGCCTCCCCTGGTTTCCCATGAAATTGACTTGCTCTGGTTGCATCCCTTGATTAGCACATTGACCATTTAGATGGTCACCTCCACAGAAGTCACAAATCAGTGGTTGGGTGTGGATAGGTTGTGAGTTGACAGCTTTGAATTGTTGAGGGAGTGCCTTCAGCGTCTCGGTGAGTGCTTCTATTTGTCTTTTGATAAGCTTGTTCTCTGCTAATAGAGTATCACTTTGACTGAGTTCTAGCATTCCTTTCTTTGATGATTGTGTAGGCTGTCGTACACTTTGAGCTTGTCGATCATTTTGAGCAAAGCTATTGATGATATCTAGTGCTTGTTCTGCATCTACAGATAAGATGGTACCTCCTGCTGCAGCATTTATGAATGACTTTGACTCTTTTCGAAGTCCCTTGCAGAATATGTTAAGCTGAGTAATATCGTCATAGCCATGATTGGGACATCTTCGCAGCAAAGATTTGTATCTCTCCCATGCTTCACAAAGTGGCTCATTTATCCCCTGTCTGAATGTAGAGATATCTGTTTGGGCTTCAATTAGCTTATCTGGTGGGAAGAATCTTGTCAGAAATTTTTCCTCAACCACACTCCAACTGGTTAGACTTTGATTTGGGTGTGATAGCAGCCACTCCTTAGCCTTACCTAACAAAGAGAAAGGAAAAAGGCGTAAGTAAACAGATTCTAAAATACCTTTCTCAAAACCCATAGTGCCAATTAATTCATAGAAATTAGAGAGATGAGTATATGGATCCTCGTGATCCATTCCAGTAAATTGATGTGCACTAATGAGGTTGAGGTGAGCAGGTTTCAACTCCGAAGCTCTTGCAGCTGGTGGTAACACTATGCTTGAAAAGTGGCGTGGTCCTTGATGAGTGACATATTCCCCTAGAGTCCTTTTTCTGGGTGTTTCTTCAGTCATGTTTTTGGGTTCTTCTACAACTATCATTCTTCTCCTTCTCCCGTTTCAGCCTCTGTTTCTCATGGATGTCCTCTCGATTTCCGGGTCGAATTGTAATTGATTGGGGGACACCTGGCCTCTTAACAGCATAAACAAGAAACTTTGAAAATGGTAAGTGTGGGAAAAAATTTAATAATAATAGAAAAATGATAAATTTCCTAAAATAACAAAAAACGAATAAAGAAAAGAAATCCTAAAATAAATAAAAGAAATCCTAAGATAGATATTCTTGATAACTAGACCGCTAAGGTCTACACGAATTGGAAACTGTTCCCCGGCAACGACGCCAAAAATACTTGATGGGTTTCTGGCAAGGGAACCAAAAATCCAGTAGTATAATAGTAAGAAGAGTTATCGTATCCACAGGGAACGGTCAATTCATGTATAATCGTGATCTAATTATCAAGAGAAAACAACAGGTTTTGTGAGAATATTGTTGTGCGAAAATTGTAAATAGCAAACTAATAATCAATAAAAATAGAAAGGAAGAGTTAGAGACACTTTACTTGGATTAGGATTGAACTTCGTATCATCACACCCTTTGTGTATGTGAAAACTATTTATTATTTTAGGTTTACTCTATAATAATGTAGACAAACTAATTTGCTAAGACCCCAAGTTACCAGCAGCCTCACCACTCAAAGGTAATCCGTGCGGGCTCTCCCAAGCGACAAACTTACCCTCGGCTTATTTTGCTTTTATTATTCCGTTTGTAAAGGAACTCATTAATAAACCAGGCCTAATCCTGTAGACGCATCTTCATTAGGATACTCACACTACCCATCAATCCCTAGATACGGCCATGTGTCGGAATCTGGAATTACTATCAACTAACCTTTGCTATCGATAAACAGGCCTAATCCTGTGAACGCCCTTCATTATGGTACTCACACTACCCATCACTCATTAGTAACACTCATGTATCGGTCACTGATTACCGAGTACTCTTATTCACTCATAGAATGAGTTTCTTCAGTATCCGCTCCCCCATCCTCAATCCTAGTAGAAACTAGCCTATAACTCCGGCGCAAGCGCGGAAGTTGGGAATTAAGCACAGAATAAGATTACCAATATTATAGATAGGGAGCTTATAAATAATAAGATAGAGTTTACATACACTTGCGGATCGAATCAACTACATTCAATCCTACTGGAGAGTTAACTACTCATGGTAGCCATACAAACCACCGAAGATGCTGTCACCATCTTCAATCCTCGTGCAGGGCTCTGCCTCTCCTATTCTAAAATTAGAACCGGTGCATTATCACTGAAATATAACTGAATTACAATAATTGTGCACACCTAATCTGGTGCAAGAGGGTCCTATTTATAGGCTAAGGAAAGACAAAGAAAATTGGGGAGAAATCTATCTAAAAACGGCAACAGGGCAAGAATCACGTGTTTTGCGCTTCACCCTGCGCTACAGCGCAGGTTGCAGCACGCAACGCGTTCTGCACAACTTCAATCTTTCTCTTTTTAATTTGATCTCTCCCCGAGACTGGTTTTGGTTGATTTGTCTTTCCTTGTTTCCCTTTTCTTGATGGGATCTTGCATTTATTGAGAATTCTGGATTTAATTGGGAAGGATGTCTGCAGAATCCTTGTTTAATTGGCAGTGATATCTTCATTAATTGCTCTCAAAATGTCTTCAATTAAACTTTAAATCTTGCAGATATCTCCCTTATTTAATGTTATCTTTCCTTTATATTAAATCTTTGCAATATCCTGCAAAAATCAACACAATTTATATCAAAATAGCATCGAATTCAAATCCAAGAGTAACAAATACAACTTATCTAATATTAAATAAAAAGGAATTAATTTGGGGCAAAAATACCATTTTATCCTTGATAAGTGAACTAAAAAGTGCTCTAATTTATCATATGATTTTCACTTATCATTGACTTCCGCTTATGTAAACGTTGGATTACTTAAGCCTGTTTATGTGGTTGATTGTATGTGGATATCGATAATGGCGCGAAATAATTTCATAAACCTGAAAACGTGTCTTTAACAAACATTATTTCTAAGTTCACGGACTTAAGACGTTATATATACTGTCTTTTAATTGTAATTTGAGCACTTCTAATGCTCTTTTTAATAGATTTTGTTAAAAAAAAGGAATGTGTTGAGAAGAGTACATTGTTAGCATTTTTTTTACTCAATATTTGAAGGGGAACATGTTTTTCCTCTCAGTTCTAATTATTTTTTTGTGATATTGCTTTCGCGAGTTTTACAATCAATGAAATATGTCCAAGTAGCTAGTTGTTTTCCAATTGGTGGAAGGTCGTGAACTGATGTAAGGTGTTTTTAGTTTTACGAATCTTCCTCACTCACAAAAAGAATTTGACATGACTTCAAAAAACATTACAATGCACATTTTTGGTTTTTTGGTTGGGAGCATTCTACTCGGGGCATAATCATATATAATCAAGAGTCCTCACAATCAAATTCATTTCGATCAAATTGTCATACTTTCATTCCAACATCCACGCGTCCGCTTCCCACTGTTTGATCCCTTTCAATTAATAATTTTTTATTAATTTAAATCAACACCTCAAGAAATTTATACTTTCATTTAATTTCCAACACGGTTTTATGGCTCTCTTCTAATCTAATCTACTCAATAAATTAAATCATTGGATACACAAACGTTAATATTCTCAACAGATCCCTAACCTACAACAATATATAGATAAATTATATAATTAGTCGATAATTTAAGGTTTTAAATTATTTTTAATAATTTATTCTAAAAAACTAATCAATGTTGCTTAAAGGATCATCGACAAATAATTTATATTCATTAAATAAAGATATTAAAAAAATTGATAAACTAACGTACGATTTTGATAAAATTTAAAATCTAATTTGGATACTTATAAGATTTCAAATACTTAATTAAGAAAGATATAATAAGTCATGAAAGAAAAATTATGATGATTACTTATTGTTCAAGAGTATTGATTTTTGTAAATTATCTATTGTTAATTAACTACATTCGAGTTTGGACACATTACATAGCTTGCTTCTAGGCAGTTCCAACCTCCATACAAACAATTTAATGTCAAAATCTAAATAACCACCAAAGTGTATAAAATAAGTATAGTAGACTACTGTATCTCGAGATCAATCATCACATGACCATATTTAGTTATATGTTTCAGTATATCCGATATGTACTCTACAATGGATGGTGGTCAAAGACACCAGAAATATATACAAATTAAGATTAGGAAGCTAATTAAGCTTTAGAATTAGTAAATAATATAATATATGCTGGTACCTCAAGGAAAGATGTTGGTTTAGCTCAATAATGCGATCTTTACCATGGTTTGAATGTATTAATTATTAAGATGACCCAAATTAAAAGAACTTGGGGACCTCATAGTTTATTCTAATTAACTTAACCGACCTTAAAAACCGTATCAAATCATGGAAAACTGTGTTATTATTGTGTGCAAATGATGCGCAGCGGAAAGAATGTGAACCTAGCTACCTACATTAATGTTCCATTCTTATATCCTTGATCTTCTTTCCCCATATCTCTCATATTTTCCTTTTGTTTTATGTGTTGAGATTCTTCAATCATAATGGAAGCTTTTATTTTTATAAATTTCATAAAAAAAAAGATATAACTTAAAGGTGTAATAAATAAAGAGGAAATTATTGTGAGAAAGACCTTATGTGTACAAAAGAATTATAAATAAATTGATTAAAAAAGGTAAAATGATTAGTTAGTTTGCTTTGTTGTGTAACTACCAAAATTTGGTCACACAGTCTTGGTTGATCAGGGTCACATGCAGGTTCTGATCATAGGTCTTTCCCTATCCCCACATCAATTTTTTTTTAGAAAAAAGGGAATTAAACTTGGTGCAGTCGCAAATAATTTAATTTATATATTTCTGACAGAGATTAAAATCGCCCCCAGAAGTTGCATATGCAAAAGCACAGAGAATGTGCAAATGGGATAAAGAGTGGGGATCAAAACTTGTGTTGCAACGCGGTGTTAGTTGAGTCAAAGGTCCTTTCCGGCGGAGATGGTGGCGATGTTAATTATATTTCTTAGTTAATCATATATATGTTTTACATGTTCTTTTATGCTGTTTTGATAACAGAAGTATGGGATAGAATTGAAAGAGAATTTTCAATTAACAATAAAAACAGAAAGCTGACAATTCCTACTATCCAGAGCGTTCCAACTTCTATATTGTGAGTAGCGTGTATTTATGGGTCGCATTATAAAATTCGGGAGTTATTCCCGTTTTTAAAATAAAAATTTGGACCTTACATTTTTATGGGTAGTCCAGTTTTTTTTGTCAGTTTTGTGGACTATCTTTTTTGAAAATAACAGACTTATCCGACCGTACTAAAAAATCCATGAGTTATTTAAGTTTCTAAAATAAAGGCTTGAACCCTATATTTTTTTGAATCAACCCGGTCGGGCTAGCTCATTTTGTCAGCTCTAGCTTTTTTGTTTAACCACAGGTATCCTCCACGGGAGGCAATCCTATTCGAGCTGGGAACATCCACATCATGGTGGGACTAGTTCTCCCAGCGGGAATTTTTTCCATCCACAAGACTCGAACCTGAGACCTTGCTTAAGGGGAATCAAGCATGTACCACTTGAACCAACTCCCGGTTTTTGTCAGCTCTAGCTAGAGAGACGCAAAAGGGGTGAAAGTCTTAATTGTAATAAAATCCCTATCAAGAATGTCCCAAGTTGTACATGGATATCTATGGTTAATACAAAAAATCACTACATATATTTATGAGCTTATGAAAAAATTAAGAAAAAAAAACTAAAGTTGACAAATAAATGTTTAATTCTACAATGAATTATAAGATGATATTTTTAAATTTTTTTTAAATGAGAGAATTAAGTTTAGAAAATGAAATTTATTTTTTTAGGATAGAAATATATATAATAAGATGAGAGGTTCATTTTTTTTAATAATTTTTAATTACTTTTATTTATTACCAATCAATATTTCATTAGTAACTTTCTTTTATGTAAAAAGATAATATTAATAACTAAAAATATTTTTGGGACATAAAATAAAATTTTATTAAAATTTTGAAGTCTTGTAGACTAAAGCTTGTACTTTATTATTCTTACCCAATACAGGCAGATTATAACAACTAAAAAGTCACCTTTCTAACTAAAATTTCATTAACTTTTAGTATTTGTCTGGTAGACCATGATCTGTGTTCAGAATATAAAAATATAGTAATTTAAATTTTTATTATTATGAAATTCAACGCTCATTTTATTAATGATTGATGTTAAACCAGTTTTCATTTACTTTTATGAAATATTGGTTTAAAAGACTAAAAACCCAAATCGATAGTACCACATAATTATGTAGAACTTTCTCTCTTCAACTTTAAATTGATAGATACTCAATGAAACTAACATAGGTTGCATTGTAAGTTTATATTTTCCTTTAAATTAAACTTAAATAGTCATATAAAGACCATTTAATAAAAAAATAAAATTATTCATTCACTTGTAGTAACCGGTAAAATGTAGACTGAACTAGATGGACCAAATTTTGTTTGGTCCACCCTAGAATCACCCTAACTTTTATTTTTTGTATAATTTTTGTATGACTACTCAATTTAAATTAACTTCTAATTTATAGAATTTTTTCATAAGAGATGAGTAATTAAAAAAATTTGTAAGTTTAGAGACGTTTAGAGAAGTTAGATGAGAGAGTTTCCAAAAAAAAGTTGAGGTGGATACATTAATTTCATCTTATGAAATAAGTTAAATTCATTTTACATTCTTGATTTATTTTATTTTTTACCCTAAAAGTGCTTTTTTATTTTTAACAAAAAATTAAGATGAAATTTTCTTAAGGGAGTACCAATGGTACCCTTACTCATAATACAAAACTCACCAACCCCTATTACAAATTGAATAACAGATTAAACAAAAAATACAATCAACCACTACATTGAGAAAAACAAAATAATCATTGGGTAGGACATCCAGACATAAAAGGAAAAAGAAGCTTCGTTTACATTTGCCTTAATCCATAACCAAGTTCTAATTAGAATATGATCCATAACCCTATCTAAGTCTCATCTGTCAATTTAAAAGATAATAACATTCCTAAACAACCTAAATTGTGTACAATATCATCCTTTTCTAGTTCCCACAAACCAAACTAGAATGCTGGAGAAAATGCAATTCCACATAAGCTAGGAGTACCAGAGAAACTCCTAACCATTGACAGCAAAGCATCCACACACAATAAAACCATTTACACATAAAAAAACAAATGAGACGTTGTTTCAACCTCTTCGTTGCAAAGAGGATAACAAATATCTTTGTTAGATATAAAAAATTTCGTCTTTCACAAATTACTTTTCGTGGGAAACTGATCTAGAATTGCACACCAAACACAAAAGGAAACTTTCAACGGAACAAACTTGGACCGAATATTGCAGTACAACACCCTGTCATAATGATCTTCCTTCCTTTGAAAAACCTGGTACACTGATTTAACGGAGAATAAACCAGTTGCCTCATGTTTCCACCTATAACAATCTACCTGAGACACCTTAGGAAAAAATTAATTGATTAGAAAAAGAAAATCCTATAAAAGATTGGATTCCCATACAAATAAAGGTCTGCACCGATTAAAATTCCAAGACCATCTCACTCCATCCCAACAACTTACCTCACTGATTTTCCCCAATTTATCACTACTATAAAAACATCAATTTCAGACAGATTTCACACAATTTTGCCACGAAATTCATACGGACAACATTGTTGGGCAGATTTTAGACGAACATTTTCTCATCTAAAGAGCTCTCATTGAAAATTTGAAACAATCGTCACAACTTTCTTCTAAACTTGGTTTGGGATGGATTGCCAACGAATTTTAGAATTTTCTTTTAGTTTCTAACTTTTTGTTATATTAATGTTTTTAAACAGATTTGAGACAAAAATAAACATTTATGTAATTATAGTTTCCAAAGATGTTGGGACAATCTAATTTATAACTATTGAGATGAAGTTCCCATAACATAATTAATTTATTTTTCTTTTTTTAGTTGAATTTGGGACGGAATAACATTTATTCTTTTAAATGGTTTTTCACACGACAACCACTTTCTATTTCAGATGCATTTCCATCGAAAGAAATGAATTTGTTTTTCGATGAATTTGGCACGAAAAACAATTATGATTTTAGACAACTTTCAAACTGAGTTTATGCTATTTGTTCAAACGAAATGTTCACAGAAGCAATGAAATTATTTTCAGACAAAATTGGGATGGAAAGCAATTATGATTTCAAACAACTTTCAAATGATTTGTTTTCTATTTGTTCGAGCAAATTTAATTTTCCACGTAAGAAGTAAACAAATATTGCTTATTTTTCTCACAGATTTGGGACGAATAATATTTATTATTTCAAATGGATTCTACATTACTAATTCAGACGGATTTCCGTTGGAGGAGACAAATCTATTTTTTTGTGACAAATTTGGGATGGATAACATTTATATTCAAATAAATATACCAAACAATACAATTTCCCATTTGATTAACTATAATGATAATATATTCAAACAAATACAATTACCTATATTGATTTGAATAAAAAAGTTTCATCTATAATAATGTAAAAGGAATTTTATAGGAGTCATTAAAAGGCTCATTCATCTAAGATAACATAAAACTAACCAAACATCAAGGTTGTTCATTAGTCCATATCAAAGCAAAATAAATTAGAGTCATGCAAAAACCCATGAATATGAAACAAGATCTTCAATCAACATCAAAATTATCATTATTGTTACCATCAAAGGACTCACTAGTCTCATTAGGAGTATCTTACATAGGAGTGGCACAAGTAAAGTTTACACGAAGTGACACATTGAGCTTTCCAAATAAAGCAACAATCATACTCATTTTATTCAATTCTTTTCTCTTGTTCCTCCTACTTATGTTTTTGCTCTTGATTTATAAATCCATGTTCTTTTACCTTTTTCTTGGCACTTTACAAGTTCTTGTTCAATGTTTGTTTCCATAGATGAAATTGAGCATGAGCTAGAAGTAATTTTTGAAGAAATATTTGACCTAATAGAACATAAACCATATATTAATGTTCCTTTTTACCTTTAGGAACTATTTCCTTCCAAATTGTCAAGTCATCTGGCATATGTTGGCTTTCGGAAGGTGATCACCATCCTTATTAAGAGGTAAGGATGCTTCCATAATCTTTATCTTTCTCTTATTAAATTCTCTCGGTAACAATAAGTTCATTTTTAGATAGTCAATTCATTGACAAACAATTATCACTACAACAGTTTAGGCTTTAAGTAACACTGTTTAAGGAAATGACTAAAAAAGTGTTCTTGAAATATAGAATAGGAAACACTTTTGCTAACTGTTGACACCTTAATGGACAAAAACCGTAAAATTGTTCCCAAAAACTTATATAGGAAACGCTTTAACAGAGTGTGGACAATTCTCTAGTCAACAGTTGCAAAATCGTTCTCGAAACATGGAATCAACAACAAATTTCTAGACGTGGCCAATTCACAGCTAAACGGTTTGAAAACTGTTCCTAAAATAAGGAATATGCAACATTTTTTTAGTTGTAAATATGATCTTAGGGAACAATTATAAAACCGATCTTAAAATGTATAATAGGCAACAATTTATGAATTATAGTTTATTTTTATTATGCAACAATGAGAAAAATTGATGTGAGGAATAGTGAAATAGAGGTAGCGTGTGACGGTGTAGCCGATATGGGTTAATTCTAGTGACTCGAAGAATTTGGAGATTGGAAACCTATAACAATATAAAAAATTAATAAAAAGAAGTTAAATGTTAAGTTAAAAACTTAAAATATAGGGGTTGTTTTAGAAGAGTTTATTTGACACTTATCTAGATGTCTGAATAAGCTTATCAAAGAATTTATGATATGTTCATAAATTATTATCTTAATTGTATACCTGACTATTGACGTGCGTCTACAGTATTTATAGTGGAATATTTCAGGATTTAGGCCTTGGACTATTATCCATAGGCGGCGATTCAGTGGTGTGCACCCTAGGCACACCTATATGGTGCTCTCCAGTTAGGGTTTGTATACTTTGTGGGCTAACTTGGTAGCTTGGACTGACTTCGCCGCCGGGCTAACTTCATCACTTGGGTCAGACTGGGCCAATATGATTGAGCCCAATACTTGGTCCATAACAACTATAATTTTAATTTTTATATTAATAGTATACCCATTAAATCCTTAAAATTTATCTATGAAACCACTGTAATTTTAGATAGAGGGTTTTATATTAATAGTATACCCATTAACTCAGACGCTGTCTGAAGCGTAGTTCTTGTTTGAAGAATTCAGACAAAGGTTTTTGAGAAAGCTTTTCGTAAATAGTTTTTATAAGATTTCTTATACAAATTAGTTCAAATTCTCTCTTCTTGTTAGAATAAACGGAATGTAAAAAGTTAAGGGAAACAGAAAATACTCAATCAATTTATCCTGGTTTTTCACCCACAACCTTGGGCTACATCCAGTCCTCACACGCTGTGAGATTTTCCACTAACTTCTCAAAGTTACAAGCATTCTTTATTATCAACTGCCCCTTCAGGAAATACACACCAAGTATTCTCCTTGCAGGGCCTCTCAAGGCTCATAAGTATTCTTTTTTATCAAGCCTCTCTAGGCTCTACAATAAGTACTATTTGCTACCAAGCCTCTTCATGCTCTTACAACTGAATGAATGCAAATGATTTGAACTCAGAACATGAGTTCTTTGTTCTGGGTGTACAATATAAAATAACAGTGATTTGACACTGGATATGAAAATTAATTCTTGTACATTGTATTCAAATATAAGCAGAACTGCTGACAGCTTCTAGCTATGCGTATTGCTAACTTGAACCAATCAGCTTCTCAGCTCTTAAGCTTAGCAACTCTGTAGTATGATTCTCAGAAGTTCTTCATTACTCATGTCTTGTTGCACTCTTATTTTTTAACTTAGTGCTTGCACCCTTCCTTTCGATTTTGCAATATTTCATCTTGAGCTAAATCTTGGTGCTTTTGTGATGCATATATGTTGTAGATCTGCTACACTGCGCATCTTCATGCATGCTTATGCTTACTTTCTTTTGAATATTCATTCTTACACACACGATCTCCTTTCCTCACTTTCTTCATTATTAATATTTTTCTTTCTGAGAGCACATAGTTCTAACTTGAAGAAGGACTTTAATTTCTTGAGAGCTCAACTGTTCTGGAAACTATCAGCCCCCAACCAAAAATCTCCCTCTTGATGAATCACCCAAGAGTATTTATACTTGAGTTTGATAAGTCCGTTAAAAAATACGTTGAGAGATAGGATTTTCTTGTTGTGAATTCTTTTTGAAAAAGGTACGAGATTGCAGCTCTCTTCTTGACTTTTGCAGCTTGACCAAAGCGAACTTTCCTTGTTTGTTTTGATGTTAAAGTCCTAGGCAAAAAGGTTTTCTCTAGACTTTCCTTTTTGGTGTACTGAGGTTGCGTGTAGTTCCAGTACTAGCTTTGACTTACCACGTCATGTGCCCTAGTACTTCAGACAGACTTAGTCTTCAGATAGGGAACCATCATCTAAACAATTCTCACTTCAGACAGATCCTTGATCTTCAGAACTTGAGTCTTCAGAACCTGACCAACTTTAGATCTTAGCATACTTCAGACAGACTCCTTTCAGCAGTGATTCTAAGGCAAATATGACAAAAGAAGAAATTTTACAGGCAGTGGATGTAGCATGCTCTGGTTGAGGTCTAGATGTGGAAAATACAAATCATTTTTTAATATAAGGCATACACAAAAGATATGGATGGAATGTTTAAATTGGTTTGGATTTTCATCAGCAACTAATTATAAATTACCTCGCACATTGTGTGGATGCCTTCATAAACTTTTTTAAAAAATATTAATAATATCTAGAATGTTAAAAAAAATAAAAAATTACTATATAAAAGTATTTTGTTGACTTTTGATTTTATATATGATATATTTGAATTTGTTGTAGAAGTTTTTGAAATGAATAACTATTTGAATTTTAGAAATTATTTAAATAAATATTGTTTAAGTATGAAACTCGGTCTTGATTGCTCCAGGATCTCGAACTCGGGTATGAACTCTAGTGGTTGGATCTAGTTGGTCCACAACGGAGGGGGGAATACCTGCAAAGGCACTCTGACGCCCAAGTCGGCTCGAATCCGGGAATATTACAGTAAATGTGATCCGGTAGTGCACGACACAAGTGTGCTTATGGTGCTTCCAAACTAGGGTTTGTCTAAGTTGTAGAGCCAGCATTATCATTTGGGATGACTTCGTCTGCTTTGATATTTCTAGGACCATATTGGGCTAATTCACTTAGCCCCAATATCTATGGTCCGTAACAAATACCATTATATATATAAGATATCTTAAGAAATTAAACCATCTATAAATAATTGTATTTAATAGTTAACTCTCCAACAATTTTTTTTATATGTAAGAATATATTAAAAAACAAAATCAAAGGAAGATTAATATGGAAGAGGAGTAACATTTGTGATTCCATTAACTTGCAAGATGCATCTATGGATTAATGTGTCAAATTTAAATAGGATGTGTAAAAAATTAAAGAGTAACTAAATAGTAAATAACCCCAAGAAGGAATACATAAAAGAAGGAAATGAATAGGTAAATAGGTAATTTTTCATAAGAAAATTAATATATTTTTATAATGTAGGGTTCAAAAAAAATGTAACACCTTGAGCAAATGTTTGTATTGAATAAGTGATGTCTCAACAATAAAACCCATGTCTTAGTGTTAGGGCTGGAAATTTTACTAAGTTATAATTGCAAGAGATTCCCATTATAAGAGGAAAATTCGAATGGATCTTAGAGATTAAAAGATAGGTCTTACTTGAAATATTTTAAAGAAATTTGAATTTTACATTAATTACCCTCTGAGGAATATTTTCAAAATATCTCAGAAAATCAGATCATAGCCTTGGTGAAAGATTCGAAATTCTCATTGAAATCTTGATCAATATTTCGAATTATTACAGTGAAAAGTAAAGACTTGTACAAAAGAGAAGGTAATTCGAAACTGGATTACAATCCATATAACAAGTTACAAGGTAAATTTCGAATTACAATAGAATGCTTACAGGTTACAAGAGAAATTTTGAATTACATAGAAATTACAAGTAAGATGGTAATGAATTACAAGAAGGAAAGTAGTTCGAAACAGAAGCCTTCATCTCTTATAAAAATTCTGGAGTAATCAAATTTTCGTGCTTTTGAACATCTTGATCTTCGAAAGGGAAGAAAACTCTGTGGAGGATAAAGCTTCTGAGTGAGCATTCTTTATCACTACCTTCTCATACATAATTCTTCTTTTCTCATTCGAGCAGGGGAATTAATTAGGTCAAAGGCCAAAAAAAAATATCCCTTGTAATTCGAAGAGAAAATAAGAATTAAGTGTAGATCTTCTAAGATAATTCGAAGAAGACACAAACATCTCCACCTAACAATTTACACAAAAGAGGCCATCCTCCATGTGTTGAATCTCCATCTCAACTTCCTTTTTCCCAAGGTTTGGGCATTAGTAAATAAAAAGAAGGAAGATGGAAGTGCCACAAAAGACATAGGTACCCCCTCAGAGATGGAGAAACCTAAGGCATTATTAGGTAAACATACTAATTAAATGCCCACTTTTGGCTACAACGTTCGACCCAAAGGCCATAAACTCAGAAACATTCCTAACATTGGCCATTACGTCGACCTAAAATCGAATGAAATCACTCGAAACTTAGGTCGAACGTAATAGTCAATATCATAAATCTCTCTAGATTTCGAAACAAAAACAGAAGTAAAGGAGAAAGAATTCGAGTAAAGAAACTCGAAAGATTAAGGATGAAAGTTTTTACTTTCTTAGGAGGAAAGAAGAGAGGTAATATGGAAGGAAGTTTACTTCCAAGGTGAGTAAAAATGAAAGGAGAAGGTAACTATTTATAAGGAAAATTCATAAGCAGTAACATAAATGCCTAAGCATGGAAATAAGTGAAAACTGATCAAAACTACCAGTGAGTGTTAACTGATAAATCAGTTTTTGATTAAAAGTGTGAGGTAAGAGGGCCAATCATAGGTTGACACGTGGCATATGAAGAATCGTATAAAATATGATAAACGTTTCCAAAGTAAATTTCGATTTTACTGTGTTGACCAAGTACAAGAATTCTCAGACTTAGAATGTTTTCTAAGGTGTTAGAATTATTAAGAGGTTTTGAAATGAGGTATGACTAAGAAATTCTTAAAGAATTTGAATCCAAACTTAGATGCATTGGTGATAAATTTCGAACCAAAGTTTAGCAAATACTGCTTGAAGAATTCGAATCAAAAGCCTCATCAAATGGTTTAAAGATTTCGAATTTGACATAACCAGATACTCTGAAGAATTCGAATCAAACTTAGCCAAATATATTGAAGATTTCAAGTTAAGGCTCATCAAAGATTTCATGAAGATTTCGAGTAAAAAACTCATCAAGAATTCCTGAAGATTTCGAATCAAGACAAGATAGAAAGCCAAGAGAATTTTGAGTGAAGACTTAGACAAATCAGATGAAAATTTCGCATGAGAATTCAAACTAAAGCATGCACGTGGAAAGCATCCATTAAAGTCAGGGCATCTGTGCGGCTATAGATTAGGCAGTTAGGATTCTACATTACGTGTGTGTTGTAAATTAATTGACTGTTAGGATCAAAAGTCTATAAATAGGGCAAAGTAGCAAATTGTAGGGACGAATCTTTCTCCACTCTACATACTTTAGACTTACTCGAAAAAAGCATACTGTCTACCATTATCACGACTACTTGCTTATCCGATAACATTCGAAAAGTATGTCAGCTTGAGAATTCGTCAAACCCTTTCAATATATTTTCTTAAATTTTCTTTTACTTTCTTGCATTTTCTTTTACTTTTCATTTACATTGTTTTTGGCCATTTATCTTTTTTCTACTTCTTACTTCTTAATCGCATCACGTTATTCATAGAATCCACCAAGAGGACTTGATTCCAGTCCCAGATTGTTCATAGGAATCTTTAACTTGATTTATCTAAAAATCACCACAAACACTTAGCTTATACATACATACATACATACATACATACATACATACATACATACATACATACATACATATATACATACATACATACATACATACATACATACATACATATAGGGAACTACTAATTTACTCCTACTAGTTAAAGTGAGGGGTACTTTTGTAAAGTCATAAGATGTGTTTTTGTTTTTTACCCATCAATTTGCTACTTTCTTTCTCTCTACACCACTCACACACACTCTCTCTCCACCTACTGAGCAATTTCTCCATTTTCTCTTCAAATGAAATGAAGTCGTTTGCATTACCTGCAACCGTTTTTTAACCAAATTCTCTTCAAATCCTATGTAGTTAAATTGTTCTGGTGCAAATTGTGTATCAGAGGTACAACCGCAACAATTTATCTTCTCCAAGCAACCATCCAATGTTAAATTTTTTAGGTATCCTTCTTCCCACGTCTTCTTCTCCATTAGGTGACATTTCGAGGAGCACTTGAAGGAATTGTTCACAAAGTGGAGAGAGAGTGCGCATGAATGGTGCATAAGGGAGAGAAAATAGTAAATTAATTGGTGAAAAACAAAAACACATGTGACTTTACATAAATTCCCCCATACTTTGTGGACTGACTTGGTAGTTTGGGCTGACTTCGCCGCTGGGCTAACTTCATCACTTGGGTCAGACTGGACCAATATGATTGGGCCCAATACCTGGTCCATAACAACTATAATTTTTACTTTTTATATTAATAGTATACCCATTAAATCCTTAAAATTTATCTATGAAACCACTGTAATTTTAGATAAGTTATTGTAATTTACATTACAACAATATCATTGATTTTTTTCATTTTTAAAAATATTATGAAATTAAATCCGGCTTTACTTTCAAAGTTTCCATCTATTTATGCATTAATCCAAATATGTAATAATATCATTTGAACCTTGCTCCCTATGATTCAACAAGTACACTCATAATCCTATCACACGAAACATGGATTTTTTTCAATGGAATTAGCATTTTTTTCTAGAGATTGCAATATGCATTTTTTCTAGAGATTGCCTATTGCAATCTAAACATGTGCTGTGAATCATTTGATTCCAGCTTACCGGATAATTATTGTCGAGGCATATATAATTTCACAGAAAAAGATAATTGTGCAGCCACAAGAACATGATTATCGTAAGCCTCAAATATATGGCATCATGGCATGCGTGTTGTTAGATGATTTTTCAAGAAAAAGTATTTATTGATGAAGCACTCGAGAGTATAGACACACAAGTCTATATATAACATATAATTAAGATTATTTTGCACATCCCTATTAGATCACTCTCTAAAACTATAGTGTGCTTCATGGGGTAATGTATAGGCGCCAGCATAGGAAACGAGGGATGGGGATATCGATATCATTTAGTACTCCTATTTGATAAATACAGATTAAAAGAAATTAAAAGAAAACAAACAAAAAATTGCAAGTATCAAATCACAATGTCTTTCACTTTTTTATTTTTTTGGTTTTTACCGATCGATTATCCTTTCATCGGGTAGGTAAGTGACTATTCTCACTAAAACGGGATTCTTTAACCATCAATATTTTTTTTATACATATGAATTTAGGTATCGAAACTAAAATAACCCGAATTTTTTCCACTCGAATTAACACATATTGTCTTTTTATTTCTTTTTAAAAAAACAGAACTTGCGTAACAAATATCGAATAATTAATATATAAATTCTCTCTTTATGTAAACGCTAAAATAAACTAGAATAATTTGATAATTGGCGCAAACTATAAATAATTAAGACATTTTGAACTTGAGTTGCATAATACCTTTCAAAATTTGAAGTATATGTATCATTCGCTTATAAGTTCATTCATTTTTATATACTAAATTAAGTATTATCTATATATGTATATGAAAGTGACATAATCGCTTAGCTAGGTTTCTCTTTCAATTCTTAATTTTTTAATTTTAATTAAAGTTTAAATTCAGATGTTTTTTTGAATCAGTTATGCATATCTTCTAAAATCTTAAACTTTTTTTTTTCTTTAAATCTATATTTTTAAGATTACACATGAATTAATCATGCATACACCTTTTATAATTCAAATATATTTTTTATTAATTTATAATTTTAAGTTTTATTTGATTTTAATAATAATTGTATAATACATATACAAAATAGAAAAAGAAATGATACTTGTACAACCATATAACATAAAACAATAAAAGATAAAGAGAGAAAAAATGGAGGAGAGAAAGAAATGTGGGATGTGATAGATGATGATATAATGAAGAGATATAAAGAGAAAAAAAATATGAAACATGAGTTGTTTTATGTTTTGATTATATGAGTTTATCATCTCAAATAGAAAACTGGATATAATTGGTTCAGAAATGCAACAATTAATATGGAGTCGACAATCTCCCTAATAAAAATACGACTTATACTTTTGATCTTTGTAGTTTGCATTATGTGCATTTTTAGTTCCTGAATTATTTTAGTAAATTAAGTCCCTTTATTTTAAAATTATGTAAATATGGTCCTCCCCTCTCAATTGTCTTCTACATAAAACTCTAAATTTTTTATTTTCAATCCAAATATTTGAGAGTTTAAGATTGATATTTGAAATATAAAATAATTTTAAAGGTTCAAAAGTAAAACATATAATAGAAATTTGATAAATTTTGAAGAATTCTATGTGATGTGGAATTAGGGTTTATGGAGGGAAAACATTTTGATTTTTTCTATTTTAGATGAAGTTTGATATTTTGATTGGTGAGTTTTGAGATTAAGAAGATTTAAAAACAATTCAATCAATTCAGGGTCCGTTAGGTGCACAGGATAAGAGACAAAATATGATAACTTTATCTTATCTTATCATTTATCATGTGTTTGTTGCACCAATAGGATATGATAACTTTATCATGTGTGGCTTATCCTATCCTATCCTCCTAGTGTATGTAATTCTTATCCTAAGGGGGAGTTGGATTAGGGAGTGATAGGATATGATAAAAAAATTTCTTCCTCATTTGTCTTTCTCTCTCGTCTCTCTCCTCTCTCTCTCTCCCCCCCTCTCTCCTTCCTTTCTCTCTTGTTCCCCTCTCTCCACTCCATCTCTCTCCTCCCCTCCCCTCCCCTCTCTTCCTCTTTCTCTCTCCTCCCTCTCTCTCCTTCTCTCTCTTGTTCCCCTCTCTCCCTCTTTCTCTCTCCTCCCTCTCCCTTCCCTTATCTCCTCCCCTCTCTCTCCTCTCTCCTCTCTCTCTCCACTCATTCTCTCCCCCCTCTCTCTCCTCTTTTTATAATAATTTTATTCTCTTTTATTGAATTTAATTTTTTTATAAATAAATAATTTTTATTCATGTATGCTTATTGAAAAATTAAAATTTTAAATTTTAAATTAAAATTAAAATTTAATTTAATTTTATAATAATGGTAATTTTATCATATCAATATTTTTATATCTTATATCCTATCATCATCTTTCCATTTCAAACGTATGATAAGATAAAATAATGTTATTCGTTTCTTATCCTACTGTGCATCAAACATAGGATATGATAAGAGCTTATTATGCTCTTATCTTATCATGTTACTATCCAACTTGCCTATTCTATCCTATCATATCTTATCATATCATGTCCACAAAACGGACCTAAAACAGATATTAATATAGGTGTGAATATATATGAGCCTCTTTTTTCTTAAATGTACGTTGATATCAATATCCATATATACTCTAGCTAATTAATACCCGAATAATTTTTCAGAATTCCTAGATTATCCCTACTCAATACTACTCTCTTAATATAACTACCTCAACTTGATTTTTTTTATCCTATCTTTTCCCTCTAAAAAGTTTTTAAATTGGCATGCATAATAATATATCAAGTGTTTGATTTTGAAGGAAAGGAATAAATCTTCTTGAAACATTGTAGATTTTTCCTGAAACCCTACTCAATCCTCTTCATTGATATAATGATTATCAATTGATTGTTTGATACTTTCGAAGAAAGTGTATAACATGATCGAGGAAAATTATTTATTTATATATATATATATATATATATATATCCCGCTAAAAATAAAACAAAAGTGGAAAATTATCTCTTAACAATAACTTCATATTAATTAAATCTATTTTCAAAAAAGTAAAATTTATAAATATGTTAGGGAAAATTGTAAAACAATTAAAGATGAATACATATTACGTACGTAGTTCTCTATGAGAAGATGATCGAAGTTCAGAAGATCACAAGGTCCCATGCACGTGGGGGCGGCTCCTTGTTCCGGACGAAGGGATCCCAATTCTCAATACAATTATACCAAAACATTTCTCAATCAACAGTTTCATAATGAGCTGTGTTCCATGGCGTACACACTTGCAATTGGAGTTGGTGGTTAGTATATAGCTAGGTGGGTTACAACTTACTATTGCAAACCATTGTTGGTTCCCATGCGTAAGGTACAATGGTGTGGTGAATCTAGCTAGTTCCAAATTTCAATAATTTAGTAATTAATTAGTATTGGTAATCGTATTAGAGAGTTTCCAATTTCAATAGTAGTGGTGTGTGAATCTAGGAGTCCATGTTCAAACTACTCCACATGTATACACGACGGTCATCCTTATCGATCTTAATGTTATTATATAATCACAAGTGGGTATATATGTTCTCATGTGTGTTTATTTATTTAACCAAAGCTTGATGTAAATTGGTGAAGAATATGGTTGTATATATGAATGGTTTCCAAGGGCAAACCCTTTTTCCATATTTGGATAATTTCATCGAGATCGATTGAGTTACCTTTTCGGTGTATAATACGTGTTTTCTTAATAATGAAGTAAAATCTTGGTCCATGTCAATTATTCTTAGGCTAACTCTTTTGTCGTTGCTAATGTATATATATGTCTCGACAACAATATGGGTCTTATTTATGGAATAAGATAACCACTTAAAATAAGAAAAAGGATTATATATAGACCAATTTGGATGCACTTCTGTAGAAAAACTTTTAGATAAAAAAATATAAATTAAAATAAATCAAAGAGGTTAAATGAATTTAACTTCTCAATAAGTTGAAATTAGTCTTTGTAGTCACCTTCTTAAAAAACTCTTTCATTTAACTTCTCCATAAATAACCAATTTCAAATGGAAAAGTTAAATTTATTTTAAATTTTTTTTTTCTAAAAATTCTTTTGCATTTGGGTCTATATTTGTTGAGAAGTACAAAATTGTATGAATATAATCTTCCTTGGTGTATCTTGATTAATAATAGGATGATTTCTTTGTGATTTTTTATACGCAAATTTTGTAGACATGTTCGGTATTCCTTTAGCATTTCTTTTAGAGAAATATATATATTTTCGAATTTTGTAGACATATTAATTAGTATTCCATATCACTATGCTAGAACATATATTAACTTGAGTGTCGACAGAGTATGCAAAGCAAAATGGAATGCTGCGTCAGTCTAGTATGCATACAATTAATTAGCATCTGAAATCTTAGAGCAAGAACATTATGATGATTATAATTTGAGAGACTAACATGCAACTAGCAAAATTGGACTGACATGCATATATTGTGCGGGCCGGGGGACAAGCTTTCAGAGACTATGAGGATAAATTTCATATAATATTTCTGTGATAGAAAATATAGAATTGAGATGGAAAACCACTTAATACTATCTTTAGATGTGAGAACTAGTGAAAAAAAGAAGGAAGAAAGATAAAAAAAAAAAAAAGAAAAGAAAAGAAAAATGGGTAAAAATATAGATATATGTTTAGATTTGTTTGATTGAAAGTAAAGACAAAATAAATAGAAGAGTAAAAGTAAATTAAGTTTATTCGGTAATTATTTGATTGACTAAAAAATAAAAAATAAGGTGATATAATTCACTAGTTCAAATTCATCACCCAAACAGATCTACATGAAATATAGGATTTGAGTTTTAATTTTTGGGAAATAATAACAAGTGTCTTAGTGTAACATTTAATATTATAAATATAATCAATGTTATAATTTCTAGCTGGATCCTTAATTTTTTAGGCCAAATTAAATCAATGCCTTTTAGACTAGTTCATTTTATAAAAATGATGGATTTGCTTGTAAAAACCGTTAAAATAATGAAAGAAACATGCATAACTAGGACTAAATTTGTGTATCACTTTAGAAACCTGAATTGAATTTGGGTTTTTTGTTTCGTCCTTTCATAGTCGTAGCTTGCATTGGGCCAACTTGTATCAGTTCGGGTAGCCACGTTTTTGCAAGTTGTATATAGTATCCTTTTATCCTTAATAAATTGAAAAGATTAATTATCTCTTACTAGATAAAATTAAACAATTAAATAGATAAAATTAGAAATTATCTCTTTTAAATTTAAGGGATTGTTTGGTTTTAATTTACATTTTATGTTTCCATTTCTTGTTTTTAACTTCATTAATTATAAGAATTGTCATATATATATTTTTTTATTTTGTTTCACATTTCATAATTATATATATATAAAAACGGTGAAAGAAATAAAAAGTTATCTTCATTATTTTTCTTTTAAAAAAATAAAAATAAAAATAAAAACAGATAACTTTTTTATATGTAATCAAGACTAAAGTATTTTTTATAATTAAAACTAAACTAAATGAATATATAAACCTATTGGAGTTACTCTTCTATTCTAAGGTGAAAAATGTATCAAACTTATGGATCAGCTAAGGGATTTATTCAATTTAATTATCAGATCTTGGATTTGAACTTTGGATATACAACTGCATTAAATACTAAAAGGGGTAATTTTACCATTATATTCAATTCGGCTTGAACAAAATTGTCTCACATAAAGATATATGTTGTCTTGCACAAATTAATTATTTTTTCTGCTGATTTTCTCTCCACTCAACTCATCTTCCCACCTTTCATTTTCATTCAAACAAACACGAGCCCGAGTTTACAATATCTTTGGGAACAATGAAGGAAGGTAGGTTGTTGCTCTTCATTCGATTTTAATTACTCCAATGGTTGTCGCTTTAGTGCGCCTTACCATACATTCCATTTTGGAACTTGGAAAATATCATAATTAATCATTTTGAATCTTCTAGAAAATTGGGAAAAACAAAAATTTGGAATTCAAGGTGGTCAAGAAAATTTAATTTGTTCAAAGGGATGGTCTTTTATATGTACTAGAACTTCAATCTTTTGGAAACGTGTCATGAACTGATCATACTAAAAGGAGATATGAGGTTGGTGGTGCTACAAGTACTAAAGCACTTTATTAATTTGTTGGTTATGTAAACAGCATCACAATTCGCAAGTGATAAAACAATTAAACAAGCCTCCTCTTGTATATATACATGCACTCCCACATGCACTCTTTTCATCTTTTCTACTCACCAGAACACGTTTGAAATTTTTTTATGATCTTATTTATAATATAAAATATATAAATTTAAAATTATTTAATATTTTTTATATTTAATTTTATTGATTATTAAAAATTTTAAATTCATAAAAATACAATAATGATGAAATTTAATTTTAAATAAAAATACACTTGAAATGTGTATAAATTAATTTTTTAAAAATTAATGTGTATTAATTAATTTTCTTAATATGTGTGTTTTGATTTGAATTCTCTTATAATTAGAATAGAAAGAATTATTATTTTTGAGTATTAACAATAATTAAAGATTCGTAGCTATGTGAGAGCTCACCACATCATCATGTTCCTTTTTATGTAACGTCTCAGTTGAAACTTTAATTTCTCTGCATTCTTTTCCATGAACCACATGTTGGACGGCTTATTAATTAAGCACTAAAAGTAAGGTAGTATAGAGGTAAATTATTAGTGCACTTAGATATGAACCTAGATGCTTCTCATAATAAATCGGGCATGACCAATCCCTTTCAAAATGAGATTTATGAAAAATGGCTTCAAAATCTCTATGTCCAAACTTTTCACGGGAAGTAAACATCTGGCAGTTGCCTAAATAATATGTCTACTTGTCAATATCTAAAACTTTTAGTTAGTCCTGGATATATCAACAAAATCCAACATAGTTACTAAATAGTTGCGTCCCTTAAATATTTTAATAGGTATTTAGTTATCAGCAGTATGTATAAAAAAGAGTTTATTGGGAGAGGTAAAATTCACTTCGATGATCTCTATATTTCAAAGAGATTAATTTCTAACTATCGGCTTGAGGATACCTTCGATTAATTTAGTTTTGGGCTACATGAATTAATTTAGTTGACATATATATTGTGTTAATTAGCGTTTAGCAACGATAACTAGAATGTTCCTTTTAATCTGGTGGCATATATTTCCCCCATCAATCATGCATTTAGTGGTACTTGTGAATTGAATTGGTTTTATTGGATCCAATTCTTCAATTTTTTTATTCATTTTTGTTGTACATTATTTGGAATATTGCTTTTTTTTTCAGTTTTAGTTTTGGATTTTTTTTTCCTTTAAAGAGGAACCGGAAACATCTTAAAATATATAAGGAATATAATAAAAATAAATAAAAATTTCAAATATCTCATCTATAAGTCATAATTATAATACTAATAATTTTTTAATAAAATTATATTATAAAAAATATTATCTAAATAATTCCATAATATTATTTATAGTTCAATATAATCTAAAAATCTTAATTTATATATCTTTTCACTTAAATATACTTTTAGTCAAACATCGAAAATCTACCTTTACTTAAATATGTTTTTTATAAATAAATAGAAAATTGTATGTTAATTTTATAAATATATAGGAGAGTAAATATGAAGTATATTTTGTGTTATAAATTTATAATAATATTTATATTTATAAGTTGAATTTGAATTAAATTAGATTGGTTTTCACAGTGAAATTTAAAAGCCAATCAATTCAAAGAATTTTTTGGTTTTTTAATCTTTAGTGTATTTAATTTTTTGAATCAATTTTTCTATTTAATATATTCAATCAATTTTACTCCTTTTTTTTAGTGTTAACCATAGTCCATGGGTATCCCCTATTAGCAGGGGAAATACTATTCGGGGCTTAGTCACAATTAAGGCTCATCACCCCTCTCTAAGAGTGTGTTTAGTGATGATCGAACTCGAGAACTCTTCCCACAATCTCCTACAATATTCTGCACACGCTAAAGGGATGTAAATTACATATGCTCCCGTTATATAAGTTACATTATCTTCATTTTTATTTTGAAAAATTGCACTCTTATTAATACAAACCGTTACAATTTAATTTATTTTAATATCAACAAGTTTTTCTTAAGGATAAACTTTTCTCCTTTTGTGAATCTTCATGTTATTAATAATTAATTTTAAACTTGTACTATCAATTTGGAGATGGTAAAAGATAAAATCAATGAAGATTTTAATGAAGTTATAAAATTAATAGTTATAATATTTAAAATCATTTTATCTTCTAAAGCTTTAAAATCGACAAAAAAATATTTAAAATTAATTGATTGTGTGACAACAAATATCGAAGATAAAAAATAATTTTAAAATACTCATTCATTATTGTTTACCATTATGCTAAAATATTATTTACATTAAAAGAGTTTATGCATTTCTTCATTTAAAAGAAAGAGAATTTGATTTTTTAAAAAAAAATTAAAAAAGAGAACAATATAATTTTAATATCTATAAAGAATGTGATTGTACTACTATGATTCTAATATTAAGGAAAAAAAAATCAACTCACATTAATTATGAAGGTTAGTTAACCTCGTCTAATTTTCTTAATGTTATTAAAAAAATGAATTGCTTTCCATAAATTTTCCTCCGTGAAAGACTTCAATTTTATTGGATTCATTTCAAGTGGAAATACTCTCTCTATTGGTTCATTAGTCATTAAATAGGGTCATTGGAAAATAAATTTTGAATTAAATAAAAGGTATTTTGAAATTATTTCATTAATTAAGTTGACATTAATTAGTTGAAATTTGCTTATATTTCGGATGTTTATATTCGACTCTCAAGGGAATAATTTATTAGTTTATAAATTAAATAATATTTAAAAGCTAATGTGACAGTAAAAGCTATTGTTCTTAAAATTTCCTGACGACCTAGAAATGATGCCTAGCAAGGTCAACCCTAGTCGGTAAGGTGAGTAGCAATGATGCATACATGGGAGGGAATTCTTTTATATTAGGTCTAAATGAGTCTGTTGGGATACTGAAGTGGGCCTGTTGGGTCGATCCCCAAATAGTACACAATCCTCGAGCTCGAGACCCACAAAGTGGGGCGAAGAGATAAAAAAAGTGGTGTGTTCTTCCTTTAAGTGTGTTTCTCTCTCCATTGGGAAGAAGAAAAGTTACCTCTTTGTGTGTTGGTTTCCTTTGGTGACCGAGTTTGTGTTTGGGTTGCGAACTACTTATTAGTCGATTTAGCAATTTTCTCACTAGCTTCTCTCACAACTTTTAATTGTTGGGAAACTTATAAATTGTTTTCCTTACCAACTTAGTTGACGAATAACTTATGGTCGAATTATTTATTGTGTCTTCACCGACTTAGTCGGCAACCATATTCATTCGCGGAATTTCAATCCTCACCAACTTAGTTGGCAACTAATTAGTTCATTCTCGGAATTTCAATCCTCACCAACTTAGCCGGTGAACGAGTTCATTATCGAAAATTCCAATCCCCATCGAGTCGACGACTGAGTTTCAATCTCGGAATTTCACATTCTCACTGACTTATTCGATAGTCGAGTTCATTCTCGGAATTCCAATCCTCACCGACTTAGCCGACGACCAATTTAATCTCAGAATTTCACATTCTCACTAACCTAGCCGGCGGTCAAGTTCATTCTCAGAATTTCTATCCTCACCGACTTTGCCTGTGGCTTATTTATTAGTAGTGGGTGAGATGATAACGTAATGTGACATCTTCTTCACCTCTCAACACCTGCCACTGCTTGACAACTGTTCTTTGTATATGGTGTTGGTGCAGGAACTTCTGGCACTTCAATGGTTCTTGAGGATGGTAGTTGATGTGCACCTGCGAACACTCAACCCACAAGTCAATAAGAGTTTAAGTTGGTAGGGTTTTCAAGTAAAACCTATGTACATCTTTGTGTAGTGTAGTATTTATAGGCCTTTGTCATCTACATTGGCATGAATCAACAAGTTAATTAGTGGTTGTTTATCATTATAAGTTACACCGGGTGTCTAGTGCGGTATGGGTCGAGGAATATTTTCTTGTAATTAGAGCTTTTACTAACTATGGTACATGCATGCTACATGTAACAGAAAACGTGTCCTCCGTTACAATACATGTGTCATCTTGTGTTATTAATCATATAGCCGTTTATTCGGCCAATCCGGATAGTCTAGTGATTTTATTATAATATTAAATTAACATGAGTCGGCTATCCGACATCCGGTCAAGTTATCCAGTAACCGGTTAATCCTAAGAACAGTTGTCCCCAACTTGGTATTTACTTATATGCTGAACAGCCAATTCATCAATTAGCTAGCCGGTTAATTTTATGAACAACACCTATATATATATATATATATATATATATATATATATATATATATATCCCTGAATGGAGATGTTTTCAAAGTACACAATCTCTCTTATTATTTACCAAAATCATGCACCTTTAACTTGAGGCATTGGAGGGTTTTCTTTTCACCACAACAGAAACATTATTGTGAGGATGAATGACCCATCAACCGTTAGAGAAGCTCATAGATTCAATTAGTCGGACCCCCTCATCAGCATCCCGGAGTTGACCATCTTAGATACCCCAAAACCGTGATCCACGAAAGCGGCTGGATTATTTTAACCATGTGCGTAGCCAGACAAAACTGTTATTGATTGAATGAATCTTAATTTCAAGTAAAAAGGTATTATAGTTAACTGGTTATTTCTCACAGTTAGCTACCTAGCTATAGGCCTAAATTGGCTGGAACTGTATAATTCTTACCAAATAATATGATCCTTTTCATATGGTTTGAGATATGAATTTCCTCTTTCATTAATTTTTCATCTAAAAGAAAATGAATTAATATGATTTAATTAATATACACTGTCAATGTAAAGAAATTTTACACAGTCATCTAATGGTGTACCGACACATCATTTAATGAACGTGACAACTCATATGTTATTAAATTTAATAAATGATATGACAACATATTATTGGATATCTGTGTAAAATTTCTTTACGCTAATAATAAATATATATATATATTAAACTCTTTATTAATCAATTAACTTATAAAAATAAAATGTTGATACTGTGATATAAAAAAAGCGGCCACAAGCATATCATTTGAGAAGGACTAGACTAAGCTAGCTTAATTACGTTTGAATATATAAAAATAAACGAAATAAAATTGGTATGAAGTTAATTTTATTATTTAAATTAGTTAAAATGTGATAAAATAAAAGAAATAATTTTTCTAACATGTGCAATCTTGCACATGATAATAAATAAAAAGTGGAAAGGTTTTATTGGAAATTACAACAATCACTATTACCAATGCATTGAATGTTGTGATTGTTGTAATTTTCAATAAAACATTTTCACTTTTAATTTATTATCATGTGCAATGTTGCATAGGTTAGAAAAATCGTAAAAGAAAATCTTATATATAATTTATTCCATCTCATTCCATTTAGTGTAGTGTTTTCTTTTTTTTTTTCTTCTCTTAATTTAGAACATGTGATTGAACTAACTTATTATTTATAAATTTGTCATTAATTATCTCATTTAATTTTCAAATAATATTAAAATAATTTTTTTTATTCTATTGTAAATTTTTAAACAGTTATATTATACAAATGGTCTCCTAGAGAAAAAAAATCTCTTTCATTAAACTTTTAATATTGCTTACAAAGGTTTTAAACACCTTTTTTTCATTTTTGAATTTTCTTTTAACACCTTTCATTCATTCACACACATTCATAAGTATATTCCCCCTATCACACCAACTTTTTTTATCTCTCTCTAGCTTTCACATCACACCAATTATTTCATCCTTTGTTTGCTCTCTCTTCATTTCATGTGTTTGCCATCTCTCTTCTCTACACTTATCACACCTAAATTTTTTAGTGTAAAAGTATATATTTCCTTCTCCAAACTATTCATTTTACTTCTAACAATTCATAATTAATAGTGTAGAGTTTTTAATATCTTTGATGGAAATCCTCACATGAATAATGTGTGTTTCACTCTCTACTCAAGGATGGTGGTGGTTAAGTAAAGTTCTTCTAAGAAATAGTGGAAATATAAAATTGAATATTGACATATCTAAAAAAGAATTTGTTTATATTAATATAGATTAGAATAAAATATAATACATGTTCATATGGGAAGTGTTACGGTCTGAACCTAAGGCCCAACAGCCAATATGGCCCACATGCTATATTATTATCATATCCATAAATATATAATAATATCCATGTGAAATATAACCATATCTGCAATTATATCTACGATATCCCACAATATATGAAATATAATTATAATATCTATAATTATATTATTACACCTGCATACTTAGTCCTTTTATACAAAGGCTCACTTACCATATTTATACAAGGAAAACCCCTATAAATACGGATCACTGATAGATCATCAGGTACGCAATCTCACTCAGTCAATCCCTCTGACTGTATTACCTATCTGACTTGGGCGTCGGAGTCCCTTTGCAGGTACACCCCCCCGAGTCCAATTCGGATTCAAGCCTCCGCAACCCGGATTCGAATCCGATTTCACTCCTGCTGACTCAGACCCAGGTTCGAGTTCTATACCAGAACATTTGGCGCTAGAAGAAGGGCCTCCCCCTATCCAGCATGACGGTTACCACTCGTCGTCAACAAACCTGGCCCCGTCCTCAACCAACACCCGAAGGCTGGGTGGAGGACCTCGGAGCCGAAAACGGTTCAGCTGAACAGGAAGGAACTTCAAATCCACAGGTTGAAGTCGAGCAACATGAGGAGACTCATCGATCCGATCCCCGAGACGAAGTGATTCGACGGTTAGAGGCTCAAGTCAGAGAGCTTCAGGAACAACGCCACTTGTAACGTCCTAAATTTTATTGGGATAAATAATTAAATTAAAGAGACTAATTTAGAAAATAATTAATTTAATGGGAAATAAATAATAGGAGTGTTATTATTATTAGTTTTGTTTCGTAAAGGTAATTTTAATTGAAAAGAGAATAAGTGGGTAGAGGATGGGCCCAAGCCCATTAAGCGTTTAAGTATTTAAATAGGGAAAGGGTACCAATTCACCCTAATCCTTATTTTTCAAATCGTCGGAGAGCGAAGAGCCAAGGAGGGGAGAAACTACATCTCAAGAGGAGATTGCTGAGTGATCGAGAATCAAGAACCAAGAATCAAGATTGTTGCAGTTTGATCTTCGCTTAAGGTACGGTGGGGAAGAGGGTGCTGCTTGTATATGCATGTAGGGGTGAATGGGTAGTGAGAATAACCTTTAAAGATTAATAATTGAAATCAATATGTGAATATGTGTTGTTTTTTGATGAAAACTATGGATTGTTGATTGTTGTATGATTCTTGATGAATCTTGAGTGGATTGAATGAAAATAATGAGAACAGTGAAAAGGGGTTAAACAAGGGTTTAGAGATAAGGAACCATAATTGATTAAATGTTAAATTTATTGGAAATTATAGGAATGATTGTTGATTTTAGTGAATTTAATCGGTAAAAACGAGTTTAATTGAATTAGGAACTTGAGGAATTAAGTAGGGATTGAAGAAGAGGGTAGAGGAAAGTCATTCCCGTTTTTACACAGAGCTGTGAATGTAAAATAGCGACTGCGGATTCGTTCACCGTTGGATCGGGCTGAAATTTTAACAGCTGGTTTGGAACACCTGGTTCTTCATTCTTAACGGTTGGATCGTCGATAAGAGGTCTAGGTTAGGATATATTTAGTTCGCACTAGAGGAAAGTTATTCCCGTTTTTAGATAGAGCTGCGACTGTAAAACAGTGACTGCAGATTCGTTAACCGTTGGATCGGGCTAAAATTTTAACTGCTGGTTTGGAACACCCGGTTTGTAATTCTGAACGGTTGGATCATTGATATAAAGTCTAGGTTGAGAGATATTTAGTTCGCACTGTAGCTGTAGATTTGGGGTTTTTATTGATGAAATTGAGTTGGATGTTTATTGTTTTGTGGATTGCTTGATTAATTAGATGTTTAGAGTATAATGATTGTGGATGCTTTAGGATGATGATGATTAATGATATTTAATGATGAATATGATGATGTATATGATGATTGATGATGAATATGATGAGGTATAATGATGATATTGATGATGAGTGTGATAATAATGATGTTAATGATGATAATGTATGTCACTTTATGATAATGATGTTGATGATGATAGTGTATGTTACTTGATGATGATGATGTTAATGATGTATGATGATGATGTTGATGATGAGTGTGTGTCACTTGATTATAAGGATGATGTTTAATAATGAGTGTATGTCACTTGATGATGATGTTAATGACGTATGATGATGATGTTGATGATGAGTGTGTGTCACTTGATTATAAAGATGATGTTTAATAATGAGTGTATGTCACTTGATGATGATGTTAATGATGCATGATGATGTGAATGATGATAAGTGTAGCTCACTTTATTATGATGATGTTTGATGATGAGCATATGAGTGAATGATGATGATGATAAGTGTAGATCACTTTATTATGATGATGTTTGATGATGAGCATATGAGTGAATGATGATGATGATAAGTGTATATCACTTTATAATGATGATGTTTGATGATGAGCATGTTAATGCATGATAATGATGATTTATGATGATGGTGTATGTCACCTTTTGATGATGATGTTATCTAAGTTGTGCGGGCCCATAGAGGGGGTACAACTTAGGAGAGATGCATTGAGCATATGTGATGAGACATGAATTGTGCGGGCCCATAGAGGGGGTACAATTCGGGAGGTGAACTGAGTTGTGCGGGCCCATAGAGGGGGTACAACTCAGGGGATCAAGATGGGGCGTTTGATGCACGAGCCCATAGAGGGGGTGCAACCTAGGAGTGATTGTACGGGCCCATAGAGGGGGTACAACCTAGGGTCGAATGTCGTTGTGCGGGCCCATAGAGGGGGTACAACCTATCGGATAGTGTGTGGTAACACCGGTAGACCACCTTGGTACTAACTAGAGTGATTGACGAGGTGCGCCCATTGTGTGGAGTTCCAAGTCATGATCTTTGGGTAGATGATGAGAGGAGTATTGATGTTTGATGATAATAAGTATGATGATATATGAATGATGTCTGATGATAATGAGTATGATGATATATGAATGATGTCTGATGATAATGAGTATGACGATATATGAATGATGTCTGATGATAATGAGTATGATGATATATGAATGATGTCTGATGATAATGAGTATGATGATATATGAATGATGTCTGATGATAATGAGTATGATGATATATGAATGATGATATGATGGTAATGAGTAGGATGATATATGAATGATGTCTGATGATAATGAATATGATGATATATGGATGTATATGTGTTATACTTGATGATCATTGAGTTATATTATGATGATGATGAGTTCTGGTGCATACATGATGGATGTATATATGAAAGGTATTGGATGATGAATTTGTGATAAATAATGATGTGATGAGTATTAATGAGGTATGAGTATTATGTGAGTATGTGATTTCTTTGGTGAATGATGATATGAGATATATATGCTGATATAGGTGAATAGCTATATGCTGATTTTATGGATGATTATTATCTGATGAATTATGGGATGTTTGGGCATGTGGTGTGATATATGATGATGTTGCTTATATGTGGGTGAGGATAGGGTAGCCTCCTATGTGTATGTATGAGTAATATTCTTTTCCTCACCGTTACACTGTGGATATTTTACAGGTGATGATGATAACACGATTGGTGTTGAGTTTTGATTAAAGGGGGTGTTGCTCTGGCATATGTGACATCAGGGCATATTATTGGGGTTCTTTTCTTTATGTTTCTAGTTAGGAAGGATTTTGTAAACTGTTTTGGGATGTCTTACACGACAAGTACAATGTTTAATTGTTTTTATTTCTTTGGAGATTCCGCTGCATGAGTATTGGAGTACCTTTGAGTTTATTTTATTTTAATTAAGTTGTTTTCGAACTAATGAGATTTTAATAAGAGAGTTTTGTGAACCTTTTACCCATGGTGGGACGTTACCTTTTCTACAATTTAATTTATTAAACAATTAAGAGTATGGGGTAGAAGGGTGTCACACCACTCCCACGAGTCACACTCGAGACCGGCCGGAAATCCGGCCGTGAATCACATTGAAGAACGCCTCAGACACCTGGAGCATAGCATAAACCCTCAACCACAGCCCACTATCCAGTCTCGGCTCGTATCAGAAAAAGATTATCAGGAAGTTCAACAAACAAGAGCTACGGGCTTGCTTGCCCCTTTCAGACACCCATTCTCAGAGAGACTAGTCCGGGTCGAGGTACCTGAGCAATACAGGAGAGCACTCCCCATTGAATCCTTCAATGGCACGACAGACCCGGTCAAACACCTGGACGCCTTCACCAATGAAATGCTTTTCACTAGCGCCCCAGAAGCCATCATCTGCCGTTCTTTCCCCAGGACATTGAAAGGAGAAGCCTTAGCTTGGTTCAAAACCCTCCCCTTGGGCTCCATAGACACCTGGGACGACATACAACACACTTTCCTGGGACGGTTCACAATTTCCACTGAGATCCCCAGAGACCAATTCACGCTAGCAAAGGTTAGGCAGACTAAGGATGAGCCGCTCAGGAGTTTCCTCGCCCGATTCTACAAAGAATGCGCTCTGATCCCAGATCTGGCCGAGAACGTCCAGCTCGTATGTGCCGTGTCGGCCCTCTCACCAGGATCCCCCCTGAAATGAAGTATAATTCACTCATAATAATTTTATTCTATTCTTTTTTTATGTTATTTCACTAATCATATATCTAATCATAGCAGGTGTTACTTTCAAATGACATCACATGTCATACTCAAGCACAAGACCCCCCTTCACTATTTATACCCCTAAAGTCCCCTTTCCCTCTCCACTCCTCAATTCAAACAAATCTCACCTCATTCTCTCTTTCTGCATCATCATCCCTTCCTCTCACACATCCACCTTTAAACACAACTCAATTCCTTCTCTATATCATTCTCTTTCATCTTCATACCACTTAAGTTTTTGTGCCTAATATTATCACCCCAATAGTCCTTTTAAAGTTTTCACCAAATTAACTAAGAGAAAATGCATAACATTTGTCTCAACATACCACCAATGGTTCAAAGCTTCGAGCCAGAGGATCTGTTCACACGTAAGTGCATATGGGTGAATGGACCTGTCATAGTTGGTGCTGGTCCTTCAGGTCTTGCAGTGGCTGCTGGTCTCAAAGACCAAGGTGTTCCTTTCATCATCCTTGAAAGAGCTAACTGCATTGCCTCTCTTTGGCAAAACCGCACTTATGATCGTCTAAAGCTTCATCTCCCTAAACTATTCTGTCAATTACCCAATTTCCCTTTCCCTGAGGACTTCCCTGAGTACCCCACAAAATTTCAGTTCATAAAGTACCTTGAATCCTATGCCAAGCACTTCAACATAAACCCACAGTTCAATGAAACAGTGCAATCTGCTAAGTATGATGAGACCTTTGGTTTGTGGAGGGTTAAGACAATTAGAAAAAGTGCCTCAGGTTCTAGTGAAGTTGAGTACATTTGCAGGTGGCTTGTGGTTGCTACTGGAGAAAATGCAGAGAAAGTGGTGCCTGAGTTTGAAGGGTTGGAAGAATTTGGTGGACATGTCATGCATGCTTGTGACTATAAATCTGGGGAGGGTTATACTGGGAAGAAAGTTCTTGTTGTTGGGTGTGGAAATTCAGGCATGGAAGTGTCTCTTGATCTTTGTAACCATAATGCAAGTCCTTCAATGGTGGTTAGAAGCTCTGTGAGTACTAAAATTTCATCAGATTCTGTTATTCTTGATCCAAAGTTAGCATTTTTAAAAGTAGATTTTGACAATCTTTGTTTTTGTGTTTTTTTTTTTTTTCAGGTTCATGTGTTGCCAAGAGAAGTTTTTGGAAAATCAACTTTTGAGCTTGCAGTTATGTTGATGCAAAAACTACCCCTTTGGATGGTTGATAAGATATTGCTGATTCTGGCTCGTTTGATTCTGGGGAATATTGAAAAGTATGGTCTTAAGAGGCCATGTGAAGGTCCTTTAGAGCTGAAGAACAGTGCAGGGAAGACCCCTGTGTTAGACATTGGAGCACTTGAGAAAATTAGATCTGGTCAAATCAAAGTGGTTCCTGGAATCAGAAGATTCTCAGCAGGGAAAGTGGAACTTGTTGATGGCAAAGTTCTTCAGATTGATTCTGTTGTTCTTGCTACTGGCTACCGTAGCAATGTACCATCATGGCTAAAGGTTAGTCCTTTCTTTATTCATTTGCATTGGATTCTTGTATTCAGTTATGGAAATGGATTGGGTTTAATTTTAACCCTTTAGTTATTCTCTCTTTTTTTTTCTCTCTCTTTCTTCCCCTCAATGAAACCTGTTCAGATTGTTAGTTTTGGCTGGTGGTTTTGTTTTTTCTTTTGATAATCTTATGCAAGTTTGTAACTTTTTTGCTACCCACTTGTGTTTTGTTTTTCCTCCCAGCCATAACTGGTGTACACTATCAAGTGAAAGCAATGGGTTTTGTTGTTATATTCTCTTTCTGAGCCCCCCCCCCCCCCCCCCCCCCCCCCAGTCTTTTGGCTCTGTTTAATGATCAGGGCATCTCTGTGTGTGATTTTTTTTCTTTCTATGAATTTTGAAAAATTTTCATAATTTTTTGTATGCAACTATAGAATTATGTTTCCTTTTTAGTGACACAAGTAAAGTAATTTAAATGTAGAAAATTATGCAACTGGAATTAGTCTTTTTTTGTGTACTTTGTTTAAACTGATTATAATTGGCTCAAAGGACTAAAATAGTGTGCTATGTTAATTAACAGGAGAATGACTTCTTTTCCAATGATGGGGTTCCAAGAAATCCATTCCCAAATGGATGGAAAGGCAAAGCTGGTCTTTATGCTGTTGGGTTCACAAGGAGAGGCCTTTCTGGTGCATCTTTGGATGCAATTAGTGTGTCTCATGACATTGCAAAAAGCTGGAAAGAGGAAACTAAACAGAAGAAGAAAACAATGGCTGCACGCCATAGGAGATGCATATCACACTTTTAAGAGACACTCACTTTCATGACTCAGATTTTGGGTTTGTTTATTAGCTTCTTTTGCTTTGGCTACTTACTGATCAATCCTGAACAAAAAAGAGATGATGATCAGTTAGAAAAATAATGTAGAAAATTCCCTCATACAAAAAACAGACACACAAAAAATTAGCCCTCTCCTTAAGAAAAATCCAATGTTTGATAATAATAATTTGGCTATTAATTATTTTTGTACAAGGAAGATGAGGCTTATTTGGTTACATTATGTATTTTAGTTGTAAGGAATATATTGTTTCACGCTCCAATGAATGTTGTATCTCAAATTTTATATTCTAATAATGAAGTCAAACCACTTTTTATTCTCTATCTCTCTCCTATAATCTGATTCATTTTTTGGTCAAACTCTCAATTTTAATCCACAGGGGCAAGTGATCAGGGGCTTCTGCCTCCAACAAAGGCCCAATAAATGTTGACATTGAAGAGAAAAAACCAAATTTGAGACCCTCATGTATATTCCCATGTTGCATAGCACATGGACAGATCCTAATATCAAAAGAAAATGAATATTAGATGCTTTGGGATAGGAACAAAATTGGAAAGAAACAATTTTACTCTTCTATTATAAAGTACTGTTTTGAATTGTAAATGGTTTTATAATCAATGGAAGTTCATTTGGTCAATGGAGAAAGAGAGAGAAACATCACATTGACTCATTGGAGGTTTACAATGTGCACTAATCGAATCTTTCATTTTTTATAAAGAAAATTCTTGAACATTGTTAAGAGAGTCCCACGTTGATTGATGATAAGGCTAAATAAAAGTATATAAGTCGGGAACAAATCTCATTTTACAACCTAGATTTTGGGGGTTGAGTTAGCTAGGCTCATGTCTCCCAATTAGGGCTGTAAATGAGCTGAGCTATTCATGAACTATTTAAGTTCGGCTTGTTAAATGTTCGACCAAGCTCGTTTGTTTAATTAAACAAATAAGCCCAAGCTTAAAGTTGGGCTTGATTATTTAAATGAGTCAAGCTCAAGCCTTATAAGCTTGACATTAAGAGCTCGTGAATAGCTCGCTTATTATATATATATATATAATTAATTAATATAAATAATTAAAGTAATGTAAGATTAATAAAAATTAGAAAAAGAAAACATATAATTATAAATTTATTTTTAAAATAATTAATAAAATAATAAAGTAAAATAATTACTCTATATATATATATATATGAAAATAAGTATTAAAATATTTCTTATATTAGTCAAGAAGTTATATTATGAATTTCAAAAAATATAATATTTTAGAATCTTTTAACTATATATATTAAGAATATATTTTGATTTTTATATTATCATTTAATAATAAAATATTTATTAAATACTAAATTCATAAACTTTAAAAATATTTAAAGAAAAATTTTATAAAAACAAAAACAATGAAATTATAAATGAGTTAAATAAGCCAAGCCCAGACTTTATTTTTCTTTAACAAGCCAAGCCCAAGCTTTAAGTTCAGCTCGTTTAAATAAATAAGCCAAGCTTGAGCCAACCATTTTTTCACAAGCCTGAGTTTCAGGTACTCGGCTTGGCTCATTTACAGCCCTAATCTCAATCCATAGATATTCATACTCAAGATATCGGAACGCCAAATAAATATAGCTCACTTTTAGTATTGGGTATAAGTAAAATTTCTTTTAATCACCAAAAACAAAACGAAGGTTTGACTTTGAGTCTTGGGGGCATGGCTTAATTAAGATAATTTTTTATGTTTTTAATTACTATTTTGTTCATTATACTTTTTGTTCTTTTTAATTTTTATATATAAATCACTAATTATTGATTTATTAAGTTTTATTAAAAATGAGTTACGCAATTGATTTATATAGAAAAAATAAGTTAGAGGCGATTTATATATTTGGACATATTGAATCTTATTGAGTTGATGCATATATCAGGCAACAATTGATGTAGGCTCATTTCTTTAGTGGCTGATGTATTAAGGTTAACATCCTCTGTACATGTATGCAATGGCGGATATTGAATAAAAAGTCTCTAGAGAAGTTAAATAAGATTTTAATATATATATATATATATATATTATTAATTATATAAATATGTATACATATTTTTTATTTTGGAAAAATTTTGGGAGCCTGCCCCACTCCACTCCTTAGTTAAAAGAAGCTCCGCCACTAAGTGTGTGTATATACATACTTCTAATTGCAATTTTTTTTCACCATTGAGGTCTACATTTTGAATTGGAAAATAGAGAGGAAAAGAATTTAAATTACATATTGTTCTTAATCTTATCTCTTTACTTAATTGAAATGACACTCGTCAAAAAAAAAAATCTCTCGTACAAATAAAACATTATCTTACATAGTTGTTATTTTTTATTCTAATCAGGTGTTATATTTTAATTAAAAGGATAAGAAACAGAACAAATAAAAAAGACAGGTAATTTGATTCCAAAAGAAAGACCTAACTAGCATTTCAAAGAGAGTTTCCAACCTATCATGACAAAAATTATTAAGCAAGTGGTTTAAATCACATTATATCTTAGGGATATATATATATATATATATATATATATATATATATATATAAAATGGTTCAACTTACACCTAGTGTTATATTATTGATAATTATTAATTGAATGTGAATTTTATGGATCCAACCGTTAAATTATAACTACCCATCATCGAGATTATTAGTGTCAAATTTCATAAAATTTTAACATTAACAATTTGATCAAATCGTTCATATTTTCATATATATTAATTATGACATATATATCTTGATAATATATTAAATAATTTTGGATCAATATAGAAATTTATAAATATGATGATCTATATGATATTAACTTTCAATACAACGGTAGATTTTGAACAACAATTATTTACAAGATTTCTTTTAAAAGATTATTATCAATGCGCGATATGCCTATTTTCTTCAACTTCATTAAAGGGAATTAAGGAAATTGGCTCTATATGATATTAACTTTCAATACAACGGTAGATTTTGAACAACAATTATTTACAAGATTTCTTCTAAAAAATTATTATCAATGCGTGATATGCCTATTTTCTCTTCAACTTCATTAAAGGGAATTAAGGAAATTGGCTCATATGAACCAAAAATGTTATATATTTAGGAAAACAAAAAACCTAAATATATATTTCCTAAATATATATATTTTTTCAAAATTTAAGGCGCCCTAACTAGCTAGGTATTTAGAAAATAAAAATAAATTGGTGAGGATGCTTTTAAAATATAAGCGTCCAAACGGGTCAAAATTTCTTTTAAAAAAAATGGTCAGGGCATTTAATCAAAATAAACGCGTTCACTAGCCATATATATTTTAAAAAAAGTAAGGGCGCTTTCGCTTCAACCATGTATACGCCCTAATGATTGAGTTAGGAAAAAATTTACCTTAACACCCTAAAACTCTCATTTCACTTTTTAAAAAATAAATCGCTTGTGAAAGTATGGACACATAAGTGCCCTCATATTTACCCTCTTATTTTTATTTTATAAATTGGCATAATGTA
This sequence comes from Sesbania bispinosa, assembly GCA_026901365.1. Taxonomy (NCBI): domain Eukaryota; kingdom Viridiplantae; phylum Streptophyta; class Magnoliopsida; order Fabales; family Fabaceae; genus Sesbania; species Sesbania bispinosa. The sequence continues at coordinate 581,921 of QLOH01000044.1, forward strand.
TGTTCTAGTAGTGGAGTTTGAAGGGTAGAAATAGAATATATGATACTTCATTTTAAATTAACATAACCTTAATATTTTCACACTCATTTTTTATTAGACTCACTTTTATATATACCTCTTTTTCTTATCTATCTTTTTTTTCTCTTTAACACATCAATTATCACATTTATCCTTTTCTTTCTTTTTATTTTTTTCTTTTTTATTTTTTTTTTCCTACACTTCCCACACCAAAAATTTTTAGTGTGAGACTATCTTGTCCCTATCACAGTTATAAATATATTTTTAGAAATATGGATCTAGCACATCTATACATGTCAGTTAGTGGAAGGCAATATTGTGCAATGTGCATGGTTCTCCATGGCTATTTGTCTTAAAAGATAGTACAACAAGCTAGTCTTCATTAAACCTATCTAAAATTTTTGTCCCTTAAACTGTCTTCGAGTCAATCTGATCAGTTCATCATTTGGCAAGTTTAGAGGGTCACGTCAGCTTTGTCAACTACCAGAACTAGTGACCTATAAACCTATACTATATAATCATTGCATACCCACTTCCCTTATAGCTAGCTTCACACCAATCTCTCCCAATCCCTCTAAACATTATAGGCAGCAACTAACTTTTACCATACTTACATTGCATTACACCTATGAAACAAGCAATTAGTAGCTTCCACTTCAGATACAGGTCAAGCAATCAATTTACTTATCCTAAGTGTTTTGGTATGGTATTAGTCTATCAACCCTGCTATACCACCGACGTGTGTATCAATTGGAAGGGGTTAATTTTTTCTAGTGTAAAAAAAAAAGTTTTGAATCGAGATATCTCATGTAAATTATTTAAATCCCCCACCATTAATATTAGACTGGGCCTAATGGATTGGAAGGGTTAATTTAATTTAATTAGGTGATCTCAAATTTAGTTTAATTAAACTAGTTTTATCTGACTGGAGCAGCAGTGTTATTTCTTATATCTCAGTAGTCCCACATAAGGAGAAAGAAAATTTCATCAAATTAACCATATCCTTTCAAATTTTTTAATGTGTGATTTTATACTTCACACTAAACATTTTGAAAGACGCGTCTTTTTATTATTTAAAATTAATGGATTAAATATATTTTTAATCCATATATAATTTTAGTTCTAATCTTTCCTATGATCCTTGTTTTTTATAATAATAAGCAATTTATCTCCTCATATCGTTATTATAAATTTGTTAAATATTGACATTTTCACTTAATAGTAAATTGATCTAATTAAGAATGCATTTGATAGTTTTACACTAACCAGGATAAAAATGTTCATATTAAAAAAATATAGACACAAACTAAATTCAAGTTTTAGAGCGACCTAATTACAATCTAAAATCAAATTTTAATAACCCAAAGAATGGAGTTGCAGGTTTGATCAACCCCTATCCCCAAGGGTGAGCTAAATGTATACCTCTGTTTTAATATATTATAATAAGAACTAAATATATTTAAGTATTTTCCTGATTCTATGAATAATCATTGAATCCATTATATTTAAGAAATCATTTTACAGTTTGATTTTTTTCCATGTTATTAAAAGCGTGTATTATGAGGATTTATATAATTCCAAATTACATAATCATCAACTAATGAATGAAATTATATTATTTAAAAGTGTAAACATACATAACTTCTCATTAACTTTACATCATACAATTGAGGGTATCCTTTTTGGGAATGAGATCTTGTAGACCTCTAGCTATATGTAGCTGGGGTGCACAAATCAAACAAAAGACTCCACAGTTTGGAACCAGGATGTGATAGAGATGCTTGATGAGATGACCTTTGCTCTCACTTGGCAAAATCTTCATTTATCTTGTTTAGGTGTAAGACCTATGATATCATATCTAAAAGTTACATTGGATTCCCAGCAATCCATTTAAGTCAAGCCAGATACATAAACCAACTTATTAATTGAAGCAAGCTACCAATTTTTTTTTTCCATAACTAATGCAGAACTTTATTCAAGTGAAATCAAGTTTGCACAAACATTCATATTTATCTGAAATGTACAAAAGATTACCATATAAAATATGTTAACTCGATATATTATGCAAAAGAAGAAGGAAACTAATTTCAACAGTGTCAAAAAAAGTAGCAAACATAGTAGTTGGTGGAGGATATCAGTTACACAGAGTTTGTATGTAAATAATATTACTCTCAAAGCTTTTGGTTAATACATTTCAAATCAAGTAAATATATAAGAAGTTGAGAAGATATTGAGAATGAAAAAACAACCCATAATAGTTCCCATGCAAAGATTCCATTTACTCTGTGGCCCATCTGGAGTAGTACTCTGCTTTGCACCACACAGAATTGCAAGTGGGAAATTAAATCTGAATCTGTGGGAGCAGAAAATGCCATCTATTTATACACATACATACATAGCTCCATTAATTTCTTCAAAGAACAAAGATTTACTATTAGAATTTGGCACCCATATAACATTAATTGCACCCTACAAAATGCACTGCGCACCTGTGTTCTTTGTCGACTCAGAATATAGAACTTCCAAGGTTACCATAAAAGCTATGCAGCCTTTCACTTAGACATCACAGTTATCAAAACACATGGGTGGCACCACCCTTCTTATCACCATCAAAAGCCCATTCCTCCACGTTCTGTCCACAATTTAATTTACCAATCACTACAGTATGTACATTTGAGTAATGCTATGCCTATACAACAGATCATGTAAATTTAAATGAGTACTTGTTTAGAGAAGGTTATCTTCATATATAATAAAAATATACAACATTGCATACAAATAAGAGAGAAAGAGAGAGAAGTATCGATATGATGGAGAAAAATAAAAAGAAAACTGTATTGTTTGTATGGATAACCATTCTCTATTAATTATAAGCGATAACCTACAATAATTGTGTAGGTTCTTGAATGACTTTGACGTAATCACAAGATATATTATATTATTTTTTATACTCAAATTAGTACATTCATGAATATAGTTTAATTTGATCTAATTATGAATTTTTCTTAATCTTAATTATTAGAGCATATTTGTTTTACTACTGTTGGAAGGCTTCAAATGTAGATTGGGGTAAAAACAGCTAACAACCTACGTTTGAAGCCTTTTAAATGGAAAACTAAATGGGTTCTTAGTAGTTATACATTGTCAATATAAAAAAAAAGTTTTACATTATCATTTAATAATATGTTATCAAATATTATTTTTAAAATGAGTATAACACACAGTATGTTATTAATTTTAATATATAATTTAACAACATATCATTGGATGAATAATAATGTATATACTAAATATAATTTTACAACAGATCATGTAAATTTAAATGAGTGCTTGTTTAGAGAAGTGTTATCTTTATATATAATAAAAATATACAATATTGCATACAATAATAAGAGGGAAAGAGAAAAAAGAGAGAGAAGTATCAGATGTGAGAATCGGTGATGTGATCAGGAGAAATAAAAAGAAAAACTATGTTATATGAATTATTATATGTATTGTATAGATAACCATTCTCTATTAATTATAAGCGACAACCTACAATAATCATGTATGTTCTTGAATGACTTTGACGTAATCACAAGATATATTATATTATCTTTTTATACTCAAATTAATACATACTTGGAAGACTTCAAATGTAAATTGGAGTAAAAGCAGTCTACAACCTACGTTTGAAGCCTTTTAAACAGAAAACTAAATGGGCTCTTAGTAGTTATATATATTGTCAATATAAAAAATTTACACTGTCAAGTAATAATATATTGTCAGATATTATTTAATAAATATAATACACCATATATAATTAAACTTAATATATAATATGATAACATATTATTGAAAGAATGATAATGTACGTACATACTAATTAAATTCCCATATTATAGATAGAGCTCAACTATAATAACAATTACTTGAGAGTTTCAACTTTTATATATTCATACAGAGGTGAGATCAAATTACACCAGTGTAAGTTACACCAAGTATTACACGTACCGCTGAATAATTTTTTTATGGATCATTATATTAAATAATCTATTGTTGGATTGAAAGTTGTTATCATATAAATCATACACATAAAATTTTACATTAATATGAAATTATTTGATATGTGATTGAGATGTCTCAAGATTAACGTTATGTATACATTTGAAATATATGAAAAACCCAACCATTTGACTATTATTAGTGTCAAAATTTTACGAAATTTTACATATATAATCATGATAATGAACAAACATAATTCAACGGTTGGATTACTAAAAAACGCATTCGATTTGTAGTTATCAACGGTTGGATTACTAAATAACACTTTTGATTTGTAGTTATCGACGGTGTAATACTTGGTTAACTTATACCGGTGTAATTTGATCTCTCCTTAATAATTCGACTAATATATTTGCACCCATGATAATTAAATTATATATAGTTGTAATCAGTTTTGAACTTAATTATTTCTAATTAACTTTACTCAATTCAAAAGTAAAATTTCTTTTTGGGATCAGTGTATATATATATAGATTCTTATCATTGTGGTATACCAGGATACAAGCAGAATTATCCATTTGCACATGTCATGCCTGCTATGCCCCATGCATTATGTCCTGTTTGATTTACGTTCTCGTGAGGGATCCTATGAACTATGTAGAGTATATAAGGCACAACAAGAAAATTTATTTGTGCCATATGACAGCACTTGTCATTAAAAGCTTGATAATTCGTTACTAGAAATATTTTGTGATAATCACTGAAACTCAACTTTCAAAGGTGAGTAGCTTTAAAAATCTATTTATTATAACAAAAACAATACTATGCTAATATTAATTCTAAATTATAATGACAAAAATGAATTTCATTACAAATCCACATGACAATAATAATATATAGTTTAATAGTTACTAAAAGTTTATAATACCACCATTATAATTATAAAAGTAGTGTCAATTTTTTGTCACGACTATAAGTTACCTTAAATTATTAGAAATAGCAATGATGGTTTAGTTGTCACCACCAAAATTGTATATTATATTATTTACATTAATTATATTGTTATAAATTATGGTGATCTGAAATTTATAAAATCATATTTATAGTATCGTAATAATATAGGCACAATTATTTTTTAAATATATTCAAATCTCATTAAAATAAATAAACATTCAAGAAATTGAAATATTATATTTAACAGAGAAATGAAAGAATCCAAAAAGTACTATAATCTGGAAAAGGGAGAAAGAAAGAAAGCTTTTCTCATAGATATATTGAATTGAAAGAGAATACAAAAGGGAAAATATATACTAATCAACAATAGATCTAACTAAGCAGAAAATTAAAACTAACTAAACAGAAAACTAAAATAACAAACTAATAGATTAATAACTAACAACTAAATACAAACAAAATTTTAACCAATTATTCTTTCTTTTATCCTAATACCACCCCTCACAAGTTGGGGCATATATGTTGAGAAGACCCAACTTGACATAGTTCTCCTTGAATTTTCCGGGTAGAAAGGTCTTGGTAAATATATCTGCCAATTGAGAATTGGTGGGAACATGAAAAAGGTGAATCAGTCCAGAAACAAGTTTTTGTCTAACAACATGACAATCAACCTCTATGTGTTTTGTTCTCTCATGAAAGGTAGGATTCTTTGCTATGTATATAGCAGATTGATTGTCACAAAAAACAGAAAAGGGAATATCTATTTCAAGTCTGAGGTCTTTGCAGAGATGTTGAATCCATTGTAGCTCACAACTAAGAGAGGCTAATGCTCTATATTCAGCTTCCGAAGATGATCTAGACACGATTTTCTGCTTCTTTGAACGCCAGACAATAGCTGAACCAAGGCCTGGTGTTCCTTTCAGATAACGCACAATTCCAATATGAATCTGAGAAGGTTGTGATCTTCTCCTCATTAGATGAAGGATATAATAATAAAAGGCTTGGTGTTCCTTTCAGATAGCGCACAATTCTTATGGCTGTTTGTAGATGAGTGGAGGTGGGAGAAGCTACAAACTGACAGACTTGTCCCACTGCATAGGATATGTCAGGTCTGGTTGTGGTTAAGTATAATAATCTTCCAATCAACCTTTTGAATACAGCTGGATCAACAAGAAGATCACCAGAATCAATATGTAATTTATATAAGGAATCAATGAGAGTATAAGATGGTTTATAACCAGTTAAACCACATTCAGAAATTAGTTCAAGACAATACTTTCTTTGAGTGATAAGGAGGCCTGAAGTAGACCTAGCAATCTCAAGACCTAAGAAAAACCTTAAATCTCCTAAATCCTTAATTTTGAAGGTACTATCAAGGAACTCTTTTATTGATTTTATTTCATTTAAATTATTCCCAGTTAAAACCACATCATCATCATAGATTAAAAGAGCAGTAAAGGAATCAACTTCATGCTTTGTAAATAAGGAGTAATCAGCTATACTCTGGATATAACCAATTTGAATCAAAGCATTAATGTGTTTTGAATTCCATTGTCTACTGGTTTGTTTAAGGCCATAAATAGATTTGTGCAACTTACACACCATATCAGGGTGAGGAGGATGTAAACCAGGGGTAAAGACATATAGACTTCTTCATCTAAATCTCCATGCAAAAAGACATTATGTACATCTAACTGATGTAAATGCCACTCTTTGTAAGAAGCTATATATGGCTAAAAGAAACTTGATAGTAGTGACTTTGGCTACGGGAGAAAAGGTTTCAAAGAAATCAATTCCCTGAGTTTGTGTGAATCCTCTTGCCACCAGTTGAGCCTTATATCTTTCAATGCTCCCACCAGCCTTGTGTTTAATCTTATATACCCACTTGCAGCTGATGGGAGTCTTTCCAGGAGGCAGGTTGACTAGTTCTGTTTTGAGAGAGAGAGCAGCTAGTTCCTCAGTCATAGCCTTTCTCCAACATTCTTCCCTTACAACTTGATGATATGTTCCTGGCTCTATCACATATGATATGGCTGCACAAAAAGATGAATAATTAGAGGAACACTTAGAATATGACAGAAAAAAGGATAAGGGATAGAGATAATTGCTCTTGAAGCAATGAGGTTGGTTCTGCGAATTAGAAAAATCACAGATGTAGTCTCTTAGGTGTTGAGGTGATCTTCAGATTCTTGTAGAACTTCTTGCAATCTCATTATTGTGTTGATTGTTCACATCATGAGCCAAAATGTCTTCATATTGCAAAAGATTATCATTATTCTCTTGTCCTTCTTCACAGGTATGTCCTTGAGTTTGACTACTCAAGTCAAAGTCACCCTCAGCTGGGGAAGTTACATGCGGCTAAGGAAAGGCATCTGAAGGCTCATCACATTTGTAATGGTCTATAGGTAAAAACCTCCTATGATCATGTAGGAACAAACAGGGAAACACTGGAAGGGGGATTGAATAGTGTTTCTATAAAACTTGAACGTTTTTGGAAACTTTTTCTCAACGATACGTTTTCTAAAAGATTTCAGATCACTTGCTGTTTTCAGAAGATGAATATACTGTCTGAAGATTGTTCAGACTGATAAAGATAGTTCTCTTGAAAAAATGATTTTACGGTTAAACTTTATGTAAACTAATTCAATTCTCTTCTTGTTAGCTTAAAACTAAATTTAAAGAGTCAAGGGATGAGAGAACTTAGCCAAGGTATTTATCCTGGTTCACTCACCACCACTGTGAGCTACGTCCAGTCCTAGAGCCAAACACAACACCTGGATTTCCACTAATCTTCAGAAGATTACAAGTATTCTTTTCTGTCAAGCCTCTTCAGTCTCTACAACAACAAGTATTATTTCCTCATAAGCCTCTTTAGGATCTACCGAAGTATTGTTTAATAAACAAGCCTCTCCAGGCTCAACACCCAAGTGTTTAAGGTATAAGAAAGTTTAAGCTGAAGAACTACACAAGTTCAAAGCTCAAACAAATTAATGTACAAGATAACTGAGTTAAACTCAGGATAAGAAGATGTTTGCACAAGAAAAATTATCAGAGTGTTTTTACAATGAAAAACTTGCAGCGTACGGGAACTTTCTTTCTTAGCTTGTTCTCTGCCTTGCATGGGATCTGCATGAAGCTATTTATAGATGATGATATGAAGTCCGTTGAAATCACCGTTGAGAGATAGCATTAAATGCTATTAAACCTGTTTTTTGATACAACTTCTGATAGCTTCTGACACAGTACAAGGTAGATGTGCAGCGCTGTCTCTGTTCTGAGCACTACAAAAATTGCGTTGCAGATATTTCCTTTTTGGTGCATGTATTTCAAACATGCTAGAAAGTCTCTGTTCTGCATGCCTTAATAAAGATAAGCCAAAAACTTGTTTCAGAAGGCGTTGAAAATGACTTGAGTCTTTATCAGAAATCTTCAGAGGGCTTCACTCTTAGGATGGCTTCTGACTTCAGACGCTTTGCCACGTCAGACGACTTCAGATAGTCTTCTTAGCTTCAGATGGTTCCATGCTTCAGATAGATAGACCACTTCAGATGGTCAACTTGCTGAAACACAAAAAAACAAGTTAAAAGCATAGGCAATATTTGTAAGTGATGCTTTAACAGAATTTGTTATTTATTAAAACTTAGGAAAGTGAGACTCAATCATTATTAAATACTTAATGATATTTTTTAGACTCAACAGATCATGTTGTATAGGGTCATGAATAGACTGAACAGAAGAGTTAGCAGAAAAAGAAAATTGCCGCTCATAGAAGCAAACATCCCTTGATATCAAGAAATTCCTATTATCAATATTGTACAAGATGTAGCCTTTGGTTCCTTCTTTTATACCAAAAAAAATGCACTTTTTTGGACCTTGGATCCATCTTTGTACGACCAAATTTAAGGGTGCAAGCATAAACAAGACAACCAAACACAAGGATGCAAGATGGAAAGGCAAATTCTTTTGCCTTACCTTATGACGAGAATCACAAGGATGCAAATTATGAAAAGGAACATAAGAATACTGTATAGAAATCTCCTTTATTACCTTATTGGAAGCATGTCAAAGGCGATAATGCCAAGTTTCAACATAATTTTTATCACTATTACAAGTCAAAGATGTAAAGGAATTCAAGGTATTGATGTTTCTACACATGTTTGGTACAACATACAAGGAAAAGGGATTATTACACAAAATGTCACAAAGAGATGAAATATCATTCATTATACTATCTTTAGTAAAATTTGGAGAGTCGTTCAGAATATAAAGCCCATTTTTCCTACTATAGTTGAACCAATCATCCTCCATGGACTTTTCTGGAGAACAAAACAATTAGAAACAGTGAAAAGGGCAAGACAATTCTGATTCATAGTCAATTTAGATATAGAAATCAAATGAACCTTACCTTGTGTTTGGATAGAGAAATTTAAAATTACTAGAATTCATGTGTTAAAATAGTAGAATAAAGAATTCCAAATAACAAATAGGAGGATTTTTTATGATAAATAGGAGAATTTCAAATGACAAATATTGAGAGAGAATTTCAACATTTCTCTTTTATGTTCAAACTTTTTAGATTGTCATTGTCAATTTCTCTCATTTTAACAACTTACTCGACATTGTCTATTATAATTTTGAGAATTCTAAAATTCTCCATCCAAACACAAGGTTAAAGTTTGGAACATAAAGAACATTTTTCAGAATTATATGATTTAATTGTATATGGCCAGAATGTTCAGCTATGACATATTCATTATTGGGAAACTTAATGGAAATATGGGAAATTTTGTTCAAAGAGATAAAAGAAAATTTTGTGGGGCATATGTGATCTGTTGCACCAGTATCTAGAACCCAATTAAGGAAGGATGTACCTGAGTTAGAAGAGTTCAGGGTGGTAGTTTGTATATGATTAGTAGAATGTAAGTCACCAACATTAGCTTGCTGCAACAGGGTTAGAAGCCCTTCATATTGTTGTTTTGACAGGGAAAATTGCTCTTGTATGATTTCCTTGGGTTCATTCCTCTCCACAGCAAAAGCATCATCCTCTTCTTCATTGTTGGTGTTCACATGACTAGCAGAAACCTTCCCATTAGGCTTCTTCTTGTCCTTAAATCCCAAAGGGTATCCATGTAACAAGAAGCAAGTGTCAATGGTGTGGTTAGTCCTTCCACAATGAGTGCATAGCCTATTTGGCTTACCACCAGTTTTAACAAACTTTCCACCAGTTCCTCGGCCATATCCCCCTTTGGAAATCCTTTTGGAGAAATCTTTATCAGAACGAACGACAACAACAGTTTCTTGAGTTTCATCACTTAGAACAGGACCTCCAAATTCATTTTCTTGTTGAAGGACCATAGAAAAGAATTTATCTATGCTTGGAGTAGGTTCCATCATCATGATCTGTGATCTTACTTGAGCAAATTCATCATTTAACCCTCTAAGAAACTTTATCACACAAGTGTTTTCCTTTCTTTTCTAAATGGTGGTCATAACACCACAATCACAAGGTTTTTCACAAATGCAAATGGGTGGAGGATAGAATGTTTCCAATTGTTCCCACAGATATGTCAATTTTGTAAAAAATTCAGAAACAGTTAAATCACCTTGTTTACATAGAGCAATTTCTTCTTGTATGTCAGCAATCCAGAATTCGTCATATCTAGAGAGCCTATCTTTAATGTTCTTCTAGATATCCAAAGCCTTTTTCTTGTACATGACAGAATTTGCAATGGAAGTGATCATGGAACGCATTAGCCAGGACACCACCATGCTGTTGCATCTCTGCCACACTTCATAGAGAGGATCCGAGACAGGAGGTTGTGGGAGACTACCATCAAGAAATGTGTGCTTGTTCTTGGAGTACATTGTAACATCCTAATTCCGGAAACCTAGGAACAATGCCCGTTGGAAGCACCTTCCTAAATTCCTGAAATTATTTTAACGACATTACTGATATCGTAAACATATATACAACACATGCAAAGCTTAGGTAACCAATGTTTACTTAAGTGGAACTTTCCAAATATACAGTTATACAAATAATTGCCATTAACTGGCCACAATACAACAGGATTAGCTAACTCAATTACTATCCTCCTTCTTATACAAAAGCCTAGCTACTCTAGCTCATATAACTTCTAAGGGGAAATTATTCATCCATAGGATCAAGTCTACCTTTCCATGCTTCAGTTGGACATCCTGCATAACTAAAATGTTCCACAAAACGTGTGGTGAGACTTACGTCCCAATGAGTGTGATAAAGCATGCAGTGTAGGGTAGCATACAAATGAGATGCAACAACCAACATACTCACCAATTCCAAGACATGAACAGTGACTATTAAATTATGCAAACATGATTATGATGTGTTTTTACCCGACACCCGGGGTCTTTTCTCTAGTTGTGACTGTGATTGAGTGCTCAGCCATGTGACTAAGGACCATCGTCCAAGGTCACCTATGATTAAGTCTTATTATCAATGAATAACGGTGCATGTTGTCTTTTTTGGCTTAAGGACTCCCATCTTCCTCTTGGCCGAGAGTTCGATGTGGTTACCTCGTTCTTCTTATAAATAAATGTCCAAAGGCATGTGATGGTCCGAAGACCCTGTGATGGTCCAAAGACTCTATGACATATTCTTTGAAGGCCATTGGCCCATGAATGCTTGGAGGTATTAAAAATATATCCATGAGTATGAATGACATGATGAATACAATAACTAATCCATGGAGATAGTAACTTAAAGACCTAGGTATATTCTAGGGTTTTATCATATCTACACATACCATTCAAGCAACCACTATAATACAAAGAATCAATCAATAACACTAAAAATAAGGTAAATAAGCAAGGGGAGAGAAGAATAGGGAGCATACAATAGGGCAATCAAAATGGAAGTGAATGGGTGACCACACTCACCTCAAGAGTAGGAGAAATGTGGGTGATGGAGGGGTGGATCCAAGCTTCCTCGATGACCTTGAAGTGGTGGAGTGGCTCTTCCTTATTCCTCTTGGCTCTAAAAGCTCCTCTCTCTAGGGTTCTCTCTCTAGAAGTGAAGGGATAGAAGAAAGTGAGAGAAATGAGGCCTAACAGTGTTTTTATGGAGTTCTGCTCGAGTACCCCCGCTCAGGCTCGCTCGAGCGAGCCCTAAGCAGAATTTCCATCTTTCCTCTCTGTCTTTCTCACTCAGGCCTCGCTTGGGCGAGCTCTGAGCAAGAAAACCAGAATAATTCCTTGATTTCTGCTGATTTCCTCGCTCAAGCGAGAGCTTTCTCGCTTGAGAGAGAATAAGTCTGTTTTGAGGTGAAAAAGAGATCGAAATACTATCATATTATATATCAAACTAAAGCCCCGGATCTTAGCTTTCTAATGCAAGTGGAATCACCTCAATTGTACATCTACAACTCTAGATATTATCGAATTAATGCATCAAGGTCATTAGGCTTAAAACCCAAAATTAAGCAACAACCTTGGTTGAAGCCCAACAGGGTACACTTCACATGAACCATGATGTAAATCATCAATTCACTTCAATAAGGCTAAGGTTAAGGGTTCTAAGTGTCCATGAGACTATGCTCTCTTACTCCCTTGTTCCTTTCCATAAAATAACCTTTCTACCCCGGTTCCTTGAGTCTACACCTATCCTTTTCCTTCCCGTCAATTCGTTTAAGCTTAGTTCCTTCCGTCTCAATCTATTTCCCTAGTTCCAATGTCTCTACTTCATTCCTCACCTCTTCACTATGCTAGCCTTTCCACCACCGGGTGTGACTCCTCCTAAGTTAACTCTACAGTCATGTTTGGTTTAATACTTGGTTTTTCCCTTCTCGATTCCCTTAAAACTCACAACTCTCAACCGATTCCCTAACTCTTGTCTTATTTTCCCTTCAAACCCCTAAGTCCTCATTTTACTTCTAATTTCACTTCTTGCGATGGGATTCACAGCCAAAGGCTTCCACGGTATTTCTAGATTCTAATTTCTGGGATGTTACATACATAGCCACATACATGGTGTGAGACTAAGAATGATAATTTCGCTCATTTAAAGGAGGGGTCACAAGAACCAGAGTTAGATTCTCATTAGGATATAGATAGTATGGGTTATTAGGGTTCACAAGGTAATCTGGGGGAGCAGGATTTTTTGAATCCGTCATGGAGAAGGAAATAAGAGAAACGAAGGAAATAGAGAGAAGAGAGAGAGATATCAATGATGAGAATCTGGGTCAGCGGAAGGAGAAGGAAAGAAAGGTATGAACCAGTAGCTCATGATACCATAACAGAGAAATGAAAGAATCCAGGAAGTATAATCTGGAAAAGGATGAGAAAGAAGAAAGAAAGTTTTTCTCATTGATTAAATTAAAAGAGAATACGAAAGGAAAAATATATACTAATCAATAATAGATCTAACTAAACAAAAAACTAAAATAACAAACTTACAAACTAATAACTAACAACTAAATACAAACAGAATTTTAACCATCCAATTTTTTTTTAAATCCAATGGATTGTGTGGAACTAAGAGAAATACAAATCCATTGGACTGTGAGAGAGGGCTGATGGATTATCATTCGCAATTTCAGAGACTTCATTTTGAGCATGCGGCCGGGATGATGTTTTTTTTTCTATTGTTTTTTTTCCTTAAAATTATATCATCGCTCCTTGAGCCTTTTTTTTGTTGAGTTCCTTGATCTAGTTGTAGGGGGAATTCCGTTGGACTTTTGTCATATTATACGCATATAATTAAAGAGAGGGGAAATGAAATTCATATTCATATTCTATATCATTAGAAATCGTGAGTATTTCTGTGTTGTGGAAAACAACTGTAACAACGGTAGATATAGGTGTAGGGGGTGAGAGGAGAGAGAAAGAGGGGAGAGAGGAAATATAATGAAAGAAAATTATAGAGAGAGGGAGAGGGAGAGGAGAGAAAGAGAGGAGAAAGAGAGGAAAGAGATGAGAGAGAAATAGAGGATAGGGGGAGAGAGAATCTTAATGACAGAAAAATATAGAGAGAATTTTTTTTAGGTTTTTTTAGTTAGAAAAAGAAAATATTTAAAAAAATAATTTTTAAAAAAGAATTGTGGATGGATTGGATATTCATCTATAAAATAGTTGTTAATAGATGGATTGAATGATTTTTATTTAATGAGTTATGGACAGATTCGATTTTTATAATATATTTTTAACGGATTGTAAATGGATTAATTTAATCCATCAATTATAATTCTAATCCAATCCATCCATTTGCCACTCCTATAACTATATGATCGGCTAGAAATAAGGTAATATTTAATCCAAAACCTTGGATATGATATGGAGGAAAAAAAATTAGAATTATAAGATTAGATCTTGGTCATGGTGAAAGTTAAAGTATCAAATTTTATATATTCTTTTTCTAGCTAGAATTTAAATCATGCAACTTGTTTGAGCTTCTATTGATTTTTTTTTTTCTACGCCTTCAAAGGAGTTTTATGGTGACGGAGAAAAGTATTAGACTTAAGAGTGTGTTTGGTAAAACTAGCTTAAAGTTTAAAGTTAGCTGAAAAACTCGCTGAAAGCTTAAAAGTTATTGAATGTGTTTGGTAAAATTAGCTGAAAATGGTAAAATGACATTTAAGGACAACATTAATTATTAAATAATGATAAGTGGAGGTGGTTGAGGGCTAAATTAACTTGTAATTAATTTTCAGCTAGTAGCTGAAAATTTGAGCTTTTTTAAAATAGCTTTTTAAGAAAAGCTTGTAGCTACCCAAAAAAGTTACATTCCCAAACACTGCTAAAACGGTTTCAGCTACTATTTTCAACTTTCAGCTACCTGAAATGGCAAGCCAAACACACTCTTAATTACACTTTTGGTCCCCCAAGTTTAGTGCTTGGGCGATTTTGGTCCCCCTACTTTTTTTGCTCGAATTTAGTCCCTTAATTTTTAATTTGTGACAAATGTAATTACCCGTTAATTTTCCAGCCAATTACTAACAGGGAAATCTGATGTGGCAGTCAGTGTGTGACATTGATTATTTAATTAATAATGTGAGCCTATATTTTATAATTATTGATAATATTTTTAAAAAAAACTTTAACAAACAAAGTTTAGTAAGAAATTCTCCCAGTTTGTGACAATGAGCCTGTTTGGGTGGAACTTCTGCAGAAGTACTTCTAAGTGAAAAAATATAGCATGAATCAAATAGGTCAAATGCATTTAACTTCTCCATAAGTTAAAATTAGTCTTTGTAGACCACCTACTCCAAAAGCTCTCTCATTTAACTTCTCCAAAAATAACTAATTTTAACTTATGGAGAAGTTAAATGCACTTGACATCTTTAATTCATGCTATTTTTTACACCTAAAAGTACTTCTGTAGAAGTTCCACCCAAACAGGCTCAATATTTAACATTGTTTGTTAAAGTTTTTTTAAAAAAATATTATCAATAATTATAAAATATGGGCCCATATTATTAATTAAATAATCCAAGTCACACACTGACATCCACATCAGATTAATCTGCTAGTAATTAGATGGAAAGTTAACGAATAACTACATTTGTCACAAAATAAAAATTAAGGGACCAAATTCAAGCAAAAAAAGTAGGGGGACCAAAATCGCCCAAACACTAAACTTGGGGGACCAAAAGTGTAATTAAACCAAAGTATTTTATCTGATGGTCTGCTCAATTTCACCCTATTTTATTCAATTATGTTTAGCAATTTTAGATTTCAAAACAAAAATAACATAAATCAAATCAAGGAAGAGAAGAACGCGGCCAGAAGTTAAAAGCAAGAGATTTAATATGAACATATTTGATCATTGAGAGAATAATTGACACTTTTTAAATGGAAATGAATGTATTTTGAGAGATTTTTTTAGAGTTCAGAAGAGAGTCACATGTTTCTACAACATTTAATCCCTAATAAAGTCATTTTCAAATGTCAAGGACTAATTTGCCTGATGTTAACAAGAGTTAGGGACTAATTTGCAGGTTTTGTATCACTTAACATGACAACTCAGTTTTCCGTTAACGGAAAATGTGACATTGGACTAAACTGATGGACGGTGAAGAATGTCAGGGACTAATGTGGTCACTTTTAAAAGTCAAAGACTAAACTGCCCGACGCAAAAAAAGTCAAGAACTGATTTGTGGGTTTACTCTATTAAGTTTTCACTATGCAAAACCTCAATTGGTGGGGCTGAGCGATGGAACCATGTGTGCAACAGGGGCAATCGCTCCCTATAAAAAAAGTTTCTCATATTTTACTATATATATATATATATATATATATATGAGGATGGTTCAAATTACACCAGTATAAATAAATAATAAATATATATATATATATGATGTATTTGCTACCTTTCAAAATTTCATATAATGACAATTAAATAGGACCTACATGGAAGTAAATTCTTATATCATATGTCATACATGTTAATTAATTTTCATCCCCTACCCATTTTTTTTTTCTAGTTCCGTCCTTAGGTGGGGGACACGTCAGATATGATTATGTTGAGATGGTGGCAGGTGGTGGCAGGCATGGGCGCAGATGTACTATGATTTTTCCTGGGTAAAATTTTACAGGAAATTTCTTACTATTTTTTCTCTAAAAAATTTATGTGTAGTAAATTTCTAAAAAAACTACAAATTTTTTAAATAAAAATGCTGTTATAAAATTTTTTTGCTTTGTAAAAAATTTATAATGAATTTTAGAATTTAAACAAAATTTTCACACAATTTCGAAATCTGAAGGAAAATTCGAAAAAAATCAATAGAAAAATCTACAAGAAATATTACTATGTCATCACTTAACGGAATATAAATAACGACAAGGACTAAAATCACGTGATTTTAAAAAATAGAGGACCAAAACCAATAAAAAAATAAATGAAGGACCAAAACTAAATTTCACTATATTTTGAGGGACTAAAAACATATTTAACCCTATTATCTTAAACTTTTAAAATGACAAATAAAAACAAATTTTCTTCTAAATTGATACTTTAAAAGGTAGAAAACTAGAAATACAAGACTTCCTCCAATATGGGGTATGCACTTCTTAGGTACCAACAAGAATTGTAGCAATTGACATGATTAATACCATGTTTTACTAGGAAATAATGTTCAACCATGCTATTCAATATGATTTTACTTGCTACAACTCACAAAGCAGTTATAATACATGGCTCAAAAATGAGCAGACTTGTTATCAATAAGTTCGAATTTAAATCTTCATATTGACAGAATACTGTATCAAGTCCTGCACAACATTGCCATATGAATCAAGAGCTGTCCAACCTGCTAATCACTTCTCTTTGAATCTGGTATTCCATTCGACAAGCTTATATATACTGGTCCTTTGTCCAAATAGAAGCAAAGTTTCATGATCATTCACAATGAGTTCAATGCAGAATGAAAATAGAGACTCAATGCTTAGCTTCAAGTCACCAATGGCACTGATTGAAACATATAATTTGTCAGAATCACTTGTTGGAGAGCATCTCCTCAATTTGACCATTTTGGTTGTACAGATCCACAATTTTCTTCGCATATGTGGGCATGTGCCTATCAGCTCTGCATGCATTTATATTTCATTAATAATATATACAAATTAGACTTACATCAAAGTAAGGATGACCACATAAAATATCCTACATACCTTTCCTTTCCCCATAAACGATTTACATACAGATAGTTCCGAATGGTATGATAATCAAGTGAATAACGCGCAAATTCAAGACCCTTTGGACCAATCTGAACATAAAAGCCAGAGCCAAAAAGAATATCATTATGTTGTGCATACATGTGGCTTTATGGATAAATTGTTAAGAATCTTTTACCAAGTTTAGTATAAAAGCCAGCAAGTTTCCAATAAATTTTGGGGCAGGCTGAGAAGGACCTTTTCCTGGTTAAATCAGGAATTTCAAAGAAATAAGTAATCAACTTTGCAATTGTATGAGTTTCAGTGCTAATCAAAACAAATGGATGGCAGATACTCCAAGATAAACAATATGGTAACTGTGATTCTACGTGGAGACAAATTCACAACCTAGTTTCATCACAAAAGCAAATATCATAACTACAGCATGCAGCCAATGTCAAGGGCCAAAATGAGTCATGGAAACTCTTATAAAAATAAATACATTGCATAATGAATGTTATGCATACCTAACTTAGCATTATCATCAGCCTTAACAGTCTCCATGACAAATGGTCGCCTATCCCCCTGAATCAGACAGCAAAAATCTTACTCTTCTTTCTTTTAAAATAAATGAATAAACAGTATGCTTATATGGAATGGAGCGGATAATTTACAGCACTAATTGTTGGACTAATCTCCAGTAAGTTCTTTACAAGACTCAACATCTCTCTTCCGCGTTCATTCCTGTCATTTCAAGAACAAAACATGCAGGACTCAACCCTTCTTACTAAACAGTAATCCTTCAGGAAACAATAATACATAATTTCTTAGGCCAATAAGCATTTATGACAAGTAAAGAGCAAATATAGACGAAAAGAAAGTGCAAAAACAGAGACTTAGGCATCTTAACTGTGGTCTGACCTGACTGTAACATACTGTGGATGTTGTGTCATGCTGATTCCAGAATATTTTGGCACACCCATATATCCAACCACCAAGTCCTAAAAATTATTTTTATAGTTTATACCTCTAATAATAGGAGAATTTTTTTTAACATGAAAATATACCACAACCAATGTAAATACCAACCAAAACAAGTCTATTAAGGATATGGCAATGAAAAATGGTTCTTCACATTTCACACTCAGGCACATACACACAAAATGGGAACAAAATAGCAGCTGAAATTTCTTATTCTCTAGACATTTTTATAAGGCATACTTAACCAAATTACATCGACCAATAAAAGTGGTTAAAGTTAGTTTTATTGGGGTTTTAAACAATAGTATAACTTTGCAATTTTTCCCTTATTAACAAGATCAAATTGAAACTACTCCACAAAAGTTTGTTAAACAGTAGCAAGCATGAAAGATTAGATCTCCCAAGAGGATAAAAAATATGTATATAGGAGCGAAGCATCTGGATAAAAGGACACAATCAGATACACAAAGGAATATAGATCTTTTGCATATATATATGCTTCAGTTTAGATAGATAGATACAATATACTATCATTTTCGGACTACTTTGCATCTCCAAAATGCAGTTTCAGATAGAATTTACATGACAAAAGGAGCATTTAAGCATGTGAAAAAAAAACAGAGTTGGTACATATATAATTCCACAATACCATAGGAATTGATATATTCTCAAATCTTAACTTAAAGTCTTAAACATTTATGGAATAATCAACCAAATTTGACTTGAAATTTTACAATCAAGAAAAAAGACGTTGACATATCTGAGCAACCCAGAAAGTGATTAAAATGTCCATCATACCATTCTAGTGTAATTCAAAAAGCAAATTACCAATGTGGTGCAAGTTTTAAAAAACTTACTAAAGTAGTGTAAGTTGCATATTTGATTAATGACTTCCAAAAGCAAAGTCATATATCCTAAGTATAAAACATTTTTTTATTATAATTTTGAAGGAGTCATATACCACAAACATGACATCATAATATTCTATTTTAATTTAAGCAAGTCATTGTTCCAATATTTAAATATTATATTTTGCAAGTTTAATATGAAATATATAACTTAAGTATTTTTTTTTTAATTAAACAAGGAAGTTGTACATGAAGCATATGACTTGTGAACAGGGTAGTTAAGATCGAGATCTTACTCAAGATCGGGAAAGGGTCCCAAGATCGTAAATCGTGGGATCGTAACACGGATCGTAAGATCCTACAAAAATACTTAATTCATATATATACTCATAAATATGCATACAAAATAGCATAAATGAGAAAATAAACACTTCACTAAACTTAAATTCAAAATGCATCATACATAACATGTAAACCAAGTTTCAAAACAATAACATAAAACTAGAAAAATACCAAACTACAAGCCTTAAACAAAGTGCCCAATTAAGCTTAACAGAGGTAAAAGTAAAACGAACAGAACAGAGGCAGCACAAATGCAGTCTCTCACAGACGCAGCAAATCGAGCAAAACAGAGGCAGCACAAACGCAGCATCACAGACGCAGCAAATCAAGCAAAACAGAGGCACCACAAACGCAGTCGTAGTCACACAACGCAGAGCAGAAGAAAGGCGCAGATCCAACAGCAAAGGAGGCGAACAAACGCGCAGATCCAGCAGCAGCAACAGAGCAGAAATGGTGCGACATTCTCAGAGTGTGAACACGAACAGCAGAAATGTAAGTTCAGAGGCAAAGAAGGTAAGATAAAGCTCCGTTTAGGGTTTTTTAGTTCGCACAAAATGGGTATATGAAACGGGTCGCGTGAGAAGACGGGCTTTTCTGGGATCGGTGGATCGAACGATCCCACCGAGTTTACGATTTCAAACGGCGATCTTTCCGATCTTGCCCAGACACGATTTTTTCTGGGATCGAACTCGCAGAGCCTTCAAAGATCGTAGGATCGGCGATTTTACGTTATAAATTGCGATTTTAACTACCTTGCTTGTGAATTTATTTCTAAATATTTGGAGCAAGTCATATGTTTGCTCATGTTACTCAACTACTTGTCTTGGTCATGTTACTAGTTTTAATTGTAATTTGATGGTTACATAGGACTGTTAATTCAACTACTAGTCTTACTTACCAGTCCGTTAAGTGTTAGTTAAGACGGTTAAGTTTAGTCATGATACTTAAATTATCGGTCTTAGTTGTAATAGTTCAGGTCAATGTAGTTAGAATCGCACGAATCGTACTGCGATTCAATTCAAAATTTCTTACCACTGATTCAGATCAAATCACATATTGTTTTTGGGCATGAATCGCGATTCATAGGCTTAATCGAGCGAATCAGGCTCGTGGGTCACACACCTAGAAAGCAGGTCAGGTCACATAATCCAGTCCTGAAAAAAAAAATGAAATTAGGATTTTTTTGCAAATTCTTTTACGAAATTGGAGGGAAAGGTCCGATTAGGTTGCCTCAAACTCATATAGGTCATATTATAAGTGTTTTGTTGGTCCCCTGCCATACTTCTTTGTGCCTTCTTCCTCAAGTCTTCAACAGGTATTTTTCACTTTTGTTTTTCTCTCAACTTCTGGTCCCCACTCAACATTTTGTCTCCTTTCCTGTATACTTCTGATCCCCACCCACAACACCATTCTCCTATTTTACTAAAATCCCTGAACCCCAAAGTTGTCTCTTCCCACATGAAATCCACTGTCCCATTCATTGTTGACTGTTATAGAAATTTTACCAGGGTAATGGGTCAAACTAAGAAGAAAAAGGAGATTGATATTACTTGGAGTCACAGTGAGAGTGTTCGCCAACATAAGCTTTTAGTCAAGTGCAAGTATTGTTCACATACTTGTTGGGGTGAAGTTGCAAGGATGAAGCATCATCCCGCTGGAACAAAGGAGAATCATAGTGCTTGTACATCAGTTCCTGAAGAAGTTAGACAACTGTTAGATGATAAAGAAAAAGCTAAAGAGTCAAATGGTCAAGAATGCTTTGAGGAAGTGACTACTCAAGATGCTAGTGCAATAAAAGGAAAAATGGAATCATTTGCTAAGAAGGGGAAGGCAACATCTATGAAGCAAAAGACAATAAATGAGATACTGAAAGATAAAGGGTTGGTGATTCAAGACATTTGCAAATGCATCTATGGCAATGCTTTGCCATTTAATTTGGTAAAAAGTCTCGTATTTGTCCAAATGCTAAAATTTGTTGGTGAATATGGAAGGGGATTAAAACCTCTTACTTATCATGAGGTAAGAGTATCTTACTTGAAAAAGGCAGTTGATAACATCCAAGCAAGTTTGGAGAAATGCAAGATTGAATGGGAAAAATGGGGTTGCACTTTGATGTGTGATGGTTGGACTGATGGAAAAAAGTCACTTACAAATTTTTTGTAATAGTCCAAGTGGGATTGTTTTCTTAAAATCTGTTGATACTAGTGTTGCATTTGTAAGTGACCTTCCTTTCCCTAAGAAAACAGTCCCACTTGGACTACTAACTAAAAAATTTGTAAGTGGCCTTCCTTTTCCATCTGTCCAACCATCACACATCAAAGTGCAGCCCCATTTTTCCTATTCAATCTTGTATTTCTCCAAACTCTCTTGGATGTTATCAACTGCCTTTTTCAAGTAAGATACTCTTACCTCATAATCAGTTGGAGGTTTTAATCCCCTTCCATATTCACCAACAGAGTTTAGCATATGGACAAATAAGGGACTTCTTACCAAATTAAATGGCAAAGCATTGCCATAGATGCATTTGCAAATATCTTCAATCACCAACTCTATTTTTCAGTATCTCATTAATTGTCTTTCGCTTCATAGATGTTGTCTTCCCCTTCTTAGCAAATGATTCCATTGTTCCTTTTATTGCACTAGTATCTTGAGTAGTCACTTCCTCAAAGCATTATTGACTATTTGACTCTTTAGCTTTTTCTTTATCATCTAACAGTTTCAAAAAAACAATTGTCTAACTTCTTCAGGAACTGATGTACAAGCACTATGATTCTCCTTTGTTCCAGCGGGATGATGCTTCATCCTTGCAACTTCACCCCAACAAGTATGTGAACAATACTTGCACTTAACTAAAAGCTTGTGTGGGCTAACACTCTCACCGTGACTCCGTGACTCCAACTAATATCAGTATCCTTTTTCTTCTTAGTTTGACCCATTACCCTAGTAAAAAAACTATAACAGTCAACAATGAATGGAACAATGGACTTCATGTGGGAAGAGACAATGTTGTGGGTTGAGGGCTTTTAGAAAAATAGTAAAATAGGAGCAGTATGTTATGGGTGGGGACCAGAAGTATAGAGGAAAGGGGACAGGATGTCGTGGGTAGAGAGTGGGGCCCAGAAGTTGAGAGAAGAACAAAGTGAAAAATACCCGTTGAAGACTTGAGGAACAAGGCGCATAGAAGTATGGTAGGGGACCAACAAAACACTTATAATATGACCTATATGAGTTCGAGACAACTTAATCGGCCCTTTCCCTCCCATTTCGTAAAGAAATTCGCAAAAAATACCCTAATTTTGTTTTGTTTTCAGAACCGGATCGCATGACCTGACCCGTTTTATGGGTGTGCGACCAGCGAGCTTGATTCACTCGATTCAGCCTATGAATCATGATTCCAACGATATAGATGCGATTCCAACAACAATTCATGCCCAAAAACAATGTGTTGTGAATTGAATCAGTGGCAAGCAATTTTGAATCAAATCGCGATACGAATCATTCAATTCATGCGATTCTAACTACATTGCTCAATATAGATTGGAAAGTAAGATTAGTAGTTGAACTAATAATCCTATATAACGGTCAAATTGCAATTAAGACTAGTAACATGACCAAGACTAGTAGTTGAAAAACACACACAACCACACATATATCATTTTTTGATAAGTCGTATATGGGGGATATGACGATATCATGCTATGACTTCTTTCATGATATGTGCATGACTTCTTTCATTTTAAAAAAAGACAAAAACCCAAATTGTAGCCTTTGTAAGGCTAGCTCCAAATATTTTAAAATTCATGAGTCATATGTCTGATGTACAACTTTATTGTTTATTTTTTTTTTAAAAAAAAACACCTAAGTCATATCCTTCGCATATGACTTGAAACATAAAATTTAAATGTGAAATTGTTGATCCATTAAACGACTTGCTTTAACTTACAATATGATGTTGTGTTTGTGCTATATGATTCATTCCAAATTATAATAAAAACTATGTCTTACTTGGGATATACAGATTTGCTTTTGGAAGTTATTAATCATATATATGACTTGCATTACTTTGATAATTTTTTAAAATCTTACACCAAATTGGTAATTTGCATCCTGAATTACACTCGAACAGTTAAAAAAGCCTGACTAAAATACTGATGGTGAAAGAACTTAGTATGTAATCAATTTGTAGACAACTTCACAAGTGAACAATTAGAAATTTAGAAGTAAATGACACAATCCTCCTAAGTTCAAGTGAAATAATATGCATGTTAAAAAGACAGGACAGTCAAGCAGATAAGGACTTACTGCTAAAGCATTTGTATAGTCAAAACAGCTGTGGAAAAAAAAAAACGAGATTCTGAGAAATTAGTGCAACATAAAATGAACCAGCAGATAAAAAATTGAAGTAAAATCAAACTCATGATTCTTGAATCTAAATTTCACACCATCACATTGGACAAAGTAACAGAACAAATTACCTGTAGCAAGATGGGGCAATAACATCAACCAACTCATTTGCTGGTAGACAGAAATAAGGAACCTGTTTAAGTAAAAATCCGAAACTGAATGAAGCTGCTTATTTGTGAAACCCATGGACATACTAAAACAAAGGGAGCTCTTTTACCTCTTCAATATGACCATCCAAATGTTTCAAGTGAACCTGCCAAGAAGTTGAAACAGCAACTAAGTAAGATATAATAACTTTGGCAATACATCAATATACTATGGTAAACCATTATTCTGAATAAATCAGTTGGTGGTTCTGATATAATAAATTCTTCAATTTATATTTTATTGCCTGATCAAAACGTTATGTTAGGAACCCTTGATGTAAATGGAGAAAAGAAAATGATGATTTTATTGATTGACTAGAATTGAACAGAACAAGGGGAGAAAACTCTCCTCCAAGGGTTTCCCCCTCACAAAAGGCTTCTCCTTTTACAACAAAGCACTTGTTCCATTCAAACAAAATACAATTTCCTGAACAACTCCTTTCTACCCTTATTTCTCCATATTTATCTAACTGTACCTCCTCTAATGAAACACCCCAACTGTTTCTAACTACTTTGACTCCCCTTTATTCTTTTAGGAAAATACCCTTTACCTTTCTTAGCACATTCAGTTGTCCAAAAATGCACTAAATTAGAAAGGGTTTTTCAGAGAGGAAACCTTGTAATCTTGCATAAACTCATAATGGAGAACTGTTTCTGGTGAATGACTTGCAGCGTTTAGAAACTTATCCAGTCCTTCCCTAGTTCCATTGTCCACTGTGGAATAAGAATTTCAGTATTAATACAAATTCTTCAAGGACTTGCAGTGCATACATACACACATTAAACTTCATCCATTAAGAAGTTCCTCATTACAAATTTTATAATTCAACACATTCAAAAAATTATTTATAGCAAAACACAAGACCTTTTGCGTACCACAATTCGTGCCTAAAACATAGAGCCTATCCAAATTCAAGTGGTGCTCCACAGATCTTAATGCTGCAATTGAAGAAATTATTCTGCATTACAACATAACCAGTCACAATGGAGAAAATGACAAACTAGCCAAGAATACATTTTTATAGAAGTGTAACCTTGCACCTGGCAACCTACTCCACAAAAAAGAAGACGCTTGACACCTGCAGCCTGTCAATAATAAAAATTCAAACAGACATATTATGAATATAAAAGGTTGCTATTGAACAATATAACCAACAAATCTTATGACAGCTGAAACTAATGGAACCAAAAAGAGTGATGATATATGCACAAATATCATGGGCAGTTGACATGTTTTTGTTTGTATAGTGTAAAAACTAAAGTCTATGACTTGGACGTTCTAGTTTCTAGTATTTGAAATTTCCTGTATGACACTCTTGATACCAACAACCAGTCTATAGATCTCAGTCTCCTCTAAGAGACAGAAAGGAATGAAATAAATTGTAAGATACAACCAGTTTAAAACAAAGTGACTTTTTGAAGGAGCAGTTGCTCCTAGGCAAAATGTCAACAATATGATCATTTTACTGTCACAGTTCAGACAGAATTCGAAAACAACTGAATCTCATTGAGAAGATCATTAATATTCTCTTAATTAGCAAAGAGTTATAATCATTTGCATCTCCCAATTTCAAATATTTTGAAGTAAGAAGTACCAGAAAAATGAAAGTACGGGAGAAATCAAAGAGAGATGTTAAAATGCCATTGGTTCTCATTCCCTTATGTTCTTTTACATTATATCAAGATGCTTCAACCCCTAATAGTCTACTACAGCAGCAGCACCCCCCCCCCCCCCCATGTGTTTTGTAACCTTGATCCATTTGAATGAAAGCTTCTTTTAAAAGCCTTATTTGAATGTACAGATAATTAAGAATTTGTCTATATGCAATCAAAAGATTTAAATAGTATTTATCCTAGGTCATGACATATTCTCCAACAAAAAGATATTTGCACACCTCAACGAGAGCAAGAGTATTAAGGTTAGGAGATAATGTTGGCTTGACACCTTTAGCAGCCAACACTTCATCTGGTGTCCTGCAAGAAATTTGAAGAAATGAACAAAGGAAAGCAAAAATATGACTAATATAGTGAGAGAAAATTAACTGATTCATTTAAAAATGAAAAACAAGATGCAAACCTTGCTAAAACAGGTCTGGGAGCGAATCTGTCATCAGGATCACTATGATATACAAAGTTATTAACACAGAAAACAAAGTCAGATTTACAAATAAAGGACATTACATTAGCAACTTTTCTCCAATCAAAACTTGCAATTGTTTTCCAATACCTTTGTACACAAATGACAGCTTCAACCATGCCTGATTTAAGCATTTCTATTGCAATGGTTGTTACTATACCAGTCCATTGAGCTCCTATGAACAGAATGAATTTGATAAGTAAAAGTTAGACTACAAACCTGAGCTAATATCAAATAAACACAAGTTTTGATAATATGTTCATACCAAACAAGTAGAATTACTGATATATGTCCATGCTAATTTTTAAAAAAGTTTTCTTTAAATCTAATCGGACCTAAAAAACCATTCAGTCTTTTCTCAGCCCCAATAGGTTCTTAGAGAATTATGAATAAGTAAAACTTCCCCAATAAAAGAAAGGTCAAACCGTCACAGCCCATTAGATTAGAAGTAATCAGTCCACTCACCATCAGGTTGACTTTAATATTAACTTTTTGGATTTTCGATCCCATATATAATGTACGTATAATTACTTATTATCTATTCACTGTCAAAATTGTGCAAATTGGGTGGTTCACTCTCAATAGATAACATGGGAAAAATATGGTAAACTGTAATTTTATAAAATATAAAGAAAAAACATTCTTATGAGTCATGAATCATGAAATCTTGGTTTACTAGAGCAGCACAGATATAAAATCAGTATTCTATGAATCGGTTTCCAAACTATGCAATAATTTAGAGTTTAGACCCTTCATTTAATTTATATAATGAGTTAGTCCTTAAGTTATTCAAACTCGTTTCATGTTTCATTGTTACTCCTTTTACTATTTCTGATAAGGTAAAAAATGAAACTGGGTTTGAGTAACTCAAGGACAAAATGTATACATAATTTAATCAAGGACTAAACTACAAGTGAGGCACATTTCCAACTTCCAAGGACCAAAATATCATTTTACACGTCAAAAAAAGCCTCAAGTTCTAGTCAAACTTCTGGCCTGTCTAAAACCTCGATAGTCGATAGATCATCATACACATCATGATATGAGAATATTCCTATTTCTTGTACCCTACTCTATTGCCCATCATATTTTTTTATTTCCTCTCCTCATAAAATTACTGTAAAGGACTATCAAATCCAGCAAGAATAGAAACCATTTGATCATACCATGTGAAAACATCCAATTAAAAAGTTAATCCATCTGAAATCCATGCAAACTAAATACTACAGGAAACAGAGAATCTCATATCAATAAAACAACTTAAATTTGTTATCCTGGAATGGAACCTTGATTTCAATGAACCTAAATAAATTTAGGATTGCCATCAAAGTCACATATCAGAAAGGCCATTTAAACAAATGCTTCTTAAAATGTAGAGTGACTAAGAGGCCCCCACCTTATAAATGATAAAGAATAATTTACAACAATTGTTTATCACCATAACACAATGATATTGTTTCAACTCTGAGACTTAGCTAATTACAACAACAACAACCAAGTCTTATCCACTAGGCAGCTTCAGTCACATGGGTTAGACAACACCGTAAATGTAATTCCCTATCATATATTAAGTTCAACTCTGAGATTTAGATAATTAAAGCACAATAAATACACTGCACTCAAAGCCTCTCAAAATTGATACAGCATCAAACACAGAAGAAGAATGTGGAGGTACCACAGACGTCAAAGCACAAGAGTTTAACATTTTTCAACTCAGAAGACATACCTTCCACAGGGTTAAGTTTCCGAGCATATAGCAGTTCCTCATGGACCCCTAAGTAGGTCTCATCTAGGGTTTCCGTTTTCCTCCCTCTACCATGAACAACAGGTTCCAATCTCTGAAAGGGAATGGAATTATTAAGCATGGAATCAACTTTATATTGTCAAGATTTTGTTCAAGACTAATTTTCTGGATGCAGTTAAATCAGTCATAAAATTTCCCATCAGTAGCAAAGCATGCTAGCCAGGAATATTAAAGCAATGTTTGGAATAGGCATACAAAATTTGAAGTTCAATTTTCAAAGCTGAAATGACAAGTAACTGTTTCACATTGAAATTTCAATATGACATAATTCCTTATCAGCTAGTATTAGTAATGACTAGTAATTGTTCAATAGAACTAAAGTATGGCCCTTTTATTCCAAAAAGTATAGCCGGTTTAAATGCAAGATTCTTCTACATCAGAATGGCTGGTTAAAAGGTTGTTTCCACTCATGTACAAATTAGGTGATATGATAATGTGGCTGTGCGACACAGTTTGGGCCCAAAAGTTTTAAAAATCTTTGTTGGAGAAGAATAGGATTCCTTTCCTCCAAGCAGGAGCTTGTGCTCTATTATGTATGTTACTTTTTCAGTTGCAATTCCCTTCATCAGTGAAGAGGTTTAAAAAAAAATCAAAACTTTTTAACCAACTAGATGAGGTCATTAGGAAAATTGACATGAATGGATAAGCATCACTCATTGAAGTTGAAGATCAATTTAAAATATTTTATTAAAAAATAAAAAGTTGAGGCTGCCATTAGTTTATGCATCCTATTAAAAACAAGGGCAAGGAAGTGGGCAATAGAAGAAACTGACTTACTTCAATCCTAGACATTCCATCTCCCAAGAAAGCACATGCATTCTTGACATGGGCAATATAATATGTATCACACAACCCGCAACGACTGTCCCAAAAGAAGGGGAAAAAATCAACTTATGAGAACCGAGATTTACAGGGAAAATGGTATGTGGCAATTAGAATGTGTACAAACAACTTAACCTTACATAGTGTTGTTTGAAAGAGAAAATGGAACACACACACACACATGAATTGAGGTATATATACCTGCACTGATCTTTTGCTGGGTAGGTGCCACCTGGTGGGATAGGTCTGGACCTTTTCCTCCAGTCCTCCCTCACAGTGGCATCTGCTTCCAAAAGAAAAGATGGGTGAAATCAGAATTCAGATGAGAAGGGAGCTTAAAAGGAAAAAAAAAAAAGAAAATTGTGTGCAGAGAAGGAGAAGGTACCTTGGGGTGAAGAAGAACGAACGGAAAGGGAGAGGGAAAGGGGTAGCGAAGAGAGCTTGCCAAGGAAGGAACACATAGCTCAGCTCAGCACGAAGAGAAGAGTGAGTGAGAGATGGGGCTGCCTAGCTAGTTTCTGTACCACAAGTTAATAATGACGGTGGGCTCAGCATGCCACGTCCTAAGAAAAAAAATCTACAAATTCCTCTTAGCTTGTTTTTGGATAAATAAATTTAAAATTACTAGAATTCATGTGTTAAAACAGTATAATAAAGAATTTCAAATGACAAATAGGAGGATTTTTTATGATAAATAGGGGAATTTTAAATGATAAATATTGAAAGAGAATTTCAACATTTCTCTTTTATGTTCAAACTTTTTAGATTGTCATTTTCAATTCCTTTTATTTTAACAATTCACTCAATATTGTCTATTATAATTTTGAGAATTCTAAAATTCTTTATCCAAACACAAGGTTAGTTTTTTTTTCTTTTGTTTTTAAATATTAGTGAGTAAGATTTTATTTTTTTTGAAAGATGACTAGATTTTAAAGTCTTAGGACACTTACATGGGGAATTTTAGAATGAACCATTATATTTTGGGTCTATGGTAGACTTTTACTATAAATAGTATAAATTTAATATAAAAAATTTTAATAATATATTTTATTAATTTAAATTTATTTTTTATAGTAATAAAGTGTATGGGTCTACGGTAGACCCAAACTTAGAGGGTCTACCCTAAATTTACCACACTTACATCATATAATTGAGATTATAAATCCGTGAGAACTATGCAGCAATGCATCAATAAATAAACAATACTCCATTGGGTCTTATGTATAAGAACCTTTTTTTAAGGTGGGTTTTGGTCCTTTTTATAAGAACTTTCAGATTGTCTTATTCATTAATTATTCTTTGAAAAAAAATACCTCATTAGTGGAGGTAGGTGAGCAATTAATTAGTAGAGAGAGTATGACGCAATTGAGTAGTTAAATAGAAAGAGAAAGATAGCGGATCTCAATAAATTCAAGGGTAATTTAGGAAATATGATAGACAAATTTATTGTAATAAACTAAATTAATCAACTCCCTTAATCCGTGTGAAGTAGTTAAAAAGTTCTTATAAATAAGATCGGAGGGAATACAAAACATAGTATGTTCGCTCAAGATAGTGAGATACATACAACAAAACAAACCAATCAAGAAAAAAAATCTCTTTACTATCACCAACCTTGTCGTCCAAACCACTTTTCTCCCTTCTGAGTGAAAATTGATTTTTCTCCCTTTTCTGCATCTTTCTTTTGCTTCTTTTTTTTCTCTGGTCAGTGTGCTCCGCCAACAATGTAACTAGAAAAACCAATATACACATCATTTGGGAACTGTCAATCGCTCTAAAACAGTTTAGGGAGGATGATGATTAAGGCGGCAAGACCTTGGAAAATAGGAGGGAAGAAGGTTGATGAAGGTTCCATGCACAAGAAAGAAGAAAATGAAGGTGGTGACTGGAAATGGGAGGAATGTGACAATGGATATAAAGGGAAAAAAGAAGAAAAGAAAGAATTGTAAAACTCCCATTAAAGAGAGAGGAAAACCCAACTAAAATGGGTAGGATGAGGGAAAAGATGTCCAAGGGGGAGAATCCCCAAACGGGCAGGTGTGGCACTAGTGCTTGTCTTTCTTTCTTTGTTGCTTGGGTTTTCGCCTTTTCGGTCTTCGCAACACCGTGTTGGAGTTTTGGGAGGGGGATCTTTACTTAAAACCTCGACCATGGAGTGCAAAACACTTGGGATTTGCTTTTAACACCCTTTTTTACTATTTACACCCCATCCTCCTTTTTTAATTTTTTTCCAAACTACCCTCATCCCATCACCCCTCCCCCATTGTCACCTCCCCCAACCCACCACCTCTCGACACCACACCACTGCTTCACTCATCTTTTTTTCTTTTTCGGAAAAAAACACTTCCGAAAATTAATTTCCACTAAAAATATTTCAAAAAATAATTTTTATAAATTAATTTCTGGAATTGAAATTTTTTTCATCTCTAAATTTCATCTCTAGATTGTTAAAAACGAATTAGAAAAATTTTTGGATAAGGAATTCCGTTTCACTTTTAGAGAAGAAAATTTCTCGTCTTTAACAAGTTTAGAAACACATTTTAGAGAGATAAAAATTTTGTCTCTAAGAATTAAAAATTTATATAAAAAATTACATTTTTGTAAATTAATTTTCAAAAGTCATTTTTGTCATTTAGTTTTCAAAAGCTTCTGGAAGTTAATTTACAGAAAAAGATAAAATACTCTTTTAGGGCGTATGAAAAGCAAAAAGGGGTGCAAAAAATAAGTCCCATATTGGTATGCGGTTAATAGTGGTGGAAATAGGTCAGACCACTCGTCGGGGCCCTACAGCCTAGCCTACGTAAGGCCTAATTTGGCTTGACTTGATTAATAAAAAGGTCAGGTCAAGGTTTTTTATAAAAGCCTTTTTAATTAAATAGGTCGGGTTTAGGGTTTTTAAAAAGCTTATTAGGCTTGGTAGGCTAGCCTATTTATAAATAATATTATTTTTAATAAATATATAAATATATTACATACAATAAATAGTATAATAATATATAATTTTTTAATTTCTCTTGTTGGCCTATTTAAAGGTATATGTCAATTACATATTTACATTATAAAAGAGTAAGTCTATTAGTTTGTAAACACACTGACCTATCTAGAGATAGATTTATTGGCGCATTTAAAAGTCATAATATGAAATAAGTTTTTAAACAAACTAATACGTCAAACCAGGCTTTGAAACAGGTCAGACCAGTCCTAAAAAAATGGCCTATGATAGGTAACATATACAAAAATATAATGCAAGCCATACTTGTGCCTGCAAAGCCTAGCTTAACTCAGTCTACCTCCATCCCTAGCAGTTAGAGGTGGAAATTAGGCACATTTGTGCCTTTGATTCATTCTCATGATTTACAAAAACTGATTAACCATTTTTATTACAATTAAAATCATTTAATGTTATATAACATGGAAATATGTTTTCATAAAACTATATAATATAAAAAGTATTTCAATTTTATAACTTTATTTATTATTATTTCTTTCCTATTTTTTTATCTCTGATAGTGGATACCTGTGATTTTGCACTAAAACCTAAAAGTTTTTAAGTTCATGATTTATAAACTTTTATATATACTAGCTCAACTGAGTAAATAACCTATTTGAATTTTATAACTATGATCTCTCTTAAACAATAAATTTGCGTTTGGCTACAAAATATAAAAAGAAACCATTATGTGAAATGTCCTCGTTCATAATCATGGTTCTCAAAATTATTACATAAAAGTGTTATTTCATAAAAATGAAGCATTGACAAAAAAATACAATAATGAAGCATGATAGGAGATAATAGAAAGGAATATTGTTCAATAAAAATTATGTGTAATGTGATGGAAAAAAAATTAATAAACAGAAGGAAAGAAATTTAATGAAAATCATGTAAATTCACTGTAATAAAATGTTCATATAAAATTAAAAAATAATTCTTGAAAATAAAACCATATTAATAAGTTGGATATAGAATCCCTCAAATTAAAGTTATTTATAAATAAAATTTAAGTATTGAGAAGTTTTGAAAGTGGAAGACCTCGTTTTCACCTTTGGAAAACGGAGAAAATCACAAATCCCCTACTTTGAAAATTCATTTTTTTATTGCCCAAAGAAAAATCTTTGAATGAACTCCATCCTTCCTATGCTTTATACCGCTTCTATTGTCCGTGTCTTGGTTTGTGCATTGTCTTCCTGTTCCATTTTTTTAATTATAATAACCTTCTCAAGTTTTTTTTTGTCCAAATAACCTTCTCAAGTTAAAACACAGTAGACATAAACCTGAATAACAAGTTCAATAGTTGACATTATTCACCATGACTGGTTAAATTCACACGCCTCATATTTATTCTATAGATCAATTCGAAAGTAAGGAACCTCTAATTAAGCTTTATTGGAGCTGTATGTGTAACTGTCAATTGAACTAGGTTCCAAATATCTAATTTTATTTCTGAGAAATTAACCAGACATGTAAATTGAAACTATCACAACAAGAACACGCCTACTTTCAAGCATGTGAAACACAGTCTTCCCTTTCAAATAACTGGTAAATTTTGGTTTCATTATATATACTAACTTGGGGACGCAATGTTTGTAAGTGATATAGAGCACTGAAGAATACATACTTCAATTATATGTCGTGTTTTGCACTTGTACCTTGCATATACATTCAACAAATGTTCCCACATCCTCATGCTTTTCTTGAACAATTGGTCCCGTCTCCCACTAGGCTTCTTGGTACTGTCTCTTTCATATCCAATCCTACTATTCGCACAAAATTTGGAATTCAATCAAGAGATAAAGCCGCAGAATGGATTTTATTGCCATCTTCCAAAACAATTGCAGCAGGATTCACTAACCAATAAGCAGCTCTCAAAAGCTCATTTCTTTTCAAGAATTTGTATAATTCACTCAAAATATACAGATCACGGCCTCCACTGTGTTGAGGAGGCAACGAACAAAAAACAACTCTGTAGACCTTGTTGACATGTTATACTCGTGGATCTGGGTTGAAATGTGCTGGTCCTTTACCTTGGTGGCACACTAGGAAACCGCTTCATAATCCATCCAAATAGCTGTGTACACTTTGGTGACAACAATTACAGATCTAACGTAAATCCAATTAAAGAAGTTTGCTGGTTCTTCGTTTTGAAGGCCCACCAGGAAACAGCTTCATAATCCATCCCAACACCCTTTCCACAACCTAGAACAAGAAAAAGAGATATAAGTTCCTCTTTTACAATTCAAGTTTTCTAACCCTTACTTTCTTAACAACCACTACTACTAAATAGATTTTCAGCATAGACCAACTACTTACACCCCTAATAATATATAGTGAAGGTTTAATTTTTCACCTAGATACTCACTCCTAACAAGTAGTGAAGCTTTTGATGACAAAACAAAAAGCAGGGGTTCGTTGAGAAAACATGAGGATGTATAAATTATATGCTCTAGTCTTTCAGACAATAACAAGTTCACATAACCCACATAAAGTAAACTGAACATGTCACTGTAAGTTACCTCGTCACCCTCATCTGCATATGGGGTGTTTTCATACATAGTGCGAGAATCTGGTTGTTTTGCAGAAATATTTTCATTAACCATGCTTTGAGCAGTCAAAAGCTCTAATCTTTGTGTCTGGACCTCAAGTTTTCGGGACAACTCCTTGTTTATCTCCTTCAATCAGGAAAAGAAACAGCAGCAATTGTGTGGTTAGGTCCAGATCTAATCTTACTTTCAAGAAAATGCTCTCTTCCCCATGGTATAAACAATAGCAAGTTATGCTTTGTGCTATAGAGAGTAAAAAACAAGTGTTCACTAATTCATACGAAATTGCATTATGATTGAATTACCTTCATCCTGGAACACTCAGATGATTCAGATGTCAAGGCTCTTATCAATTCTTCTTTCTCCAATGCCAGCTACACATAAAAAGCTAGACAAGTGAATATTTGGGCTTATTTGATGACAATTTCACACTACTTTGATAAGACATATGGAAGCAGGATGGATGAGAAAAGTAATTCTCCAAACCATAATGAGCAATGAAAATGGCGTATATATTACTAACTGAATTTTCAACAGACCAGATCCTACCTCAGATATAAGCGCGTTAATGTTTTCAATCATTCTCATCTGATCATGGGGAATATTCACAGGAGAAACTCCAAAAGATGAATGCCTAGTTTCAAGAACTAAGGACAAGCTAGAGGCTTCGCCATCATGAATAGCAGCAGCATTATCATTGATTTCTGGGTTGGAAGAGTTTACACCAGGATCTTCACTTGCTGCATTTCATAGATATATAAACATAATTAGAGGTACTAAACCGATAAAAGTACTCAATATAATTGGGACTTGAGAGTACTTTAATCAATTATTGTTTGCAGTTATGAGTTAAAGCAAAATTCTTGGATGAAGAAAACAATATATGATCATCCAAAATTCTTTACTAGTATGCGATGTGGCCTAAGTATATATTTTCTGTAAGGATCTCCATATGAGTAGATGATTATATATATGCTGGGAAGATCTGATACCAGATATCAATTACATGCCCAAGTAAAAAACATCCTTGCAACAAGTTATATAAAATAAAATTATTTTGTAGTAAAATAAAATGAACCTAATCTAAGTACATTACATCATATCATATATTCATATGCTGGTCTGCAGAACCCGACAACAATAACAACTTTGTAGACCTGTGATGAATTTGTCTTTATTGTTTTCATTTTAAGTATCTTGTTCATGGATACAGAACAGAAGCATTTCCTTCTCTTATTCTTGCTTAATGATGGAACCACAAAAACAGGCTTAAGTGACTTTAGCATGCAAGCCATACATAAATTGATAGCAGATAGCCCATGAAAGTATATTAAAAGAATATAAAAGTAATAATCAAAACTAAGGCAAACAAACCTAAATCCTCTGTAGACGTAGAAACATCTCTTTTACTTGTTTGACTCTCAATAGACTTTCCCATTCCTGAAGCCTTACGCAGCTTAGACAGCAACATCTTCTTTTCTGTATCAACAATGCAATGACAAAGAATGAACATGGATTTCTTAGTTCATATATGACTCAATTTACATGAAATTTGTTTCGAATTTTGAAAGAGTGGCCATTTTGTTATATGAATATCTACTTAGGCATTCAAAAGTTAGTAGCCAAAATTAATGGTTAACCAGCACTATTTAGCATGTCTCTTTATATTTTTATCATAATAGAAAAAAGAGTAATTTTATCAAAAGATAACAAAATAAATTACAGATAGAATTACAAGATATTTACCAATAAAAAAGAAAAAAAAAAAAAAAGAACACAAAGAAATCCACTCAACTCTCTAAATATCCAGAAAATAGCTATAGTTAAAAGTTCAAACTGGCTAACCTCAATGCTTTTTTTCCCCACATATACCAGAAGCACTAGAAATACAAATCATCAAATATTTAAGTCCAGAAATTATCATATTAGACCTAAGTTCACTTTTTCATGCAAAAAACTGCATTTTTGTTTTAAAAAAAACAATTATTGGAGAAAACAAAGGAGTATCTATAAAGGGAGTTACAGATAGAAATATCAGACTTGAAAATGGCACCAAATTAAAACAAAACAGAAAGAAGCCTTTTTCAATACAATGTACGAATATAGTGTCAATCATCGAAGAGAATCTAATGATAGTGATGTATCCCTGAACATGTGAACATTTGTCTCCAAGCAAATATACTAAAGACCAATATGGACATAACACCACCTGTACAAGATCACTGTCAATTATGCAACAATATAAAACTGAAGAACTTCAATCAAAGTTCAGTATTATGATGATTGGAATTTGGAAAATCAAACCATGACATATGATTACTCCCGTATACACATTCACAAACTAAAGAGTTCTAAATTAAGAATTAATTTGGGTGTTAAGAAACAAGATAAAAGAAAGACTTGCAACAATCTAGAAAATGGCACAAGATTGAAAACAAAGCATAAAGAAACTTTTTAATGCAATATAGTGTTAATCACTAAAGAGAATCTAACAATAGTGATGTGTCCCTGAACATGTAAAACATTTGTCTCCAACCATATACACTAAAGACCAATATGAATAGAACACCGCCTTTACAAGATCACTATCAATCAATAAAAAAAAAAAACTGATGAACTTGAATGAAAGTTCAGTATTATGATGATTGGAATTTGGAAAATTAATGCATGATATATGATTATTCCTGTAAAGATTCACAAACTAAAGCATTCTAAATTAGGAATTAATTTGAGGCATTAAGAAACAAGATAGAAGAAAGACTAAACACGATCCAGAAACACTTTGTTCTTCTATTTTTATTTCCATTTCCAATTAATGTCTCCTCTTAATCATCTGGTTCTTTCCTTCTTCATGAGCATCGAATTAGTAAAAGTTAAAACCACTGGTTTTACCACCACCAGTGCACAACTGCACATCGGCAGGCCAATAGAAAATAACAGTGATTCTGACAAGTTCAAATGAAACATCAAAATCTAAATGAATCCAAATTGCTGTGATAAATTAAAGTCTGATTACCCTCTTGGAGAGCATTGATGGTTGACTGCAAATCTTGGCGGTCTTTGTCTAGACTACACATTTTCTTTCTGCAATATTTATTATGAGCTGTTATTTTTAAAATGCCCCACAATCTTTAAATAAAGTCAGGCAAGAAAAATAACAATATAAGGAAATGAAGAACTGACATCAAATCAAATTCCATCCTAATGCGATAAAATTATTATATTAAAAAAAGTGACATTTTTCACCAGATTGTTTGGATACCAATCTGAAAGTAATTGTGCAGGTACAGAAAAAGTTATTACAGAATCCAAACCATCATGTATGGTTGCCAAACCCAAAAATGAATTAGGGTTCCAATAATTATTCTGCCAAAAATTATAATTACTTCAGGTTAAAAGTAATTTTAGTTCTCTACCCCAATCACCAAAAATTACATATGGATGAACATTCCCAAACACCAAACTCGATCTTTCAAAAATAGTTTAATAAAATTCTTTCCATGTAACACGGATTTTACTAACAAAAGAAATCAGTGAGTACTTCAAGTTAAGGAAAAGGAATCCTCAGATGAGAAACAAAAGAACAGAAGCAAAAGAAATCAGAAAGAGCAATTTATTTCAAAATCAGTTCTTCCAAAATAAATTCCACTCAAGTAACCAATTACCCAACCATGCACTAAAAGTGATGTATGAAGGGGTTCCTTGGAGACTTAGATAAACAACCTAGGATAAGGGATGACATCACTTATTTCATTTTTTTTGCTAGAACGTCAAAGTGCCTCTTCAATTCTGCGCCAATAACCTATTTTCAAATTTATTTCATTCAAGTCTATATGGATGTCTTCCTTAACTTATGCTTTGCACCCTGTTCAATGCTTGAACATTCTTTGAGAAAAGGCAATTTACTATCAAATTAAGATAGCAATGAAATAGTATATTAACACAAGAACTCTCAATTATAACTCCACCTGCAATGTTAGACAGAATTCCAGACTAAAGCAGACATTTAAAATTAGACACCCTTCAGATAAATGCCACCTTTTCAGGCAGAAACCATGGTTGAATATTCACAAATCTCAACCTTGCCGTCTATTGTTCTTCCTTAGCTGCAAATTTAAAACCTCAATAATACCTGTATGAAGAAATTTCTCCTTGTGCATTTTCCAACTGCTTCTCAAGCTTTAGCTCTCTAGATCTTAGTTTGAGTGCCTACGAAGTTTTTTTAACATAACAACGAATCAAATACTGGAATCTGATATATCTCCTAAATCTATATGTAATAATCTACCTAAATGAGTTCGTATTTAAAATGTGACATCTGTGTCTCTATCTTTACGCCAATAGATATTACATAATATGTGTCTCTAATAAAATCCTCTTTTCTATTTTCTTCTTTTCCATTTGTTTAGAATAACATTGTAGATGTCAATTAATTCAAATGATTGTAGACTAGTTAATTACATGTCAGAAAATTCCTCCCCTGGATGAAAACATACAATTACAAAAGAAGTTTCAGTTCATAACTTGATTTAAAATAAATGAGGAAAATTATATTTTATCCTTAAAAGTAAATACAAATAGCAAAACATACCAAAAAATTCAGTACCTTCTCCTCTAAACCAATAACTTCAGATGCCAATAACTTGGCACGCTCATCAGCTGCATGACACTCTAGTTGTGCATTAGTGTATTCACTCCTGATAGACTCAAGCTCAACCTGTTGAAGTTAAAGGTTCAGATACATACCAATTAGCAGAGGGAAGGAGCACAAAGTAGAAAGAAATTATGGAGATATGCACAGAAATCAGTCTATTTTCAACCAAAAAAAAACCAACAATCATATAGTACAAAGTTTAACTTTTACCAAACTCAGCTTAATCATAGTTATCAATTGCGGATAGCGGTGCATAGCGGCCAACCCCCAAACAATACCTGAGTCCCAAACAATACCCCTATAAAGGCCGCTATAACCACTATAGCGTAGCGGGAAACTATGGGGTTTTGTATAGCGGCAGGGGGCCGCTCCGCACCGCTACGCCACTATAGCGCGCTATTGATTAGTCTGAGCTTAATCACTAAAAATTCTAACTCTGAAACAGGACCATGAAAGTCCTAGATATCAGGAAAATCACCACACTGAGCAGAAAGCATTGATGAGCATTTGGGCAGGTTTGCAAATGGGAACCTCCTCTATAAAACTTTCCAAATAATGGAACTACACAAAAATGATTGAAGACAAAGGCAAGGTAAATAAAAATGATCAGAGATACTTTTCTATATTGAAAAATATATAAAAGCAACTCTCAATGACTCATATAAATATTGTTTAAAAGATATTTGATGATCATGAACAATTTTTTGTTGTTTTTGCACCTTTCTTAGAAAGTGTGCTAAGTCAAATAATCCCCTTGGTGATGCACCATGTTAAGAAACCATGGATATCAATTAAAATGGAAGGACATTAAAAATGTAAAAAAAAAAAAGGTATTGTGTGTACCAAAATAGAAATATTTCAGACAAAAAGATACTGAGATCCATCTAATTCATACCATAACCTTTCTATTTCCTGAAGACTAGGAATGGGAATAAAAAGGAGCTCAATAAGAATATCAAATTTAGCAAGTTCAGTAGGCTTGGCTCAATAGATGCTTGATTATTCTACATTGAGTTTTATATGAGACTATATACAATTTGAGCCGAGCTTAAACACCCTTATATTTAGTTCAAAAGATCATAAGCCAGCTTGATTAATCATATATAATATACAATAATTATAATTTAAAATATTTTAAAATAATTTTACAATATTGTAATAATAAATTTATTTAAATTTTAAAATACATTTTCAATATATGATTTAGTATTATAAATGTAAACAAGTGTGCATATGAACTTGCAAAGGTAGACTATGAATGATTGTATAATGCAATACCAGCACACCCAAAATAATTATGCACTTAGTTAGGGATTGTTGACACAAACCAGTTGGGCTTTGATATCTTCCTGCAACTTCTCCATGTCTGATTTTAATTGATTGACGAAACTTCTCTGAAAACCAAAAACAAATAATTGTGAAACAAAGTAGAAGACTGTATCATATCCTTTTAGACCACTATGCTACCTCCAAAGTAAACACAAAGCAACCATTTAAATTCAAAATCAGAACATAACTAATGAAAAAATAACAAAGAACCAAGTACTAACACAAATTAGTAACCTACTAACCCAGGACTAAGAAAAAGTACATCTTCCTTTCAAGACATATTGTTAGAATTAGAGAATAGGAAGAAGATGAAGAAATTGAGAGGAGAGAATATTCTATTTCTGTAGGAAAGTGTTATTACAACTATATTAACTCTGTTGAAGAAACAGAGAATTTATACAATACAAGAAGCTTATGCTAGAAGCCAAAAATGAAACAGAAAAGAGAATCTGTTAGATAACAGAAGATCCTAACAGAACCTGGAACTGACTAGCTAACTGACATGTACACAGAATTAACACATGTGATCAATGAGGAACACATGCGCACAGCAAGCTTACACAATGCACAGAAATAACATGCAAAATACATCACTAACACATATGCACAATTTCTATAACTTACAACCAATCAAGTTCCTTTTCTAAACCCAAAGAGGCAAAGACACACAGACTGTTAATATTCAAATGTTTGATCCCATGTCAAAGGAATACAGGTAGACCCAAAAGTGTCACTACCAATGGTATCTAGATGAAGAACATGAAAATAAGTAAATTACAAAACAATATGATAAAAATTAAAGCAGAAACAGTTTCAACTCAAATTCTCCACAAAATGACATACTGTAATCCATAAGCCAACCTGTTGATTATAATTATCAGTCAGAGATGAATTTTCAGCAGCTAGTGACTCTGCTAACGCTCGAGAAGCCTCAAGGGCACGTTGCAAAGAAAATTTTTCTTGTGTTAGATCTTCAATGTGCTGTAGAATAATAAAAGAGGAAAAAGTAAATATGTATATATATAAACCAATACAGGAAAGATATACTTTTCACATGTAACAAAGGCATGTAAAAGCCAAGATGCTTATAATACACGAGTACATTAATAACCTTACTCCCATAAAAGGATTTGTAAAACCAACAAAAAAATTACAATTTTATTTTTAACTCATAAAAATTATTAACTTTTGTAAATTTATAGTAGAATTTAAATTTATAGAACTAGTACAAAAGACCTGTTGAGCAAACACATAGGAAAAGCATAATGTATGACTCCAATTGTTTTTACCAAAGAAGAAAGGAGGGAGGGAGGGAGAAGAGAAGAAAAACAGTACTCAATTTCTATTGCTGTTTATACAACTAAGGTTATGATGATTCTCATTGTTGTACTAATTTAAAAATTGACTCCCACAAACCAGAGAAAGAATCACCTCATAACTGACATGTAAATAAATGTAAGTGCAATATTTCCCCCCTAAATAATGAGGTGACATCCCTTGTGCATAACATATACTAATATTCTGCTGTTAGAACTTGCAAATGAATATGATGAACAATTTAGATTCACATTCCATTGGTTTAAACTAGACAATAATCATGTAACATGTCTTAGTTTTCGAACACATTG
This sequence comes from Sesbania bispinosa, assembly GCA_026901365.1. Classification (NCBI taxonomy): domain Eukaryota; kingdom Viridiplantae; phylum Streptophyta; class Magnoliopsida; order Fabales; family Fabaceae; genus Sesbania; species Sesbania bispinosa. The sequence continues at coordinate 624,137 of QLOH01000044.1, forward strand.
ACATTCCTTACACAACTTAAGCATGAAATCCCCATGACTCCAATAAAAAATTAGGTGCATTTTAGCTCACATTTGGTGCAGCATCATGGATATACTCAATAATCAAATGCCTTAACAGCTACGAATATTAATTACCTAATAAATCTAGCACAAAAAACCCAACCATCAGATCAATCATTTTTTTATACCAATTCATCAAAAACAAAGACAAAGTAAAGCACTACAACATTATGCAATAGGCATCCAGAATGAAATGCCAAGACCATAATAACTAGGAGAAACTACCTGTTCTAAAGCAGCAAAGTCTTCATTTTGTGAAGATGGGTAATAATCATGCTTTTTCTCCATGCCATTTTCCTTAGCACTTATCATAAGTGTGTCTTGACTGTTATTATTAAAAACTGAAGTGCTTGTCGAGTGCTCAAATGGACTTGCAGTTGTAAAATTTGAGAAGAGTCCCACAGTTTTAGTCTCTTCAGATGGCTTACGGAAATAATTAGATCCTGATATATCATTGCTGCTTGATTCTAAATGATTGGACATAGAGGAATCTCGTATAGGTTGATGAAATGGAGACCCCAAAGAAGGTTTAGTGACATTTAGAGAATCAAGAAAAGATGGACGTGACCTCTTAGAACTAGATTCCATTGACACTGAATGTATTGGTGTATGGTTAGAAAAAATCCCTGCTTCATAACCTGAGGAATCATGCTTTGGCATAGTTGCACCATGGAGGCTAGGCAAATCACTATCAGAGCTAGTAATGGTCTCTCTATACTTAGAACTGAAAGTATCACTGAAGCCTGCAATACAACATATATTATACAAACTTCATCAGCAGGGAGCACTGGGTCGTTGTCAGGTTGTATTAAAATGGTAAAAGAAAAACATATCATAAAAATCTGAAACTACAGAAGCAAAGAATAGAAAATTAAAATGTTACCTCCAGAAAGTGAACCTTGTGAGTAGCTGCTATCTAAAGTGCTAGAATTTGTTGGCTTAATTTGCAGTACTGTATCAATAGAGTTCTGAGGTAAGATCTTCGATGGAAAATATGGAGAAGAGCCATGATCACTAACTGCATAATCCTTCACAAAACTGTTAATCTTGTTTGACTGGTTTTCATTAATTCCTTGAAGACTAGATTGACTAGTATTGCTATCTAACTCTTGGCTTTCTTGTGAGCGTAAAAGAATGCTTTGGTGGTGTGTTGTCCCATATGGAATTCCACCAAGACCACCAGCATGAATTCCATATATATCATTAACTTTATTTGCCTCATTGTTTTGACTAACATCTGTAGATGCAGTAAAAGCAGATACATCATATCTCTTAGCTTCATCAATATTTGAATGTGCCTCCACCAGACTGGTGGATGATGTATTAAGATCATTCCGTGCAAGATTTGTTCTCTCAGCCAAAGACCCTTGATTACTACTTTGGCTAAACAAATTCAAGTCCTTCTCATTACTCATCCCCGAATTTAATGTGTCAATAACAGCTCCTCCAATACCATCAGATGTGGTAACTCCATCCGACTCATTAACCCGTACAATTTCAACTTCGGAAGGTTGTTTTTTATTCAAGCTAGCATCAGAATTCTGAACATGACTAGAGGATGTAGCCTTCTTGGCCCGCTCTGCAGCTTTCTTTTTCCGAAACTCCTCCAACTGCAAGACCCAAATAATTATATAAGATTGATAGAAAAAGGCAAAAAGGAAAAAGCAGAACGCAAAATAAACTTTTTACATTACACATAATAAATTAATAATTCAAAAAGTAGTCAGGTTGCTTGGTAAATTTATGAAAACTATTAGATATAAAATCTATTAATGTCTCTTCATCCAACCACTTAGGCTTTTCGGATAGTTGGTTCTTGTAGTATCTAAGTATCTATGGCCATGAGGTCTAGAACTAGAACCCAGTCTTTGTCTGCCCCATTCTTCTAACTAAGTTAAATTTCAGCATAAGATACGGTAGGTCTGTGTATTACACTTCAAGCCGTCTATTGGGGGGGGGGGGGGGGGGGGGGGGGGGAATGTTAGGTACATATAAAAATCATCCATGTGCCTTCGACCAACAACTTAAGCTTTTGGGTAGTTGGTTCTTACATAAGTGATTGATTCAATAGAAGACAATATTTCATTCAGTCAACTTCCATAGTCTGGATGAAAAGTGTCAGCAGCACTAGGATGCTTTACACATGATATGAATAAGAAAAGGGCTGGATCATGCAGAACTTTCACAGCTACAGTAAACACGAACATAGAGCCTCTTACTACAGAGTAGAATAAAAATCCACAATTTCTTACTCAAAAAGAGCCCTTCATTTCTCAATGTAATTAACTTAAATCCTTAAAATCTTAGGAGGTTATGAGAAGTATTGAACATAATTATCAGTTATCACCATGAGACGTTCTAACTAATGACAGATCCTCTCCCTTAAATAACAAATCCAAAAAGAACAAATGTTCTAAATGTAATGTGTGGCTAAATCAGTCTAGTAATAACTACAGAAAGGGACTAAAATTGAAAAACTAAATCAGGATGAGGGTTAATAATATATACTAGTATAAAAATTATATTGTTCCAGCAAAAGTTAAGCAGAAGAAAAAGCATATTAAGTTGATTCTGGAAAAGTTACTCCCCTCTCACTTGGAATGAGATTTAATCCCTAAAAGGGGATGTAAGTTACTCTCCAAGATTTTTCCTCTTTCTTTTACTTATAAAACAAACATAACTAAATGCACTTGGAAATGATTATTTCAGAAAATAAAGAATTTTCTTTCAAAAACTCTCTAGGGAAGCTGCAAAAAAAAGTTAAAATAAGCTAATACGAACATGAGCTAAATCCATAAAACTTTACTCCTCTAGAATTTCTCCCCTTATTACCCCTAAACCAAATATAGCCAAAAAAGAAATTTACAAAAGTTCAGTAACCACAAAAAATGGATCCGGATGCAAGTAGTAACTAGATGGCCTAGTTCCTTCCAGAGAAGAATAGACTTCCCTCTCGGCCTCTCCCATATGCTTAGAGGCAGGACTCCTCAGTTACCCCTGGTCTTTAACTATCATAAAAGATTCACATACAACTCCTTAATGAAGATTGCAAATTCCTCTTCCTTTCAGCTGCCCTCCATTCGTTTTCATTATTTCCAATCCTATTTCCTCCCCTTGCCCCACAATTCCAAACACAATCAGCTAAAAACTCCAGGGGCTACAACATGATCATGATGGAAAAACACAAAAATCAAACTGTATCCCACCACAGAAATAAAACTCCATTAACAAAACTAGCAACCCATATTACTCTCACGCATACAAATGCATAACATTATAACAAATGAAAACACAGCAATACATAACATAACCAACCCCAAATCAATACCCCATTTGGACATCTTTAACAAGCTAATCTTCAGAACAAAAAAATCAAAAATAAATAGACAAAATCAAATCCATACCCGGCGCTTGCCAGCTTCCAGATGCTCTTGCTTCCGCGACGAGGCAGCTGAGTTCGGCAGCACCTGAGCCGACGCCATTTGAGAATCACGAACGATCTAGGAGAAAAATCTACAAATTCAAAATCTCAATGCACGAATCGCCATCACCGTCGCAACAAATCGAATCAAACCCCCCCAAAATCACAAGGGATTTTTCTAGATCGCAGAAATTGGGAACGGAAACGATGCCAGAATCAAATTGATAAAAATCAGAAAACGAAAAAACAAATTGAGAATTGAAACGTCGGAAGCAACAAAGGAATCGAAATTGTTGGGTTTCGGACAGAGGGTGCCCGATCTGATCGGAGAGAGAGAGAGATAGATTTGTTCTCTCTCTTCGTTCTGGTTTTGGGAGGGTTTTTTTATTTTATTTTTATTTTTTTGGCTCTCTTTTTAAACGTTTTTGGTTTGAGATGGATTGCAGGTGTTGGTGTGCTAATTTGGGTGGGGGTTATGAAAATGACGAAAGAGGACATGTGGAGCCTCCATCGAAGCCATGTGCTACAGTTGTTAGGTACTAACCGGTAACGTCATGCATTCCCCCACCCGGCAAGTCATTTTAAAAATTTATAATTACTCTTTTTTTTTTTGGTTGAATTGAAGAGAAAGATAAGAAATGAGAAGGAAACCGGATTTGGATGTTAGGGAAATAAAATTCGTAGCTGAAAACTAATGTTTGTTAGAGAGACACGATGATTAGTGAGAAACATTACATGAAGGAAACATAAACAAATATAGATGAATAAAGGGTATGTTGGTGAGTTAAATTTTGGAGGGGAACGAGGGAAGAGAAGAGTTTATTGAAAGTTCTTCCCCTCTCTGTGTTTGAGTTTGAGTGTTTCACAAAGTCTTATCCGTGTCGGGGGTACCCACAAGTGAAAATGGACTTTTTTTACCCGCTCATTAATTTGGTGATTGTGGGTATTAGGTTAGCCATGCTCATGGCACCTGTTATATATATTTATATATATATATATAATTATATTTTTTATATCTATTATATTTGACTAATTATATTTAAAATTATAGTGTCATTCAAAGCCAGTTATCCCCATATTAAGTCGAATATATACTAGAAAGATTGGACAACCATGTAACCACATCTTGAATGAATTTAAATAGAACAAATCTATACGATTGAATATGATTTGTAACTTCCTATATGAGAGCTATGTATAACTTATAAGGCTGACATAAATTATTGTGTCATAGATCTCTCACTTTAAGATCTACATCATGAATACCCAGTATGAAAATTGAACTACAAAATGGGTCTACATTCAGCCAAAAACCAAAGCAAAAGCTAGCTACATCATTCCTTAACTTGAGCAAGAAACCTCCACAGAAGGATTCCACAGATTTCATGATTGAGTTCCAAACATGTGGTCCTTTCTTAGTGTTCGTAAGCATACCTACATCAGGGATGTATTTTTTTGTTTAACCACAGGTATCCTCCATAGGAGGCAATCGTGTTCGAGTCGGGAACATTCACATCATGGTGGGGCTAGCTCTCCCAACGAGGACTTTTTCCATCCACAAGACCCAAACCCGAGACCTTATTTAAGGGGAAACAAGCATGTACCACTCGAACCAACTTAGAAATCAATATTTGGACCCCAAAAGTTTTGTGTCATTGAGCATGACCAAACAACTTTCCTTAAAAGGAACACATTTTGAAGTCTTTACATTTCAACACCTAGTCCACCCACGTTCTTAGGTTTGGTTAGGATATCCCAACAAACTAGATGAACACCCTTCTTGTCACTCTCATGCCAAATAAATTATCTTGCAATTGAGACTAGATAGTCATAAACATATTGAGGTAGTTAGTGTAGTTGTATTATATATGTTGGAATAGGGGTGAGTGTGGGACTGGTTGGGACGATTTTGTCTGTCCCGTACCCGACCCTAACTTTTTATCATGCCAAATTTTTAGACTCGAACCCGTCCACAAACTCGAAGAAACCCGACAATGTACAAGACTAATTAAACCCTGAACCCATCCACAACCCGAAGAAACCTGTCCACAAACCCTAAATCCTAATTTTTACTTTCTTATTAACTTTCAAATATTGTTAAGAGAAAAATATCACTATACATACAACTTTATGTATGGAATGTGTTTTCAAAGTAGATAGAGCCTCCATCATAGAGAAAAGTTAAATTAAAAATCTTCAGAAAGTTAAAATGATGTTAAGACTTTAAGCAATATAAATATTAAATATTATATATATATATACACACACATATATGGAATGGGTTGGGTAACCCGAACCCGTCATCAGCCCGATATCAGGTTATTGAATGAGACCCGATTTAACACTAATCTTTCATGTGGGACGGGGTCTAACCCGACCCAAATAGCTTGGGTTGGGATGGGTCTGTGGGACGGATGGGTTTTGCTCACCCCTATGTTGGAATAGACACGAAGACTGAATTTCTTAATGTCACACGTCCTGGTTTATCGAGAAGCCTGCATTTCCAAATGATAAACTTATTAGAAATTTTATCTACAAGAAGAAGCTTTGCTTTAAGGTCCAACCTTATAAATATTAAAGCCAAAGTATCATCCCAAAGAGTCAACAAACCAAATGAAGGAAATTTGGACAAGCTTGTCATTCCTATAACTTAGTAAACTTGGCAAGAAAGAGGCATGAGATTTCTCTAAGTTTACTTTCAATTTTGAAACATAACAAAACATTTGTAACAAGTTAGACAAAAATTGAATCTAAGATAGCTTTGCCTTGGTGAATAGAAGAACATCGTCGACAAATACCATGTGGGACATTGGGAGCATCTCTAGTGATTTAAATCAAAGTCCAATGGCCCTCTTAAACCACATTTTTTACCATATGACCCAATTTCTCCATACATAAAACAAAAAGATTTGGAGACAACAATAACCTTGATAGAGACCTCTCTACAAGGAGAACGCAAAATAACAGCTTTCATTCCAAAAAAGAGGAATCAAGGATGAGGTGAAACGGTTCATTATAAGATTAACGTATACCTAAGGTAAACCAGAATAAGCAAGTATCATCTTGAGAATATGGTCATACACCTTTTCAATATCCAGCTTATAAATTAGTGATGGCACTTGTGTGGGGTAGGGTGGGGAGTGACCCATTGTTCCTTGTCCCCAAATTTCTCTCCTTTCCCCATCACAGTGTACATTTTCCCTCTGTCCTCGTTCCCCTACTTCCCATAGGTACTCGTGGGGATCCCCAATTAATATTAAAAAATTCAAAAAAAAAATAGAAAATTTGACAAAACATCCACTAGCTTTTTCATTATTTATAAAATATATATTATTTATTTAAGAAATTATTGAAATGTACATTAAATATAAATATAAAAAATATTAATTTATTTGTGAAATGACTAAAATGCATTATATATATATATATATTATAGATGGGCGCAGTCCCACAAGGTGGGGAGCACGATCCCTGTCCTCGACCCTGAATTTGTCTCGAGGGGATTTAGGAATAACTACACTAGCTGCTTTTTTAACAAAAGACATCTTTGAAGAAACCAAATGCCTTCTTCTTCAAAAGATCTTTATCCATGCACCATTCGCCATCTGAAAGAAAAGGGACCATGGATTTTATTTCGCTTTCTTTGATTCGTTGTTTAGACATAAAAGAAATCCATATTATAACTACTTGAACATGCCCATTTCCTTCTAGCTTTTTAAAACCAATGAACCACTTCTTGAAAAAAGATAAAATCATATTCATTATAAATCTCATTTGTAATATAAAGAGAGAATTTGAGTCAACATGCTCAATGGTTCTTTGGATCCTCCTAATCCTTGTTTCAAACTTCTTTTTACACACAAAGATGTTATCAAACACTTTCCTTATTAAAATTCAAGAAGTTCTCCTTCACATTATTAAGGGCGCTCATCATGTCACTCAGATCCTTGGCCTAAGCATTTATCGCAATTGTATTATACTCCTTATGAGTGCAAAGATCATCTTAAATCTAAAAGGTCTTCCCCCTAGGAGTCTATGCCTAGTTACCACATCCCAACAAAATTAGACTTTTGGTCCGAGTGCAGGTGACAAAAGTTTTCTACAATCACTTATAGATATATCATCCTCCAAGCATAATCAACAACACCTTTATCCAAGCAATGATAAAACTATGTGACCTCTATAATACCTTATCTTATGATAGGTGTTACTCAACTAACTCTGAGGAAATTCATTGATTACGTTTTGAGAACTTAAGGAAAATTAGATGGATTTTTTTTCCTTTTTTTGAGATGTTACCTTTCCTTCACATTTTTACTTAAGGTAAAAGAAAATAGAACACATTAAAATTGAAAAGCCTTATTTATTTTACTTAAGACTAGAAATCAAATAACATCAATTCAAACAAGGTTTTAACTCAATACATAATATAAGTGAAGATAGTATTTCTATCAAATTGCACCTTAAACACAAATGTACATCCCTAAATACACGTACCCATAAGTGGGACCACCTGACTCATCAAAGATTCGGCTCGACTTGGACTCCACATCTATCTTTGTCATTGCATACGACCACGAATTTCATGTCCACTTAGGTTCCACAAGAACAAGAGAAAACAACAAAAAACACAAAGAGGGTGGAACGCTTTACTTGAACTCACTACCACAAGATATAATGACCAGGGTATATGAAAAAATCGACAATTCGAAACAACAGTATATACATCACTAAATCACAAAAGTACAGATATGTAATGCATGTTTGCTAATTCGTAGTGTCATTTATCATCACAAAACATGCAATGCATGTGGACCCAGGGAATCACCAACACAATGCACACAACAACTGTAAATTCAGGGGAGCGATTAGGAGTTAGAGTCCATGCTAATCCCGGTACCCGAGCCATATGCTCAAAATATTTTGCTCGATCAAATCACAATAACTCATTTCGGACAATCTCCATTGATCCTACAATATTGAAAGCATCAGTCGTCAGGGTAGTCAACCTTTACCTTAAGGAACCCGACGATGCGTAGCGAGCCTATGTCCCATAGTACCCCTCAAAACTCAACACAGCCCCAAGGTCGGCATCCTTCACAGGACTCGGTACCCACTCTCGACTAATTTATCATTGTATCAAATGTGACTTCCCAACCCATCTTAAGGTACACAACCTTTTACACATCTAAATCCATCTCGTCCTCATGCACACGACCTTCAGACGTCACAATGCAATATGATGCATGTCACATAATTATTCATCCATTTCACACTTCTACCCCACTGATAGAGTTACCCTGAATCTTTTCACACAATCATACACCGTGGTACAACAATAAATTCACTTACAAATCCCCAACAAGGGGTCCACACCCACACTGGGTCATAACACACTTTATCTCCAAGCTTCTCAAGTCTTATGTACTTAGAGAGTGTTCTTTATAAACTTTTAGGGTTGGTTGTATTCAGTTGACCTCTCAATTTGATAATTGATTTCACTTATATATTATACCTTATTAAGACTTATGGGTATGTCTTATAATGCACTTCTCATGTCATCTCAAGTATTGAATCTTAGTGTCTTATGCGTCATAAGGTCCATTGCCTAAGATATCATGGCTTTACAGCCTTAAACTTGAGTCTTAACGTATTAGGTTTAGAAGTATAATAACTAATTAAATGTTATGTATGCTTCTTTAAGAGTTATATTTCCTTAATTAAGCTTAATCGTTCTTAATTAAGTCTTCTTATAATTAATTAAAGCTTAATAAACCTTAATCAATCAAGTTTAGGTTTAACCCTTAATTAAGTCTTATTTAGGGTTAATCAACCTTAATTAAGTCTTAATCACTTCTTAATTGACTTCTTTAATCCAAGATTATGTCCTAATTAAATTCCATTAGTGTTAATCATTATTACTTAAGTCTTAATCATCATTAATCATTCTTCAATAAAATAATTAAAATTAATCATTGTTAATCATCTTAATTAATTCCCCTAAGTGATTAAGTTAACAAGCTTCTTAATTAAGTTGATGACACTAATTACTAATGAGTTGGATTAGGTTTTTGGCCCAACTAAGAAGCTAGGCCCATTATGCCTTCATAAAGTGAATAATTTAATTTAGGGAATTATTTTTACACATCCCTTTTTTATTCCTACACACCCTAATCCTACTCTTTTTATTTTTTATATCCCAAAATACATTCACCCCCTTTTTAATCTCTTTTTGTCTCATTCCCTCCCTCTTTCTCTTCTTTTTTACTTTTTCATTGACCTAAATATTGCTCCTTCCTCCTTCCTTCTTCCTCCTTCTAATGGTTCATCAAAAGATAAGCTCACACCCTCTGTTTTTTTCGTTGAGTAGAAGACTTCTGGAAACAAGTTGTCGGTAATAGGACAACTATAGGCAACTTATTACCGGTAACATATTTTTCAACATACTAGTAACTTGTTGTCGATTTTTTAAAATATATATTACCCGCAATAAGTTGCCGATACATATTAAAAAGGGTGGCATTGAGGTGTGTAAAATTAAAAAATGGATGGGTTAAAGTCTATTCCCTTTAATTTATGTTTATTTATGATTTTAAATGGTATTTATAAGTATAAAAGCCCAAAATAGTGGCTCTATTATATGACTTTCGACAAAAAAATAGTATTATATGACCCATGTGAGCCATTTTGTTTAAAATTTTTATCATGGTAACTTAGTAAAATTTTGAATTTTTACTTAACCTACTCAAGTTATACGAATTTTACTATTTACTTTACGTTTTTACTTTAACTTTTTACACTTTAACCTTTTTAACCTAAACCTTTTTTTTTACCATCACTTATTACCATGGGCCTCTTATAAGCCCAAAAACACTTGAAAACTTCATGAATCTAACATTTTGGATAAAAACACAAACTTATCATGAACTTGGATGAATTTCATGAATAACATCAAATACACTCATGAATTTCATATAAATTTAAACAATTTTAAAAAATTATAAAATTCATATATGTTCAACTACATACACCAAACACTCATAAAATCATGTCAACTCACCAATACATACATTTTATTAACAAAAGCATGCATTTCCATAAAAAGAGTCAACACTTTTTCAAGAACTATAAAAATCCTAATTTCACCAACACATTTTTAATTCAAAAAGAGCGCTCATACATACTTCAAATCATACATCCAACACATATTCACCATCAAATGAAATTAAAAATCATTCCAACACCAAAATCATGCAAAAACCAAATCATATGCACATATACACATATCCATGTTTCAAAAATTTTCAAAGAGAAAAAATGAAGAAAGACGATCAAGGATTCACCCTCACTTTAGTCACCAATCCTACTAGAGTTCAAGGATTCTCCCCTTACTAAAAATCCAAGTTTAAGCTCCAAAAATGGTGATGAACTCAACCTCCACCAAATTCCACTTTGAACCCAATGTTAGCTTCCTCTTAATCTCCCAAAGACACTTTTTCAAAGGTGCACAATGAATTTTTTTTTTGGATTGAAAGCTAAAAAATGAAACTTTCAATCAATAGTGAAGAAGCAAAAATGGAGAGAAAAAAGAGAGGAAGGGGACAACTAGGGTTAGGAGAATAAGAAGATGAAGGGTTGAAATTTGAGTGAGTGGGAGACAAGATTACTTTAGGGGACAAAGTTGCTTTAAATGATGTAAGCACGTTTTCTTTTACTTTTTGACTAATTAAACTATGTTAAAGGTTAAATGGATAATTAATGGTAATCTAATTGGACGAGACAACCTTAATTGATACTTAAGGTATTAGGTTAGGTAGAATTTAGAGAACTAGGTCAAAGAGCATCTTTGTCATTTTGTAAAATACTAAGGGTATTATGATTTTTTCACAAAATAAAATTAAAAAAAATCTACAAAATTATAAAATGATTCCTAACCTAATTTAATATCCAAAATATGATTTTTTTATTGTTCCCCTAAATTTAAAATATACCGATTAGGATTACACTGTTAACTAGGGGCTTTTTTGGTCATTTTACATAAAAATGCCAGAAAAAATCTAAATTAATTTCCAAAAATTATTATTAATTATACTAACACTCTTTTGACTAAAAATATAGTTTCCCTTAATTTTTAGATATTTTTCATAATTAAGATTGCATTTCCCTAATTTTACAATTACTAGGGGTATTTTAATAATTTTTTCAAACTCCATTCTAAAGAGATTATTTAAAACTATGGTTGAATATCTCCAAAATTCTAAATTAGATTGACTATCAAGAAATTTTAAATTTCTTATGAATTTACTTTTAAAAATTTCTTTATCTTACTTATAGATACTAGCATGGAGAATTGTGGGTATTACCACCTCCAATGCATCTCCCTCGCCACCATGCGAAATTAGCCCAAAGAATTCCAAATCCATCGAGTTGCAAGCATCCAACATTCAAATAAAGCAATCAAATCGACCAAAAAAAAAGCAAAGTAATCAACTCTAAATAAAGAAAAAAAAACAACTCCTCTTTGTTCTTTTTTTTTTGTCGACTCCTCTTTGTTAATGAGCAAATAACATCATCAAAATCTAGTAAAAGGGGCCAAGAGTGACAATTAGACTTTCCTATACAGGTGAGTCGATCCTAAAGCTAGTTACACATAGTCTGCGTTGGGGTCACTTAAACATTGGAACAAACCCGCTCAAGGAACTAGGCACAAACAATGCACACTGCAACACATTTATCATATTGTTATTTCCGATCATAATCCCACCTCTACTGCACTTATTCTTTGTTTGAATATAGAGAAAAATTAAGAAAATAAAAAATGAATAGAAAAATAAAGAGAAGAGAAAATCAAAAGAAAATAGATGGTTTTATATATTATTTGGACAAAGAAAAAAGAAAGAAAGAAATGTAGAAACTTCTCTCCTTTTATTTAGTTGAAAAGTGAGAAGAAAGAAAATGAGTTAAATGATGTTTATATCCTTTTTAATATAATGGTTGGTAAATAAATAATTAAGTAAACTTATCATTTTAATAAGATTTCCTATTTCCTCCAATTTTTTGTCATGTGAGGAGAGAATATATTTGAATATCACAATATTTTTTCTTTTTCTTCCTTATTTTCTCTTCATAAACAAACAAGAAAAAGAAAAAGCTAAATAGGTGGTAAAGAAGATTCAAAACTGGAATAGAAGAACCAGACTTGAAAAAAAAAAGTTAGAGGTCGGAGCTAGACACCAACATGATCAGCTACGAATGGATGAGGGAATAAGGTACACACAAGCGGGTTAAAGTAAGTAGCATCAAATCAAATTACATGCACTTTAAGATATGATCTTCTGGCATTTAAAGTTCACACAGGGGACTTATGAACAAGAATGATTTCACAAATTTCCCAAATCACTTATGGCCACGTGGGAGTGAAAATTGTTGGAAACTTTGAATTAACCCTTTAGCCTAATTAAGTTTCCACCACCATACTTACTCCCTGAAGACAAAATGAGAGCTAAGATCAGTACTCCACTCCCTATGACACCAGCAACCAATGCTGGTTCCAGACTATGTTACACATTCACACCTTCCCTCTTTTGAGTTCCAAATTATTGCTCTTTCCTCAGCTCACTACTGAAGCGCATACAATGTTGTATGCTAAGAATGTGCATTCATCCTGATTTACATGAGAGAGAGGGGGAATTGCCAACATGAAATACAAATTTGAAAAGCATTCTTGTTTTAGAATTCCGCAAAACAATTACTAATGTTCGGATACAACTTTATTTCAGATAGACTGGACAAAAGTACCACAATGTAAACAACATGCAGGAAGCAGACCAATTCTTGATACTGATGGCTGAAATAACATCACCAGACATCAGGACGCAGCTCACCACTTGATGGGGGCACCCATCTCCCAGAGTGATAGACACTTTCACCAACTTTCCAACCAGGAACATCCTTCATCACTTCTGCCTCATACTCTAGATATTTATGCCACTCTTTAACAAATCTAGAGAAAGGAACAGAAAAATCGGAGATGTTAAATGGTTAGCATTTATCACAATGACTTTTACAAGTTGTGCGATAATACAGATTAGGTGAAAGAATCTCACATACCTCTCATCCTCTTCAGCTTGTAGGACAGGCAGTATTGCTCGGCGGGCAGCATATTTTTCTTCCTTCAGTGCTCTGTAGGAAATGAAACACTTCACGTCTTCAATACATCAGTTTTATTTTTGGGTGGGAACTAAAAAGAAACACAATGGGTTTGGTTCTTCCTTAAACAACTATATTTTTTTTTTCAAAGTAACACAGCACCCATCTTGGGAACCAATCACAAGGCAAGAAGGAAGCACAACAAAATCTCTGAGAATGTCATAGTGGGTAGTAAATAACCAAGATTATGCATTAATTTCCATTTCTTCAGTCTTCTATATCTTTTTCACACAAGCATAGACGCGATGAACAATTTTCCATTATTGCAAGAAACTATAGGATGCCTTGTTTCTATTTTCTAGACAAATTCAAAATTGATCCAACCTAATTTCTTATTGAAATAGGATTTATAAGAATACAAATATTTTCCTGGTCAAATGACACAATCCATTGAAGGAAGAATAAACGACTTCTCAATTTTTCCAGCATAATATGTTTTCACCTGAAAATATATTCTTGGGAAGTATTTTATCTGAAATCTTATTCAAGAAGCTATTTTATACTGAAAACATTTTCCACAATCAAATTATTTTCTGCAAACACAAACAGACCCTTGACTGTTTTCAACTAACTGTGTTGATTAAGTAAAGCATTTCTGGACTTGTGTATAACTAGGATGTTATGAAAATATAAAGACAGGAAATCAAGGAAACTACCAAATCAAGAAGGGAGCAAACAAAACCACAATGTTTAGTTAGGGTCATTAATTAACAGAATTTTCACTCAAATACAGTAAAGAAATGCATACTCTAAGGTAAAGAAATGAATACTCTAAGGTAACCATTTTGAAATCAAAGAAGCAGGTTCCCACAATAACAATTCATCGCCATATTTATATGTACAAATCACTGTAATGAATTTTTTTCCCGTTTATGATTCATAGTCATAGTTTACAAATTAAGAGTGCAAATGTTCTATCCCAAAATTTGTTAACAATACTTCAAATTTAAGATCTAAAATTACACATGGATTTAAATTAATAAATGTTGTGAAAGAATTATAGGTATAGTAAGAACATCTAAGAGAGAGAAAGACAATGGCTAACCAAGTAACCATAACAACGAGGATGTAAAGTGATACAAAAACTCTAAAACCTAATACTTCTATTTATATTACTAATTAATAACTATTGATTAGGTCAAGTACTAGTACAGCAAGCACAAGGCCAAGCCTACAAACAATAGTATTGATAACCCTAATTAAATAAAGAAACAAATCAATTAGGAATGTTAAAGAGTGCTTCCTCAATTAAACGACTAATTGATTTGACAATTTTCTAAAGATATTCTAAGATAATCTAACGATATTCTAAATATATTCTAACATATGCCCACAACTCTTCAATACAAAATGAAATTCCATTAAAGAATTAGATTACTTTTGTATGCATAATCTTCTTATTGAAGGCAAATACAAGGAAATATCTCCATGGTTCAAATCACAGTAACAACCTGGTGATGTAACCTGTCCCTCCCCTTTCCACAGCTTAAGAAAGATTAATAACTCATCAAAAGAAGACCCTAGAAGATAAAATAACATCTTTTTTATATGAAACAAATTTCAATATTTTATTAGAGAAAGAAAGAGATAGAAGTACAAGAGGTTGGTGGATATGAAATCCTTAACAAATAGTGAAAGACAATAAAAAAAAAAGGTGAAAAGGCAGAGACAAAAAAGGAAACTCCTAAAAACTAATTACTGAAGGAGAGTTGTTCAGTCTCTTTGCATATCCAAATTATTGACACCCTTAAATAGACCATGCGTTGACTACCATATATAAACCATGAAAGCAATTATATCCCATAAGTCATAACAAATTCAGAGGTGAGTAAACACCCTTGAAGATGCAGGCATTCCTTCCTTCCCAACCACAAAAAACTCATAAACAGCATATTGCCACAAGATTTCATTTCCCTTCTCCTTATCAAACCCACAGAAACAAATGTGCAGAAACTGACCCAACAAACCAGGATACACCCAATACTCACAAAAAATACCAAAAAGTTTATTCAAAAAGTATCAGTCATACAGCAGGATAATGCAAAAATAAAAGAGATACAGTTTCAGATTCAGATCTAAACATGACACATATATCAGGAGAGAGAGAGCTATGTGAGGCTATGCAACGTGTAACTAGTCATTGCTATTGAACATTGGTCCTATTGAGTAAAACAGTTCAAACAAAACCCTCGACCTTCGTAACAGATGCATTAGAATTCCGAGTGAAAAATGTTCAATTTCAAATTTGGGGATGATAAGGATGAGAAGAGAAAAGAGGTGACAAATTATTTGACACCCTCTCGTCCCTTTTATTTCTAAGTCCATCTGCTTCTGAATAGATTAGGGCTTTCATTTGCAAATCACTTCTTTCCCTTTGATCAAAACTTGAAACCAAAACAACCCATTATCTCTAGACAATTTTTAATACTTTCTCTTGTTTCTGTTCTGCCCTTGACATTGACATTACGGTGTGGGAAAAACATCGCATAAAATTGAAGTCATAAAACCAAACAGTAACCAAATTCAATTGAAGTCATCAATTGCCAATTTAATCAAAATGCAATTCACAGAGGAAGGAAAGGCATGGAAATTAAAAATGAAAAATGAAAATGGAGACCTTCGGATCTTGTTGCCCTGGCCGACCTGGTACATGCCCCAAGAGAAAGCGCCAAAGGCAGTGAGGAAAATGGCGACGGCGCTGGGACCTTTGTTAGGGATGCGGCGAGCGAACCGGACCGGTGCGAACCCACCCGGAGGTGGACCGTCCTGGAGAACCGGCATGTCCTTCACGCTCGCCATACCTGGCTTCTTCCTTATCATCGCTTCCGTCATTTTTTATCGCGACGGTTGTGCTCGATTCGGTTTGCCTGTGGTTGCGGAACGCTGCTATGTGACTGTGTGTGAAGTTTTTGTGTGAAACGAAACTGAACGGGGTTCGACTTGGTTTGGGTTGAGAATTCGGGTTGTGGATTTTGGGGCGGGTTAGATTCGTTCGTTAATGAGTAAAATAACGGCCTTTACTTTTCGCACCGCGTTTTTTGCTATTCCCACCCCCATATTTTTTTGAAAATTTATAAAATCCAAATCTGCCCTTCAGTTCCGGACAAGGGTATCCGGGAACCATTCCGGACAGCCTTGTCCGTAAACTATTTTTTTACAAAAAAATATAACTTTCGGACAAGGTTGTTCGGGAACCATTCCCGGACACCCTTGTCCGGAAGTTATATTTTTTATAAAAAAGTGACTTACGGATAATAGTGTCCATAAGGTTTTTTTTTTTTAAAATATACCTTACGGACAGCCATGTTCGTAAGGGGGGAGGGGGGCTTAAGAGAAAGGGGTGAGGGTGTTGGGAGAAAGGGGAGTCCGTAGGGAGGAGGGGGTATGTGTTGAAAATGGTCATTTGCTTGAAACCTAGGCACGGGTAGGGTCTTGTATGGTGGAGGCTATGATTTCAACATCTGCGCCTGTCTTTTATGGTGATCTTGGAAGCCATGAGAGGGTAATTGTTGCTCTCTATGCTTTTAGCTCTATGGTCTATGGATGAGATGGTGTGAACATGCATATTTGGCCTTGGAAGGTGTTGTGGGAAGGGGGCGTTGTGGGAAGGGTTTAATGGGAAGGGGGGAGGGGTCGCTGTGGGAAGGGGGAGGGGGGAGGTTGGGTTGTGGGTGGGTGGCTGGAGAAGGGGGGAGGGGTAGTGAGGGTGGATAAAAATTATGGGGGTGGGAATAGCAAAAACCACGGTGCCAATAGTAATGGCCTAAAATAACCTATCTATTTTTAGGTAACACTTACACTGCACAGCGAATTGCTTTTCCCACCTCCATTTTTACTTTTCTCATCATCTTTCTTCTTTTAGTTTTCTTCCTAAAAAATATCTCTTATCCGATTTCGATAATTACTTTTCATAAGTATATTTATAAAAAATTACTTCCTTTTCGAAAATTAATTTTCACAAGTTTTTTTTTTCTAACATAATTTTCAAAATTAATTTATAAAACTATGTTAAGGAAAAATTCTAGAGATTAGTTTTTGTAAATGACCGAAAACTTATTTTGAGAAATATATAAAATTTGTCCCAACTATTAAAGATAGAATTCTATCTCTAAACTCCATTGAAACCTTACATTAAACAATAAATTTGTACCATTCCATAACACACCCAAAACATATAGAGAAAGAAAAAAAGAACAAGAATGAAGGGGGAGATAAAGAGATGGGAGACAGGGTGGGGTGGGGGTGGTTTGGGAAGGGAGAAGAGAGAAGGGGTAGGGTGGTTACGGAGGAGGGAGAAAAGAGAGAAGGAGTTACGAGGGGAGGGAGAAGAGAGAAAGGAGTAGGGTGATTATGTGGGGAGGGAAGGGGAAGAGGTGTGGTGATTATAGGGGGAGACGGGAGAAAGGGGTGGGTGGGGTATTTTTAGGGAAAAAATGTTAAAAATGTTGGTGTATGCCCTAGAGGCCAATGATATATTAACCCCTTTTAGCATAAAATATATGTCATCTTAATTATAAAAGGCATTATTTATTATATTAATTAATTAATATGATAAAATCCTCAGAATGACTTGTTCGTGGCGGTAAGACATCAAGTTTGACTTGATAGTGAGATTCTATAGGCTACTTCAGAACGTCATTCTCAAATCATCCTTAGTCAAGTATTATTGTGGAAAAGGACAACAATAATACGTTGAGACTAGTATCTGAGTAGATTGATGATTATGTCTCACTAGTCATGGATATGTGATATCAAATCTTTCACATGGGTGCACATTAAAAGGTTTTAATGGTGTACTGGATTGACCCGCAATGAGAATGCTACATGGATTATTATGTATGTCATTAGTGATTCTCATAGTGACAATGGTGTATGTGGTCTTTTGACTTGATGTCACTACGGCTCCCAACATGTGGAGTCGTATGCTTTGGTGTCATCAAATGTCATGCCTAACCCGGTGACTATAAGGTGGTTACCGAGTATGCCACAAATCATGTGGAGGGATAGGAGTGAGACTAAAAAGTGCATGGTCGTGCCCAAATAATATTTGTATTAGATATGAATATTATTTGTTAGAAGTGTACTCGGGAAATCAAGAAACCAAGATTGAACTATACAATGATGACACATTCCATGCCTTGTGTTCAATCTAGATATATAGACAAAGGGACTATACATACATGGTAACATTGGTCGCAGATTGGTTATATGTCAAATCACGTTGACATTCGTGTTATTTGGGTAGTAGCAATGTTCCGCTAGATATCATTCGCTGCTTGTAATATTAAAATAAGATTTTAATGTTACTGCCAACATAATGGGAACCTACAAGGTCACATACTTAGAACAGGCTGACTGGGACACTAAAGCCATTAGATGGTTTTAATTGGGTTTTTAATTAGATTAAAGGTCCGTGTGATGTGAAGCTTAATTAGTAAGACTAAATGGGTCAACTCATTAGTTTGGGCTTACACATGGGTAGAATCACTAAAGTCTAATGCTCACTATGAGGGTTAGCCACCATAATATATATAGAATGTATTGATGGTAGCTAAAAACATGATTACTCTAATACTCCAAACACGAAAGAGAAAAAAGTTTTCTCTAAACCATATCACCATCCCTCATAATGAGAGAAGAGGCAATCATCCATTCGTCACTGCTAGCACTGCGAAAGAGGGAGTCTTAGTATCGCGTTCGTGTGGATACCGGTGGAGGCATAGCTACTCTTGCATGCCTGTGGTTTGGCAAAAAGGAAAACATTAAAAGGTATACTCTATAACACGATTTATGCCTTTTTGCATGGATCCTTGAAAGGTTTTAGATATATTTAAAATTTAAAGTTCAATTCTTCCGCTGCGTTTGACCGTTCAAAACCCAACGAAAAAGGGATGGAAAAAGTGAAAAGGGGTGCTAAAAGAAACTCCCCACTACACATTGTAGAAAAGCATAAGAAGCAACCCATTAATGGCCCAAATCCCAAAGACAATTACCCAACAAGTCCACAAAATGAAGAAGACTATCAACCAAAGACAACCTATTTAGGACGCCTCCAGACCCTAGTAGAGAAGAAAAATACCCCAACAACATAAAGAGATAGCCATATCAGCAATAATGCCACCTTCCCCCTTGAGGGTTTCTCCTTCCACCATGTGTAGGATGTGTTGTAGCTTGGTTTGGGAAGAGAGAATTAGTTGCCACAATGGTATGCTTAGGAAAGGGAGCACTGGGTAGAGCAATATTGTGCATAAAAGGCATATGGAAGATGTGCAATTTCTGTCACAGTCAACCACAGAAGCTTATAATCAGTTTTAGTCACTGTCTTGCAGCTTGAATTGGGAAGAGAGAAAAATGTTCTTGAGTTACAAAAGGCCCACGATTCTCATTGAAATTAACCTACCATAATCTTTAACTCTCTACCTCACTCACTCATGCATTAGCATCCACGTCACATGTAGATTTGGAATCTTTGCGTCGTCAATTCTACATAAAGATTTTGAAGATTCTTTAGCCTCCAAGCTTCATGCCTAACAAGAAGCTTGCTAGCTTTAAAAATACCTCATCCTCAATGATAAAATCCCATACCCCAAAGGGTAAACGACGACACTGTGTCAATCGAAGAAGTATGGATATAAATAGGGATAGGTCGAGCATGTGACAAACTTTGAACACACGGAAACTGTTGAATTTGTTGGCTTGAGAAGTGTCCCATCCTCAAAGAAAAAATCCCCCACCCCCAGAGGGTTAATAACGAGATGATATCACTATTCAATCGAAGAAGTAAGAAAATGGATAACGATAGATCGAGCACAAGACAACTTTGAACACATGGAAATTGTTGACTATACAATGGGTAATGGAGAATAATATGGAAGAGTAAAATTTTAGGGTTAACAATAAGGGAGTTAGTTTGATTCAAATTGTATCCAATTTACCAATTACTAATTTCAAATTCAAATAGAATAAGTTGTCTATTTCTTTTAATTTTATAAGTTTTAAGCCCTTTATGACAACTAGTTGGGTACCCGTGCGTTTTGGCACACCTCTTTATACACCACATTTGAAGTAGTGTTAGAAACATTTTCTTCTGAGTCACATATTAGAATTTTTAGTCCATCACGTGATGTCACTCTTGAGACAACAACATACAACTGACCGTGCGAAAAAACTGGTTGACGAAGATAGATACCAACATGTTTAAGTGATTGCCCCTAACTTTTATTTATTGTCATTGCAAAAGAAATGGCAATAGGGAACTGCCTGCGCTGAAACTTAAAAGGTATCCTGTTGTTAGATGGAGTCAATGATAACCTTGGTATAAACACCTTTTGGCCAACATTATTTCCTGTAATGACTCTTGCTTCAAGGACATCGTACCCATTTGATTGACTATGAGTCGAGTACCATTGCATAGGCCATATGACTAGTCTATGTTTCTCAATAACATAACTGGAACTCCTACTTTAAGTTTTATTTCATGATTTGGAAGTCCTGAAGAGTTAATTGTATGTGCTAAAATAGCTCTATCCTGAAAGTAATTTGATCCATTCTTTCTTTCTTTCTAACAACAGTGGATAAGTATTGTCAACAACTAAAGCAAGTGGGTCACCTGAATTTTCAATAAGTAGATCTTCAAGAATTTCAATATCAATGTCTTCATCGGTGACATGACCAGTGCTTCCATCACCTATGCTCAGAACCCATTCAGAGAACTTTTTCAACTATGCAACATCAAACTCAAAAGAAGTACTCTGAAGCCTCATATTTTTAGAGAGAGTCAATACCTCACAATATTGCCAAAGATATGAAGAATTGATACTGCCATGAACTACAACTTGCCTTGACCCTTTTGGGATTACTTGCATAATTTGTCTAAAGTCACCTCCTAAAATGACTACTTTGCCACCAAAAGGAAGATTCATGCTATCACGGTTTGAGAATCGAATAATGTCTTTAAATGTTCTATCAACTGCTTCAAAACAATGTCCATGAGTCATGGGAGCCTCATACCATATAATCAACTTAGCTTTGATTATCAATTCAGCCAATGGATTTCCTTGTTTGATATTTCAAGTTGAATCTTCATTAACATTAATGGGTATGGCAAACCTTGAATGTGTCGTCCTGCCACCTGGAATCAACAAAGCAACTATGCCACTCAATATAACAGTAAGAACAATTTCTCCTTTTGATCTAATTCCTGCTGATATAGTTCTCTATATAAACGTTTTCCAATTCCCCCATAACCATAAAGAAAAAACAATCCAAGACGATTCTGAGACAGTCTGATCATGATTTTATCATAAATAAGCCTCTGTTCAGAAGTCATTTAGATAACAATTGTTCATGTTCTGAAACTAATTTTCCCTATCACAATTCAACTCATCATAAATTAACATGATTAAAGATTCTGAAGTTGAAGACATATTAGGCCGAGGCATAGTAGAGAAATAAGAAAAACTCATATTGTTACCTTTAACATCCTCTCAACTTCTGCAAGAGTAAGATTCTTAAGTTCCTCTTCTGTCAATACCAAATCTGATATAACATGGCAATTAAAAATTAGTATCATTTCATATATATAAAAATAAATTAGCATTTTATATGGCAATAAAGTTGAATATAATAATTTTACCTGGTCTTTGCAAAAGAGTTCTTTGGCGATGAAGTATATCATCACTCAAATACTGTCAAGTGATATTCCACACATGCTTTGGTCTTGAAAGCTGATTTGAGAACAATAGTGTTGCAAATAGTCTTCTCAAAGGGTAGATGGACCCCAATGGCTTGCTTCTACAATTACATCTATGTATTCTTTGTCATCATCTAAAATCCCCAAAACATAACAAACATCTTTGAATGTCGGGTAAATGACACTATTGACTGTTCTAATTTCATCATATGATTGGGGACCCTTTACAATATTAAGCAAGATTCTTAAATAATGTAGTTCACCACTCCCTAGAGGAACAAATTGCAACCTTCCAATAGCAAAGTCATTTCTCCTTTGTTTCCATGCACGATCTTTTTGCTTCCACACAAATTTCATTGGAAATTGTGCATATGTCAGTGTCTTTACCTCAGGGAATTATTTTGTTCGCTTCTAACCAAGCCAATAATTTAGAATTATTAGCACTAGGCTTGCTAAGAACATAGTCAATGGATTCTTCATCATTAAAAAAATTGCTTATTTGGCAAATGGAAAAACAACCTCTCAACAGCAGGTTCTCTATAGTAGATGTCATAAGCAAAAATCCTCCATGCAGCTTCACATGATGACAAATACCTGCAATCATAATATAACTTTATTTCGTCCATAGATTGACTATCACCATTTTCTCTTGCATTGTTATAAAAGGATACAGTCACATGATCATGAGCAATAATTAATGAGCAATTTTTAACAGATTTTAAAAAAATAGTATAACCAAATAATTTTGCAAACTTAATAATGAGCAATAAATAATTTGAAAATTACAAAACATAAGAATAAATAATATAATATGAACTTGGTTGTTGGATTAATGAGCTCAGAAGCAAACTTCCCTAAAAACTTAGAAATGGGTCGATTAAATAAAGTGAATTGAGTTGATCCTGTTGAATCCATGACGTAGACTTGAAGCTTAAAACTAAAGAAAAAAGATTTATTGTTCATAATTTTATAAAACAATCCAATTACAATGTTAATCTAAATTTAATCAAATTAAAAATTACCAATCAATCTTTGCCATCATCCCATCACATTTCTTGCAAAAATATTTTTTCCCAGCAGGTCTAACCTTCTTGCATTTTCTACATGCTTCGTAAAACCATCCTTAATGATAATCAATCTCAATTACTGTAGCCAAAATAGCACCAAAACATTCCTGTCCAGATTAAACAAAACAAAATTATACACTCAAGTCACATTCAGTGTTTATTTTATGGTATTTAAGTTAACATTCGAAAAATAGGAAATTTAATTAATAAGAAATATACCTGAGAGCATAATATCTAAAATTGTCATCCTTTCAGCACTTAAAATGTCTTCGCGAAAAGACATCACACCTTGTCCAGAGGTATAACTCACCACTTGGCTCAGGGAAACATCAGCACGTTGCAACCTTTAACGTTGAAAAATTAATTTTAAATAGATGAACATGTTTGGATTGTAAATATGTTAAACCTTCCTAAAGGAAAAAAACTCACTTTTCTTTATATTCAAGATCCTCCTTGAAGTTTGGATTAATAAGTAGCTTAGTCTCATTAAATGCATTTGAAATACCCTTTGTGCCTGCAACAATTGAGCACACTATTAAGTATAACATCACAGGAACACTGATGAAACAGTCTAAAATATAATGATATAAGATTAACATGCAAATTTGAAACATATGTGAATGTAAGGCCAAAAAACTATACCTTGAAATACTTTAAGCTTACACAACTATAATATAACTATGACTGGACCCTTATCACCATCTATCAAATACCGATTCATGGTGTCAACAAACGCTCCTCATAAAAGTGTAAGGTAACTTATTTGATCTAATATGAAACACATGAAACAATGGAGAAAATGGAAAGTCAAAGAAAAATAATACAAAATCACTTAAATTAAAAATACTGAAACTTGCTTACTCAAGATCTTCCAAAACAACATCAATTAATTGATTTGTTTTCCCAATTGAAGTAATTTCCTTGATGTCAGTCTTTTCCACCACATGACCAATTACTTCTGCAAAAATTAAAAAAGACAGTGAGGCCGTTTCAAATGGCAAAAAAATGCATTTAAAAATTGACTTGGAATTAAGTACAAACCCAAAAGTTGTCCCTCCTTAACAGTACTTAAGATGTGAGGAAAAGAACAAAGTCAAATGCATTAGGAGGAATATTTTCATCTTCTGTTTCAGTAATCTGTGTGGCTTTCATAAAGCCCAGCTTATATTTGCCCTTAGTAGCATTGTTCTGTGTTTCATTTCGACCAACCAATAAATTTTGCATTATATAACACCTCCCATCTTTTAGCTGAGATTCAAAGTCTGCAATGAGACCTTGCTTCACAATTGCCTGAATCCTGCCACACTGACAAATTAAAAATGATATCAACACATAAATTTAACAATTTGGACACAATTTAGAGTAATTAGAATAAAATTACCTTTTCATCAAGCAGAAGCATTTCAATACTATTTACTTGAGTTGGTTTCTTGAAGTCATACCGTTTCCACATATTGATGATTTGAACTCTTATCTTCCAGATTATTCTACCATGAGCAATGTAAGCAATTGAGACAAAGTGTGTTGTCATCCTTCAATGAACAAAAGAACAGGAAGGAATTACTGACAGAATATAATTTTGTAATTAAAATAAAAGAAATTAAGGGGTAAAGTGTTAAAGACACAATTGTATTACTTGGAGGGATATCTGAAGAAAGAGTAGAGAAGCAGAACAGGCACGTATGAGAAACCAAGAGGACAAGACAAATAATATTACATCCTAGCAGTGGTGATCTCTATGTATACAGAATTATTCAAAGGTATTAATGCAACTCTTAAAAAATTGTAATTAATAGTTATGGTAAAAATGAGAAATACCATTATACTAAAAAATTTAAATAGAAGGATTACTTGTGCATTAAATATGATTTTTAGTTCATCTAATATTCTAATATGAATGACTACTCAGTTTATTATCTATTTCCCACACACATAGACACAATTCAATGAAGACTTGTTGTACATGAAAAAATCATTTAAATTTGTGCAATGTAAACTGTTACCATTAATCTGTTAAGCATTTTCTAAACCACTAACTTGAAATAAATGAGTTGCCTGCATTCCAATGGTGACTTCTCCACTTCCAAGATTATGCTAACCCTAAAACATTTTAAAAAAAAACCACAACCATGTTTATTTATTACAGAATCTAAGTAGCAATTTTAAATTAAAATTATTAAAAATTAAGAAGAATACTAAAGGTTGAAAACCACTTATTTGCTATATAGATATTTCAAAAAGACTTAATAACATTAGGTACTCAACTTACCCATTTAAAAAGCCATGCACATTAAAGTATTTCACTTTTTCAAATCTTATTATGCTGAAAATCCAAACAGCCATACAAAACATACTTCTTATTTAACTAAATAGTAACAACCAACATTTACTTTCCTAATGAGTATTAATTAAATAGTCAGATTATAGTAAAGCAAAAATTAATAATTACAACTAATTAATTAAAAATTCAATTCTTGCAACTAATTGAATAAAAACTTACCTTGTATATAAAGAATACAATCCTCCCAAAATGTGTAACGTCATAATTTCTAATTCAGAAATTAGCCCGTCGGAAACCAAATTCTGAACTTAGAATTAAAGCGAGACATTTTGGATACTGGTATATTCACTAAATTGTAAAGTAACCAACAATAACTCGACAATTTATGAATAAGAACTAACTTATATAACGTACTCAAGGTAAATCCACTATTTACAAAACAAACTTATACTTTATACATCACTGATCAAATTTAAAACTCAAACATATTTACACGATAATATACATAAACACCTAGATATCCATTTCACTAACAAAACAAAATGCCACATTCATCCAATGAAGTTTGCTTCAACTCCCGGTCCAAGAATCCGAGTACGGTGGTTCCTGTACATATATATATATATCCACATAACGCGTGGTGAGATAATAATCTCAGTGAATACAACAGTGCATATGAATGCAGGGAATCATGTATCAATGGCATATAAAGAATTTAACACAATTCACATAACATTATCAAACTAAAAATTGTGTAATTCATGATGCACTCACTGCTGTGCCCAGCAGGCATGTTCTTATCACTTGCTGGAGTTAGAATTGAGCTCAGACTACGGGAAACGTCTTTCCCGGGACGAATCTCACCCATTACTGGATCGAAGTCGTGTTTTAAACACAATTTCTTAATTTTAACTCACGACCGGAGCCGGATTTGATTAACTCACGGTCGAAACCGGCTTAAAATGCTTCAATTATCATAAACATAATATTTCATCAATGATATTAAATATATGAACAGAATCATGAAAATTTCCACGAGCATAACTTATAATTTTCTCCTATTCAATCCTAATTCCAATCATACTTCTAATTCACAATTACAATATCAATTAAGCATACAATTATACAATCTAGCAAGTATTCAATAAAGGGAAGAGGTAGAGAGAGAATTAGGGTTCATGTATCAAGTAAACATATGAGAAAACATAGTGGAAAGTGAGTTGTACTCACCTAAGACTTGATAATTGAAGGAAGGAGAATGTAGGAAGGTGTATTACTTGAAGATTCCTTGCCCCAAAAACCCTTTTCAAGCTTCAACTCAAGCTTCCTCTCTCTAAGACTCAAGTCCCTCTCTCTAAACTAAAAGAAGGAGAAGAAAGAAAGAAAGATGAATTCTGATTCTAATTTAAGGGTTTTGTGCCTATAAGTGAATTCTCGCTCAAGTGAGATATTCTCGCTTAGGCGAGCGTGTCAGTTGCATGCTTTTCCTTCACATTCTCGCTCAAGCGAGAATGATCCTGAAAAGACCCCTCTCTGGACGATTCTCGCTCAAGCGAGCCCTTCTCGCTTAAGCGAAAATTGTCCAGAGAGCCTCCCAAAGGTCCCTTGTATCTCGCTTAAGCGAACTGGCTCGCTCAAGCAAGATATGCAAAAACTCAAACTTACCCCTTTTTTACTGCATAACTCGCTCAAGCGAGATTCTTTCTTGAGCGAGAATGCTTGAAACTTCAAAATCTTGGTTTTTCATTCTAAGTCTTGTTTCCTTACTTTCTAGATCATTTTTCTTACTTATTTAACACATAATTAACTATCTAAATCTTACCCTAAATAATAAAATTCCTAAGTACCGGATGTTACAAAATGCATATCAATGCTATAGAACACACAATCACGTTCATGATATCTACATCAATAAATGGTTACATTATTCAACATTTCCTTCTCTAAGAATGATTGTAAACTGCAACAGGAATTAAATGAATTGTATATCTGTCACATAGAAAACATAATAAAATTTGACAATTACTTTAGGAATATCTCATGCTTTATTGAGAGTAAAATTGAATATAATCAGAAATATAAATTTTGGACTTTTAAAAATACCATATGTAAAGCATGTTAAACATCCAAATGATCATCCAGTTAGTTGAATATATTACAATACATTAGGTTAAATATGTATGTTACTTGAGGACCACCTGCTTTTTTTGATGGATTTCATAGATAAAGTACATTTATAAACAAAATTCGTGTTGCAATCTACATGCGTAATGTTTATAAGACAATATTTTTATCCAATATAAATAAAAACAAAAATTAGCTATAAAACAGTATATCGAGGACATTAATTAATTGTATTATTAAAATTAAAGTACCATAGTCATTAAAGCTTAAAGTATAACACTATGTAAAAGATTTGTTCATCAACATCTACAATTCCAATATTGGTCCGGGAAAAAAATTGAAAAAAACTAATATCAAGCCTTACTTATAGTGACAAAAATGTCTACAAAACT
Organism: Sesbania bispinosa; assembly: GCA_026901365.1. Taxonomy (NCBI): domain Eukaryota; kingdom Viridiplantae; phylum Streptophyta; class Magnoliopsida; order Fabales; family Fabaceae; genus Sesbania; species Sesbania bispinosa. The sequence goes on from QLOH01000044.1 coordinate 652,383, forward strand.
CTCTCTAAACTTAAAATGAATAGTGTCTCCTTCTTTCATACGCTTTACTCTAAGAAACTGGTACCAGCCTATTCCCAGGTAGCTCTCTCCTTCAGTTCACCCATTCCTTAATAATTCAACTTCAAAAGCATTGTTTTCTTCATCATATAGGTAAACAGTTTTCTGCTTTTTCTTAAGGATGTTTCGGACAATCCTAGCAGGAATGACCTAAGACAAATATAAAGTCGAAATACAATAAAACAAATGATTGGTAAATCAATATGCATATTTATATAACATAAATTATTTTTTAAACATACCAAGGGATTACTACCAGTCGGAATGGCCTTAGTAACTTTTGTTGTCCATCTTTGTTCTTCTTTTTCTACATGTACTTCACCATCACTCTCGGAACCGAGAATCACAATATCCTTCCACCCACCATTTGGAGGATAATCAATCTCCATAAGGAATGTATTGGTAATCTTATTATCAAATAATTAGTCCCAACATAGCTAAAATCCACAGTGTGGATACCTTTGAGAACCTAAAACTCTATGAAGTACTTAACCCTATGGTAGAAAGCATAACTTCCATCCCTTAACCTAATATTAGCTACACTATGAACATTTTCTTGAGGATCTCTCTAATGGAAATATTGATCTTTGAAGAGGTTTTTCCAATAAAAGACAATTTTGGAATCTACAATCATAGTTTCCTGAATGATAAAGAAATAGAATATGAATATGAAAAAGATACATAGAACAAATAAATGTTTTATTGTTAAAAATTTCTAAAATCTACCTCTAATGGATCCAACTTTGCTTAGAATCCCTTGAAGAAAGGATCTCTTTTTTAGGAATCAATAACATCCATCATAAAGTTAATTTTGAAATCCTGTTAAAAGATGTATGTTAACCACCTAGTTGCAGTGTCTTAATTAACATAATATAGAATATAGTGAGGTTAAAATGATTAATTTAGAAAATATGAATATTAAATGAGAAAGTTTCGTTAATAATACAGATTAATCATTAAACAAAGTCATACACATAAAAGCAAAATAAAGTGTAAAACGTCAGAAGATGCATGAATCAAGGATAGAGTTTAAGACACTGCAAATTATTGAAAAAACTTCACACTAATTAGTCACATAATTTTCCAACTACTACATATGATGTTTCAAACCTCAGATGTTTGAATGTATGTAAATGAATTTATATTGTTAAAATTCAGTCATTATTAACCAATAAACAGAAGGCAATTTTTTTATAAACCAATATGAATTCAGTTAAGAATCTAACCTAAATTTATTATAACTCATAAATGTTTTATAATACCATCACATCAAAAGTACTTAAAAGTAAAACTAACGTCAAAAGAGCAATGCCTTAAATCCATAGTCCTAAAGTTCTTGAACACACAACTCAACAACGATGAATGACAACATGCAAACTTTTCAGATTATCACTTGATTAAAAGCGAAGCACATCCCCAGTCTTCAAATTCTTTCCCTGAATAATCTGGCCCCAAGCACCGGCTATGTATCGCTTAGTACTCCTCCTTTTAGGTCTGAAAAATTTGTAGGATGTGTGTTTAGATTCCCCATCTATGACATCAACAAATGTCTAGTTTCCATCCAGAAGATTCCTCACAAACCTAGCAAGGATAGTCCGCAACATTTTATGTGAAAGGTTAAGGTAAAATACATTAGTTGTTTTTTATAAACACAACCCATACCCTAATTAAAAAATACTAACCATGTCATTTTCCCCAAGTAGCAACCTTCGATGGATTTACACTCCACAAAAAGACAGGATCAATATCTTCAATAGAATCAGTATTAGACTCATCTACAGTCACCCGATTGTTTACAACATTAGGACACTGCACTACCTCTTTGTTACCATTCAATCATACTGATTCGAATTCACTCTCCCCAAAGTAAGTAAAGAGAACATTATGAGTTTCTTCCAGCCTACAACATCTACAAAATGTTATCATCTCCGTTAATAAACGCAAAACTATGACCATTATAATTTACTGAAACACGAAATACATTCTTATTATGGTCTATAAGGACACAGTTATCAGGAATTTATGAACCAAGTTTCTTCCAAAAAGTCTGGTCAATCATGATCATGGCCTATTAATACAAAATCAACGACGTCGAGTCATAATAAAAGTACCATATGATTAATTATTTAATAATTTTGTCGTACCAAATAGTTCAGATTTAATAACCTGAGGCAGGTTGAGCTTTGATTCAAAACGTCTCACCTTAGCCATTGTATTTTAAGCAGTAAAGAACTACAAAACAAATGGATGACTTTATCTTAGACGTAAATGTTCAAAGAAAACAGATAATTTGTTACACTTTTAAAGAATCAAGTTTGTATACAATCACCCCATTAGTTACTACCTCAGGACACTGCAATGGAACCCCAAATGTGTAATATTTCTAAGATTCCCAAATTCAGAACAATTGACTCTTTTAACTAAGAGTAAGCAGATTTAGAAGAAGATATACCATTAGAATTTATATGTTTTCAATTTAAAACTTATCCATAACACTAATATTGGCCAGTTCATACAAATGAGATATATATTCCCCTTTTTGGTTTTTAAATTTAAGAATACCAAATCAAAGAACTGAAATATGATTTAATGATTTAAAAACGCGAAATCAAAAGAACAGAGTGGTGAAAGGCATCATGATCCTTTACATATTGCACAAAAAGTATTTAAAAAACAAAATTGTTTATAACTTATATTTTTTGGATCTATATTACAAAAACATATTTTAAAAATAGAGAAACAGGATATATGTCAATTCTCTTTAGGGTTAACATAACAACATGTGTTACTATGAACAGATTTTCCAATCAAATAATTAAAAGTAAACAGACTTGTTTTAAAAAAGAGATTCAATTTTGTGATAATATTTTTCAATCATTACCAATAATGCTTAAATAGTAATGAGAAACAGTTATATGAACTGATTTCTCAATCAAATAATTAAAAGCAAACATATTTGTTTTAAAAAAGAGAATCAATTTTATGATATTATTTACCAATCGTTACCAATAATGCTAAAATAGTATTGAGAATCAGTTCTATGAACAAATTTTCCAGTCAAATAATTAAAAGCAAACAGATTTGTTTAAAAAAAAAGAATCAATTTTATGATACTATTTTCCATTCATTATTAATAATGCTAAAATAGATTGTGAATAAGTTCTATGAACAGATTTTCCAATCAAATAATCAAAATCATACAAACTTATTTTGAAAAAGAGAATCAATTTTATGATATTATTTTCCAATCATTACCAATAATGCTAAAATAGTAATGATAATCAGTTCTATGAACATATTTTCCAATAAAAAATCAAAAGCATACAGACTTGTTTTAAAAAAGAGAATCAATTTTATGATATTATTTTTCCAATCATTACCAATAATGCTAAAATAGTAATGAGAATCAATTCTTCCAATCAAATAATCAAAAGCATACAAACTTGTTTTAAAAAAGAGAATCAATTTTATGATATTATTTTCCCATCATTACCAATAATGCTAAAATAGTAATGAGAATCAATTCTATGAACAAATTTTCCAATCAAATAACCAAAAACATACATACTTGTTTTAAAAAACAGAATCAATTTTATGATATTATTTCCCAATCATTACCAATAATGCTAAAATAGTAATTGTAATCAAACAGAATTCTCAAAATTTCAAGTGATTTATTCATAATACACAAAAAAATATCAATATGTCTTTGGAAACGAAATATTGTTATGCAACATCTAGAATCATAGGATGTCATGATAAGGAAATGAAAATGGGTAATCCCTTGACTTGGTCAAAGGGGTAAAACATTATGCATTTTTACTCCTTATGAAACAAAGGGGATAATCAAATTACTTAAGTAGAACATCCTTGTTTGGTTGAACCTATAAGTCATTTTTGTAGAACAAAGAGAAGAGTATGCATATGTGGAGAGCTTTAACATGAAATATATTATTTTAGCATGTACGTGCTAACTTATGACCCTCTTTTTTGGTTTTCTATTTGGACTACCTATGACAATCTTTGATAGACAACTGGTGATGTGTTCATAATACACAAAATAAATATCAAACTTTAAACATAGAGGCAGTAATTCATTTGCAAACAGAGACATAGTATGCAACTTTTTTATTTAAAAAACTCAATAAACTCAAACTCAGAGACAAACACTAAAAAATTAGTAAACTCAAACTCAGAGACAAACAATAAAAAATCGTTCCTATTTAGGACTCTTCTCTGTAGTTCAATGATTTTATGAAATAATATTTACCAAACCAAAGAATAGAATGTGATAACATACTGTATGCCCCTCTAATTGAAGGTGATGCACGAATCTGCAGAAGAATGAAAGCACTACCTAGAACGTAGCGACTGCAAAAAGGCAGAGAAATTAAGGGCTTTGAAAGTTATGCAAATGAAATATGGAATTTCTCAGATGAGGTAAGAAAATATGGTGATTTCACCTACTACCTTCACCACGTTTTGTGAAGTTTCTTCAAATCCTAGTGAGCTTTAAGATTTGAAAAACCTAAACCGAACAAAAAATGAACATCTAGGTCATGGGCTTGAAGAGCATATATGATTTGAAAACCAATCCATCGTCGAGAAACTAACCTTCAACATCGGAGAGGAAGAATAACTATGAAGGAGCAGAAAAGTGGGGCGAAGGGGAACCGCAAGCAAGCAATTCTGCATGGTAGGGAAGAATTTTTCTGTCTTTTTTTTTATAAGAAAAGTAGAGGAAGACGGAGGGAGGGGAAGGGTTACGATGAATGTATGGGAATTGAAAAGGGAAAACGAAATACGAAGTTGTGCAAGGTAGTGAGTGGGTTAATTTTGTGGCATTAAGTATTACTACAATTTTCAATCGTCCACTACAGAAGTAATTAATAATTAATGTGTTTTAGAAAAAAATGTAATAATTAGATGGAAATGTTATTTACTAATATAGCCTCTGTTTGGGCGGGAAAAAATGCCCTCAGACTTCATTACTTTATATATATATAATGCAACATTCTCATAACAAGTGAAAAACCTACAATAATAGGTAATCTAAGGTTGTGTATAGTATAACACTTAGTTGTGACTAAGCCCCGAGTAGTACTGTCCCAATTGTATGAGAGGTAGTTGTGGTTAACACAAAAAAAAATACATATACACAATAGTTTTAGATTTGTCTTATACTATATCTTTCTTAAGAAGATGGTACTTGATTATAAGATTTGCCTCCTCTAAAGCGTATCAAGGATAAAGTACAAAAACAATCATTGATCGAAACTGTGATAAAATACAAGCACATATATAATTGTCAGAATAAAAAAGGTTTAATTTCTGCACAAGGTAGGTGGGCTTGTCCATTGTCCATGCTTCAAGCCCAAATAGCTCTTGCGTCAAGGGGCGTGTTAGGAATATAATACAAAACCATTTATGTGTCCTCCATCCAACAACTTAAGCATTTGGGATAGTTGGTTCATGACATGTTGGATAGTCCCACATTGCCTAGTGATAAGGACAAATTAAAGTATATAAGCCTTAGGCAATCCCCATCCTACAAGCTAGCTTTTGGGGTTGAGTTAGGTCTGATCCAAAATTTAAGATGGTAGCAAAGCGATACTATCCACTGTGACATGTCCTGACCCTATTCTGTCGTTGAGTTCCAAAGTCTGGAACTTTTATTTGTTTGTCTCTCTTACTGACAAGTCCTTGCGTTCATACTCTTCTTTTATTTCCAACCTCCCCTGCTATGCATCTTTCTGGTGTGCTTTCAATTTCACCACTGTAAATATTACCAGTGTGTCAAGTCTTCAACCCGTTGTGTATTCATTCCAACGGGTCAAGAGGTTTTTTTTAACTTTTCCCCCCCTTTTTGTCGCTACCGTCGTCAACAACTCAAACCGGTGACCCCACCACCAGAGTCGCGCTATTCAAGAAAGTCCACTACCACCGGAAACACCTCAATCAGAGAAACAACATGCCCTCACGCCCCTAGTGGTTATGATTTTATCAGTCAATTTTCATCTATTTTTGTTATATTATTCATAACAAATATTATTAGTTTTTTCCTTTCCGAATCAACACAATGCCCCTTCTCTTCTATCCTTGTTGCTCCTTCCTTATTCTTTAACTCTCATGTCCCATATTCTTTCTTTCCACATCCTTTTCACTCACTCATTTTAGTTTCCAAACATATATCTTAACTCTTGCGCCTCGTCATTTGCATATATTCTTTTTTTTACACCGTCTCGAAGTCATGCATGATCCACAAGTCCCCATTTGACACATAATTAAATTTGTCCGGCCTAGCTCGTTTTCTTTAATAAAGTACTAATATGGATTCTGATGACCAAGAAATTACGTTGGATGATGAGTTACATCAGGATTATAATAATCGGGAAGGGTCAGATTTTGAGAAATCATTGGAAAAGATAAAAAGGTTGAATTGTTCAACTTCTAAGTTTTGTAAAGCTAGTGATAAACTAAAGGGCAATAATAAGGATTTTCTACAAGTAAGAAAGCAACATCAAGAGTCCACTGACATGAGATTCGTCAAAGAATTTCTGCTCTGCGAAAGTACTAGGTGGCCACAAAAGATTCCACATTCAAGCTCAAAGGACAGGGGCTTATAATAATAACAACAATGAGATAAAGTCATGTAATAATAAACTAAGATGTTGTGTTTGCAAGAAGAATTTCCTATCTGAAAAGTCATTGAGTGGCCATATGAGATCCAACCCTGACAGGTTTTGGAGGGATGCTCACCCTCGTAGACCATTGATGGGTTTCTGGCAAGCGAACAAAAAATCCAGTAGTATAATAGTAAGAAAAGTATCGTACCCACAGGGAACGGTCAATTTGCGTATAGTCGTGATCTATTTATCAAGGGAAACAACGGTTTTAAAATTATTGTTGCGGAAATTATAAATAGCAAATAAATAATCAATTGAATTAGATAGGAAGAGTTAGAGACACTTTACTTGGATTAGGATTAGACTTCATATCATCACACCCTTCGTGCAGGTAAAAACTATATATTATTTTAGGTTTACTCTATAATACTGTAGACAAACTAAATTGCTAAGACCCCGAGTTACTAGCGGCCTCACACACTCAAAGGTAATCCATGCGGGCTCTCCCAGGCGACAGACTTACCCTCGACTTATTTTGCTTTCTTTTATTCCGTTTATAAAAGAATTAGTTGATAAACGAGGCCTATTACTCTGGACGCATCTTCGCTAGAGTACTGTCACTACCCATCACTCATTAGAATACATCCACGGTTCGCTTCCTGGATTGACAATCAACTAACCTTTTCTAACGGTAATTTAATAACCATGCCTATCCTGTAGACGCCCTTCATTAGAGTACTCACACTACCCATCAATCACTAGCAACTCCCATGTGTCGGTTCACTGGCTATCGAGTCCTCTTATTCACTTAGAGAATGGGTTTCTTCAAAATCCGCTCCCCCATCCTCAATCCTAGTCGAAACTAGCCTATAACTCCGGTGCAAGCGCAAAAGTTAGGGATTAAGCACAGAATAAGATTACCAATATTATAGACAGAGAGAGCTCATGAAATAATAAAATAGAGTTTACATACACTTGGGGATAGAATCAATTACATTCAATCCTAATGGAGAATTAACTACACAAGGTAGCCATACAAACCACCGAAGATGTTGTCACCATCTTCAATCCTCGTGAAGCGCTCCTCCTCTCCTACTCTAAAATTAGCTTTGGTGCATTATCACTGAAATAAGAATGAATTATAATAATCGTGCACACTTTGATCTGGTGCAATGAGGTCTTATTTATAAGCTAAGGAAAGACAAAGGAAATTGGGGAGAAATCTATCTAAAAAAATGGCAACAGGGAACAAATCTACGTGACCTGCGCTTCAAGCTGCGCTACAGCGCAGGCTGTAGCGCAGGTTCCAGAGAGTTGCGCTTCACCCTGCGCCACAACGCAGGTTGAAGCGCAAAATGCGTCCTGCAGCTCCAAACTTTCTCTTTTTATCTTGATCTCTCCCCGAGACTGGTTTTAGTTGATTTGTCTTTCCTTGTTTCCCTTTTCTTGATGATATCTCGCATTTATTGAGCATCTTAGATTTAATTGGGAAGGTTGTCTGCAGAATCCTTGTTTGATTGGCAGTGATCTCCTCATTGATTGCTTCAAATCTTTATTAAATGTCTTCAATCGAACTCAAATCTTGCAGATATCTCCCTCATTTAATGCTATCTTTCCTTCAAATCAAATCTTTGCAATATCCTGCAAAAATCAGCAATATTTCTATTAAAATAGCATCAAATTCAAATCCAAGATTAATAAATACAATTTATCTGATATTAAATAAAAAGGGATTAAACTGGGGCAAAAATACCATTTTATCCTTGATAAGTGAACTAGAAAGTGCTCTAATTTATCAACTAATTTTCACTTATCAACCATCATCTCACGACCAAAATTCTAATTACTCAATGGAAGAGAATAATAATAAAAATGATGATGGTGGCCAAATTTTAAGTGTAACAAAGGAAGCAGTTATTGTTATATCAAAGTATTTGTCACTAAGCTGGGAAAAGACCGATAAAAAAGGTTAGTCATGTACTCATAGCAATGAGGATACTAACGCTACTCAAATACTTATGTTCACGTCATAAGATAATAAGAAGATGTCACTTTCTGTGGTGAATCTTAAATTTATCTCAACATGAAAACCTCGGTGAGAATGATGATGAGCGTGATACAAATAACGGAGAGAAGAATATGAAGGTAAAAGTGATACGTAGTGACTTGCAATATTAGACGACTGTAATGATGAATAAGAAGAATAATAAAAAAATCAAGCTATTGGTGAAATCAAAGAATCTAAAGACAAGATCTTGCATACACCATATGATGGTGATGATGACAATGAAGAAGAAAGTCAATCGAGTCAACAAATTCACGATTTTGATTTGAACGAGCCAACAAATGTTATGGAGAAGGAAACAAACTAGCGTATCCATCAATGTATTTAAAAGTTGAGCTTTGCCTTGTTTATGCCTTCTTTTATAAGCATTCCTTTTATTTATGTTATAGGCACTTAGCTAAAAAATTCGTGAGTTGTGTGCGTTAACAATGCAACAAAACAATGTAAATATCAAGTGTGCAATGTTAAATCATCAAGCTATGAGTGAATAGGAAAGTGTAGTTGGTCAATGATTATACATTGTTCCTCAAGTAGCAATGGTGAAATCATTAAATGTGTTTATGGAAAATAATAAAGGGATAAGTAATTGTGGTAATTAATAATTGTTGTATTGCAGCTAAAAAAACTATGCATCATCTTAATATTAATTATGTTTATGATGATCATATTGACATCATGCCGAATATGATATTTGATTTAACAAAAGGAAGCTACTACATGAATATAAGATATTTCATTGAAATAAACTGAATAAAGCACATATTCATTGAATTTCAAGATTTTAAATGTCAATTTCAAGTATTGAAAAAAATTAAAAATAAAGATGTTGAATAAATCGAATAAAGCCATAATATAAAATTAAGCAACTTCATTCTTAAATTTTTTACTTCCTTAATGTGTTGCTAAGCAATCACAATTTAGTTATTATAACAAGCATATATATATATATATATATATTTAGAGTTCTTTTTTTTTTCCACTAAAAGAGAATGATTTTTTTTTAACATTCTATTTGAATAACAAATTTTCCATTGGCTATGGTCTTGAATATTTTGTGCTTGCCTGTAAGTTTCAACTCTAGATTCCAACAATTTTTTGCATTCCTTATGGTATATAAAAAACAAGCCCATTCCAATTCTCATTCGAACTAACAACTCTTTCAACTCCAAGCACGTATGTTAAATTGGTTAACATTGTAACTATTACTGTTTTTTCTATTAAAGAAAAAATGAAAAGAATATTATATAGAGTCGTCTCACACTCACCGCCCATATGATATACACAGGGTTTAAGGCATCGTTTAGGTTTATTCAATATAATACCCATACATCAAAGTTCTCACCATATATGAAGTCTTTCCAATTTTGATGCACATGAGATAGAATAAATGTTCATAAATTTTGTATATACGATAAATTTATTATTTTTTCCACACATTTGTCCACGATTTGGAATGCCTCTAACTTTAACAATTTCTTAATTAATAAAGTATATTGTTCAATTCAAGTAATTGAGAGGTTAGGCATCAATTGCAATTATATCAGTTAAGACACTACATTATATGGTGGGGTAACAATCAATCACAATTAACAATTATTGATCATAAATAGGGGGAAATAACAAATGTCTCCATCTTAACACAATTCTTAGTGTCCCTTATTGGTTATACCAGGAAAATTGGTAAATATGAATCCAATTGATATGTCTTTTGTTGTTCAACACAGACTACCATCAAACCAATGTCCTTCAACTTCCTCTATTGGGACATATATTTGCCAAGCACATCAAATTTTATTTTTTTAACATATCATATCATGTAACGTTATAGGTACATTAGAAAAATTAATGTAATTTTAAACAATTTTACAAGTTTCAAGTCTTCTAATGGATATATCTACTCGCTCACATATGTCAATTGAAGTAAATGGTGTTTCTTTTCATCATAACAATCTGCACAAAAACGTTTAATTTGTAAGTGATGATACTAATGAAAATCGTTCCTTTAGCTGAATTTGAAAATCCATATACAATAAATCCACATTATTGTGCTTATTTTACACAAATCATGTCTATAATTATGGATTATTTTTAATAAATGAAAGATGTACCATAAAGAATGGGAAATGTACCATAATATTCGAGTGGACACGTGTTGTTACATCCATATCCCCTTTAATACCATCATCTGCATTACCTATCCATATAAATAATTAGTGTGCCAAACATGAGTGCTTATATTGTCAAAGTTGGTGCATGTGTTTTTTTGGTTTAACCACGGGTATCCTCCACGGGAGGCAATCCTGTTCGAGTCAGGAACATCCACATCATGGTGAGGCTAACTCTCCCAGCGGGGACTTTTTCCATCCATGAGACTCGAACTTGAAACCTTGCTTAAGGGGAATCAAGCATATACCACTTGAACCAACCCCCGTTGGCTGAGTTGGTGCATGTATTTAATAACATTAAACATGTGCTCTACCTTTGCTTTAATGATCTTCCTCAAACAAAAGCAAAGAAAATCATTTCTGCACCCATGTATGTTCCCCATGATGAACACCACATCGCATAAAATATAATGTAAAAAAAAAATTAAATGATAAATGGGGCCTTTAATTGGGGGCATTGAAAAATGTGACAAAATTTACTAAATTTATTATTACATGGGATTTTTTCCACCATTAAGGAAATTTTCACAAATTTGAGTTGCACCGTTGTAAGACTTATGCTGACAATTGGCATGAACTTGCACTACGTACCCTGTTTTACACAAAACTCTATTCCCTAAACCTTTCTTGATTCTACTAGGAATATTGTAAATATGAACCCAACTAATAAATTATTTTTTGTTTAACACAAACTACCATAAAAAACCAATGTTCTTCAACTTCCTCTATTAGGACTCAAATATGTCAAGCACATCAAATTTAATTTTAACATATTATGTCATGCAAAGCTATAGGTACATTAGAAAAATTCGTGTAATTTTGAATAGTCTTAAAACTTTAAAGTTTTAAATGGATGCATATACTCACTCACATATGTCAGTTGAAAGCCTTTCAATGGTATTTATTTTCAACACAACAACCTACACAAAACTTAAAATTTGTAAGTGATAATACCAACGAGAACCATCCCTTTAGCTAAATATAAAAATCCATATGTAGTAATTCCACATGATTATGCTTATGTTACACCAATCATGTCTATAATGATAGATTATTTTAAATAAATACAAGGCACACCACAAAAAAAAATGGGGAAGGTACCATTCTCTTCGAGTGGACACGTGTTGTTGCATTCATGTCCCATTTAATACCATCATTTGCATTATCTACTCATATAAATAATTAGTGTGTCAAACATGAGTATTCATATTGTCAAAATTAGTGCGTCTATTTAATGACATTAAACATATACTCCACCTTTACACTAATTATCTTCTTCGGACACAAGCAAAGAAAATCAAATATGCTCCCATGTATGTTCCCCATGATGAACACCATCTTACTTAAAATGTAATGCAAAGATATTTTAGTGATAATTGTGGTCTTTAACTGGAGGCAATAAAAAATGTCACAAATTTACTGCATTCATTATTACCTGGAATTTTGTCCATCATTAAAGGCATTTTCAGAAAACGTTGAGTCGCGCAACTGTAAGACCTATGTTGGCAGTTGGCATAAGCTTGCATTGTGTACCTTGTTTTATACAAAATTATTGTATAAAACTAAAAATTTGATAAGTATGATGTATATGAATTGTACCTCAGACAAAACTTGACTAATATGTTTGTAGACATTTGTCCTGCCATGTTCTATGACCTCATTGCCCTTCCATGCTTTACTTGAAGATTATTACACCTTGATTTGATGGTTGCTGGTTGTCTAATATGTTTGTAGACATTTGTCCTGCCATGTCCTATGACCTTATCGCCCTTCCATGTTTTACTTGAAGATTATTACACCTTGATTTGATGGTTGTTGGTTGTCACATGGTTTTCATTATTTTACCTGGTTTGCCAATTATAGGAATGAAAGGTCCCTTTTTTTATAACACTGATTGTTCTTAGATGCCCATTATAGGAATAAAAGGTCCCCTTTTACCATTAAACCATCCAACACTGAAACTTCACCTACTTGTTGTGTCTCCATGTTTTTTTTTCCAACCACCATCTCTGTTCTCATCTCACTACAATTGCCATTGTTGTGATTCCCCCACATTTGCAAAATCATAGCAAACAACCTTGGTCTCCATAGTCACATTGAACCCATCACTATCTCACCTCATTTCATCTAGTCATTGTTCGTCCTCCTCGTAACACTTACGCACACACCACCGACCCCTTTTGTTCGTCATCTACCCAATCATATGTTATCTTCCACCTCCGTTCACAAGCCCATCGTTCTTCCATGAAACCCTTGCCCCCTCCCCCTTTCATGCCCTACGTCGATGCTTTGAAGAGAGTCCATCTCTCAGTTGCGGACCGCTATCCATGACACACCGCATCTCATTATTTACCTTTAGAGTTTAACACAAGGATATGAATTTCCCCTTTCTTTCACCCTCTGTGTGGTGTGTTCACTACACCTACAACAAATAAATTAGGGGCGACAGGTAAGTGATGAAGTTAACGATAACCTATGTTAAATCCATATAAGAAGGTTTTAAATAAAAATAAATTCCATGTTAGCCCTAGATAATGACGCATAACCAACGCGAGTTGGTTTAAGTGGTACATGCTTCATTCCCCATAAACAAGGTCTCGAGTTCAAGTCTTGTGGATGGAAAAAATCCCTGTTGGGAGAGTTAACCTCACCATGATATGGATGTTCCTGACTCAAGCAATATTGTCTTTCGCGGAGGACACTTATGGTTTTAACAAAAAAAATAAAATAAAATTAATAACACATAAAATTGTTGGCTAGGATGTTTCATTAGTCATGTCAGCATCTAACTGCGCAAACTAACGTTGGGGGACCAAAATTTATTGTTTGTGATTTTGCAAAGACCAAAACCCAAAAAAATATTTTGAGAACTAAAATAAAAAAAACATGTATTTCATAGGATTAAAAATTTAGGGTTAAATATGTTTTTAGTCCTTGAAATATAGTCAAGATTTGATTTTAGTCCATGTAATTTAAAATCAGTGGTTTTGGTCCTTCAAAAATTGAAAATACATCAATTTAGTCCTTTTGCATATTTAGCTATAGATTTTTACTACGGATTAGCTACGAAAATTCATCGATAAGGACTAAAAATGGGTATTTTCACTTTTTGGGGGACCAATTCCACTGGTTTTAAATTACAATGACTAAAACCAAATCTCGACTATATTTGAGGGACTAAAAACATATTTAACCCAAAAATTTATATTACTTTTTTAGCATGGTGAGGAATAGTCACGATATGCTTTGAATATATTACAACAATAATATTTTTTTTCATCGTAATAGTTATTTTTTATTTCGTAATAGTAAGCATTTCTTTTAGTTTTTTAGGTTGGTTTTACTGTGGCGACTTTCTGTCACTCTTATTTCTTTTCTTATATTTGTGTATGGGTTGGAGTACCCCCTTGTACTCCCTATTAATTTAATTTTTTTTGCTTAGAAAAAAAAATAGTAAGCATTTCTCAACTATAACTATTTAATAATATACTCCATAAATAATAAATAATTAACATATTAGTTATTAAGGTTAAATATGTTTTTGCCCCTAAACTTTCACTTGAATTTGGTTTTGGTGCCTAATTTTTTTTTCGTTGTTTTTGGTCCCTAACGTTTTCAAATAATTGAAATTAGTCTTTGTCGTCAACTCTGTTAAATATAGGGGTGATGTGGCAGGGACTAATTTCAATAATTTGAAAACTTTAGGGACAAAAAACAACGAAAAAATAGATTAGGGACCAAAACCAAATTCGGGTGAAAGTTTAGGGACTGGTCCCTAATATTTATTTTTCGTTGTTTTTGGTCCATAACGTTTTCAAATCATTGAAAGTAGTCCTTGCCGTCAACTCTGTTAAATATAAGGGTGATGACAAGGACTAATTTCAATGATTTGAAAACATTAGGGACCAAAAACAACGAAAAAAATATTAGGGACAAAAACCAAATTCGAGTGAAAGTTTAGGGACAAAAACATATTTGACCCTAGTTGTTGTTATTATTATTATTATTATTATTAACCAAACAATAGTTGATTGGTTCGGTGAACTTTACCTATAAGCTAGGTCAAGGGTTCGATAAACCCATCGTTATGCCTGTGGAGATTTCCGATCAAAGACAAAAAAAATTATTAGCTATTATTACCTCTATTCCTATTTAACTGTTAACTTTTAGAGAAAAAATTGTTCCTATTTAAATGTCTACTTACAAACCTAATGCAATAATAATTACATCTTTCTCTATTTTACTCTTATGTTAATAAATGATCTACTATTAAAAACTAATAAAACCTAATAGTATAAAAAGATAAATGGTAAAATAGAAAGTTTAATTTTTTTACAAAAATAAAAATAATAATTACATTTCTTAAAATGAAATTAGGAACAAGGTGATATTAGTTAGGGTAAAATAACTTTTTAGTCCCTATAAAATATCCAAATTTTGATTTTCGTCCCTGAAAAATTTTTCTTTTTTATTTCATCCTTATAAAATATTTAAGTTATTTTGTTAGTCCCTGTTGTTGATTATACTTTTAAATGTGGATGTGTCTAATGCCCATCACAATCAATAATCATATGTGCAGCACCCTGATACATTATACAACATTGCTAATATCTGTCAACTCATTCAGAGATTGTTTATGATATATAGGAAGGAGGAAATGTACAAAAAATTTCAATTCAAGTCGGGTATGGAATTTGACTCTCTGAATGGGTTTAAGGAGTGTAACATTTTTATATAATGTTTCAGGGTACTTCTCAAATATTAGTCATTATTATAGATGTTCAATACATCCACAATTAACAATAAAATCAATATCGGAAACTAAAAAATTAACTTAAATATTTTATAAGAATAAAATAAAAAAAAAATTCAGACAAAAATCAAATCTCGGGGAATAAAAAACTATTTTACCCCGTTAGTTATTAGCCGGACGTAGAGAAGGGGGTTGGGTTTAAAGCTTAAAACCATAACATAATAAAACCCTAAACCCTAGAAGCCTCTTCTATTAGTTCTAGACCCTTCTCTCCAATTTCAAAAACCTCACTCGTTCTCTCTATTGATCGTCTCTGCTCTACTCTGCTCCATTTTGTGTCCACTTCCTCCCACTCTCTCCCTCTCCCATTGACACAATGTACCGCTTTGCTTCTAGCCTCGCTTCTAAAGCTAGGTCAGTTCCCAACGCCACTCTTCTTTTTGTTTGTTCCCTTTAAGTGAAATTGGATTTTTTTTTTCATCTGGGTCACCCAGAAAATATTGTAAAATGGATCAAAATTGAAAATTTCCGTTATTATTAATTTATTATTATATCGGGTATCTAGATCCTTACGTGTTGGTTCCTTATTTGTGGGTCAATTGTGCTTGATTATTTCATTATTTGGAAGCTAACACATTGCGCATTATCAAGAACAATGATATTGTTCTGACTATGAATTGATGCTTCTTTGATTGCAGGATTGCTAGGAGTAGCAGCCAACAGGTGAAACACCAATTCTTTTAGTTTGAAGTAAGGTAGATCATTATTCTCTGTTTCATCTCTGATTTCTTTATTGCATACTGTAGATTGGAAGTAGGTGGAGTTGGAGCAGAAACTATGCGGCCAAAGACATTAGATTTGGGGTGGAGGCTCGGGCTCTGATGCTTAAGGGTGTTGAAGAGCTTGCTGATGCTGTCAAAGTAACTATGGGTCCTAAGGTAACTGAGCGGATTGTTTATTTTCTGGTTGTGTTTGCTATGAATTTTGCATACATTGTTGATAGTGTTGTATACGGAAAATTGTTGTTGGTAAAGGTGGGTAGAATAAGGGGAAATAGTTGGAAGAAATGACACTCTTTATGATGTTTGATTGCTGATCCAAGATGTTTATGAAGTCAATTCTTGCTTTTATAGAGGAAAAGAACCACTATTTGGTGCAAACGAAAGATAGTAATGCTGGTCTATTTTAAATTTGTATTATGATCCCATCATTCAATAGGTGTTGGTTATGTTCTTCTGTTTTAGGGGCGTAATGTGGTGATTGAGCAAAGTTTTGGTGCCCCTAAAGTGACCAAAGATGGAGTAACTGTTGCAAAGAGCATTGAATTCAAGGATAAAGTTAAGAATGTTGGTGCCAGTCTTGTAAAGCAGGTTGCGAATGCTACCAATGATGTGGCTGGTGACGGTAAGCTAATATATCCAAAGAGGACTTTACTGTATTTACATAATGCTAGACATCATGGTTCTGTGGTTATTGAAAAATCAGTTTGGCTTGCATCTTAGGAAATGGTATAGATGTTAGAATACCAAATACTGACCTTTAGCATGTCAGTACAATGCAATTATTTTGTCTATGTTACAGTTATAGAGTAATGAAGGAGTATTTCAAATGTTATACAGGAACCACATGTGCTACAGTCCTTACACGAGCAATATTTACTGAAGGCTGCAAGTCAGTTGCAGCTGGAATGAATGCCATGGACCTGAGGCGTGGTATAACTATGGCTGTTGATTCTGTGGTGACAAACTTGAAAAGCAGAGCAAGGATGATTAGCACATCTGAAGAAATAGCACAGGTTTGTGGATCAAACATTGTCACAGTCTCTCCTGGCTTATTGGAGGAGATGCCAGTAAAAACTCTTCGAGTTTTAACCTAATTTTCTATTTTAATATTTACATTGATAGGTTGGGACAATATCTGCTAATGGTGAGAGAGAAATTGGTGAGTTAATTGCAAAAGCTATGGAGAAAGTTGGCAAAGAGGGAGTAATCACAATTGCAGTAAGTTTTTATTTGATCATATTGGCCTCCCCCCCCTATTACTTTCTTTATGGTGGAAGGGGTGGTGGTTGTTTGATAGTATTATCTTGTCAATGCAATACCTCTAGAGGCTTCCTCTGAAGTCTGAAGTTGTTATCTTTTCCATTCTTTTTTCCCTAAATTCCATCTTGGCTATCCAATATTGAGTCATTTCTTTCTCTTATCTTTGACTCCTAGGAGGTCTCTGGTTTGAAACTTGTATTTCTGTATCTTACGACACCTAAACATTGAACTATTGCAGGATGGCAAAACTTTGTATAATGAGTTGGAAGTTGTTGAAGGAATGAAGCTTGACAGGGGCTACATATCTCCTTACTTCATAACAAACCAGAAGAACCAGAAATGTGTATGTTCTCTCTTTATCATTCTACTTCACAACATCAGAATATTTTCCAAAGGATTTTATGAAGTACCTTGGTCATAAACTTTTCTCATATTATTATAATATGCCATACTTAACCATGACATGTCTTATGTCAACAGGAACTTGAGGATCCTCTAATTCTAATCCATGAGAAGAAAATCTCAAGTATAAATGCTATAGTTAAAGTCTTAGAGTTGGCTTTGAAGGTGAGCAGTGTCATTCACTGTCTCTTGCATTTGACTTTTAAAAATTGAAATAGGCTGACACATACCTATCTCCAGAGACAAAGACCTTTATTGATTGTTGCTGAAGATGTGGAAAGTGATGCACTTGCAACTCTTATTCTAAATAAGCTTCGTGCTGGAATTAAGGTTAGT
This sequence comes from Sesbania bispinosa, assembly GCA_026901365.1. NCBI lineage: Eukaryota > Viridiplantae > Streptophyta > Magnoliopsida > Fabales > Fabaceae > Sesbania > Sesbania bispinosa. Next base: position 670,829 of record QLOH01000044.1, read on the forward strand.
TTGCCTGTCTGTGGATTTGATGTTTTGGTCTTAGGTTCCTAAAAAAATGGATTATTATTAATTGGTTGTGAAGTTGATGATATATATGATACTATGCTGTAGGTATGTGCCATTAAGGCCCCTGGTTTTGGTGAAAATAGGAAATCTGGTCTTCAAGATCTTGCAGTTCTTACAGGAGGAGCAGTAAGTGCTGTTCTCTGAGGTTTCTGCTGCATTAGATCCTATCTTGTGAACAAGTTATTGATACCTTTTCTGTATCAAAATAGGTTATCACTGAAGAGCTTGGCTTGAATCTTGAAAAAGTGGATCTGGATATGCTTGGCACTTGCAAAAAAGTAAGATTTTAGCTTAGTTTGTGAAGCATTTGAAACTCTACCTTAGAATTTTAGTACAGTTTTAATGTTCTTTACTGGAGCAACTATCTTGTTTAAGGTTGGAATAAATTTTCATTGATTCTTAGCCAGATAAAGTATAAGGTTGGTTTAGTATGTGGATGACTAACTAAAGTCCTTAATGCTGTAGATAACAATTTCTAAGGATGACACTGTCATTCTTGATGGAGCAGGTGACAAGAAAGGGATTGAGGAGAGATGCGAACAGGTTTGAGTTGATCTATCATATTTGGTGTTTCCATGGTTCATGTATTCTCTTTTCATCCAATGACTTGTCATTTTAAGTGATGCATCTGACTGTTTGTTATGAATTTTGACAAACAGATTAGGTCGGCAATTGAAAATAGCACTTCTGATTATGACAAGGAAAAGTTACAGGAAAGATTAGCCAAGCTTTCTGGGGGTGTTGCAGTGCTTAAGGTATGCTTACTTAACTTCATCTTGGTTGTTAATGATTTTTTCCCCTTGGTGAACAACTTAATGTGGTTTTGTAATGACAAAAGTAACATGAAATTTCCCTTCTGCAGATTGGAGGAGCCAGTGAGGCTGAAGTTGGTGAGAAGAAGGATAGAGTGACAGATGCCTTAAATGCAACTAAGGCAGCTGTAGAGGAGGGTATAGTACCAGGTAAAATACCAACACCTGCTGCAGCTTTATGGTTAGTTTTACTGCCTCCAATCAGATCTGACTTCAATTTACTCTCACAGGTGGTGGTGTTGCTCTTCTATATGCATCAAAAGAGTTGGATAAACTTCCAACTGCCAACTTTGATCAAAAGATCGGTGTCCAGATTATCCAAAATGCTTTGAAGGTCCGTGTTCTCTGAAATTTTGCTGATTTCCCGTTTAGCTCCTCCATAGTGTTTTGATTCTAGCAGGGGGCAGGGGCACCACTTAGTATCATACTCAAGGAAAAGCTGCACCAGATTGTTTTTCTGATCTCCTCACTTATTATTACCAATTGCTTTAGGTGTCCATTCTGCAATATGATGGACTGGATTTTTCTTCAAAATCTAGTACAGTTGAACTTGTTGGTTAATCCCTCTTTTGTTACATGTTCCCAAAAATAATGCAGACGCCTGTGCTCACAATTGCATCAAATGCTGGAGTTGAGGGTGCTGTGGTCGTTGGTAAACTATTGGAACAGGATAACTATGACCTTGGGTATGATGCAGCCAAAGGTCAGTGGTCCTTGTTCTCTCTTTCCCTGGTTGTGTTTTCTTTTCATGTTAAAAGTGATTTATTATTTACTGATTCTGCTGACATATTTATTGTTTCTTCCTGCTTCATAATTAGGTGAATATGTTGATATGGTTAAAGCTGGAATCATAGACCCCTTAAAGGTGATTCGAACAGCATTGGTTGATGCAGCCAGGTAGGTTGTTAAGAAATTTGCTGTAGATAAAGATGTATCACACTATGTTATAAGCCTTGTTAAGTTGCTTGCTTATCACCTTTTTTGTGCAGTGTTTCATCTTTGATGACAACAACTGAAGCTGTTGTGTCTGAACTTCCAAAAGATGAAAAGGATGCTCCAGCTATGGCTGGTGGCATGGGTGGCATGGATTATTAACCACATTGGACCTGGAACAAAGAATGGTGCTGAACCCACTTACTGCCTTTTTTAATTATTTCTAGTGACAAGGCATCAGTGTAATCATAGTGTGAGGGATCTAGATGTAGGTAAGAAAATGTGACTTGCAATAATTCCAATTATAACAATTTTTGGAACAATTTTTACCTTCCAAATTAAGGCAACACCCCATGAAATTGTCGATTGAAGGTCTATATATTTTAACTTGAATTTGATCCACGATACACACCGCATTTTGTTTTGCAATGCGTAACGGCTCTGGTAAATTATAACGAGAAGTCTTGTGTGAAACTAAAGGAATAATCAATCTTTTAAATGCTAAAATATGATTTTCGTCATATTGTATTTTCGGTCAATTTTAGTTTTCATTTTTTACTTTTAAAACTTTTGTTTTTTATACTTTTAAAATACCTTAATCATAGTCTCTAATGTTAATTAATTCTATTAAATTGCTACTGAATTCAATTGCTTAATAAATGAATTCAATATCTATATTAATTAAATGAGACTCAACACTAAAGGTTAATTTGGAAATTTATTAAACAAGTCAATAATTTAACAAATTTAATTAATATTAGACTAATACCAAAAGTTTTAAAAGTATGGGGATATAAAACAAAGGTTTTAAAAGTTAGGGACGAAAATTAAAGTTGATCGAAAATATAGGGATGAAAAATATATTTTACCCAAGTTCAAATTTAATATACAAATATTCTTTTATCCATCCCATGTGATATGGACATTGATATTTATTTATAGGCTAAAATATGTTTTTTATCTCTGTATTTTCGGTCAACTTTAGTTTTCGTCCGACTTTTAAAACCTTTGTTTTTTATCCCTATACTTTTAAAATACCTTAATTATAGTCTCTAACGTTAATTAATTCCGTTAAGTTGCTATTGAATTCAATTGCTTAATACATGAACTCAACATCTATATTGATTAAATGAGACTCAACACTAAAGGCTAATGTGGAAATCCATTAAATAGGTTAATAATTTAACAAACTTAATTAACATTAGGGACTAATACCAAAGGTTTTAAAAGTATGGGGACATAAAACAAAGGTTTTAAAAGTCAAGGACAAATACCAAAGTTGACCAAAACTACATGGATGAAAAACATATTTTATCCTTATTTATAAGAGTTTAACTATTATACATTGTCAGTGTAAAAAAGTTTTACAGTCTTTCAATAATATTTTGCCACATCAATCAATGAATATGACGTATCATGCTTCACTAAATTCATTATGGCCCGGTTTATTTATGCTTAAAAAAAGCACTTTTTTAAATTATTTAAAAAATTAATTTTATTTTAGAGATTCTTGTATAATCAGAAATAAATTTACGTTTGGTTACAATCATAAAAAAACACTTTGCTTGCCACAATAAATGTTTTCACATTGTTAAATAAAAGCTTTCACATTGTTAAAAAGTTATCTCTCTCTTCTATTTTAACTGTTTTTTTCAAGAAGCAACTCTGAGTTGCTTCTTAAAAAAAAGCAGAAAACTGATAATTTTCTGATTTTGCTTCTTGAAAAAAGTTTAGACAAACATCTTAAACAATCTTATAAGTGATTTTTTTAAAAAAAGAAGTGATTCTTTTAAGAAATAATTTTAAACAAACGGGCTCTAAATGATGTATTATAAAAGTTGTTTTACTAAAATTACTAGTGAATAATTCAGCCACCAATAAAAAAACGCGTACCGAACTAATGGAATAAATAAATGCCTCCCAAGCACGAGTGAACTAAAGCATATAGCTAAAAGTGTGTTTCATAAGCCATTTCTGCTAGTTGAAAGTTGAAATTAGTAATTGAAATCATTTCAGCTCTGTTTGGTAAGGTAGTTTTTTTGGGTAGTTGCTAACTTTTCTTGAAAAGCTACTTGAGGTAGTTTTTTTAAAAAAACTCACATTTTCAGCTACTAGCTGAAAATTAATTGCAAGTTTATCCCTCAACCACCCCACTTAAAATTATTTAATAATTAATGATGTCCTTGTGTGTCATTTTACCATTTTCAGCTAGTTTTACTAAACACCTTCAATCAAATCAACTAGTTTTTCAACTTTCAGCTACCCTTAAGCTTTAAGCTAGTTTTTTTAGCTTTCATCTAGTTTTTAAGCTTTCTGCTTTACCAAACACACTCTAAATGTATAGCCGGTAAAATGGGTTGCCCTGATCGACCTGATTCACAAAAGTCCGAAAAAAATGTAGGGTTCAAACACTTATTTTAAAAATATGAATAACTCCTAAGCTTTTTGACCTAGTCCAATAAAACTCGCTATCCATAAAACCTGTAAAAAAAAAAAAGTCGAGTAGCCCACTGGACTATCCACAACAAAAAATCCGCAAAATGTAGGGTTTAAGCACTTAAAAAACTAACTAACTCTTAAGTTTTTTAGTCCAATTCGATAAAGCCTACTATTCGCATTGGACTGGACCAGGTCAAATAGCCCGAATTGCTAGGTCCAACCAAATGATAACCATTAAGAATAAAAATTTTAAATGTGCTCACATATATTGCAAATAAAAACTTTCATACGTAATATGTTGAATCTAACTATAAATTTATTTAATAGTATATATGCTTTAATTTTCGAAATTCAAAAATAAATAAATTGAGCCAATGAATGCAAATGAAAGAATATATCGAGTTGTTAAAATAGAGAGAGAATTAAAAAGATGTATAAACGTTATAACTTTGCTTACATGACTGAAAAAGTAAAAGTAAAAGTTCAAGATGAAATAATAACTCTAGGCCCGATGTTTTATATATGATATATAACTGGGAGTTATTAAAAAGACATTTAATCAAATAACCCAAATGTATAAAATTTGTTTGTGATTAAAAAGATAAAAGTTTAGGAAACTAACGACAATTTTAGAAACCACGTTTCAACTTTCATAAATTATAGAGTCCATTTAATTTGCAGTTAAATAAAATTGATTTTATGAATTAATAGTTGAGTACTATAAATTAATGGTTAAGATGAATTATACACGATTTAAGATAGAAGTGATTTAAAATCAATTATGTAAAATATACATAATTATACAGTGTAGTAACGGTAAATCAAACATAGACATAAATTATCACAATCATTCATTAGTCATGAGACATAAATTGTCACAATCATTCATTAGTCATTAGATTCATTACTTCTGCACGTTGATGGAGGCCAAGGGGCTGGCCTAAATCAGTTATCAATATACAAATTACAAAACTTAGTGAAAAAAATTGCTACGTCAATCAGTTATATATAAGTGGAAATTTGGAACGCCCACCTCATATCCCAACCACTGAACCAAGAATTAAGGGACCTCAGTTATATTATGAATCTGTTACATGTTAATCCCTACAAGTACTCGCTTAGCTTGGAGGTCTACTCTGATATCACGTTATCAATCATACCTTGACCTTAAATTGTTTTTACCAAAATTTAGAAGGTCACGCTTATCCGTGGTACTTCTGAAACCCTACACAGTGATACTCTAGAAGCATTCAATCAAAGATCCTAAACGCTTAAAATCACTACCACCCTTTACTGCAATCGATCAAATATCTTTTTCCATATCATATCCTTTTTTTTCACACATGGTAAGCATTCAATTGTTACCTAACAACAAAAGCATTTAGTTACTTTGACGAATGTCATAACTCATTATTACTGTTAATTACAATTATTGCAGAAACTACAATTTATACCACACACACACTAGAATTATCTCGGTTCTTCAAGCTAGATCTATAATGGAGGAGGAGAGCCATTCGATGGCTCAGTACCACAGACTAAAATGACAAAGTCATTGGAAATTTGTAATTTCAAATTTTGCCAAACAATGACAGCTACAGAAGCAAAGTTGTAAGGCCCTGATAAATCAGACAAAATAGCTAGCCTTCTAAAATATTAAGAGTATACACAGCCATTTTAACATTAATTTTATACTTCTGTCAGCCTCATTTACCTCTCCGACGATTTCTTGTTGCTGCACAATTTGAACAGTACCATTTTCCTTTTGGTTGTTCTTTCAGACCAACACAACCAAAATGGAACCACTCTATTTTGCACTGTAATTTAAAGAGATTATTAAAATACGAAAGGAATGTAGGTAAAATGGATGTAAACATAAGTAAAAAAAAAAAAAAAAATACATACATCAGGATTATCACAGGCGACCATCTCTCCATAGCTAACTTGGTTACAAAAGCAGTATGTGGGTTCATTTGGATCAACTGGTAAATCCAAATCCATGCCAGCAGGGTTTGCAGATGTAGTTTGTGCTTCTGTTGCCACTGCTTTGACCATTGTTGTTTGGCGTGTTCTGAAGTATTTGCGAGTTTAAACAATATCCATTAGATTGTAATTGTTTCTTTTAATTCTTGATTTCAAATATATGATGATGTAGCAGACATGAAGTATAAAAGTATCCATGAGAGAACAAAGAAAACAGAGGAGAAAGCTAAACTCACTTCATAATCTTAATTAATATTTAATGTATCAATGATAATGTTGTTTCAAGATTAAAATGCAATCTACTACTGTTATAAAGGTAGTTAGAGGGAATTAAAAAACAAAATTCCTGATATTTTATAAAGATCAGGTATAATATAAGGATTCCAGGTTTTATCATCATGATAAATATTTTTGATAATAAGCTTTAGCTTTCAAATTTTGCACTTCTACGGTTTATACCATAACTTAAGATATAGTAATATCATAGTTAACTCAGATATACTAACTTCAACCTCTAACGATACACATATTTCTCAACCTTCAAAGTGACCAGAAGAAGCATTAACAGAAGATAAAAATAAACATGTAAATGTTGGAGAATAATGTACATTTCTCTCTGCATTCTGCAACCTATCAACAGCTGTCTATTTAATATTCATTCACCAGTCTGACATACTGAAATGCTTTTTCTATCTAAAGATACCAAGAAAGAATATCCTAAACTTATCAATTTTCTATCATCAAATATTTTGTTAACCTAGGTTTTCATATTTTCAGATAACTGGGATAAGCCTCTCATGTCAAGCAATATCTCACATAACAGAATGCCATAGATGCAGGAATCCGTATTCAGTGAATAGACAGTTTAAAAGCATAAGGATAAGCATCGCATAAATGATTAGCTATCAGAAAATGAACCATAAATAGTCCTAGAAGAGTTACATACTTTTTTCTCCCTCCTCTACCACTTTCATTACCCCTTCCAGATTTTGTATTACCGTCAGGACCTGAAGCAGGCACTCCAGTTATAGCAGCATTTTCTCTTTCTGTCATAAATAACAAAAATTGAGGCTTTGTTCATACAAACAATGGGATTCATTTGTTGTCAATCACAATATACTTCAACCTTTTCATAAGACTATTAACATCATTTACATATTATGAGTGGCACAAGAAAGCTAGAAAGTGCAGTACCACGCCGAAGCTCCTCATCAAACTTTTTCAGATACTGATCAAGTTGTTGTATATGTGTATCTACCTGCAACAAAATCATGAACATATAATTACAAAATCCACAAACAAGCCAAGAAAATTCCATCAATTTTACCGAAAATTTATGCCAATATATTTTATCCCTCAACCAAATTTATCTTACCAAACAATAGTACTATGTAGTATGTATACATAACTCCTTTATCCAGCTTCCAAAATGTAAGGCAAATGGGGTGGGGCGAAATGAAAATACTAAAAACCATATATGAACCATGTTTGTACTGCTATTTCATAGACAATGGAAGACCTCAGTGTAAAGAAAATCATTGACAACACAAAAAACGAAAAAAGAATAGTAGAGAAGCAAGTACAAATAGCAGAGTTGTGGAAATATGAACCCTCATCCAGCAATAGAGGTAATACCATAAAAGCCCAACATCAAAGTGTAGGCGGATTTATCCAAGCATTAACAGAGGTCTTACAAAATGCATGTAACAAGATAAGTGGAGTACCAAATCATATGCCTGGACAGCTAAGGCAACTTTTTCATCAGCAATCCTGATGCTATGTTTTTGCTCATCAAGTGCTTCATCAGAGAATCTAATAACCGAAGTATCAGGTGTGATGTTCCCAGATCTAATTCCTCGCCTAATATCTTCAATTTCTTGTTCACAACGATGTTCATTTTGCCTTTGAATATCTGTTCATACACATTACAATGCTTATGTTACTTGGAAACCTCAAACAAGACTACTCAAGGTGTGATACTGTAGAAAACACCAAAAACTTTCTCTTTTTTGTTTTTCAACACAGGAATGGGCATTGCAGAAACTGATCACAGAAATGAACAAGAGAGCAGCATGCCTTGAATTTAATATCTTACTAATTATATTTAAGGTAATAGTAAAGTAAGCAACATATAACTGAAAACAACATTGATAGGACATGATCAAACAAATAAACCAAAAACAAGGTCTTCATAATATCTTTTTCAAACTGCAATAGTAAATTCTGATCACAAACTAACCATGATATAACTGTAACATATACCAAATTACCATTAGAAATTAAAAAAAATCCAGTCTAACAAATGCACCTAACAGTGCAGAAGTGGAACATTGATTTATTATAAATTACAGACAGTATATTATGATAAAAAGACAAAGTTCTGAGTTTATCCATATTAAGGATTTGGATATATCAAATGACTGATACAAACCTAAAATCTTGCTTACTTTCACAATAATACTGCATGGAATATGCTAATTTGATCTTAAAAACAGGTTTTTGAATCCTGGTGGCTTCTTATCAAGGTTTTCTGAAACCCAGAGAAGCCTTGGCAGGAACCACCTAGGTACAAAGGACAATACAATTCCATGGGAAGCTCAATAAGTTTATCAGTTATCACAATTCTCATACCACTGAATGACACAAGATACATTATAAGAGAAAACAGCACCCAGTTAACCAACCAAACCACCACAGAGAATGACACACAGAACCACTAAAATTGATTTGGCCTACTAAAACCCAAACAGGATTATTAAAATTTGATTGGTCTTATTCTTTCCCTTTATTGTGATATATGATCAAAGAACCAGAGAGAGAGAGAGAAGATATACGCTTGATTATGCTTTCATTGATATAAGGAGTAAAACATAAATAAACAAATAAAATTATAAAATTACAATTACCATGTAAGCTCTTATCTAGGTCACGCAACAACGCATACTTCTTCTGGAGAATAACGGGTAGCGAATCCAAATCTGAAGAAAAAACGCGAAGTCATTTGTTAATGCGAACACAAACGCATAATTGAACCCTAAAGGCCCTAAATTTGTGAAAATGAAAGAGAAATCGACGAAAAAAATGAGGAATAGATTACTGGCTTGAAATTCCTCAAGAAAAGACATTAGGGTTTCTGGGAAGAATGGTCGTTCTTGAGTCCGTTCGAAGGGGGTGATAGATAACCGCAGAACTCAATTTCAGTTTGAGATGAAAAACAAATGTCAATTTAATTGCATTTTAATCCTTTAGTTTAAACTTTCTACCAATTCGATCTTCTAATGTTTTTTTAAGCTGTTAAATCTCTTTATTTTAAAAATGAAGCAAATTTGATTTTATTGTAATTTTTTTTCAAGTTAAATATGTTAAATATATTTTTAGTTTTTGAAATATAATTAAGATTTAATTTTAGTTCATGTAATTCAAAATTGGTAGATTTGATCCCTCAAGAAGTAAAAATACATTTTTTAGTTCTTTTTGATAAATATATATATTCATAGCAAATTCGTAGTAAAATCTATAACAAAATTGTGCATTAAGGACTAAATTGGTAAATTTCAACTTTTGAAGGATTAAAACCACCAGTTTTAAATTATAAGGACTAAAATCAAATCTAAACTATGTTTCATGGACTAAAAATATATTTAACCCATAAGTATTTTATATACAAATATTTGAATGTTTATTATAGATTTGAGATATGAAATTATTTTTATGTTTAAAAAATTAGAAACTTAATGGATATGTGAAAAAAATTAGAAGAATTTTTTAAGATCTAAGATTAGAATTTGAAAAAAAGGGTTGCTTTAAGATTTTTTTTATTTTAAATGAAATTTGATATTTAAGTTTGTGAATTTTGAATGGAAGAAGATATAAAAAAAATTTAATTAATCTAATTTGTAAAAATTTTGAATATAAAAAAAGAATTTTAGAGATTTTAGTTGAGGGAAAGTGATATTGGGACTTGGTTTTAACTAGTAAAAGTAATGGAAGAACTAAGTTTTTTTAAAAAATTATTGGGGACTAAAATCACATATTGTAAATGAACTAAAAGTGTAAGCCAAAACAATATAATATTATGTAAAGAGTACTTTTGATCATCAACCATAAACAAAAAAGTGAGAAAATAATATGATCCATAATTAGGAGAATTCAAAATTATCTTAATAGGGATTGAGCATTATATTGAACCACACTTTAAGGAGGGAAAATTTATATGTTGTTGTCTTGGCCAAATAAGGGGTAGCTAGTTTAGATAAACTTTGTATTCTAAGGCATCCTCCTCAAAAATAAATTATGAAATTTACAAAAAAAAAATTACTTTCTTAAAATGAAAAATGTTAATATGTAAGTATTAATATGATATTTTTCAATAAATTTTAAATTACTGGTATAAAATAAAAAATATGCATGAATATATATATGAGACATATAAGTGAGAAAGCTTTTTTTTATATGAGAGAGGGAGGAGTGAATCATAACCATTAGATTTTATCATGAATAGTTAAGATTAAAACATAAAATCACATTACTTTTTTAAATGATCATGTGACCTTTAAATAACTTTTAATCTTAACCATTCATGCATGGTTATACGGTCAAGATTTACCCCTCTCACTCTCATATAAAAAAGGCGCTCTCACTAGATATGTCCCCTATATGTATGTATGTAGATGGTCAGGATTAACAATTATTTAATAGTCATATGATTACTTTAAAAAGTCATGTACTCCTCTCACTCTTATGTAAAAAGATCCAATGGTTAAGATTTACTCCTCTTTCTCTCTCTCTCTCTCATATAAAAAGGTTTTTATATGTACGTGTATATGGAGACATACCATTAGTGGAAGTATCATCTAGGTCTTCCCAAGTAGCCATTAAACATCTCTTTCATATGAAGCTTTTCTTTCGGCCTTATTGCTATTTCTTCATGTTTGGACATTCTTCTTTGATGTGCCTGAGTTTCTTGCATTCATGGCAAATGACTTGAGATTTATCATTCGATGGACCTTCCTTTAAACCTTTGTCCTTTCCTTTCTTTTGAATATTCCTTTACTTTTCCACATTTTCTTAATCTTCCTTGGAAAGAAGCTGAGTTTGTCTTCTTCATCATCACCCTCTTCATCTTTATAAGATTCATCTTCGTAGTTTGGAGAATCCTCAGCTTACATGGCCTTAGAAGAACTTGTCTTATTGCACATGGAACTTGCTGAGAGTGATAGACTTGTTCTTCTTGCCATTTTCTTCACTTAGTTCTAGTTTGTTCTCCTTAAGGGATCCCAACAAATCCATTTTAAGGTTGTTAGGGTCTTTTGCCTTTTGAATGGAAGGGACTTTAGGTCTCCATTGTTTGGACAAACTTTTGAGGGTCTTCCTCAAGTTATCAACATTATCATATATCTTTACAAGGGGATTCAAATTGTTAATAATATTTTAAAACCTACCAAATATTTGATCAATGGATGATAAATTTTGTAAAGCTCTTATTGATGGGTGAGTATGATGATTTTGGACTGTTTGACATTATCAGTCCTCTAATGAATATTTAATAAGATATCTTTAATCTCTTTTGCAAATGCACAACCATGCACCTTGTCATATTTTGATATGATCAGAGCATATATATATAAGATACAAATTGACTTTAAAATTAAGCTACACTTTGTTTTTGTGCTCTTCAGTCCACCTTGTTATAGGGATTTCTTCACCACCTTTATAGGAAAATAATCTTCACCTTATTATGTCTTATAGGTCAATAGTATTCGATTTGATGAAGATCTTTATCATGTCTATTCAGTAATGATAGTCTTCACCATTGAAAGCTAGAAGATGGGTAATGAAGGCTCCTTAGAGATGTAACTTTTATTTACCCTAGAGGTGTTGCTTGAAGGTTGTTCCATCTTTGCTCAATGATCTTTTCATCTTCATTTGTTAGGTGCTCAGCCCAGAGGTTAAGCTCTAGTATTAATTGAAATGCACAGGGAAAACATAAGAAGTGAGGTTGGATTATCTTTTCTAAAGTGTTTTCATAAAGATATTTTCAAAATCTAAGTTATAAGAGCTTCAGATAAAATAACTAAGAAAAACTTAAGGATGTTGTTTTGCCTGAATGGTGAGATGATACAACAATTTAAAACCTTTATTGATTTTCGCTAAAAATGTTCTTTAGAATGCACTCTTAAACCCAATTAGATTAATATAAAAAAATAACAAAAAGTAGGATTAAGAGAAGAATGAACACAGGCAATTTATATTGGTTTATTCTCAACCACCAAATGCTACGTCAAATCTCCAATGACCAACACCAAAGCATAAATTTCCACTATAACAATAAGTATTCTACGCAACTTTTGCCTTACATGTATTCTTTTGATTCAAGCTTCTTTAGATTCACACATATACAAGTATTTTTTTTAAACCTACGCACCCTTTTCAGGCTAACTACCTCATAGATTATTATAAATGGGTAATAATCAGTAATAAGTGAGGAGATAACAACTTTGAAGAATGCCTCAAATTGTACAAGTTGTAAAAAAGAATAAACACAAAAGAACAAAGAATTTTAAAAGCTTTGAAGACTTATATAGTTTAAGCATAGCCAAGTTTGTTAAAGAATCTCCAATGCATCTATTTATAATCGAGCTTGAAGGAGAATAATGTTTAAGAGCTTCAAAATGAAATTTGAATGTTCTGAGTCTTCATTTAATGCATGGAAATGTTGAGCTATTTTTTTTAAACTACTATTTTTTGTACGGTTTGGATAGGTACTTTCTTATTTTCATGTAGCAACAATTTTGCTTTATAGTCTTTCTTCCTTTTTGTCTTTCCTTGTTGGTTAAACCTTTGAAGCCTGAGGTGCATGTAGTTTCTATCAATGGTTGACTTTGTTTTTAGATATGCAAGGTATCACTTTCTAAAAGTGTATTTTAAGCCTTAGACAATTCATCTAATTAAGAGAATTCAAGCTGAGACAATGTTCAAACCTCACACAAATCATGTTGCTTTATCAAATTTCTTGACAACTTTATGATTATGTAACAACCTTGGATAAAACATTAAAAAAATATGGACATAAAATTTCTCAAATAAAGTTTTAAGACATTATTATAATCAAAACTAAGAATTTAAGGACGTTAAACATCCCGAGACTTAACAATTTTCAAGTTATAAGAGCCTAATATGAGGCCTATGAATAAAAAAGACACATGAGATGGTCCATTCCTCTCTTAGATTTTATAAATATTGTGTGCTTGAATGTTTCACTTACTATTTTATGTGGGGCTTGAAAATATAATCTTATCTTCAATTTTAAGTATGTTGTATCTTTGGATGTTTCAATTGTTGTTCAATGTAAAATTTTAAAGCATTAAGCAATGTAACACTACTAGAATTTCACTTATTAGAAATTGATTTAGAGATCCAAAAATCGATCACAATACATATCGATTTAGAGATAGAATAAAAAAATTAATAACCAAAATAAAATTAATCTCTTAGTGATCGAAATATCAGTCGATAAATGCTAAATAGAGACTGAAATATTCGTTACTAAACAAGAAATTATAATATCGTCCTTTGTTTACTTTTATTCTCTGTGATATTTATTTGATAAGTCTTATTTAACCTCTTATTATTATTATTATTATTATTTTGGGTTAAATATGTTTTTAGCCCTTGAAATATAGTTGATATTTGATTTTAATCCTTGTAATTCATAACTAGTGGATTTGGTCCCTCAAAAAGTAAAAATACCCCTTTCCATTCCTTATCCATAAAAATTCGTAGTTATTTCATAGCAAAATCTGTAGCAAAAATGTACAATAAGGACTAAACCCTAAACCCTAAATTATAGGGACTAAAACCAAATTTTGACTATGTTTCAAGGACTAAAAACATATTTAACACTATTGTTTTTATCTTTTAGAACATATAGTATAATCAAACTTTCTAATTATGAATCTAAAAATAGTATTTGGAACCATTCAACACAATAAACCAATTTAGAAAACCTTATATACTAGATTAAAAACAACAAAAAATGATGAACATGAGATAAGATGAAATATATGTAATCATTCCCATACATATAAACATAAAAATAACAAAGTTTTTCATTTTTCAAAAGATATATGAACTCCTGATGTATTGTTTTGTTATTTAATATTGTTTATGTGTGGCTTTGGGAACCTATTTGTGTTCATTATTGTTGCCTTCAGGTAAATGTTATTGGACTTATTTTTTTGATAGGCATACCCAAAGAACTAAAGAATAAAAGGCCATAAAGTCATTATTCAAAATTAATGTCACATGATATAGAGTAAAGAAAAAAAAACATTATATTACTTAGTGATCTAGAGTCCCGTGTTAACAACAAATATAACATATAAAGATACAAGATATATGAAAGTTGATAGGAGACTATACATATAAGTCCCACATAGTACATTCAAGAATACACCATATATAAGTTATAGTCCATGTCATATTGTGCTTTTATGTGGACCTTTATAGTTTGACATTGTGTCTTTATTTGGATAAAAAAATTGTTTTTAGTTGAGTTAAAAGGTTTATTTTAATAAAATCTTTGAAATAATGATAAAAAGTGCTACATATGTCACATGGCCACACTACCTTTTGTTTAGTGTGAAAGAAAAAGGAGGGAGAGAATCGAAGGAACTATTTTTTCACTGTTTGGTTTAGAAGAGAAAAATGAGAGGAAATAAGATTCACGTGTCAGTTTTCATGTTTATGGATCAAAGGAAATGTGTGCTAATGAAGAAAAAACACAGTAAATGACAAAAACACTCTTTATAATTTTGCCTCCCCACACCAAACAAAAGCATAGAGCTTATGGTAGTAATTGGTTGTTAGGATGCCTACTTTTGCTTCATCTACCAATATTCACCACAAACATAGGGAAAGTAGATAGGTCCAATTACACAAGTCACCATCATCCTTAATTTTATGAACTTCAACAAGTGAAAGAGGAGAACTTTCAAATTCCTTGACTAAATCCTTTTAGGTAACGAAACATAAGCATTTCTTTCTTTCTTTTTTTTGGGTAAAAGAAGTGCAATTGGTTTAGTGAGGTTCATTCAATATATATCTTAGAAAGAATTATTGATTATTCGTATGATCAGAATCAATTATTTATGACCCATAGTGATTGCAATGAGCTTATAACATACAATAATTAGTTATTGTTGGCATATAAATATATTGTTTATGTATAGTTAAAATGACATCAAACAAATACTAGAGGATATTTTGAATGTTGTTTATGCACACATGAACTTTCAGTATATTAATTTTGAGATATCACTTTTGGAGAGTAGGTGCTCACTTTCTCGACTGTCTCAACTAGAAAGTCATATGTCACTTTTTTTAATAAGCAAAAAGGAATTATAAGGAGTATAAGGGGTATCCCAACCCAATATAAGTGTCTTACAGGTGAATAAATAAGAAACCAAAAACCAAACTAAGCTAGAGAACCACCAAGAAGCTACCACTAAAATATACCATAGTACAAAGCAAGCACCCACTAACTAAACAACCTTTAAAGCATATAATTGAATAAAAGCCACAACGCACCAAGTATTGGCCTGGGACTGATACTATAACATCCCAAAATTTAGGCCTATGAATTGTAGCGGGAGCTTTAGGGTGTGGTTCTGACCAAGAAACGAAGAGTTGGAAGTGGTATGAGAAATTTGGGATTTTAATGTGAATTTAGATAAGAATAAGATTAATAAATGAAGAGGTTGGAGTTTTAAGAGATTTTGGGAAATAACCAAGTGTTAAGTCAAACAACTGTAGGTTGGACGTGGAAGGAATCACACTCTAAGACAGAGGGAATCATAGAGGTATAAGGATGATAATAGAAGATTAGACGAAGAAGAACTAAGTTAGAAAGATATGTTATTAGAAGGAGTTGGGGAGAAGGGTACCATCCTATGTTTTAGTCATTAGGTGTGTTAAGATAGTAAAGGAATTGAATTGGCAAATATTAGAGTGGGAAGAGACTTGGATGAGAAAAACTAAGTTAGAAAGAGGTTTAAGGGAAAGGAATTAGGTTTGAGTGGAATAGAATTGAATTAGAATAAAAGAGGGGTAAAAATCAAGTTTTCGGGGGCTAATATGCTCGCTTAGACGGCGCTCAAGCGCAGCCTGAGCGAGGATATCAACAATAAGGGGAAAATTGCAATATGATTTTCTAGCTCAGGTTGAGCTCGAGGGCATAAGAATAAGATTAATAAATGAAGAGGTTGGAGTTTTTAAGAGATTTTGGGAAATAACCAAGTGTTAAGTCAAACAACTGTAGGTTGGACGTGGAAGGAATCACGCCCTGAGACAGAGGGAATCACAAAGATATAGGGATGAGAATAGAAGATTAGATGAAGAAGAACTAAGTTAGAAAGATATGTTATTAGAAGGAGTTAGGGAGAAGGGTATCATCCTATGTTTTAGTCATTAGGTGTGTTAAGATAGTAAAGGGATTGAATTGGAAAAGATTAGAGTGGGAAGAGACTTGGATGAGAAAAACTAAGTTAGAAGGAGGTTTTAGGGAAAGGAATTAGGTTTGAGTGGAAGATAATTGAATTAGAATCAAAGAGGGATAAAAATCAAGTTTTCGAGAGCTAATATGCTCGCTCAGATGACGCTCAAGCGCAGCCTGAGCAAGGATATCAGCAATAGGGGGAAAATTGCAATATGATTTTTTAGCTCAGGCTGCACTCGAGCGCAGAAAACAGAGAGCAATTTGGGAAATTCAGCTCAGACTGAGCTTGAGCGCAGCCTGAGCGTAGATCCGCGTTAGGATTTTCCTTCTTGCGCTCGAGCTGCACCCGAGCGAGCTCTGAGCGCAGGAACGTTGTCAGCTCTTTTAAAACATGAGTTAGGGTTCCTTTCCTAATTTTTCCCCGTTCCTTCTTCATTTTAGAGAGAGAAAGAGAGATTTCTAGAGAGAGGAACTCCTTGGGAGCTTGGAGAAAGAGGATCAAGGCCAAGGATCTCCAACCCTAGGCCTCCCCAACCTTCTCTCCCTTCTCTTTGAGCTTCCTTGAGGTGAGTAAAGCTCACACACTTCTACTCCATCTTGTGAATGTTCTCCCTTATGAGCCCTACCTTTTATCTTCCCTTTCTAAAGCTTGTATGTGAATGTTTGTATGATTGATTTTATTAGTAGTTGATGTATGCAGACTATGTTAGGGTTTTTTCTCGAAGTTGATCTTAGGGTTCGATTTGGGGTTTTTATCTTGAGATTTACATGCTTGGGGTGGTATTTTTACTATGGAAATGCTTAGATCTATTATGTGTTGTAAGATATCTGTACATGTGACATTGCTATGTGTTGTGGCATTGCATCTTTTTGGCCTTTGGCCCCAGTTAAGACTAAGAAAATGAGTTTGGCTTTGGCCTGAGAAAATGGCTTTGGCCCGTTTTGGCTTCGGCCTGAGAAAATGGCTTCGGCCCGAGTAACCTAAAGAGAAAAGATTGATTTCAGAGTTTGAGTTAAGACGGGGTGATTAGTACCCAGAGATTTAAGGGTGATTAGTACCCAGGGTGATTAGTACCCAGTGGTGGTGATTAGTACCCAAGGAAGACGTTTTTTATATTCTGAGCTCAGGTCTAGCCACATCGAGTTAAGTGATAAGACCCCGCCTGCCGGGTAATCCAGATCATGCATGGCATATTTGAGTTGAGTTGCATTTATATGTTTAAATTGAGTTGAAATGATATTAGAGCAGATTATGTATGATTTTGCTTAGCTATGAGTTACATTTATATAATATCTCAATTGAGTTAAGACATAATGTGATGATGCAGAGTGACTAGAATAGTTATGTATGACTTATTGAATTGTGCTGGGTGTTGCATTTCATATGTCTGTTTCCCCCACACTGCTTGTTGCATGATTTGCTCACTGAGACACCGGTCTCATCCCATGCTGCAAGATACATTTTAGTTATGCAGGATGTTCTGGTTGAATGCTTGGATGGAGATTTGAAGCACTTAGGGTGGATCCTCCCACCCTAGTGGTCAGTTAGAAGCTTTGAGGGACTAAGAAGTATCTGGATTAGATTATGTTGTATTAAATTTGAAACTTTGTATTAGGATTGAATGCTATTGTGAGCCACTGAGTGGCATATGGATTATGCGATGTATGTTGAGTAGTTGATGTATTTAGCTTATGTAAACATTGGACTTACATTAAGCTTTTGAATTATGATTGCTATGATATCGGTAATGGCACGAATTAATTTCAGAAATTGAGAATAGTGTATCCAACAGACATTAATCGTGAATTGAGAAATTAGGACGTTACAGATACTCCTCATCCCCTTCCACTTTGTAGCTAATCAAATTCATAAAAATCCATAGGAAAGTTTCAATCCACATGAGACATCCAGCAAAATTTGTTTGTATAGTCACGGACAACAACAAACAAACACATCATGATACAACCATTAAACACCAACAAAAATTATACAACAACCAGCAACAGTACAACAAAACTAGACCCCAACACCAGCAAGCAGCACAACAATATAGAAATGAGTAAGAACAGACAGTAATAAGCAGCAACAATCACCGACCAATAAACATAACCAGCAGAACAACCCTATAGCAGCAGCGGGCAACAATGAAACTAGAATTAGGAGCCATTATGAGGCAACCAGACAGAAAACGACACCAGAATGAAACACCAAGTATGATACATTACAACACCGTGTGATTTTGCATCTAAGACATCCATTATAGCAAAAAATTAATAATTGTCAAGATTAAGACAAGAATAAGGAAAAGCAGAACAAGAAGAAAAAAGATATGTGGAATTTGAATCTTTTGCTCTTAGCCACTTCCAATATCTTAATTTTATTAATTCCACTAAGTCACCAGGCTCAAAGGATTTGTTAGTAAATATCGCATCATTCCATGCTAACCAGAATGACCAAATTACTCTCAACCATATCAGAGACCAGCTTATTCTATTGTCCGTAGTACAATTAAGTAATCCCACAAATTGTTCCAGATGTGGATAACAACAATTTTGATGACCAAATACAAAACCAAACCAGTCCAAACATATCATCTAAGTGCTATACACATAAAAACAATAAAAAGAGCATGAGAAGTAGTTTCTGGTTCTTGGCCACACCGGATACACAAACTATCCAATGACAAAATGACATTCCTTCTAATTAAATAAAATAAAATTTTATGGGGATCCTGTCCAGCACAGCTCTCCATGCGAAGCCAGATACTTTAGTAGGTGCATATTTATTCCACAAGAATTTATGAGCCAAAAAATCAGCAAAGATCACAAAAATGCACTATAATACAGTAAGATGACTCCACAGTATAAAAACCAACATAATCACTTTGTCCAGTAGTCAGGATGATGTTCATCCAACCTGACATACTTTAATTCATCTATTAGCTGCTGCAGGGGATCAAGTTCCCATTGAAAAAGCTCCCTATGTCAACTCCACCTCCAAATCACTTCTCCATCCCTCCAATCTACCAAACCAGCTACAATCCCATTTTTATGGCTAATAATAGAGAAAAACCTACTATATCGAGTAAATAAAGTATTTTGACCACATCAAATATCTGTCCACAACAAGTATCCTTCCCATCCCCAACTCTCTTCACACATGATCCCATAAACCATTCCATGGTAACATTAATGCCCTTATCAGTTTCCCATACGCCACGCCACCAATTCGACCCCTTAACTCTTGTTCCATTCAACATAGCAGCCTCCACCATAAACTAAAGTGACTACCCTATGCCACAACCTACCTTTCTCAACTAACGATCTCCACATCTACTTCCCAAGTAATGCTAAATTAAAAGCACTCACATGTCATTTTTGTATTCTCTCATTATTTTTCTTTACGTATGTCTTCAAACACCTCATTTGCAATTTTTTTTAATCTTCCCTCAAATCCCTCCCAATATCTTGAAAAAAGAAAGATATTTTGAAATTTAAATTTTGATTTGTAATTCTAGTCTTTAACTTTTTTTTCCTATTCTTAATATTTTTAAAATTCATCTTCAATTTTTTATCATTATCAATTAATAATTATAACAATAAATTTAAAATTTTGAGTAATATGATAATTGATTAGTATTTCAATATTTAAACTAATTAAATAATTGATAATTTTAAAATTATATGAAATATTACTGATTGTGGTTAAATAGTATAAAATAATTGATTTTTATAAATTAATATATCAAATTTAAAAGAATTATTCTTTAATATATGTTAGAATTAAATTAATTAACTCATTTAGTTAGAGTTAGTTAGCTTTGTTATCAGAATTTTTTTTTCTGTTTCGGTTAGTTTTAATCTGTTAGCTCTTTAGACTAGCTTTAGATTAGCTTCCTGTATATAAGCTTTTCTGTATTCTTTTCTCTTCAGAAATTAGAATCATTTTTCTCTCAATTTCCTTGAGTTATTTTCTCTGTTCTCTCTGTTCTCTCATTCGTTTCATGAAGTTTTTCAGCATGGTATCAGAGCTCATTCAATAGGAGCTCTGCCATCGCTGCTGCTGTGTAACTCTGATCAATTTCTCTTGGTTCGATTCGTTGCAATTTGATTTGCTCTTTCTGGAAGTTCTTCTTTGTGGTTGATTTGTTCTCCTTCTTTCTTGAAATTTCTTATTCTTTCGAATTTCTTTGAGATATGGAAAATCAGAACATAGATTTATTGAGTCCTTATTACCTACATGAAAATGAAAATCCAGTAGTTTCTCTTGTCTCTAGTCAACTAGTGGGACATAACTACCATTTTTGGGCTCGAGCCATGAAAGTTGCCTCAGATTCGAAAAACAAATTACAATTTATTAATGGAAGCCTTGCAAAACCTGAAGCTGGAGATCCTATGAGCATTGCTTGGAAGAGATGTAACATGATGGAGATTTCCTGGAATTTTCATTCTGTAAATTCAGAAATTGTTCAAAGCATATTGTGGATGGATACAACTGAAGAAATATGGAAAGATCTACATGATAGATACTACCAAGGTGACATATTCCGAAATTTTGATTTACAAGAAGAGATTTATGCTTTTAAACAAAGTGAATTTCACTGATGTTCTTGTGTATGTTGATGATTTAGTTGTTGCTGGAAACGATCTCAATGAAATAACACAACTTAAACAAATTCTGGATGCCAAGTTTAGCATCAAAGATCTTGGTATTCTAAAATTTTTTCTTGGCCTTGAAATTGCAAGGACCACTATTGGTATTGTTCTTCATAAAAAAATATGTCCTTGATATTTTAAAGGACACTGGTCTATTAGCTTGCAAACCTGTCACAACCCCTATGGATTCTTCCAGCCGATTACACAAGCAACTAGGTTCACCATTGTCTGATGCTACATCATATAGAAGGTTGATTGGGAAACATCTATACTTGACAAGTACTAGACCAGATTTATCTTTTGTAGTAAGTCAGCTGAGTCAATTCCTTGATTGCCCCACTAACATTCACTATAGTGCTACAACCAGAGTTCTTAAATATATCAAGGCTGCTCCTACTAAAGGTCTATATTTCCATGCAGATTCTACACTTAAACTATTGGGAT
Organism: Sesbania bispinosa; assembly: GCA_026901365.1. Lineage (NCBI taxonomy): Eukaryota > Viridiplantae > Streptophyta > Magnoliopsida > Fabales > Fabaceae > Sesbania > Sesbania bispinosa. The sequence continues at coordinate 692,648 of QLOH01000044.1, forward strand.
ACTGTGATTCGGATTGGGGCTCATGCCCTAACATTAGAAGATCCGTGAGTGGCTTTTGTTTCTTCCTAGACAATGCTCTCATCTCTTGGAAAAGCAAAAAACAACAAGTGGTCTCTAGGTCATCATTTGAGGCTGAGTATAGAGCCTTAGCTCATGCCACATGTGAGGCTCAATGGCTTTTATATCTGTTGCAAGACTTTCAATTCGCTTCTTCAGACCCCATTGTGATTTATTGTGATAATAGATCAACTATTCACATTGCTGCCAATCCAGTGTTTCATGAGCGTACTAAACATATAGAATTGGATTGTCACCTTGTCAGAGATAAGTTCAATTCGAGATGCTTCATTTAATGCCAATTTCTTTAGATTAACAAGTTGCTGATGTTCTCACTAACCCTTTGCTGCAGGTCCTTTCCAGCAATGTATTTCCAAGCTTGGAATGCTCAACATACACATTCCAGCTTGACGAGGGTGTTAGAATAAAATTAATTAATTAACTCAGTTAGTTAGAGTCAGTTAGCTTTGTTATTAGAAATCTGTTTTATCTGTTTCGGTTAGTTTTAATCTGTTAGCTCTTTAGACTAGTTTTAGATTAGCTTCCTATATATAAGCTTTTCTGTATTCTTTTCTCTTCAGAAATGGGAGTCATTTTTCTCTCAATTTCCTTGAGTTCTTTTCTCTACTTTCCCTCCCTCTCTCATTCGTTTTCATGAAGTTTTTCAACAAAATATATATATATATATATTATATTCAAATTAAATCCCTAATTCAAATTAATTATCACTTAATATTTATATGTAGAATTAAAAGTATATACATAATTCAACCTAATACTATAATATTAAAATAATTTAAATTATTCATTTTAAATGCAATATGTACTTCTTATTTTAGTATTTTTTTATTATTAAAAATGGATATATATTTTGAAATATATTTTAAATAAATTAATTATGTAAAATAAATATTTTTTTTGCAAGGCATAGGAAAAAATACTATTTTTTATACATTCTATTCTCTCCTTTTCTCTCTAAATAAATAAATGTAAAATCATCTCAAATATTCTTTTTCTTACAATAAAAGAAAGTGTGTATAATAGTGCCATAGTGCTGGTACATGTATATATATATATATGGCGCCACACACGAATAACACAGTGTCACCTTTTATATGACATTAAAAATATGAAAACAAGATAATTATTATATGACGAAAATTATCTCAAATTAATAAATATTTTATAATTATCTTATTTGGATAATTTATTCAAATTGCCCCTGTTTGCTACAAGATAAATGATATATATATATATATATATATATATATATATATATATATATATATATATATAACTAACTTGATACTTTATTCGGGTCATATGCAATAACACTTCAAACAAATTCATTGAAATTAGGTGATGTTAAACAAAATTAAATCCAATGTTCTGAATAGGCTTAAATATGTTTTTAGTTCCTATATATATGTCATTTTATTTTTTGTCCCTGTAAATTTTTTTTTTAGTTTTTCATCCTTATAAAATTTTTCGTTTGTCATTTTGGTCCCTGTCGTTAACTTTAAGCTTATGTGGCTAACGGAGTGCCACGTCATCCTGCCACATGTGATTTTTCTTTCAGCTTAATTTTGTTTTTAGTCCCTATAAATATGATCCTTTTGTTTTTAGTCCCTATAATTTTTTTTTGTTTTTCACCTCAATTTTATCCCCATCCAATATCACAATGTCCTTTTGTTTCTTCTACTGCATTGTTACACTTGAAATTCTTGAACTCTTCATGGTGGGTTTAAGGAAATAAATTCTTTATGTATTCAATTATTTGAAATTTCAATAAACTTGAATTCACTGTATAAATAGTAGAAATGATAACTATAATTTAAGACATATTTGGCTTTTCAAAACATGCTCAACTGAATATATATAACAATACTTAAAAAAAATAAAGATAATAGGTATACCTATTAAATTACTATTAACAATTATGAAGAAACTCAAATAATTTAATTTGAAGAAATTATAAGGTATGATAATAAACATTTTGTACCCAAGAGAAAAAAAAATTTAATTTAAATTTTACCTCACAATATATTAGTTTCTTTGTATATTTACATTATAAAATATTAGTTTCTTTGAATATTATAATATATTAGTTTCGTCCTTTTTTAAAATTTATTCATTTGTTAATTGTTATCTTTTATTATGAAGTGCTTGATTATAATTTAAGTGGAGTATAGTTTATAATATCATATATAATAAATATATGATAACGTTTTACTATTTTAGTTTTTAAAATTAAATGAGTAGACATATTTTATTTTCTGTGTCTAATATTTATGTTTTGTACTTTGATATTTGTACAAAAAAATTATAATTGAAAAGAATTAGCAATTATACCTAATTTTGCAGTACATTGAATTTGGTCCATTGTTAAGTATTTATATTAAGAATTTAATTAGGGTGGGGATCACTTTAAGATAAAAAATTTGGCACGTGGGAATAAAAAATATTGGTCACTAATGAACAGTTGACGAAAATGTGGATAAATTTAAAATTATAGATTTCAAATAATTGAATACATAAAGAATTTATTTCCTTAAACCCACCATGAGAAGTTCAAGAATTTCAAGTGTAACAATGCAGTAGAAGAAGTAAAAGGACATTGTGATGTTGGATGGGGATGAGATTGAGATGAAAAACAAAAAAAAATTATAGGAACTAAAAGCAAAAAGACCATATTTATAAGGACTAAAAACAAAATTAAGCTGGAAGAAAAATCACATGTGGCAGGATGGTGTGGCACTCCATTAGCCACATAAGCTTAAAGTTAACGATAGAGACCAAAATGACAAACAAAAGATTTTACAAGGATTAAAAACCAAAAAAAAATTCACAAGAACTAAAAATAAAATGATCTATATTTATAGGGACTAAAAATATATTTAAGCTAAATGAATATCATAACATGTAAGTTATCAACCTCTACTTTCTTTTTCTTCTAGAATAAATATGAAATAGTTGATTGATGGAAACTTTTTACCAATACTTTCATTTTCTTCCCAGGTGAAATCAACTCATATTCTAGGATTTATTTTTCTTAGAACTTGCAATACTGCATTTTTCTAGGTTCAATCAATTCTCATCAACTTTCACCAAATCTAATCTACATTGTTCTTTCAAGTTCGCTGACTCACTCAAAGGACAAATTCCTTAACCCAATTATCATGTACCTAACATCAAGCTTATACTCAAATTGATCAAATTCTCTACAAATGAGTTATATTTAGGAACACGGGCAAAGTAAACAACAAGAAAACTTGAATTTGGGGATGTGAAAGAAGATGCTAAAATGGTTTAAACATATTTTTATTTCCTATAAATATGGGTCATTATGTTTTTAGTTCCTGTTTTTTTTTTGTTTTTTATTTTTATAAAATTTTTCGTTTTTCATTTTGGTTTATGTCGTTAACTTTAAGCTTATGTGGCTAACGGAGGCCACATCATTCTGCCACATGTGATTTTTCTGTCCAGCTTAATTTTTTTTAATCCCTATAAATATGGTCCTTTTGTTTTTAGTTCTTATAATTTTTTTTTTTTGGTTTTTCATCTCAATCTCACCCCATCCAACATCACAGTGTCCTTTTGCTTCTTCTACTGCATTGTTACACTTGAAATTCTTGAACTCCTCGTGGGTTTAAGGAAATAAATTCTTTATGTATTCAATTATTTGAAATTTCAATACACTTGGATTCACTATATAAAGTGGGAAAAACCTGTAACGATTTTTTTTATCTGTAATTTTTTTTCTGTTTATTGACTAACAAAATTCTCATTTGATTTATGTCTATTGATTACCTATAACTTGATGTAATTTGTCCTGGGTAACAGAAAAAGGCTTGTAATTGTAAATCAAGTGAAAATTTTGTCAGTCAATATACAGAAAAAAAATTGCAGAAAAAGAAAGGTCGTCAAGTTTTTCTCCCTTTATACAGTGAATCCAAGTATGTTGAAATTTCAAATAATTGAATACATAACGAATTTATTTTCATAAACCCACGAGTAGTTCCAGAATTTCAAGTGTAATAATGCAGTAGAAGAAGCAAAATGACACTGTAATGTTGGATGATGATGGGATTGGGGTGAAAAACCCAAAAAAAATTGTAGGGAGTAAAACCAAAAGGATCATATTTATAGGGATTAAAAACAAATTTAAGTTGAGCAAAAATAACACATGTGGCATGCTGATGTGACACTTCGTTAGCCATATAAGCTTAAAGTTAACAGTATGGACCAAAATGGCAAACGGAAAATTTTTTAGGGATGAATTTTTTTTATAAGGACTAAAAACAAAATGACCTATATTTATTTTTTCTTATTTATTTTGAAATAAAGTTTCTTTTGGGACATGCTATACAATATTTTAAAGGTTTAAATATGTTTTTAATCCCTAAAAATATGAGTCATTTTGTTTTTAATTCCTGTAATTTTTTTTTTGTTTTTCGTTCCTAAAAAATTTTCGGTTAGTCTTTTTGGTCCCTGTTGTTAATTTTAAGCTGATGTGGCTAATAGAGTGCCACAACAACATACCACATGTATTGTTTCTGCGTAGCTTAAGTTTGTTTTTAGTCCATGTAAATATGATTCTTTTGTTTTTAGTCCCTATATTTTTTTTTTGGTTTTTCACTTAAATCTCATCCCCATCCAATATAACAATGTTCTTTTGCTTCCACTACATTGTTACACTTGAAATTCTGGAACTCCTCGTGGGTTTAATAAAATAAATTCGTTTTGTATTCAATTATTTAAAATTTCAATACACTTAGATTCACTGTATAAAAGGGGGAAAACCTGTAATGACATTTTTTCCGTGCAATTCTTTTTTTTTTTCTGTCTATTAACTAACAAAAATTTCATTTGATTTATGTCTATTGACCTATAACTTGATGAGATTTGTGCTGAATAACAAAAAAGACCTATAACTTGATGGGATTTGTGTTGCCTAACAAAAAAACTTAATTGTTAATCAAATGAAAATTATGTTAGTCAATAGACAAAAAAAAAGAATTACAGAGAAAAAATATCATTACAGGTTTTTCCCTTTTATACAGTGAAATTTCAAATAATTTATTTTATTAAACCCACATGGAGTTCAAGAATTTGAAGTGTAACAATTAATGCAGTAGAAGCAACATGACACTATGATGTTGGATGAAGATAAGATTGAGGTGAAAAATAAAAAAAAAAATTATAGGGACTAAAAACAAAAGGACCAAATTTATAGGGATTAAAAACAAATTTAAGCTAGATAGAAACAACATATGTGGCAGGCTGATGTGACACTCCGTTAGCCACATCAGTTTAAAGTTAACAACAGGGACCAAAATGGCTGACAGAAAACTTTTTAGGGATTAAAAACCAATTTTTTTTGCCGGGACTAAAACAATATGACCCATATTTATAGGGACTAAAAACATATTTAAACCTTAAAATAATTGATTTTTCATAAAACATATAAAAGTTAAAAATTAACTAAAAATTTTAAATTAGAGTTACCAAATATATAATTTTTCCTATAAAATAAAATTAAAAATTATATAAAAAAGATTATATAAATATGTCTTTTATGTCATTTTACATTTACAAACCACTTCTAGATCTAATTTTACCAAACACTTTTATTTCAATAAGTGAACTTACCAACTTTTAACTAACATATGACCTGCTTTAGCTAAAAGTTAGTTTTTAGGGTTTAGCTAAAAGTTAGTTTTTAGCCATTAACTAGCTTAGCCATTGCAAACTATTTTTCCAAATATAACCTAAGTGTGTATTTGATCATGTACAATAAGTTGGGTTGTAGCTTTATAAATGTGTTTGGTAAAACTAGTTGAAAAACTAAAATAAAGCTGAAAAGCTAGTTGAAAACTGCAAAACTAGCTGATTTAATTGAAAGTGTTTGGTAAAACTAGTTGAAAATGATAAAATGATATATAAGAACATAAATAATTATTAAATAATGACGAATGAGAATTTGTGAATGCAATACATGCAGGTTTTGATGATGCCAATAGAAAGAAAACAAAATCACAAGATTGACAAAAGGATTGGCAAAGATAGAGCATGAAACAAATCTGATACAAGATCAAGACTACAAATCTTATTAGATAAGTCTCAGTCAACTTAGCTTCTTTTGTTAAAAGAATCTCTAGTTTTTGCAAAGTTAATTTGGCCTTAAAATAATTATTTAATAAAAATGTTTTTGATGTATCAAAAATAAGTTCAGAATAAATATTTTGAATTGGTAATCGATTACCAGATGCTGTAATCGGGTAATCGATTACCAACAGCATGAGAATTTAAAATTCAAATGGAATCTCCAACGGTGCAAAAATAATTGGAATTTTGAAATCTCTAATCGATTACCAGCAGCACAAGAACTTAAAATTCAAATGGAAGTTCTAACGGTGCAAAAATAATTTGAATTTTGAAACCTGTAATCGATTACCAGACTCTTGTAATTGTAATCGATTACCAGCGAGACTTTTCAGAAAAATATGAAAAGTTACAATTTCTCATAAAGAGACACGAAGCTTTGATTTTCTAGTATAAATATGTGTCTCCACTTCAGAAGCAAAGAGGGGAAAAAGAAGAAAAATAAAAACTGTGAAATTTTTTTTGAAAAACTACTTTGGCCAAACACTTGCAAAATCTTTGAGAATTCTTATAGAATCTTCAATTTGTATCATCTACTCTTCAAGAGAATTCATCTTATCCAAAATCTTCTTTCCATCCCGTTGTAATCAAAAGAGGGTGCATCTCGTTAGTCGTTAGTGCAAGTGAAACTCAACACAAGGGAAAGGGATCCCAAGGTGATTGAGTGTTCATCTTTTGTAAAGAATTTTACAAAGATAGTGGAAATCTCAAGTGGGTGACTTGAGGTCTGGATGTAGGCAAGGATTGGCCGAACCAGTATAAATTGAGTTTGCAATTCTTCTTCCCTATTCTTTTACTAGTTTACTTTGATTGCTAAGTTAATATATTGAGAAATAAGCATTCTGCATGCATCTTTCATCTTAAATGAATTATTATAAGTTATTTCTTGCATGGTAAAAGATAGAAAAAGGAAAAGAAAGAAAATTTTGATTAACTTAATTCATCCCCCTCTTAAGTTATTTGAGGCCACTTGTCTAACAGAGTTGTTGATAGATAAACTAATAACAAATTTTCAGCTAGTAGTTGAAAAGTGAGCATTTTTTAAAAAAGTTACCTCAAGTAGCTTCTCCAAAAAAAAGTTAGTAGTTACATGAAAAAAATTACCTTACCAAACATAGATGAAATAGTTTCAACTATTAATTTCAGCTTTCATCTAGCTAAAATGTCTTACCAATCACACTTTATATGATTAGCTTATAAGATTATTCGAACAATATAAGTGTTTTCGTCATTAGTTACAAGCCATGCACTTTAATTAACTCAAAGCTTGTAACTTATTGTTTGTTCTTCCATTTTTGTGCTCAATGTTTTAATACACATCCTCTTTCTCCCTCTCTTCTTCTTAATTTTTAATTCTTATTAAAATATTTAAAGATAAATATGTTATTAAAATTTAAGAAAATAGCGTAATAATTAAAATTAATGTTTTAATATAAAAAACAATATCCCAAAATACAGTAAAAAGTTATTTTATATATTATCATATATATTTAAAATATTAAACTTTATTTTAATTTTTAATAAAATATTTGATCTTTAAAGTTATTAAGAATTTAAAATTAAAAAAATATAAAACTCTATCTCTTAAAAATAATTTTTGTTTACAAAACAAAACTAGAAATTATATGAAAAATTATAAAAATATATTTTTTAACATTTATCAACTACATAAACAACTAATTTTATCAAATATTTATAATTCAATAAGTTAACTTATAAGCTTTCAATTTTCAACTAGCAATTTATCAATTAATAGTTAATGTATCAGTTATCTTATCAACTAGTTTTGTCAAACATAGTCTTAAGTTAGTTTTTAACTTATTTGACTAATTTATAAAATGGTCCTAAGGACACTGGTTAAGGATCTATGTATAGAAGATTTTTGTTAGAAATCACACAATTGATTGCATTTGTAATATTAAGTACTACACACTTCAATAAAACCTTTCAATTTTTGGATCCTTAATAAGTGTCCTAAGGAGTAAGGACACTCATTAGTATTTTCCTTTATAAAAACATGTTTGACTAATTTATTTTATTAACTTATAAACAAACTTATTTTATTAGCTTATAAGTTAAAAGCTACCTGAGATAACTTATAAAAGTAACTTATTTTTACTTTTCTATTTTTTATCCTATAATAATTTAATATTTTTACATTATCCTTACTTATTCATCCACCCTCTCAATCTTATATCTCGTTGGTTCCTTTTAATTACCATTCATGATAATTTATTTATTATTTTGGGGTTATTTTTTAATATTATAATATCTATTTTAATTATTATATTATCTTATTTTAATATTTTAATGCAATATTTTCTCTTTAAAAAAATGATAAGATTTCAAAATCACCTAAAACTATAATTACCTGTATTTTTCCAACAAAATAAAAATATAAATTGTATAAAAAATCATATATATATATATATTTTTATGTTATTTTACATAAATTAATCTTATAAAAAATTGAATAACTATACACTGTCAGTGTAAAAATGTTTTACATTGACATCCAATGATGTGTTGCCACATCATTTAATGAGTTTAATGATACTTAAAGTGTCATACTAATTAATTGAAGTGGCAACACATCATTGGATGTCAGTGTAATAAACTAATGTATATTAGTTAAACTCATATAATCAAATACTTCTAATTAATTAGCTAACTAATATATAATCAACCAGTAGTTTTACTAAATATAACACTAATCTTTTCACTTTTTTCACCAAACATTGTTAATTCAATCAAACACCAAAGTGGGAACCGCACGTGGATAAACTAGGAAGGAGTTGTTCCATCTTAACTAGTGGTCTCAAGTTCGAGCCATGTGTATGCAATTGTGTTAAATACTTGGAGGGAGAGTTTTTCAGCTCATAGAGCCCTGGGTATAAATACTCGAAGTGAGAGCTTTGCCACCCACACACATGGTAAGGTAGTTTTTTTTGGGTAATTACTAGCTTTTCTTGAAAAGCTACTTAAGGTAGCTTTTTTAAAAAAGCTCTCATTTTCAGCTACTAGCTAAAAATGAATTACAAGTTTATCCCTCAATCATCTCCCCTTATCATTATTTAATAATTAATGATGTTTTTGTATATCATTTTACCATTTTCAACTAGTTTTACCAAACACCTCCAATTAAATTAGTCAACTTTTCAGTTAGTTTTACCACATACACTCTTTTATATTAACCATATGGATGCTTATTAATTGGGATGGTCCTGCATTGGTGTAAAAAATGTTGATAATGATATTTCTCTTTTAACATTAACATTAAGGAATAATTTTTTTTTTTCCTTTTCAAGTTAACAAATTTTTCAAAAGATTGCCACCGCAGCGGACACGTTCAACGGTCACTAGTCCCCATTGAAGACGCGTGTTTGAATTGGGCTCCACCTATTTTTCCAATCCACAAGGCAAAGCTGGAAAGTTCTACCCATTCTTGTCTTGGCCTTCTTTGTCCATATTCCATGTTTTATTAATTAATGTCCTAAACACTCTTAATTCAAACTATTCCCGCTAAACCTTTCTCCATCTAATTTTCCTCTAACTTTTGTTTCCCCCCTCATAGTCATACATAGTTAATCGTGCATGCGTTAAATTGTCATCAATTATTGAGCAGTGCTACATAGATAACCATTAGATAATGTTAAGTGATGAGAATATTCATTCATCCAAGATTCAATAAGCACGCTAACTCTTTCAATAAAAAATTCTAACAAAAAATTATGCCTATCTATCCAGTATTTTTCATAATATAAGGTTTGGTTATTCCTCATACATGAGTATGAGGTAAAAACTCTCTTTAGTTACTGAAAATTACCAGTAGGAAAGAGATACACACAACCCATGTGTGGGTCCCACATGGGCCACACATAGGTTGTGTGTATCTCTCCTACTAACAATTTCTAGTACGAAAGAGGATACAAACTCTTGTGTCTATTAGCTGTTTATCCAAATTATTTGGATTCAAGTGTTAATAAAGTATGGTTTAAGTGATAACCAAATTTTTGTATTAATAAAATTATTACATCTCGTGACAATTTCACCAAACAGCTGGCTTTTTCTACTTAGTTGGTTTTCTGTATAGTAATAACATTATGGAGAAGAGGAGGAAACTTCAAGATGAATGAGTTGCACCAAGAATATGAAGATTTACTACAATCTTGCAGAAGTCAAAAAGAGAAGACAAAAAAATGTATTTGATATGCAAAAGTGTGCCAAGTGTGAGCAACATTGTCATGAGGGAGCATCATGACATCACAAATGTGGACACTAACAAAATAGTTTCTATGAATCCAACGGGTTTGGACACCAATTGCAATATATTATCATACACCCTGCTTCTTCAGATACCCATCTCAATTCTCAACCTGCTTCTTCTGAAGCTGGGACTAATGAACATTTTCTTTAAACTGGTACAAAAAGGACCAACAACTTCATACTCTTGCTCTAGCTTCAGAGAGTGCACTCTTAACCAAAATAAGGTGAGAACTTTGTGGTTCTTTTATGCATTAACTTGCCTTTCCTATCCTACATTGAGTTCATAACATTTGCACAATGTTCTACTATATTCACAGGCTCCTTATAGTTTATTCAGTATTTCTTGCTTTGTAAGTGGGATTTTGTCTCCTTCCTGTAGTTTGTAAGATGAGCATCACTGCTGGGTGTTTCCAGCTTTAAGCATACTTCACACTATATTTGAACCTAAATCAGAGGTTTTAAGTCACATTTGGTTAATGCTGAGTTGCCACACATTTTGATACTTAGATATAGTGCCTTTGGAAACAGTAAAAATCAATTATGTGGAAGTGATTCCGTGACGTTCAATGTACTCAATAAATCGTGCACCATTCATTTCCTATCATTGATTATATAAATCTATCAAAATCAATTCTACCAAATTGTAAATCAAACGGACCCTTAATGTATTTAGAACATAGAGAAATATGTGAAAGAAACATATACATTTGAAATTGACATGCAGAGCAAATTAGTTGTAGAGTTTATTCATTGCAAAACAAGACTATATAGATCAATGTTGTATTGTGCTTGTAATCTTTAAAACACTGCAGGTGTGTGACTATGCCACTGTTTGATAAAGAGATGTTAATCAAGTTCTTTGTTTTTTTGTTGTAGAATGAGTGCATCTGAGGTAACAGCTGAAGCAAGAGAGGTTCAGATTCAACTAAGTGACAGGCAGAGTATTCCTCAGGAAGAAGATGAAGTAACTACTTCATTGGAGTTAAACAAGGTTGATTATGCAGTAGAAAGAAAGAAATCACTGCATGCCCGTTATTATTTTAGCATTATATTCTTGATAATGAATCTTGTTGCCTGGTTTTTCCGTGACTATGGGCAAAGTGTTCTACCTTGGGTTCAATGTAAGTCAATTTTCTATCCATTTCCAATCTCAGGTTACCAGTACTTTTATACCTTTTCATTTTATATCATCTTTAAATATTAGCTATTAAAAAACAAATTAATTCTTTTGGTAGTATCAATTTCATATATCAGATTTTATGCATTAATGTATATCACTTTTGTTATTATGCTTGCTTGAAACCTGATTCTCTTTCTTGCTTTATTTTGTTATGTTCTGATTTTAAAGGCCTACATTTCGGCCCAATTTGGATAAACTTCTCTAAAAAAATTTCTAGAAGGAGAAAATACAATGAATCAAGAATGTACAATGAATTCAGCTTCTTTAAAAGCTCTCCCATTTAACTTCTCCAAAAGTAATTAATTTCAACTTATGAAAAAAGTTGAATTCATTTTAATTTTTTAATTCATTCTATTATTTTCTTTTTTATAGAAGTGTATCCAAACTGTTCATTAATCACAAAAGGCTAGAATTTATTATTTTGACAAATATCGTACCATACAATTAGGACTGTATAGGAATTTATAGTGAATGATAATATGATATTGTATGGCCATTTGCTACTCAATCTTCTCATTGATCCTTTTTTTAACTTTCTACAGATATCAAAGTTTGTGGAAATGAAGGAGAGGATTGTTTTCATTCATTGGGAGTTCTTCGCGTGAGTTTAGGATGCTGTGTATCTTTCAGTTATCACACAGTTTCTGCTTCTTTGAGGAACCATTATATTTTCTGCCACTAGATCTCTAGATATATAAAATAACCTTGTAAACAAAGCAATTTATATTCATGAACTCAGATTGTGACAATTTTGTCAAAAGAATTATCTTCCTTAACGATGAAGTCAGATATTTTTCTTAGTTATATTTCTCACTACAGTCAAAACAAGGAAATTATGTGAAGGTCGAAATTCATGGCATTCTGGATGGTGGGAACTGAAGTCTGTTTTATTGCTAGTATCAATGGCACTCCCATTTTTCTTCCCTTCAGAATTTGTTCAATTATATGGTAGGTTTCTACTTTTTTTTTGTTAATTTTTACAATTGAACAGTAGTAAAAATAGTCTGATTAATTAAACAAATCCTTTTTGTCACAATGCATTAGGATCTTTGTTATTAAATAACAATTTAGGTTAAAAAAAAGGAGAAGTTATCGTGAACCAATTATCCTAAAAGTTAAAGTTGTTGGGTGGAGGACACATAAATGAGATCAAACTCTTAACCACTTGGTCACAGAGGCTTTGATACCTTGACATGAACCAACCATCCCAAAAGCTTAAGCTATTAGGTGGAGGGCACCTGAATGGATATATTTCTAACTTGTACAAATCATTCACTTGAAAAACAGGCAATCTTCCAACCATTTGATTAGGACATTGTCCTATTCTATCAATCAAATAGTTCTGTACTAGTAATACTTTTTTTACATTCATTGAAACCAAAAAGGCATTATTTTTTTGTCTTTTATTGATCATATCATTGAATAAGAACCATAACATTATGATCTTGCAGGTGAGATTGCTCGTATTGGTGCAGGGTATGCTTCAGATCCTTCACTTTTTTATTTTTTGGGGACAATGGTCAACATGTTTAGAGATTCTATCAAGTCTTGAATTGTGTACTTGCACTTATCTAGTGCCAAGATAGCTTTTGAAACCAGCTCTCAACTTTCTTAGCTAGTTCAAGTTCCAATTTCAAGAAATATAGTTGTTGTCTGCATATCAAAGTTAAACATAATATTTTCAGGATTTGTTCATGTTTGTTACTCACATGAATACCGTGGTTAATGTTTTCACAGAATTTTTCTTCTTTTACAACTAGTGAGTGTCATCCATTTTATAACTTGGTGGAATAAGTACTGGACTCCAGATGAAGAAAGGAAGCAGAGGTACATATCATTATTACTGCAATAATTCTTTGACTTCATCTTAGAGTTAAATTTAATACCTTGTTATGAGGATAAACACAACCTAATTGACTTCTGAATCAGTATTGTTTAAAGGCTATTTTAATTTTCAGCAAGTAGATTAGCAAATATATAGCTTTTAATCTGTAAAGACAAACATGAATTTAGGCTATGCAACTTAGATTTCAATATTAACTTTATATTGCAAAAGAAAAAGGAAGAACTTGCTTAGCTTGGAATTGGACTATGTAATTGGTACATACCACTGAATAGGGGAAATCAAAATTATAACTTGGTGGTTGAGATGAGATGATCCATTATGGACTAGTAGAAATAAAATAAGTTACAGTCATTGTCACTAAATTGAGAATGAGTAGCTTAAAGCTTATGAATCATAAAATCTAGGAAGGAGGAGTAGAAGTATATAACTTTAAAGCAGACATAACCCATAATATTGTCTTTGACATTATTAACATGAAGACCATTTTGTTGTATCTTTAACATTCATAGCAATGTCTGCATTTTGATACATAAGCATCTTATTGAGTTGGCACAGGTGCTCCCTTGGACTTTTTATGTCAACGCTGTTTTATGTTGCTGCTATATGTGGTATTGTCTACATGTACACATCATATGCCTCAAGAGCTTCATGTTCTCTCAATATATTTTTCATCACATGGACAGTAATTCTGCTTGCTGTGATGATGGTTATATCCTTAAATTCAAAGGTACACTGCTTTAATGACTAACTTTGCAGCTAGTATATTGATAACGTCATGGTTTACTTCAACATGATTCTCTAATAGTATAACATTTGATATTGCACAAAGGACAGTATGGGTAGAATCTTTATTTTGCAAGTAATTAGGCATAGTAATTAACTGATGATCATATAGCCATTCAATTTTTTATAACTTTATCAGGGCATATATCATGAAGTTATCCTAATATTCTAATTTCCAATAAAACCATTAAAATCTATGTTACATCATTTGAGAACTTAATTATTACAGGTTAACAGAGGTCTTTTATCCTCAGGGATTATGGCTTCTTACATTGTTTTCCTTTGTTGGTGTGCAATCAGAAGGTCAGGATTCTAACCCATGCATCTTTATAACTTCTTTGTAAGCAATCTTTGACTTTGTCCCTTGGATCAGGACACTATCCCTTACCTTAAAATTGTCTTGTGCCAAGAAAAGTAGATATCTTAGATAATATGCATAATGTTGCCTAAAACTGACAACTAGTCTTGCCTGTGTGGAAGTACCATGGAGAAAGATGATATTTTATTTGCAACATGGATTTTAGATCTATATGTGTGTAAACTGTAAATATATAGTAATTAATGAGTGAAAGAAATATTACCCACCCTGAATTGCTAAATCTCTGTTTGAACTCCATCTATAGCTTAATCTTTATTTTCATTAAGTTGCTTCTTTGGAAAAAATGTGATGTATGTACAAAGTTAATGCATGATACAATTGAACTCCATCTATAGCTTAATCTTTATTTTCATTAAGTTAGCTTATAATGCATTTGATAGGAAACTTATGGTAAATTAACTCCCAAATATCAAACAGTGGTTGGTCGCAGTAGAAGTGGACTGTGACACCAAGACTTTACCTGCAAGGTCAAGAGAGTCTCCACTCTTGAGAGGACTTTACCTAACTACTACTGCCGACCCGGGAGTTAAACCCACAACTATGATTGTGGGGGATTCTCGATCAAAGACCAAAAAAATTGACTCCCAAATGTTGTATACTTGAGTGATCATGGCATATACTTTTTGAATGAAGACCATAAAGAAATTCCTTTCTTATATGCAATGTAATTCACTCAGCTGTGGCTGATGCCATAATTATGATATTCCGGTTAAGGGTGATACATTTATATTTACAATTTGCTAATATTGGATTTTTTTATGTGCTAATTTGATTAAACACGGTCAACTTCGGATCATATAATTTAATAATTTATGTGAAAGTCTTGAAATTTCTTCTGGAGATGGTATATTTATGGATCTCCATCATGGAATTTCAGTGAGCCTGCTACCATAAGATGTGAGACAAAGAACCAAGAGAAAGGAAACGGTGGTTGGATAACTATACTAGTAAGTTTTTCAATCAATCTTTATGTTAAATTTGTAAAACCTTTGTTTACTTACTCTAAACTTCCCAAGAGTTCAAAATCCCTGAGAATTCCACCTACAAGGATAAATTATGAAGTAGTATTAGATGTAGAGATTTTAACTTGATCATGTTTACAGTGATTGGCACATAATATTCCATATGCTGTCTAGTTTTTTTTTGCATGTTTAACAAATGCTGCTATCAGATTTTCATTTAGGACTCTACAATTATTGTCTTGACTCTGCACTGTCTTTGGATGTGTGGTTTTCTTTATTAATTAGAACTTGGAAATACATAATCTCATACTATGGATGTTTCTTTACATGAGTGCTTTAGCCATCTTGTAATTTTGTGCTATATACTATTCTCCTAACAGGGCTTCCTTATTGCCATATTTGCAATTGTGATGGCAGCCTTTTCCACTGGCATTGATTCAAAATGCTTTCAGGTAAATCACTCTTCTGGGTCTTCTCCATTAAATTTAGATAATTTTCTTGTTGCTTCAAAATCTCATTCTTAATCATGTTCCCCTAGAAATTAGGGAGTTCTAAAGCTTCATTCTTTGATTTAACAAGACAAAAATATACCTCAACCATAATGTCAAGTTAAAGTAATTTTTTTAGGTACTAACAAGTCAAGGTAAAATATTTTCCCTCCAAAAGATAACCAAAAGGATATAGATTACATTCCTTTCATCAACTTCTCAATATCCAAACTAGAATTATTTAATCTAGGTCACTTCCTTCCTATGACAGATAGAAAATGTTCAGTGTGTTGATAGAAATTATGTTTATTAGTCCCCCACATATTGAAATAATTCTTTTGTCCTTTCTAGTTTTCCAAAGACAAAGTTGAACATGAAGATGATATTCCTTACAAATATGGATTTTTTCATATGGTATTCTCCTTGGGGGCAATGTACTTTGCAATGTTATTCATCAGTTGGGATCTGAATAACTCAGCCAGGAAGTAAGGAACCTAATTCATCATATTGTCTAATGGTCATTCAGTTCTTAACTTTTGATGCCTTATATTCTCTTCTCTTGCATGAATCATGCTCATTTCAAACCACCAGGTGGAGCATTGATGTTGGCTGGATAAGTACATGGGTGAAAGTTATCAATGAGTGGTTTGCAGCAACAATTTACAGTAAGTAGATAATTATTGGTTACATAAAAATAGTTATTTCCTACATTTCAATAGCCTTGACTCTGATCTTTTCTGTATTAATAAGACAACTATTATGCATGAGATGTACATAATAAACATTAACACACGTTACTAGTAATAACTAATAGTGGATAGCAATAGTGAATTATAACTATGTAGTTTGAATTTTGTAAATCCACCCTCCTCCAACTCATGTTTTCTTTGCTTTCATTTTACCTGCTTTAAACAGTATGGATGCTGATTTCCCCAGTTGTGAGACAGAACAAAATTATGGATAATGACAGAACTGTGCAGGAGACAGATGACTCAGTTATGGCATGATTGACAATGGCAAAGTTATCAATATTTTCTTCCCTTTATATATTTTCTATTCCTTAAAAATATTTTATTCTTTAACCCTGTAATTCTTCAATGGTTGAAAGGCAAAATTCATGAATGAAATAAAATGATAAAATTTTCTGCTTAAATTCAAATCATACTTAATTAGGTTATAATCTGATGTATAAATGAATCATTGAATCGTGATTAGCTGAAAAATAACCTGTAGTGAATGTTTGGAATAAGTAATTGGACTCATTCACATCATCAATGTTTGGAATCCATATTATGCAAGGAGACATTGCTTTTGCTAACTTGAATTGAAGGGTGATATAAAACCGGTCTATTTCCGGCCTCATATAATGCAATTTCATTCTCAAAATAGGTTTCATGTTACGTCAATTTAAACTTTGTCGATCTGTTCAATTGCGACCTTATAATGCAATTTCATTCTCCGGTCCAATTGTTGTTTTTGTTTCTGTATTCCTGATTTATCCACTGGGTCAGTCTGGTTGGTTCTTTGCGCCTAGTTTTGGTGTAGCAGCTATATTTCGATTCATCCTCTTTTTCCAATCATTTGCTTCTTTCAATCATTTTTCAATCCCAACACCTGCAAAAGTCTATATTTCTTATCAAAATAACATTAAAACTCCGAAGTGAATTAAAGATTAACTACAATTAGAAACAAGGGAATATGAGGGCAATTGGGGGTAAAATTAAGAACAATTATCATCTCAAAGTGCTAAAATTATGCATAAAAACTACTAATTCTACGCACTTATCAGTCATGTTGAGCGTTGTCAGCGTCTAGGGGGGCCAGCGCCCTCCTACATTGGAGGCATATGAACTAATCCCAGTGTCGGGATGAACCTCATACCATCGAACGGGGCCGAAGCAGCAGATGGTGGAGGAGAGGAAGAAGAAGTAGTCTGCATGGCGGCCGCCGGAGCCGCTGAAGTAGATGGATGCTCCGGCATCTGATCAGAGTGTGAGTGAGAGAGGTTGGTTGAGCTGCCTGTTGCCGTAGCTCGTCCGGAGGGATGAACCTCTCTCTACTCAGCGGATCTTCTCTCCACCTCTATTATTCATCCTAGGCACTAATGACTATAGACATATATAATAATTAAATAATTATATAAATTAAAAAAACTAATTACATATTACTAATATGCTAATTAATAAAATATTTACTAATGTTCTGATTACTAATAAAACTAATTACTAATTACTTTAGACATTATATAAAAAATAAATAGTTATAAAAATTTAAAAAATTAATTACTCATTACTAATTACTAATAAATTAATAAAACAAATAAACTGATAATTACAAATAAATTAATTAAACTATTAATTACAAATAAACCTAATTCCTATATCACATTAATAAATTAATAAAATAAATAAACCTAAATACAAATAAATTAATTAAAGCTATTAATTACAAATAAACTATTTACAAATAAACTATTAATTGTAAATAAACCTAATTACAAATAAATAAATTAATAAAAAAAACTAACTACAAATAAACTATTAATTATAAATAAACCTAATTCCTATATCACATTAATAAATTAATAAAATAAATAAACTATTAATTACAAATAAATTGATTAAAACTATAAAAAAACTTACTTGTTGCGACTCCGAATAAGGAATAACTCTGGAATGAGCTCTAACGTCACCTACAGACAACTATTTTGAAAACTGATAGGTTCAAAACGATCCTATGAAGGAGGAGAACGTTTTAATCGGTCAGTTTTTCAAAATAAACGGAGTGTGGGGACAGAAATAGGGGGTGGTTGTATGAGAGGAAAAGGGGAGGGATAGGGGTTTTAATGCGTCCAGGTTTTTAACGTAGCGACCGTCTGGCCGTCGCTACGGTCGTCGCTACGTTTTGAAAAAAATGCGCGTGCAAATTAAAAAATTCATTTTTAATGTAGCAACGATCTTCCGTCGCTACATTTTTTTTATTTTTTTCAAGAAAAAAATAAATAAATTATAATGATGGCGACGACCTAACTGTCACTACTGTCACTTCTTAGCGATGACTAGATCGTCTCTAAGAATTAATTGCACTGAACGGTGTATTTAATGCTGTAGCGACGGCATGGGGCCGTCGAAGAATAGCTGTCACTAAAAACTAAATTTCTTGTAGTTAAAGATAATAATATTATTGTCAAAATTGTTAAATTAAAAATATTTAATCTACAAAACAAAAAAAATATAGAATGAAATTGTTAGATTAAAAATTATTATTAACAAGATAGCCTCCTTTTTCGATAAAAAAAATCTCTTTACTATAGGTGTACAAAAATGATATAAATTAAATTTTTAAAAATCTATAAAACAAAAATTATGCAATTGTACTACAAACATAGGCATAACTCCCCTTACGGGTTTGATAGTCATGTGTGCTCTAATATTTAGGGTGTGTAATGCGATGACAAAGTAACGACCGTGGGGAAGGTTAATGAATAGTCAATTCTAACATTTAATGTTATTGTAATTGTGAATGAGTAGAGTTTGGTGGGTTTCAGATAAATTAAATGAGTTTCATTGAAATGTGACACATCAGATTATAAAATGATGTGGTAGAAATAGATTTATGTGGCAAAAGTATAGATGAGATGACAACATGTTGGATCTCGACTCAACTTTTATATATTATATAATATAATGCTATTGTAACGATGAATGGGTAGAATTGGGTGAGTTTCAAATAGATTAAAAGCTCAATGATGTAAAGATCGGTTTCATTGAAAGGTGACACATCAGATTAAAATAGATTTATGTGGCAAAAATATAGATGAGATGACAATGCAATGGATTTCGACTCAGCTTTAATATATTATATAGATATTGGTGTTATTTGGAAGAACTTATTCTTATTTTATGACATAAGCACTTATGTAATTGTTTGGGTAAACTTATGAAAAAAGCTTATGACATGCTCAACTTATTTCAATAAGCTCATGAGAATAACTTATAGAATAACTTATGGAGAATTTAAGTACATTGCACCCTCTTCAGTTTTCATCTTCTTTTTTTATATAAGAGCTTATTCATTAAGTGTTTATTAAATAAAAGCTTATGTTATAAGCACTTAAATAAGTTGTATTTTCAAACGGGGCCTAAATAATATAAATTAAAATTTCAATATATATCAATTCTATTAAACACAATTACAGTTAAGTAGACATTACTCTATATCAATAGACTCAATACTCAATAAATTTATTTTAATGACAACATACTTGGTAAATATTTGTTTGAATATATTATTTATCAATGAAATATTTACTATAAACTATTAATATAATTTGGACATAAACTATAATATTAAATGATTATATTATAAATGAATGTGTATTAATATATATATATATATATATATATCATGAGTAGTTATTTATATTAAATAGAGAAAAATTTATATATGAAAATGTTTTAATATATATTTAGATAATCAAATCAGATGGAAAAAGAAACACTAAAATAGATTTGGTTATCTTCTATAATTTTTATAATATTTTTTTATCCGTATTCGATGTATATCTTCATATGTGTTTCTTCATTATTTGTGGTTTATTCAACTATTAATATTTTATTTAAACATTGAATCAACAATTTCATTGCATGAATAATAATATTAAGAAAAGGCACCCTAATCTATAAAAAGGGTAGAGCAAATGTTTTTATAATCTACTAATTAGTGTGTACCATTACTCCACATGTTAATTTTATTCAAAAATAATTTAGTAATATGATTAAAAACGAACATTGCCCAATGCCCCATAAAGGAGCGCCTTTAATCTAGTCCAAGTTTTTTTTTAACAATTGGGTGGATTTGATTAAATTTTGTATGGATGGACCAAATGTGTCATAGAGAAATGGACTTTTTTTTCCAAGCCTAATGGTTACAATAACCCATTCAAAATTTAAAAAACATTGCCACCAAAAATAAAATTGGCTCATCTAATCTAATTTGCTTTAAGGCACAACTAATCTACTCCTTAATTTCCTGTTAATTATAACAACTTCATTACCACCCATGTGTCACAACCACTCCAACACACTATTGCATTCCGTACTCTATAAGACTAACATTAGAGTTCCATTAATTTCACTCATCCAAACAAAAACTCTGTTCTCATCCAAAGCACAAACACAAGATGTCTCTCACAATATTACCTGCCTTTGCAATGATGATAGCATTACCAATGGCAATGAGCATAGCAACAATTGACCCTATAGCAGCCACTGGGAAAGAACCCATCATTGAGTTGTACATGCATGACATTCTTGGTGGCAGTAACCCAACAGCACGCCCTGTGACTGGCTTGCTAGGCAACATATACAGTGGTCAAGTGCCCTTTGCAATGCCAGTAGGATTCAAGCTCCCAGATGGTGGAATTCCCATCCCCAATTCCAATGGTGCTAATCCCACTGTCAATGGTGTTTTTGGTATTCCATTAGGAACTGGTTTGGCTGGTACTTCTTTTGCACCAAACTCAGCCAACAACAACCAAAATAATCCCCAATTGCAGTTAGGACCAGATGGATTGGGACTAGGTTTTGGTACAATCACTGTTATTGATGATGTACTCACTTCTCAACCTGAGTTGGGTTCCCAAATAATTGGGAAAGCTCAAGGAGTGTATGTTGCAAGTTCAGCTGATGGGATTAGACAGATGATGGCATTCACTGCCTTGTTTGAAGGAGGGGAATATGGGGATAGCTTGAACTTTTATGGCCTTTACAAAATAGGAAGCACCATGTCACAGTTATCTGTGGTAGGAGGCACAGGAAAGTTCAAGAATGCAAGGGGGTTTGCAGAATTAAGACCTCTTATCCCAGCAGGACAGATTGCCACTGATGGTGCTGAGACATTGCTGAGGATTGTTGTCCATTTGAATTACTGAAATGTTTTATTTATGTGGTTGTGTGAAAACAAGTGGGTACTATAACTGTTTAAGTACTGATGATTATGAGATTGGTCTTGTAATTGTCAATTTGATTGCAGAGTGTGTTTGAAAACTTAGTTGTAATCCTATGAAGAACATATGGTGACTTTTTTTTAATTTGGAAACCTGGCCTAGGTTTGTTATAGCATGATTGGTAATGGACAAATGATTTGTATTCTTACCCTTTTAATTGTTTGTTTTACTAAAAAATTTATTCTTCAAGCCTGTTAATCTTCAATGCATGGAAGGCAAAAACAAATAAATGCAATAAAAAATAAAAATTATTTTGCTTTGGATGATAGACATGGCTGGATTTTTCTTTTCCCAGATAATATCATTGGTCTTCATTTGACACTCTTTGTCCCTAAACAAATATCATTATATATACCCACCAATGTAACAAAAAAAACAAAAGCAATCTGCACTATTTCAAATGCAAATCAAGTTTTAGATGGGTTATAATCAGTGGGGAAACTGCAGAGATAATTTTGGGAGGAAGTAGCTAAATTACACCACTTTATATGTTGGTCTTCCTTGCTTAGCCATGTATAAATGTGGAACTCAATTTTGGGGGCTGCTGCCACCCTGCCACTTAGAAGTTCCACCACATATTACTGGTTTAGGTGGTGGCGTTTTCTTGTAGATTTTGACTTTCAATTAACTTCATATTTTTCAAATTAGACGTCTCTCATGTTGGGTGGCAAGCTCAGAGAGAATTAATTGTACGAAATGCATAAATAAAATTTTCATTGAGGTACACATTTGAAAAAGTAGTGTACCCGTAGATAATTAAATTGCAAACTTTTGATATTTTGATGTAAATAAATTAATAATAATATAAAAAAGTGTGTTTACTCATCAATAATTGTTTATAGTGAAAATGGATTGTGACACACGTAGTAAACTTGATCTAGAATGTCAGGGGTTTTGGAATTATTATTT
Organism: Sesbania bispinosa; assembly: GCA_026901365.1. Classification (NCBI taxonomy): domain Eukaryota; kingdom Viridiplantae; phylum Streptophyta; class Magnoliopsida; order Fabales; family Fabaceae; genus Sesbania; species Sesbania bispinosa. The sequence goes on from QLOH01000044.1 coordinate 715,690, forward strand.
TGAGGAGAACTTTATTTAACCACTAATCCCACTGCCATGTTTATGGAAAATTCTCAATCAAAGAAAAAATGTTTAATGTTACTTTTGCAAATATAAAAGTTTCTAACTTTTGTATTAAAAATTTAAATTTGCCTTTTCATGGAATGATAAAATTTACAAAATAATTTGCTTAAAATTATTAAAATTTTATAACATATTTGGATAATGTTATAAACAATTTATTGATATATTATTTTCTCAAATGTGAATAATAGAAAAACTCCTTGATGCAAAGTAGATATCATGCATACTTTCTTGTCGTTCGCACGAGAAGATGCACATGATTGAATGCTTAATAGAGCAGAAGAAAATAAAGCTTAAGAAGTAACTATTTGGAGAAATCGATAAATTTTTTTTAAAAAAATTGTTAATGGCTTGACGCATGTAAAAGTCATTATCAAATTTTGTAAGAAAAAATAACTGTACAATATTGGGATTTGAAGGTTGTGTTTTTTCCCCTGTGCAATTAGCACTTTCAATATATGTATATGTATCTTAGTGCTTACCTATACCATTCCTAAAATAATGTATCAAAATATAAGATAAGACTATCAAGTAATATATTTAAAAGGAAACGGCAGTGATAGATATTGAGAATAAGAGGATTAACACTCGTTATCTTTTAGTTATATGAGATATAGTATAATTATTTACACAAGTGGAAAAATGAAACTTGAATTGATAACCTTCAACCGGTTTAACAAAAGATAACGAGCAATAATAAATCATGTTTATAATCTACATATTCCACCCACTTAGAAATCGTTATCTCCCCACACTACAGAGTCAATAGCTCTTGACTTTGGATTTGGTTTAGTTGTATTTGTGCCCACCTCATGTTTCTGACTTTCTTCCCTAGCCAAATCTTAGACGAAGTCTGTCATGACGAAAGCATATTGAAAAAGAGTGATCATGATCTCACAAACTTAATAGTTTCTCCCATGGATTTCTGCACAGAACCTCATTGCACGGTTACTTTCTTCCCTTACATCCCAACAATGCCACTATACGGAAATATTGGCACAACTGATCTACTTTCTTGTTAATTTCAACAACTTCAGTATCACCATGTCTCACAACCACTCCAACACACTCTGCATTCCCTCCTCATATATATAATACCAAGATTTGCATTCCATTGCACTCATCCAAACAAAAATTCATTACCACATAGAAGAACTAGCATCTACATCTGAAAAACTTGGAAACAAGATGGCTACGGGATTGTTAACTACAGCTCCCTTGGCAATGTTGGTTGCCTTTGCACATTTGGCATTGACTATAGCAGCAGTTGACCCTGTTGCAGCCACTGGGAAAGAACCCATCATTGAGTTGTACATGCATGACATTCTTGGGGGCAGTAACCCAACAGCTCGACCGGTAACAGGATTGCTGGGCAACATATACAGTGGTCAAGTACCCTTTGCAACCCCAGTAGGATTCAAGACCCCACAAGGTGGGATTCCCATACCCAATGCCAATGGTGCTATTCCCACTGTCAATGGGGTTACTGGTATCCCACTAGGAACTGGCTTGGCTGGTACTACCTTTGCACCTAACTCAGGCAACAACAACAACCAAAATAATGTTCAGCTGCAGTTAGGACCAGATGGTCTGGGACTAGGTTTTGGTACAATCACTGTTATTGATGATGTACTGACCTCTCAGCCTGAGTTGGGTTCCCAAATAATTGGGAAAGCTCAAGGAGTGTATGTTGCAAGTTCAGCAGATGGGACTAGACAGATGATGGCATTCACAGCCCTATTTGAAGGAGGGGAATATGGAGATAGCTTGAACTTTTATGGCCTGTACAAGATAGGAAGCACCATGTCACAATTATCTGTGATAGGGGGCACAGGGAAGTTTAAGAATGCAAGGGGGTTTGCAGAGCTTAGACCTCTTATCCCACCAGGACAGATTGCCACTGATGGTGCAGAGACATTGCTGAGGATCATTATCCATTTGAACAACTAAAACTGTGCTGAGGAATTGTAAAAGCAATTGGGTGCTGTTTAATTACAGATGACTATGAGATTGGTCTTGTATGTTGTCAGTTTGATTTTGATTGCAAAATGTATTTGATTTCTTTTTTCTGGGAAAAAAAAAGGCAAATTATGGCAATTGGAGTATTGGTGGTATTCTACTGCTTATTTAGTAATTTTGAGGGATTTTAAATGCAAGCAGATGCTATAATACAAATACCTTAGACTATGACAGGTTCCGTGTAATAAAAGTAAAGCAAATCAGTCACAAACTATCATGAGTATAATCAGGAAAAATCATGAAAGAAAAAACTCAGACAAAGAAATAGTAAACATTGTTCATTCATTCACATATACTCAACTCTATGGATCACCATTATGATTAACAATGAATCAGGAGTTCTTAAACAACTTCCACCAAACCAATTCTTATACATCAAACAGACATTATGAAGAGTTAACTTTGAAAAAATAAGCCTATATGGGAAAGGTTGACCGAACTTAATTAGGGGAAAAAACATATTTTTTAACCAAGTCAATACTGGTGAAACCATGAGATATTTTAAACTATATGTACATCCTGTTTTATTACTAGAGGTGGTGGCTACTTATTGACATGAACTGTAGAGGCAACTCTACTGCCACTCACGTCCACCAATTAATGATCCATCTTCATGTTTGACTGATGGACACTACATATAGACAACTAGATATATAAAAATATAAAGATAATTACTACCAATTTGCATGTGGTACATGCTGATCTTCACATTTCAACACAAACTAGTGATATTAACATGAGATCGCAAGGCAGCTTCATCAAGCCCATAGAGTGCATCTATCAAGTGCATTCGCAATGATGCAGGACCTTTAGCCATCTTCATTCCTAGCTCACCAGCAACCCCAAATACAGCTAATGCTGATACCGCCGCCTCTAAAGCATGGCTTTTGTCAACAGCAACAAAGGCAGCAATCAGTGCACTGACTGAACTCCCAGTTGCTGTTATTTTTTGCATCAATGCCACCCCATTGTGAGCACCAACAACTTGATTTCCATCTGTGACAATGTCAGTAGCTCCTGACACTGCAACTATGGCACCACTTGTTTGAGCCAACAACTTTGCAGCTTCAACTGCATCCATTGACTCATGAGTACAGTCCACACCCTTGACAAGAGAGCTAAATTACAAAGTGCAATGACAAAATTTCTCAGATTAAAGAGGAGAGAATAAATAGACAGTTTCTAGCTGAAGTTTATCAATTTTTCTTCTTTTCTTTCTTTCTTATTTTGAGGAAATTATCAAGAAATATTAAGGGCCAGCAGTCAGTTACAAGAAAAGCATTCTAATGTTTACTGCAAGAGCATTCATTGGAAGAACGACATTACAGTCATTAAATAAGAGAATTACATATATTTGGAATGTGGTATCAATATTAATGTTCTCAGAGATTTTAACAGCCCCGCGACTATGAGCACACAAGCTATTAGAAATACTAAGTGCACATCTAAGTAAATTATCTCATTCTAATCGGTTCTGAAACAATTCAACACAACCAACAACAACATTCTGTAGTTCATTAGGGTGAACTAAAATACTGAATGCTCCATTGACTAAAAAATCATATACTCTTGAATAAAAACTGAATATCATGTATGCATTTGATTCGCTATAAATAACAATAACTAGACAGCACAAAAATGCTTGTTTCATGCTTGATTTTAAAAATGGTCATAAAATAAGATAAAATGAAAGATTAAGAAATAAATAATCCAATTTAGTGTGCTCCATTCCATTTTGCACAAAAGTGAAAGGGAGAGAGAATTTTTAGAAAGAAATGAATGAATCACCTTGGTGGTAGTATCGGTGTTGGCGGAAAGGGCAATGATTTCAGAGGCATTTCCCCTAATAACGGTAGGTTTGAATCGCAGAAGTTCGAGGCAAGCGTTGAAGCGGAAAGAAGAGGCGGAGACAGCGACGGGGTCGAGAACCCAGGGTGTGCCCAAGGTGGAGCAGAGTTGTGCGGCGGCTTTCATGGCGGGGAGCCAAGAAGGGGAGAGAGTGCCAATGTTGAGGGAGAGAGCGGCGGCGCGTGGGGTGAAGTCGGGGATCTCTTCGAGGGAATGGAGCATGGCGGGGGAAGCACCAGCGGATAAGAGAGTGTTGGCGGTGAGGTCCATGGAAACAAAGTTGGTTATGCATTGAATCAATGGTGATTGGGTTCGAACTAGGGATAGAAGTTCCCATGCTCTATTCCCCCATTCGTTGCTGCCGTTGGGTTCCATCAAGGGGAGAGAGAGGTTTGAGAAAGGGAACTCAACAACAACAATGCAGTGAATGGGTGTTTTTTCTTATCTGCATAGATTAGAATCTTCTCACCTGTGAATAAAGCGTAATGTCACACTGTTTACTCCCTCCAACACCATTTAGAAGTTTCTTCACAATATCAAACAAGCATTTATCACCATTTACCTAATTTATTTTTATATATTTTTAACTACTAAATGATAGTGTTAACCTCACCAAGACGTGGATATTACTGGTTCTGTCAGAATTACCTTCCATAAAAGATACACGTAGTTCAAACAAAATAATAATAATAATATTAAATAAAAGCATATCTAAAAAGTTAAATTGTTTTTTGAATTCCAATAAAAATAATTAATTTTAATATGTGTACGTGAACGGAGAAAATACTAAACAAATTTTGGGAGCTAAAATTTTGTAAACGTAACTTAGAATTGGTTCAGTAAAGTAAATTTTTTAATAATTACTTAATAATGTTTCCAAATTTTAATGCCGTCAAAATGATATTTTACATTTTTATCTTTAAAATTTTTCATAACTACTCACTTCAATCTTGAATATATAAATAAAATTGAATTAATTCATGTTAATTAAAAATATTAATTAAATTTATTAAATTTTATCAAATTCATATAAATAGTTAATTTTATTTTCTAAGCTATCTATCCTAATATTTATTATAAAGTGAATGAAAGTGAATTTTAAATTAAATGAGAGTATTTAGGAGATATTGACATTTAATAGGGTGAATATAGTTAAATTTTAATTATATGTTTGAGACCAACAAAATTAAATTTTGATTTATTTATATTTAAGATCGGAGGAAGTACCAAAATTTAAAATTGGATTCAATAATAATGATTTTATCTATCATTTTACTAAACACTTTTAATTTAATTAATTAACTTATCAACGTTCAGCTAAATTATGTGTTAGTTTTATTACGGGTAAAATAACTTTTTAGTCCCTATAAAATATCCGAGTTTTGATTTTCATCCCTGAAAAATTTTTCTTTTTTGTTTCATCCTTATAAAATATTTAAGCTATTTTTTAGTCCCTGATATTGATTCTACTGTTAATTGTGGATATGTTGAACATCTATAATAGTCTCCAATACTTGATAAGTACCCTGACACATTATATAAGAGTGTCACACTCCTGAAATTCATTCAGAAAGTCAAATTTCATGCCCGACTTGAACTTGAATTCTTTATACATTTCCTCATTCCTATAAACATTCTCTGAATGAGTTTACGGATGCTAGCAATGTTATATAATGTGTCAGGATGTTACAAATATGATTATTGATTGTGATGGGCATTAGACACATTCGTATTTAAAAGTAAAATCAATAACAGGGACTAAAAAATAACTTAAATATTTTATAAAGATGAAATAAAAAAGAAAAAGTTTCCATGTATGAAAATCAAAACTCGGATATTTTATAAGGATTAAAAAAATATTTTACTCTTTTATTAAACACACTAATCTCTTCCATAATTAATTAGCTTTAGGTAATATTTTCCAGGGATGATTACCTCCAAAAAGGGTTTGCTCCCCAGTATTTGAACACGTGGCTAATGGTCGCATTGAGAAATAAACCCACCGATGGAGATATGCTGAGAAGGGATCTAGGGCTTGGTTACACCATAGAGGAAATATGAGGATTTCCTAATGATAGTATTCAATAGTTGCAGCTTACCTCTTTGAAGCCCCGAAACATAGAATCTGTGCGCACGTTCACTCTTCTATGGTGGCGCTCCACGACCCTGGCCATGGAAATCTGGGTTATGAGGCCATCTTTATTGCAACACTCCATGTTTTACTATTTATAGATTTTAAATGGGTCCCATCAGCTAGTTCTTAAAGTTCTTATTAAACACCTCTCTTCTCTAATTTAACACCTCATTTTTTTACTATTTACAAATTTTAAATGGGTCCCACAAATACATATCACCCAATTTTTATTATTTTTAATAACAAAGTTAATAAATTAATAAAAAACCAAAATAATATTTAAAAAAACATTAATGAAAAAAAATGTATCAGCATGTAGAAAAAATAAAAAAATATTTAACGGGATTTGAAACCTCGGGAAGGTAAAATAAAATAAAAAAATGTAACGGGGATTTTGAACTCCAGGGAAAGTAAAAAAAATTAAAAAAACTGTTAGCGGGGGTTGAAAACCCCGGGAAAAACTAAAATTTAAAAAAAATAATAAACCAGACTGAAAAACATTAAAAAATAACAAATAAAAAAAATATAACGCGCGGGGTGCTCTACAGAGCACCACAGCGCTCAAGTTTCGAGCCTGTGTCAGACGAATAACGGGCTGCACTTATCAAGCAGCATTCTTATTGAGCAAAATGCTCAACAAGAACACCGATAAAGATGCCCTGAGATGGGAAATTCGTTTTTTTTTGTTAGAGCTCTCCACAAGTTGGTTACTTTCGCTACAAGAAATTCGTTATTTAGTGACGGTCTTGTAGCGACGGCCAGGCCGACGCAATGGCCGACGCTAAAGGTATAATAATATTTTTAAAAAAAATTATTTAGTGACGGCCAGGCCATCGCTAAAGGAAATTTTTTAGCGTCGGCCTTCATAAAGTTAATGTCAAATTGACCGTCACTAATTTTTTGTTATTTTTTCACTATATATAATATTTTGCACTATATATTCTAAGAAACAAACTTGGTGTAATGGTAATGCTTATTTTTTTTTTTTTGTTACGGTAATGCTTCTTCTTTGTATCGTGTAGGTTGTGGGTTCGATTCTCACAATTGATAAATCTGGGAAGTAAAGATTATTTTTGAAAATATATGGTCGCTATTTAGTGACGACCATCGTCATCGCTACATAACGTCCTCGTCATTACTGCATTAACAACGAGACTTCTAGCGACGATTTTTCCCTGTAGCGATATGTTATATTTTTTTTTAATTCATGCTAACGAATGTTTAAAAGCATGAATTAAAAAATCTATATATAATTTTTTTATTAAAAATAACAATGATAATTATATTTATAATAATATATTACTCTCTATAATAAAAACTTTCTACGCTCATTTATATTTCACTTTTTAATAACATGAATTTTTAAAATTGGTTTTAAATATTAATGACACTATTAATTTTAACTATTAATAAAAAAATTTCATTCTCAATAAAAGTTACATATTAAATACCAATTACTAATTATTTATATTTTATGATATTAAATTATTTTTTAACACTGTTTTGATAACGCTCTTCAACTCCTTTTTCTACACTTGCACTTGCACAAGTATTTATTCTTACAAATCTTTCATAAATTTTTAAATGCTTTAAAAAAAAGTTATATTAAAATTAACGTGTTACATATCCAATTGGCAACATAAAATCGGTTCTATAACTCTTCATTAAGTAAATAAGCTCTTAGTCATTATTCAGTAATCTGAAAATGTGATTAGTACTTCCCAATTCACATCTATTTTTTTTTTTACCACAAGTATCTTCCACGGGAGGCAATCATAGTGAGATTAGTTCTTCTAGTGGGGAACATCCACATCATGGTGGGACTAACTCTCTTAACAGAGATTTTTTTCATACACAACACTCCAACCTAAGACCAATCAAGTATATATCACCTGAACCAATCCCGCTGGTAATTCGCATCTATTTATTTTAAAGTAATAAAGAAACTAAAATGAAGTTGGAGAGAGAAAGAAAAGGACAAGAAGAGACACTCACACGACGCAAGAACAAACACGATGTCCATTTCTATACACTACATAACATAAGCAATGAGATCTCAGTTGTAGAAGAAGAAAGTAGAAACTAGAAAGAAAGCATCAAAATGCAAAACCCAGATTCAGCAGCACCACACCCACAACACCACCACTGGCCTTCACTTTCAGTTTTCTCACCAACAACTCCCACACTCACTACTTTCTTCAATCTCAGAGACCCAAAACCAAAACCAAAACCCATCATCCTCCTTTACACCTTCCTAGCCATCTCTCTCTTCTCCATCCCTTTCATCCTCTTTCTCTCCTCTTCATCTTCCCCTTCACATTCTCGACCCGACCCGTTTCTCTACCCGCCCCAACAAACCCATCGCATCATATATGACGAGGACAAAGCCACCCCTTCCCCTCCCTCCATTGCTTACCTCTTTTCCGGGTCCCGTGGGGACTCGGGTCGGATCCTTCGGTTACTCTCCGCCTCATACCACCCTTTGAACCACTACCTCCTCCACCTCGACCCTTCTGCTCCTCACTCAGATCGTGAAAAATTGGCTCTCACTGTTCAGTCTAACCCCATTTTCAGAGCTGCCCAGAATGTCCATGTCATGGGAAAACCCGATTTTGCATACCAAAAAGGGTCTTCACCTGTTTCCTTGACCCTTCATGCTGCTTCCATATTGCTTCGCTTGTCCCTCAAATGGGATTGGTTTGTTAGCCTCAGTGCTGATGCTTACCCTCTAGTTACCCAAGATGGTATGGTATGGTGAATTTTTGTTTCCATTTTTTTACCCTTCTAGGTATGTGTTATGAAAATGTTATCATTGTGGGTTGGTGTCTTGATGTTGAATCTTTTGTGGGTGTGTCAGATCTTCTCCACATCTTGTCATTTCTACCTAAAGATATGAACTTTGTAAATCATTCAAGCTATCTTGGATGGAAAGAGTAAGTAAATGTTCTTGTGTGTGTGTGTTGGTGTTTCCTTTTTTATATATATTTTTTCATTGAGGCATTTTGCTTAGGGAATCTGAATAATAAGTGTTCAGTGGAGATGATACTTATTTTCCATAACTTTTGATGCTCTAGGTTGAGGAAGTTGAAACCCATTATTGTTGATCCCGGCCTGTATCTTTCTGAAGGGACTGAAATGTTTTATGCTACTCAGAAGAGGGAACTCCCTAGTGCTTACCGCTTGTTTACAGGTATGTGTGGCTTTCCAAGTAATGTTTACAGGTATCTTTTCCTGGGAACTTTTAGTTTTCTCATGAAGAAGGACCAGTTTTTGGGCAATAGTTTGCAAGGCCTGAAAATGCTTGGAGCCTTGGAGTTCATTCATATGCTCCTTAGTGCCCCAGCATGTCATGGATTAATGATATATAAATCTTCTTGTGTTTAATGTACAGAGAAGAAATCCATGGTTGGAAAACAATAAATAGTGTTGTCCAAAATGGAATATTCTTTATCTAGTTGCTGGGTTAGGTATGCAGCTGTTCAAAATTTCTGATTTGCTTTAAGGCACAACACAACTAATCTACTACATAATTTCCTGTTAATTTTAACAACTTCATTACCACCCATGTCTCACAACCACTCCAACACACTTTTGCATTCTGTACTATATAAGACCAACATTTGAGTTCCATTTAACTCATCCAAACAACAACTCTGTTCTCATTCACCAAATAAAAAGAACTAGACCCTCTTCATCTGAAGCACAAACACTAGGAAACACAAGATGTTACTGGCAATGTTGCTTGCCTTTGCGATGTTGGCAATGCCAATGAGCATAGCAGCAGTTGACCCTGTTGCAGCCACTGGGAAAGAACCCATCATTGAGTTGTACATGCATGACATTCTTGGGGGAAGTAACCCAACAGCACGCCCTGCGACTGGCTTGTTAGGAAACATATACAGTGGCCAAGTGCCCTTTGCAATGCCAGTAGGATTCAAGCTCCCAGATGGTGGGATTCCCATCCCCAATACCAATGGTGCTAATCCCACTGTCAATGGTGTTTTTGGTATTCCATTAGGAACTGGCTTGGCTGGTACTTCCTTTGCACCAAACTCAGCCAACAACAACAACCAAAATAATCCCCAACTGCAGTTAGGACCAGATGGATTGGGACTGGGTTTTGGTACAATCACTGTTATTGATGATGTACTGACCTCTCAACCTGAGTTGGGTTCCCAAATAATTGGGAAAGCTCAAGGAGTGTATGTTGCAAGTTCAGCTGATGGGATTAGACAGATGATGGCATTTACAGCCCTGTTTGAAGGAGGGGAATATGGGGATAGCTTGAACTTTTATGGCATTTTCAAAATAGGAAGCACCATGTCACAGTTATCTGTGGTAGGAGGCACAGGAAAGTTCAAGAATGCAAGGGGGTTTGCAGAACTTAGACCTCTTATCCCAGCAGGACAGATTGCCACTGATGGTGCTGAGACATTGCTGAGGATTGTTGTCCATTTAAACTACTGAACTGTTATGTATGTGGATGTGTGAAAAAACAAGTGGGCACTGTTTAATTACTGATGATTATTAGATTGGTCTTGTTATTTTGTCAGTTTGATTGCAGCTTGTATTTGGAAATTTTAGTTGTGATCCTATGAAAATCATATGTTGAGTTGTTCTTTTAAGATTTGGAAGCCTGGCCTAGGTTATTAATGGATTGTTATAGCATGATTGATAATGGACAAATGATCTGTATTCATACTTTTAAATCGTTTGCTGTTTCCTAAAAAAAAGAAAAAACTTCAAGCCGGTTAATCTTTTCTGCATGAAAGGCAAAAACATATATATGCAATAAAAAAATGAAAATCTTTTGCTTTGGACAACAGATATGGCCGATTTTTTATATTTCCAAGTCCAAAGATAGTATCTTTGGTCTTCATTTGAGTATTTTTCTGCGATTGCAATTCAGTGCCCATAATTTTGATCCCTACAATGTCAAGGGTCTAACGGTGGTTCAATAAAAAATTCCCTTCAGTTTAATGGGCATTCTATGGTCACACAAAAACACCTATCGTGCATCTTAAGGTATAGATTTTGTTTATGCCTTCTGGTGGTTGCCTTAAAGGAGTTGCTATTTTGGATATATGGAGAGACTTTGGCAGCCTTGTTGTCTTGAACTTTTATATTACTTTTTGTATCTATATTCTGTTTTAGAGGATATTTTGTCCTGTCTAAGTTATACTTACCTCTATTTCACCAATAAATTTTCTTTTCCTGTCAATTATAATTGTTGAGTAGATATCTTACTTAGTCTTTTTCTTATGCAGGTTCACCTTTCTCTATCTTAAGCCGTAGTTTTATGGAGTTTTGCATCTTGGGGACAGACAACCTCCCAAGGGTTCTACTGATGTATTTTGCAAACACACCTTCATCCCTGTCTAGCTATTTCCCTACAGTTCTCTGCAATTCTCGCCAATTCAACAGGACAGTCATAAATCAGAACTTATTATATTCTATTCATGACAGCCATAGAAATGATCTTCGACCACTCAATACCACTGATTTTGGTGACATGGTTCGTAGTGGAGCTGCCTTCGCTCGAAAGTTCCAGCAAGATGATCCTGTGCTTGATCTCATTGACCAAAATATTTTGGGTCGAAGTCCTAGATCAGTTGTTCCCGGTGGATGGTGCTTAGGTGAGCTTGGGAACAGCACATGTTTAACTTGGGGTGATGCCAAAATCTTGAGACCTGGTAAAGGCTCTCAACGTCTTGAGAAAGCAATTGTTGAATTGCTGTCAAATGGCACTTTCCGATCTCGTCAGTGTATATGAATGATCTGACTCTAGCCTGATATCACACCTTGTAACAGAATAGAAACCCAAAAGGATTGTTAAGAACTATGAGAATCAACTGCTTGGTGTTTGCCTTATCTATTGGAAACCTTGTAGCAAAGTCAGGGTATGGATTTTTTTGGGGTGCTTTACACAAATTAGGTATGAGTATTAATCCTGTTAGCAAAATTAAATTTTTGCTAATTCTGATTGTTGTTTTATAATTTAATATGGATGTCAATATAGGATCTATGTTCAGATTTGGCTGCTGTCTGTTGGCTTAGAGATGTTTGCTTCACCCTTGAATGCTGAAAAGGGATCAAAATGCATCTAGGTGGGAATTCTTTCCAATCCCATCTTGCAATTATGTGTGAAGGTGTTAACTTTATGTTCTTTGAGAGTTTAGACAGGCTTGTAGTTTGTTACTTGTGTCTTGAATCATGAGAAGATATAGGGTTAATCTGAGATTATGACATTGTGAACTTACAATTTTAGGGGTAATATTATCCCTAATGTGTATTTTTCTTAAAAAAAATAGTTTCAAATAATCATGATATATTCACATCAAAATTATTCATCAATAAATTGAAAAAGAAAAATGACATTGATTTTAAATTTTATTAAAACTTTCAAGATAAAAACAAACCTTTTGTCTACAGCCTGGTTCTACCCATTTGAGAAATATTGATAGAAATATTGATGGTAATCATGCTGGGAGCTTGAATAGGCGTGGATATAAAAGTTGCAATCCATTACACACGTTATAGTTGCATTTTAAATTCCTTTATTAAAACCAAAAATATGCTTGGTGGACAAGTACATGACATCACATCACGTTCTCTGGAGGCAAAATTCTGGATGTATAAAAAATTAAAATTAAGGTGAGATTCAATGTAATTAGATGATAAAAAAAATTATATAAATATGAGACAATGTATGTGTAACTTGGCTCAGCTTTTATAGTGACTGTATGCAGCTTTTATAGCGATATGGCACTTTTCCATACATACTTGGTAAAGGTTAAGGCACAACTAATCTACTTATTGATTTCAACAACTTAAGTATCACCAATGTCTCAACCACTCCAACACACTGTATTCTCTACTATATAATATACCAAGATTTGCATTCCATTGAAACCAACATCCTGGATTTCCTAACAAGTGGCATTCCACAAGTGTCCAATAAACAAGCTTGCATTTCTAACAAGACTGAATTTTTTGACAGATCAGTTTCTTAAAGTAATTTTATTAATACAATAAGCACACATTACAAAAGCTAGTCTCAAGAGAAAGAATTACACAAGTTTCTCTTACATTACACCCTTACTCTAATGGCAGATTTCATGCTTCTTATTCTCTAACCATGTGAGCAATTTGCTCCTAAAGTCTACTCAAGGTAGTTGAAGGATGAGTTTTTCTCTATTCTCTCAGCATTTATTCCGTGTTTGAGCTGGTGTCATGTCCTTTTTATCTCCACCAGTGATATATTGCACACAAAAAAGGAGTAGGGCTAGGCAGCAATAAATCAGAAAACCCCAAAAAAGGTGGCTACAGCAAAAAGTAGAAATAGCCCTCCACCCAAGTAACCAACCTGACGGAAGACAAAGTGACTAACATTAGATATTAAATTAAAATACAAACATTCAATGCATAATCAGGTTATGACTTTTACCAGTTTTTCAGAAATGTAGTTAGCAAGGAATGCTCCTCCAAGAATGGCAATAGATGTTGCAAGTAGGTGTCCAGCAATGGCTCCACTTGCCACACCCCAGGGAGACTGTAAAGAATAAGATATAGCTAAGGTTAATATATTAACCAAAAGATGTTATGTGTTATCTCATAATTTAAAAAAAGTGCACCTGAGCAGCCGCAAGTGCGATTGTCGCAAGCATTGAGCGATCTCCCCATTCCTAAGGCAATTCCAGTTACTAAATTAAAATTCATGCCTGATAACATAAACCAATATAAAATGCTTGATTCTGTGTATGAGGTGTTGATTAATCACAACCAACAACTTGACATTTAAAGTTCAGCCCGGAAATAATTAGACTGAGCATTCTGACATGAAGTATTAATTTGAGGGTACCTATATTTATGGAGAGATCAATGAGAACATTTTGAGCAAATGCAACATATAGTAAGAATTTAACAAAGCATCAATGAACTTTGTTGTTTTATTATAGTGATGATTTTACAATTAGAAATATATGCTAAGGTGTTGCCTGATACAAAAGATTGGGAAAAGGGAGCCTTACAGCAAAAAATACAAGGCTGAATGATTTCCAAATAATCTCAAGTGGATTTGAAAGCCGTTTCGACACCTGAAGATATTTTAGATAGACATGGTAAATGACAGTTAAATTGCCAATATCAAGGTAAAATAATTTGACCATACATGCCAGCAAGCATATATATTAATCAGTTATTGCATATTATAAAACTTAACTGAAAAAATCATATATGAACAAATGTCCATGACTCGAAGTTATACATAGGCTCCAAACCTTTTCTTTCACAAGCTCCTCTGCTTCAGCAAGTTCATCAAGTTCAGGGCTGCTGCTGTCACCATTCTTAACCACTTCTGATGGAAGATCCCATGCGTCTTTTATTGATTTTAGGCCGAAAAACAAAAGAAGAGTCACTGCTGCATATTCTCCAATTGGCAAGGCTGTAGGTAGACCACACAAAGCAGAAAACATAAGCTATCACCATAACAAATGATCTAGATCAACTTGTCCCCAGGGTAAAAAGAATTCAATACTACAGATTACCTAAAAACAAAAGTATTCAATGAAAGTTGAACAAACACTGATAGTGAATATTGAAGACAGGTTGATAGTCTGAAAACCAAAAGCTACTTATTGCAGATGAATCAATTTTAAGCTCTCTTGAAGCAGAAACTCAGAAGGGCCAAAATGGCAGGTCAGCTTATATGCCTTATACATTATACAATGTGCAGTTCATACAATCAGTAGGAGCTCATTCCAGTAAAGGACAAAATTTAGTAAGTTTATTATAGTTATTACACCAGTACTGACTGCTGTATATCAAAACAGATTTAAAACATGAGACAAATATGAGGAGATAATTAGAAAAGACCTATCAAGCCATAATGTGAAAAGGAAAATAATGACAAACACCAGTCTTTCTAGTTCTCATTAGCATGTTTTTCTTGTGTTTATCAAGCAGATTACACTAAATGAGTACTTCACTATAACGCATCGCCTTTAATGTCAGTGAGTTGAATTCCTTCACTCTAGAACATACTAAAATATAGTAAATCTTATGAGGATGAGAAATACTATAGTTAACAACTTACTTGTCTGGAACTGAGCAGGCACTGACTGAAAGATTCGGCCAATTACAACAGATAGGATTGACATGAGTGCAAGAGCGCCCATTGATCCCAACAGGACCTGGTCAATATAAAGAATATCTGTTAAAATATATACAATTATGTTCCAAAATAAAAATTACACTGACTTATGATAATCAGTAAGTTAAAACTATGAGCATTAATAGGTATGACAGTCCCAAAATGAGTATGGCCTTAGATTACTGATTAAAACTATGTTCTTTCATGATTAGAACTATCTAATTAACAAACAATTTAGATAATACAGGAAGGAAAAGTAATGACTTCTTATGTAAATTCAGGCATGGTTTATACAAAAACAGAGTGTTTGAGTAAAATTGTTTCTCTAGGTTTGCACATGGACCTTTCATTAATAGTATGGGTCCAATCAATCAGGGAGTTAATTAGTAATCATTAATTTACAGCTAAAGCAAATATTGAGTTGACTGTCTATTTATAAATGTGTTAAGTATTCTAACACCCCAATAATAAATGAGGCTTCACTCATGTCATTTCTTGCATACCAACCCTTTACTATATAGCACAGTGGAGACTGACATGGCAATATACAGGAAACACAGGAATTTGCTAGTCCATAAAGTACAATAGAAGGAAATAAACCATAGTGAAGAATCATTTTAATCTTAAAAATAAGGAGTATATATGCAATGAATTAAAACAACAAAGAAAACTAGATATCATGACATATTCACATCAATAATGGAATTGTGCCACAGAGACAGCTGGGAGAGGGGGAGGAAGGAAACAATTGTTGAAAAAGGAAGTTAGAAAGCTTACCAATCCCTTTTTATATTGCATTGCCAAGAGTGCAGCAATAAAGAATGTCTGGTCATAAGATAAAGGAATAACTTTAGGTCCATGAATACATATAAGAGCATTGTATATTTGATGATAAATTAAACCTTACCCATTCTACCTTTTTTCTTTGGTATGTGTTTGTAGCTTTACAAAACACAAACCACTGTAACCACATAAAACACATTCCAAGAAGGATTAAAAACAAAACAAAATAATATTCTAAAATTTTTATCCATGTAGGATTTTCATGACTAAGTTGATGTTTTCTTGGAGCGTGATGAGTTCTGCTGATTCAGGTAACCAAAAAACGTAACTATTCTTTTAGCAGCTTATTAAATTTTAATTTGTTAGCTGCAGAACCTGCAAACTATTTTTAGAGGAAAAGGTGTTTAAGTGGGTTCTGATGCACCAAGGAGGCTTATCATACCCCAATAATCAGTACTAGTGAGTAGGACAAGTGAGGCACCCATGAAGAATATTTCGGTAGGAGTGGGACAGTGTAAGTACCTTGGACTAAGAGCCAAGTGGGCTTCCTAGGAAGCTGCAAGTAGCAGAACTAAGGAACACTATGCATACTGTGGCATGCTAGTTGGGGTTGTGGGAAGTATTGAGGTAATGGTATGATTTTGAGGGTGATGGTCAAGGGAGCAGTTGAGAAATGGAGAGGTTCATGGTGGATGATGAGAAGAGGAGATGAGGAGGAAAGGTGGTTTAAAAACCTCACTTATGTAATCCCTTACTTAAAAGCTACCAATCCAATGAAAGCAAGGTTCTGGTTCTCTAGAGGAAAGGAGTGTTGCTTCTCTAGGGAGGGCATTGCCCACAGCCTTCTTTGGAGAGAACAAGGTGGTGTCCCTCACCATGCATTCTCTAGAGGATTAGCATCTTTGGAAGTTGGAACACCTCGGTAGTATTTTACCTTTGGAATATTTTATTCCAAAACACCCCCCTCCCCACTGCAGGAAATAATATGATCTTTTACATAAATCATTGTCTTGATTATCCCTTGACACTACTTTCTATTTACACTTTAATGATAAATGTTGACTAACAACAAGTCAATGCCTCTTACAAGCAATCAAGCATAAAATAAACTTAAGCAAGCTGAAAATGATTCAATCTTTGACATGTTAAGGTGGAAGATCGTAGGTTGCTATCACCAAGATCTCAGATATGTTCCACCTATTTCCAATAAATTAAGTCAGAAATATAAATAAATCCCATTTTGAGCCTCCACTTGGCTTAAGCTATTAGGAGATCAATTTTTTGATATGGTATTAGAGCCTCTATAACCAAGTGGAGAAGAGTTTGATCTTTGCCACCCTCATTCCTCATAATTAAGTTAATAATCAATGCAAGGTAAATGAACATGTTTATTGTCCATACTTCAAGCCCAAAAGACTCTTGAGTGAGGGGGGCATATTTAAAATGGAAAAGCCATTCTTGTGTCTCCACCTAACATATGAAGCTTTTAGGCGAGAGGTCCCTGACAAACTCATTTAACTTTATCCACAGTACTGGGAACTTACTTATACCTATAATAGTATGTTGAGCCTCTAAGAAATAACATTTTACTAAAAATAAGAGTCACATAGGAAGTGGCAATATAAAGCCTTGGTAATAATAGTGAATTACCTTGTCCCCAATCTCAGAAACAAATATTAATGTAAATGCAGCAGTGAATCCTGATTTTGCAATTGCTGCTAGGATTGATGAAGGTCCCCCTTTTACAAAGGCAATTAGTGAAAATACAAGAGCACATCCAAACAGCACAAGAGCTATAGAGACAGGATAAGGGATCCGATTAGGTGGTTTGATACTGCCAAGCCAATAAAATATATTTACATTAGAATTGTACTAGAGCCATGAATGATCATAGTACACTAAAAAAAATAAATTGATAAGAATTGAACGACAGGTTATATCACTCAACAAAAACCTGTAGGCATAATCTTTAATGTCAATCTGCTTAATAAATTAAAGTTTTTCTCTTTGAATGCAATCCCACACGTGTCATATTTGGTTGGGGGGGGAGGGGTAAATAACTTATCCTCAACCATTTCCAATGGTGATATGAATACTGCCACTTTTCTCTTCAAATGATTACCTTCTATAGTATGTATCTTTAGTATTTCAGCTGCAGAAGGAATATATTTCACACTTGCACGGATTCATCAGGCTAAGCCAGTATGAGGCATATGATAAGTGATTTATTGCTATGGAGGAACACAATGTCCTTATACAAAAGTACTAGCACAAACTCAAGTTTTAATTTGGTCCAATATAAAGAAGAAGATCATCTGAGATAGTTTGAACAAAAAACAACAAAATATCCCCATGCCTCAGTATGCAAGAGTGAAAACACTCTAATAAGAGAATTAAAGGGGATAAGTAAGAATCAAAGGGTCAGACTGATAACAAATAATTGAGGAGGAGAAAGAGTGTAGTGCAGAGGAACCAGGTTTGTTGATGCAAAGCTCATGTGGCCGAATTCAGATTCTTAGATTAGAACTAAGGCTTGTTGCATTGTGCAATAGCTTCAATTTTAATAGCAATATTAATAGTTCTACGAAATTAAAAGATTTGAAGAGTAAAATATGGAATTCCACGCACTCCTCAATTTCATAAGTATACATATATATTAAGGAAAGTTTGCAAAACAGTTCGCATGCAAAAATTGAGATTTCAAGGGAGATCACACTCACAGAAACAACCATTAAGCCAGTGTTAAGATTTAAGAATAAAAGTCATTTCCTGATAAGTTTCTAATGCCAACTGCCATCTCACTAGCACCAATAAGAGTATATAAATGGCCATCTCTTGCACAACCAAATAAAATCAATCAAATGGAACTCACGTTTTAGATGAACTGTCATTGATAGAATTTCTTTCAAAGACATTCTGGCTGTCTTTCTCACTATTGCTTCCGTAATCTCCAGGTCCAACACCAACATTGGATGCATGGGCTCGAATTGTTCCATGGACCAAGCTCAACCTCGATTTCTGTCTGCATCTTACTATATATAATTCAGGCATAATGTCACTTACTAAGACAACAAATATAAGTAACCAATTTATAATTTTTATAAAAGATAAGTAGCTAATCA
Organism: Sesbania bispinosa; assembly: GCA_026901365.1. Taxonomy (NCBI): domain Eukaryota; kingdom Viridiplantae; phylum Streptophyta; class Magnoliopsida; order Fabales; family Fabaceae; genus Sesbania; species Sesbania bispinosa. Next base: position 734,810 of record QLOH01000044.1, read on the forward strand.
TTGTCCAATAAATGTGAGAGAGCATACAACCCATACATAAGATTTGATTCAGATGTCTATGAATCAGAATCAGCGGCAAACATGTAATTAGCACAACAACTTAGACTAGGCATTTATTCCACTAATATTACCTACCAAAAAGAATGACATTGAACTCCAGATGACAAGAAAATGTGACTTCAAACTACAATAGAAAAAGCAAAAATATTGCACAATATTAAATTTGTTATCATAATAACTTCAAACAATATAATTTTTTTTATCCACCTCCACCACTCAAAGGGTGAAAATTGGAAATCTATCTGAGCATAACCTTGTCGACACAAAAAGCACACATTCAACTAGTGCTTACCAGAACAGAACAAAAAAATCTATGTGAACTTTAAACTAAAGGATAAGAGCAAAACTTCCTGCTTGAGACTTTAATCCAAGTCAAACCCAGATGAAAAATACATAAATGGGGAGTGAGAAAACATCATAAAAATTGGGAAGAACTTACATGGGGAAAAAATGGTGGTTCTAGAGAAAAAAGAAGAGCATGGTAATGCGTCCACCACTGCCAACAAAGGAGGAGGCTTTCCCTTTGAAACCAAGGGTGCGTGAGGACCTAACCCTTTCATGTTTTACAAAACTGCTTCTACAATATCATTTTTTGCTTGGTTGGGTTCGTGGGTAGTGCAAATCTTGGACAACAAAACTCAAATTTTTCAGAAAGTTAGAAACTTTGAATGAAACCAAACGTTACCCTGTTGGGCTAAGGTTGCGTTGTGCTCTGAGTAGGCAGGTGCTGGAGAGAGAGAGAGATAGTTCTTGAAAACTGCCACGTGTGCAAAGGGAGATAAAGGACAGCTAAACCTGCTGGGATTCTTGAGTTTTCATTTTTTATTTTACTCTTTAAAATAATAAAAGTTAAAGAATTTTAAGCGTATTTATTTTTTATATATATGGTTAAAAATTCATATATAATAAAATTTTATTGAAAATGTGTATTTATAGTATTAAATATTGTCAGTCCAATAAAAATATCATATTGTGAATGATTTAATGATTGTTTAATATCATAACCCTTATTATAAGACCCTTTCAATCGTTTTACACAATTTAAGAAAAGTTAGTTAATGTATTGATATTTTAAAAAAAATAATAACATTCCAAATATACCCCTATTTAAAAGTCACTATATTTTAGAGACATTAATTGTGATATAGTGGAAGACAACAAAAGTTACTTTCCAATGGTGTAGTTGGGCATGTAGGTAAAACTTCATTAATTATTCACACTGATCAATATATGGGAAATAAAAAGAGTTGAATATTAATGAAGGGCAAGTATGGAAAAAATTATTGTTTTACCTAAAAATTTGCAAAGGGTCTTATATTAAGGGACACTCAATTCTTCTAAAAGGGGTCTTATAAATAGGGACGGAGGGAGTACTTGTTATCGGCTAGTTGGTTAGTTTGATTAATGAAGTAATTGATTTGGACAACATTGTATTTTTTTTAACCACAGGTATCCTCCACGGGAGGCAATCCTGTTCGAGCCGGGAACATTCACATCATGGTGAGGTTAGCTCTCCCAGCGAAAATTATATTAGATCAATTGTATTTAATAATTGATATTGATGTGAATTTATTTTTGTAAGAGCTTGCCAAAAAGTTTATTGTCATATATTAAAAATCGTTTTTTATTTTACTTATAATGAAAAAAAAATCAAAGCTTAAAAAGGTGAAAGGCAAATAAAATAATTAACTTACATAGAAAAATAATAATTGGAATCCTAGTTCATTTGATAAAAAAAGTATAAGTTTGACATAAATTTGATGTAATCAAGTAATCAATTTGGATAATACTTTTACATCAATTGTGTTTAATAATAGATGTCACTTTTGTTTTTTTTTTTAAAAAAAAAAACTAGTGATTCCATCAAAAAATTAGTTAAGTCATATAAATATAAATATTAGTATATATTAAACAAAAAAATTTATTTTACCTACAATGAAAAAAAAAATCAAAACATACAAAGATGAAAGACAAATAAAACAATTAAATCACAAAAAAAAATTAATTTCCAAGTTCGTTTGATAAAGAAGGGTTGAATTTGATGCTTTTTAGCATAATTTTATTATGTATTATATACTTATGGTTATAATTGTAACTCTGTGTATTAAAAATCGATTATTTAATTATATTTTTAACTTATTTCCATAACTTTTATTTTACACAACTTTTATTGTACATGTATATTCATGTTTTATAATTAATAAAATATGTTAAATACTTATATTACAATTTTTAAAAACTTAAATATTATACATATAGGACAAAATTTGGGTCCATTTTCTTACCTCCATATCATCCTATTTTCTAATGACATCTTGCCATATGGATCTTAAATAATTACATTTACTTGACTAGAATCATTGTAAGCTTGTTCATTCTACTTTTGTGTTTGTGTCAAACTTGCCAACAACCCCATAAGCAACTATTAGTGCACTTATCCAAACCATGAATCCACCATATATTATACTATACTAGAACTCAAAGTTGTGTGACTTTGTGCCTTAGTCATCACAATCATCAAACCAATTTAGCCACCACAATCGCAACCACATCTCCACCATACAATCAACATGACACTACATGAACCTAAAGCCCCCAACCACCATGAATGATGCTCAACCATAAACTCACACCCGTCATCTTCAAACCATAAACAATCTTTCCTTCGGACCACCGTCTCTTCCTCCAGGTAAGGGTTATACCTAACAACCTGACAATAAATTGAGATAAATGGGCAGATTTGAGCAGGTTATTGGGTAGATCAAAGGGAAAATGAGATAGATTCATATATAATTGTGCAAGTGCAGGATTAGAGAAAACATTTTGATGAAATCTGAAATCAATTGGATAACTTCCCAAACATTCTCAAATGGAATATGGTATCATTTTATTCAAAAAGCAAATGAAAAAGTTAAAAGTGAGTCACTGACCAAAAGTACCTTAGCGCTATCTTTTTTCATTTTCTTCCAAGCATAAAATAGTCCCTCTCCTTTCTCTCAATGCCACTCCTCTACATAGATCAACTTTGCTTTGCCCCATTGCCTAGCCCTCCACTCTGTTTATCTTTGACATTCTCCCTTTGTCTTTCTCATCTTCACTTCCCTTTAATCTCCACTCTCCTCTCTTCTTCCCTTCCTTTTTTTATCAGTTCATTCTTTCAAAAATCCAAAGCCATGCATTTACCAATGAGTGGTTGGTTCATGTGGTACATGTCTAATTCTCCTTAAACAATATCTCGACTTTGAGTCTTATGTATGAAAAATCCCCCGCTATAAAGTGAATATTCACCATAAAGTGAATATTCCTAACTCGATCAAGATTGCCTCCCATAGAGGATACTTGTGGACTAAACCAAAAAAGGTTTTGAGGTATCTAGCTCAAGAGTAACTTATGTAAATTTGATTTGTTGACGAGTTTTGAAATACACAAAAATGTCCCTTTTGCAAATTATATTGAGAAATAAGCAAATTTATTGAAAATTAGAAATAACTTATTGTAAATATTTATTTGTATATATGTACTAAACTTAACATTGGCTTTTGACAATTAAGAATTTTAATATAATTGGAAATTAAACTTTAAGTTGCTAAGGTTAAAATTTTAACTTGCCCAGTGCATGGTTTAAAATAGCCCAATACAACTTAAATACAAATGAAAAATGACTTTTTTTAATTTGGCCTGAAATATTTTTTATTAGGCTAAAAATTTGACCCATCCAGTCACAAGCCCAAATTAACATCAACACACCTCTGACCCATTCAACTTACAACCTAATTTACTCAATTAGGGTTTAGGGTTTAGAAATTTGATTTGTTGACGAGTTTTGAAATACACAAAAATGTCCCTTTTGCAAAGTATATTGAGAAATAAGCAAATTTATTGAAAATTAGAAATAAGTTATTGTAAATATTTATTTGTATACGTTAGAATGACTTAGAACCAGTTTTATTCCTTCATGTTAGTTAGTTGTTTAGTCTGTTAGGGTGGTTAAGTTAGTTAGCCACTAGCTTGTCTTAGTCCCTTTATATATATAAAGGGTTCCTAGGCTCTCTGTACTACTGTACTGACTTTTCAGATTGAATATACCTATGATCTGCTCCTCCCGTGGATGTAGCCCATTGCACTTAGGGTGAACCACGTAAATCTCTGTGTGATCTTTCTCTCCCTCTTGCTCTCTCAATCATTCTATGTTCTGGGTTGTTCTTTTATTGTTTTCTTGCTGCTGTTTCTTTACAAACTGGTATCAAGAGCTCTGTGTCTCGTTCCAAGGGATTCCTCTGTCCGTTGCATTCTGTGCAAAGAAAACGTCCAAGAAACAATGTCGAGCACAATCAGGATTGAGAAATTTATTGGGAAAAATAGCTTCAATCTATGGAGGATCAAGATGTGCGCCTTGCTGAAAGAACAACGTGTTTGGGGGCCTCTTGCTTCTGCTACTGTCAAGAAAGGAGATGCAGCTGAGGAGAAAGTCAAAACTGATCCTACAAAGACTCAAGACCTTGCAGAACAAGAAGAAAAAGCACATTCTCTGATTCTTTTATCCCTGTCAAATGAGGTTCTGTATGAGGTTGCTGATGAGGAAACAACAAGTGGATTGTGGCTGAAATTCGAGAAACTGTATATGACCAAGTCTATATGTAACAAGATCCTACTAAAACGTCGCTTGTTTGGTCTCCACATGAAAGAAGGTACACGTCTCAAAGATCACCTTGATGAATTAAACTTTATTTTGATGGAACTGAGAGATATTGATGTCAAGATAGAAGATGAGGATGCGACTATGATCTTGTTAGCATCTTTACCTCCATCTTATGAAAGTTTTGTAAACTCTCTAAGTGTTGGAAAGGATTGCATCACCATGGAGGAGGTAAAATCTAGCCTGCATTCAAGGGAACTTCGCTGCAAGGCATCTGGAAATACTGAAGAGACAAGTGGTTCGGGGCTTGTAGTCTTAAATTCTACCAAGAATGGCAAGAAGAAGAAGGATAAAAGCAAGAAGAAGACCAATGTCAATCCGAAAGACATCTGCAACTATTGTAAGGAACCAGGGCATTGGAAGAAAGATTGTCCCAAGAAGAAGGGAAAGAAACCATCTGCAGCAGTAGTCAAAGAGGAATCTTCATCAAAAAATGAGCTTGTGCTCTCTATTGTTGATCATCATCAACAATCTGCAGAACAGTGGATTCTTGACTTTGGTTGTTCTTTCCATATGTGTCCAAATAGAAGCTGGTTTCATACATATGAAGAGAAGCATGGTGGAAATGTCTACATGGGAAATGATGTCGCCTGCAGGACTATAGGAATTGGCACAATTCAGATAAAGATGCATGATGGAATGGTTAGGACACTGACTGAAGTTAGACATGTTCCAGACTTGAAGAAGAATATGATTTCAGTTGGAGTTATGGATGGAAAAGGTTTCACTTGCAGTTCTGAAAGGGGTGTCATGGAAATTAAAAAGGGCTCGACTGTTGTGATGAAGGGAATTAAGAAAGGAAATCTCTACATGCTTCAAGGTTCAACCTATGTTGGTTCTGGATCTGCTTCTGATGTTTCCAAAATTGATAAAAGTGTACCAGATTTAACTTACCTTTGGCATATGAGGCTTGGCCACATGAGTGAGAAAGGTATGATGATTCTGAACAAACAGAAACTGCTGGGTGATCAAGATCTAGAAGAACTAAGATTCTGTGAGCACTGTGTCTATGGAAAGCAACATAGAATAAAATTCCCTAAAGCAACCCACACCACCAAGGGAACTTTGGATTATGTCCATTCTGACTGCTGGGGACCTTCAAGAGTGCCCTCTCTTGGAGGAGGAAGGTATTTTCTCTCTATCATTGATGACTACTCTAGAATGACATGGACCTACATCATGAGTCATAAGAATCAAGCTTTCAAGTACTTCAAAGAATGGAAGGTGCTGATGGAAAATCAAACTGGAAAGAAAGTTAAAAGGCTAAGAATAGACAATGGTTTGGAATTTTGCTCTGCTGAATTCAATAAATTCTGCAAAGAGAAAGGTATTTCTAGGCATCACACTGTTAGGAACACCCCTCAGCAGAATGGGGTAGCTGAAAGAATGAACAGGACCCTGCTGGAAAGAGCAAGATGTTTGCTATCCAATGCCAATCTAAACATAAGTTTTTGGGTTGAAGCCATCAACACAGCTTGCTTTCTAATCAACAGATCAACATCAACTGCCATAGGTCTTAAAATCCCTATAGAGGTATGGTCTAATAAACCTGCAAACTACTCTATTCTTAGAATTTTTGGCTGCAATGCATACTATCATGTTAATGAAGGGAAGTTAGTTCCTAGATCTAAGAAAGGGTTGTTCATGGGATATGGTGATGGGGTGAAAGGGTATAGGATCTGGTCACATTCTGAAAGGAAGGTAATTCTTAGTAGGGATGTTATTTTTGATGAATCACACTTGTTTCACCCGAGATTGGAGGTTACAGTTTCAGGTAAAGAAAGCAAAAGCCAAGAATAGGTGGAGAGTGAGACCTCTACAAGCAAAGCAGAAGAAGAGGATAAGTCAGACAAAGCTTCAAAAGCATCTCAAGATGGAGGATAACCAGAAGTGGTCAACTCAGATCTGTCTCAGCAGAATGATACCTCTGAATACACCCAATCAGAACCAGAAATTCATCAAAGACCACAGAGAAATAGGAGACCCCCTGAGAGATATGGTTTTGAAGACATGGCAGCTTATTGTTAGAACCACAGGAAACACTAGAAGGGGGGTTGAATAGTGTTTTAAGCTTTTTGCTTGGTTTTGGAAATCTTAATTTAAATCATGAAGATGAACAATGTTCAAAACAAGTCTTAAGATCAAAGATAATTAAAGCGTGCGGAAGATAAGAAAAATAGAGTTTCTTCTAAGCCTTAGGATCGTTTTAAACAGAGGCTTCTCAAAGTATCTTCTAAAGACTATTACAAGGATTATTTTCAGAACGGTTTCTGAAATACTTCGGATGACTAGAGGTTGTCTGAAGTTTTCTGATTTCTGAACTAAGCTCTTTCCAGACTCACTTCAGATAATTATTTCAGAAGTTCTTCAAGATACATTCTTTGTAATGCTTCAAATGATATGAGAGACATTTCATGTTTTGTTCATATGAAAGATCATTTTATTGAAATAGTTGTGTTAAGTTTATTATGAAAAATACTTTTCAATCCCCAACATAAATATGAAAAGTGTAAATAAAGAGATTAAGGGAAAGAGAACTTAGGGACAGAATTTATCCTGGTTCACCCACAAACCCGTGAGCTACATCCAGTCCCAGAGGCAAACCACCACTGGATTTTCCACTATCTGAATCCACAGATACAAGTATTATTCACAGCCTCTTCAGGCCAACACAAGTATTACTTTGTTTTCAACTGCCTCTCCAGGCAACTCATTGCAGTATTCTTTTACAGACAAGCCTCTCCAGGCTCAACAAGTATTCTTTCTTGCCAAGCCTCTCCAGGCTCTAAACCAAGTATTCTTTGTCAACCAAGCCTCTCCAGGCTCAACAAGTATTCTTTGTTTTCAACTGCCTCTCCAGGCAACTCTTGCAGTATTCTTTTGCAGACAAGCCTCTCCAGGCTCAACAAGTATTCTTTCTTACCAAGCCTCTCCAGGCTCTAAACCAAGTATTCTTTGTCAACCAAGCCTCTCCAGGCTCAACAAGTATTCTTTCTTCCACCAAGCCTCTCCAGGCTCTCAGACACATAAAGTGTTTACAAATTAAACTAAGTTTAAGTTTCCACGAAACATAAACTTAATCTTTTCCTGTACTAGAGGTTAACTGAGTACTACTCAGGATACAATGAATGAATTCTAAGTAAAAGGTTAAGACAGTGATACAAGTATATAAGTTTAAGTATAATCCCTGTCTCTGATGTGAGGAATAACATCCTCTAAGAATTGGCTAGGTAGATACTGACTTTAAGCTCCAGCCTTGTTCTCCAACCATTGGTTTCCATGGGCTACATTCTCACCCGTATCATTGGAATAACCAAGGCATACTTGCGGCTTCAAACCATTCTTGGTTCATTTGAGATTAAGCACAGCCTGGTTGGTTGTTCAACTGAACAACTACAACTTTTGCTAACTGATCAATAGATCGGCAGCATGGTTGATTCTTAATCAACTTTCTCAACATCTTCAAATTCAATCTTGAGGCTATTTATATGTTCTGTTGGAATATAGCCGTTTGGAGATGATTCATAATACCATTGAGATGTTGATGATGTGGCTCATATAGCCGTTATGTAATAGTGTCTCAAACGGTTGCTTCTTCTTAAGCAAATAAGTGTTCAGACAGTCCTGTTCTGACACTTCTGTAGATGAGCTCTTTAGAGAGATTTTCTTGATATTATTTTGCATGTTCTCTCTCTTGATTTCCTTTTGCTTTTTTTCAGCTGTCTTATGATTTCTTCTACTTTTCTTAGGAGTGTATATGAGGAGATATCCGTTGGATTTGTCCTTTTGCTTATTTTGTATATGCTCCTTTTCTGCTTGCTTCCTGACACCATTTCTTCTTTCTTCTTTGAATGAGGTGTCTTGTCGAATAACTGTTGTTGCAGTTTCTTCTTTGAATAAAGACATATGATATTATAGTTGTTGAATCATATAGTCTTAGCTTCTGTATTGATTTCTTCAATGTTGAAATCTGTTCCATGCACTTAGAGAGTTTATATGTTCAGACAATTAATTTCTTCACATATACTCAAATGCTTGCTTTTATCTCATTGTAATTTTATCAGCTTCAACATGTGCTCATCTTATATAATTGTTTCAAGCTTATGTTAATTCTCCAGCTTGAGATGCTTTCAATAAGCTCTTTTCTTCAGATAATATATTTCTTCTTTTCTTCAGAAGATTGCTGCTCTGTTCTTCTTTGCATTTTCTTCTTCTGAGATATAGATGAATAAAGATGTTGAATTTTAATATGTTTTATTCAAACATCTTTCTGGTTGCTTTTACTCAGTCTTTTGATCAGTTCTGGGCAGCCAGCAGGTGCAGGTGCAGGTGCAGTAGGTCTGCGCACACAAAAATGCCTTTTGTTGCAGGTGCACCAGGTGTTGCAGAAAGTCTGTGCAGAGTTTCCTTATTTGTGCAAGACTTTGATCGAGGCATAAAAGCATGTTTAGCTTTTATACTGAATTAAGTGAACTCCATTTTGGTAGAGTGTGCTTTACACTTTAGCAACGTCTTCAAGAGATAAATTCTTGATTCTGTTTGTAGGCTTCTTCAGATAGTCTTCACGTCTTCAGATGGTCTTCACGTCTTCAGATGGTCTTCACGTCTTCAGATGGTCTTCACGTCTTCAGACGGTCTTCATGTCTTCAGATGGTCTTCACGTCTTCAGACGGTCTTCACGTCTTCAGACGGCTTGCGCACTTCAGACAGCTTCAGCACTTTAGATGAGTTGCCTTCTTCAGACAGCTTCAACATTTCAGACGAGTTGCGTTCTTCAGACAGCTTCTATGCTTCAGACGAGTTGCTTACTTCAGACACCTTCTACGCTTCAGACGAGTTGCTTTACTTCAGACAACATTTATATTAAATACTGCATTTGTTCTTCTGATCCTGATCTTCTGATTCTGATTATGTTCATCAAATCTTCTTCTTCTTCTAATGAATATTTCAACCTGAAACACAATCAACAAACCAATACCTTTCTCAATAGAGTCTGTTTACACAATCTTATTTGTTCTTATTATGTTCTTATAGGTTCTTTATATACTCTTATTTGTTAATCATTAAAACTAAAGGATATTAAGTCTTTGAGTCAAGTTTGAATGCTCAAACTGATTAATAGACTTCACACTTATGCTTTGCTTGCAGCAGAAGACATTGAGTCATGTGAAACTGCCACCTACAAAGAAGCTATAAACCACACTGATTCAGACAAATGGATCCTTTCCATGAGAGAGGAATTGGAGTCCCTGCACAAAAATCAGACCTGGAAGCTCATCAAGCTACCAAAAGGAAGACATGTGGTTGGCTGTAAATGGATATTCAAAGAGTTATTTCAGACGTTCTTCAAAGTATATTCTTTGTAATACTCCAAACGATATAAGATTAACTGAATGAGTTATTATCTTGGAAAACTTAGTTTATTGAAATTGTTGTGTTAAGTTTATTATGAAAAATACTGTTCAATCCCCATAAAAATATATAAAGCTGTAAATTGAGGAGTTTAAGGGATAGAAAACTTAGCCACAAAATTTATCCTGGTTCACTCACAAATCCAGTGAGCTACATCCAGTCCCAGGGCAAACTACCACTGGATTTTTCCACTATCTGAAACCACAAATACAAGTATTCTTTTCTATCAAGCCTCTTCAGGCTCTACCACAAGTATTCTTTTATTTTCAACTGCCTCTCCAGGCAACTCAGTGCAGTATTCTTTTACAGACAAGCTTCTACAGGCTCAACAAGTATTCTTTCTTACAAAGCCTCTCCAGACTCAACAACGAGTATTCCTTTGTTTTCAACTGCCTCTCCAGGCAACCCAGTGCAGTATTCTTTTACAGACAAGCCTCTCCAGGCTCAACAAGTATTCTTTCTTACACCAAGTCTCTCCAGGCTCTCAGACACATAAAGTGTTTACAAACTAAACTAAGTTTAAGTTTCCACGAAACATAAACTTAATCTCTTCCTGTACTAGAGGTTCATTGAGTACTACTCAGGATTCAATGAATAAATCTAAGTACAAGGTTTTACAGAGAAAGTATTTTCTTCTAAGCTCTAATTCAACTCTGTATTTTCAGAAGATTGGTTGAATATGATAATTGATTTCCTATGAACCAAACTCTTCTGCGTAATCAGTGATATGCCATGGGTTAAGGATGAATATGATAATACATGGCATCACTTCTATTTTTCATTCTGAGGAATTGCCCGACATGGTAACTACCTCTGGTTAGAAAGAAATGTCAACATCTTCAAATTCAATCTTGAGGCTATTTATATGTTCTGATGAAATATAGCCGTTGAAGATGGTTGATAATACCGTTGAGATGTTGATGATGTGGCTCATATAGCCGTTGTGTAATAGTTTCTCAAATGGTTGCTTCTTCTTAAGCAAAATAAGTGTTCAGACGATCTTGTTCTGACACTTCTATTGATGAGCTCCTTTGAGAGATTTCCTTGATATTTTTATGCTTCTTCTCTCTCTTGACTTTCTTCTGCTTTCTTCAACTTTCCTTCTGTGTATGTATAAGGATGTATCCATTGAGTTTGTCCTTTAGCTTATTTGTATATACTCCTTTTCATTTGCTTCTGACACTGTTTCCTCTTTCTTCTTTGAGTGAGGTGTCTTGTCCTAAGGATAATAGTTGTTGTTGCTATTTCCTCTTTGAATAAAGACATATGATATTATAGCCGTTGAATCATATGGTCTCAGCTTCTCTTGTGACTTCTTCTATGTTGAAATCTGTTCCAGCATTCAGAGAGTTTCATTTCTTTAGACTATTAAGCCATTTATAACTTCCTTCAGATGATAGCTTCAAGCTTCTTTTAATTCTTCAGATTGAAATACTTTCAACAAAGATTTCTTCTTCTGATGAAATGCTTCTTTTTCTCTTCAGATGATTAGAGCAAAATGCTTCTTCCTTTACTTCAAACGATCCTAGCTTTATTCATCTTTGTCTCTTCTAGTTCTTCTGATATTTGGATAGATGTTGAATTAAATAATATTAGTTCAAACATCTTTCTCGATATTTTCTTGTCCAGACTTCTGATTTGCTTTTGGACAGTAGCAGGTGCAGTATGTCTACGTATATAGTACCCTTTTGATTGCAGATGCATCAGTCGTTGCAGGATTTCCTTATTTGTGCAAGTCTTTTGATCGAGGCAGAAAAGTATGCCTAACTTTTGTGCCGAAATGACGTAGTCCATTGGATACAGTGTTCTTCATGCTTTGGCAATATCTTCATGAGAACATTTCTTGGTTCTGATGCCTTCAGTTCTTCAGTCATACAGAGTGCTTCTGATCGGCTTCCATTCTTCAGATGATAGTTATTCTTGAAACGATGAATAGTCTTCAGTTTGTCTTTAAGTCTTCAAATTATGAATATGCTTTAGATGATCTAGTCTTCTTTTCTCCTCTGTTATCCTTCAGATGCAATCTTGTCTTCAGATGATCAAGGCTTCCTCAGGTCTTCAAATTGTCTTAAGATCTTCAGTGCTTCTTCAAGTCTTCAAATTGTCTTCAGATCTTCAGATGATAATCACTTCTTCAGATGGAGGATATGCTTCAGATGATGATGAGTCTTGAGACGGTCTGAGTCTTTCATGTCTTTAGATAGTTGAATCTTTTCTATTCTTTTCCGTAGTTTCCTTTGCTTCTAGTTGCTTCATTTTTATTGTGGATCTCTTCTTCCTTTGATGTCTTCTGGGCTTCAGATGAATATGCCTCAGATGATTGAGTCTTTTCTTCTCTTCAGATTTTGTATTGCTTCATCTTCTGATTTTCCTTCGTTCTTCTTCTGATTTGTTCTTCTTCTGAGACTTCACTGGTTCTTCTTCTTCTGATTATTCACTGGTTCTTCTTTTTCTTCTGATTCTTCACTGATTCTTCTTCTTCTTCTGATTCTGATACTTCAGACGAATATTCCAACCTAAAACACAATCAACAAAATAATACCTTTCTCAGTAGCACCTGATTTAATATTATCTTATTTGTTATTCATTAAAACTTATGAGTACTGAGTCTTAGGCTAAATTTGAATTCTCAAATTAGTTTTGAGACTCAACATTACTTTCCCTTGTTTATTATATAGTCATTACTAGTCGTTAGTCCAATATTTGGATTGAAAACCTCTAATGGTCCTCGAGGCTTATATATCAAACAACAAGAGCTTTGGTATACACATAAAATTCTTCATCTTCCTTCCTTATTTTGAGCATTGATATTGAGACTCCAGCACGCTTAGGTTCTGAGTGCATAGTGCTTTGTGTGTAGCTGTGTTAACCTTGGGGAGCAAACTCGACACTAAATTGCACCAGAGGTCTGCTGGATTTTTGCTTTCAAGGCAGTGGTTTCTTCCACGATGCAACTTTCATCATTTCTTTTCTTACAATTTGAAAGCATAAACATTGTAGTGGTGTTGCTGACCAATAAGAACATGTTGCTTGACCTTTCTCATCTTAAACCTTTGGACGACTCCAAATACAAACGATGGTCACAAAAGTTGCTCATCTTCTTCGAACAATTTGGGATTGATCAAGTGTTGTTCAAAGACCCACCGCAAATTCCTGCTGGTGATAATGTCGAACCTGAAGCCATTAAGAAGGCTACAAAAAACTAGACTTATGAGAAATATAACAAAGTGGTACGTGGTCATATTCTTGCTCATATGCCTAACAATTTATTTGATCTATATTTTCTGGACAAATCTACAAAGGAGATTTAGGAGAAGCTAGAGAAAAAATATGGAGCGGATGATGCTGGAAATAGAAATACGTGACATGAAAATGGTTGCAGTTTCAAATGGTGGATGACAAACTAGTCATGGAAAAGGTTCATTAGTATGAACACTTGTTCGCTGATATACTTAATGAAGGGATGAAGATGTGCGAAATTCTCCAAACCAATGTTTTGATCGAAAAATTCCCTCCATCGTGGAGTCATTTTAGAAATCATCTAAAACATAAGAAAAAGGATTTCATACTTCAAGAGCTTGTCAGTCACATGAAAACTGAAAAGGAAAATCGTCTTAAGGATAAGTATCAATATTCACCCTAAATTTTTTCTAATTCTAATTTAGTTGAATCTGGTGGTGGTTTTGTTAGAAATAGGTTTAACAAAGGAAAAAAGCCTATGCAAAAGAAATGGAAAGACAAGAAGCGTGGTAACATACAACATGCTAAAGTTCAGAAAAAAAGCTCCAATATGCTTTGTTTGTGGATCAATGCAATCTTTGCAAAGATGCCAAAACCAAAGGTGAAGGTTAGTCATCAAAATCATAATCAACTTGGTTGAAGATGAAGAAATTGTTGTTGCTATGGTGGTAGAAGCCAATTTGGTGAATGGCGTGATTGAATGGGTTCTTGACAAGGGAGCAACTAGACATTTAGATCATCTCCAATGGGAGTTGCTTAGAAGAGTTGCTTAACATAAAAATTATTATTTTAATGTGGGTCCCACAAGTTGAGTTGAGTTGCATAGCGATCTTCTTATTCTTTCTCCCGATGGGTGTGCTTAATCATAAAAGATCAGGTGGTTGGTAAAATAGTCGTTTGTATCTCAAATCAGTCAGTACGGCTCTCATAAGGCGCTACCCCACCCCATTTCATTAACCAGATGTGGCCTTCCACGAAATATACCCACCTTTCATCGACATATGATTAGGCGTAGAGACGACAAGGCTGACAATTAGTCAAACTTTTTTTCTCTCTCTTCACTCTTTCGAAGTTCATTCTTGTTCGAAAGATAAGGAGAGATATGGTTTTCCTTCGATCGTCTCCGACTCGTCTAGCGATCCTAAAATAGTACTTGGTTGCCTAGATTGTGAGGAAGGGTATTTCCTTTTCTAAGCGTTATGTTCCGTATTTGCAACATTCCTATGAATGTTGGCTTGCGTTGGACACCGCAGTGGACTTTTTCTCCTATAACAAATCCTTTTCTAAAGGGGAAGAAGATATTGTCTCCATTCTATGGGATCGAGCTCTTATCAGAGGCGTGCCTACCGACACCAGTAAAAGTGTTCGGGTTACACGTCTCTTTTCTAGCTATGAAAGAATGGGCACATCAAAGTATTCTACCGCTGTTTGTTTACTTCTGGCCTTCCCGTGTGATTTATCCTACATGGAGGGGAGTCAGATGTTGGAGTAACATCGTTTCCGTGGTCAATATACTCAAGAGTTGAGGACCCGAATTCGAAGTAGCATCAGATGATAGTGGGATGTGGGACCTCTTTCTTTGGTGGCACCGACGAGGTTGAATCATAATAGGACAAGGCAAATCATTCAACTGAAACAAGAGCAATTGATTAGAGGGAATTTCGCCTATCCAGAGCTGGAAGAAGCGATTCCATTCTGAATGCCCGCAATAACTAGCATATATAAGATAGATCTTCCTTCTCAGGCACTTTCGGAATAGTGAATCAGAAAAGGTTGTTAGTTC